>OV743319.1:604500-1209000 GCA_928268935.1 Lasiommata megera | reverse complement strand
AGAAATCAAAGTCAGAACTAGATGTTTTGTTCATTATATGGTCACCAGAATGGTCGCTAATGTGCCATAAAAATTAAAATGCTGCAAATGCCTGTTGTTTTGTTAAATTCATTATGTATAAGTAGCCCAAACGTATTTCCATTGGTAATGAATTTACCATTGGTTCTAATTGTTGTTCCTACTTAGATGAAATAACCAGCAAGAAAACCGGTGATTATCAGTAATCTTAGTACAAAATTACATGCTTCAATGGTTTCCGAGTATTATAACAGTAAGTTTGAATATAATTCACCTTGTGTCTTTGCTTTACAGTTCGACGTTAAATTAAATTTTACTGAATGTTCCAGGAAGTCGAATACTCACTAAAATAAAACTAACATGACTTCCATACTTTATTTACTGTAAAATACTGTAATGTTTTAAGAACACTGTTTACCTAAGTATATAAGTAATTTCGTTACATTTTTTTAAGATATTGTATTATTTGAAGACGAATTAACGAAAAAGGTTAAGGATTATGTTTTAAAACAATCCTTAACTTATTAACCTTTAGAAATTTGAAACAGAAGAACATATGGAACTTGTTTTTGTTATTAAAATCCTATAATTATCTGACAAAACGTGTGTTATTGATTGCCAGCAGTAAAATAATAGGTCCGGTTCATTTTACTCTGATGTTACGGTATTTTGGTCTTCAAAAACTTGACGGTTGGGAAGTGAGCAATTTTGTACTAAGAATATTTAATGGCTAAGTATACTGTAATTAATTTTAATAAGAATGCCTTAAGGCTGTGATGGACTTTCCATAATAGGTATAATAATAATAAAATAGTGTTACCAGAGATTTTAAAGTACCTAAAGTAGGTTTTACATCACGTTTTTTACTGGACGGCTTAATTTGTAAGTTTTTTCTAGTGATATTTTTTTAATGTTAATCATTTTTGTATGTTCTTTTTTTTGTAATTAAATGCCGCTTACCAAAGTGAATGTGGACATTTTATTTATGAAGAAGCATTGACTAAACCTTTCGCTGAGTCTGTTTGTCTCGCTTGAGATTCCCAGTATGCAAGCTTTTTCAAAGTTCATAACAATTAGTTGCAAACTAATCAAATTTTCGCATATTGGTATGGTATATGTATCGATGGTATGTTTTACTTCCATTTGTTTCCAAAATATGCTTTAACCGATCCAATCCAAAGTAACTTAACAGTTTTGTATAGTATTTATGATAGACATTTACAACTCCGACATTTAATTATCCTTGGGATATTCAAATTCAAAGAATCTTTATTCAAATAGTCCTTTAAAAGGCACTTTTGCCGCGTAAATAATTTACATTGTAGTGATTTAATGGTGATAACTACATTCGTAAACTTAAAATTAAAGCTGTGATATGAGGGTTCCAAACGCGCCCCGGTCTAAGAAGAGGCCCACAACAAACTTAGCCAGGTAAATTTTCTTTTTGTTATCACCATCTCACATGCCACTTAAAATTATATTAAGAGCTATTAATACATATAAGTCATTGGGAGATTTTTTAGGTAGGTTAAACACTATACGAGTAGAAATGTATAATAAGAACAACGTGATGCCTTTGTCACTGACTCCATTTGAAGTTATTGAAAAATATATTAATCATTTTGATTAACAAAGAAAGGTAATAAAATGTAACAAATCAGTCTAGTAAAATAAACTCAACTAGGAGAGATGGCGCTGTTTCGTTAATTTAGTGTAATATGTATTTTAAATCAAAAAAAATAACTGAAATAAGTTTATTTTTTGCATTTCAAGTCAAATATTTCATATTCATTTAAACTAACCACGTGCTGTACACCAATAGATGGCGTTAATTGTTCAGTACATCTATTACTCAAGCGATGGCAGCACAACCTACAAATTTTGGTTAATTTGCTTTACTGCAATGAACGTCTTAACCCACTTGTTCCTGAACCAACTTTTTTCTCCTATTCTTTTGAAATTCACACCGTAGGCTATAATAACATAAAAAATACGAAAAAAAAATCGTTCAATAGAAAGCTTGGAAAATGGCGTTCCTTTAAAGTAACGATAGTATAATGTACTACTATGAAGCAGGGATATAAAATTAAAACACGTTTAAGTTTTAGTTGAATTTATTTGAGGATAAGAAGTTTTTTTAAAGCAGAGTTATGTTACACTGAACACAGTAAAATTTGGCATTTTTGTGACACACGGAATATCTCAGTTGGTTATGTTGGTACTGAATAATATGGTATCTTCCAGATTGAAGTCCGATTCTGTACAGGCTGATATTTTGATCGGATCTCGGTAGATCGGATGGAGTCGGTACTCCTCCCATATTTTCATTATATTTTTTTGTTAACAACAGGTTGATCCACAAGTATAATTACTTGCTTTGCTAAGAAAATATTTCTTAAGCTCTAGACTCTAGTAGACAGGTACTTGTACGTACCTCGTGCTGTCTTCTGTATCTCTTTGTTTGCTGGCAGTGAACATTTAGATACTCGATTTACTCGTATAGTTTCTATAGCTTTTATTTCTCTCAATCGCACTTCATCTTTTTTACTCAGTTCCTCTAGTTTTAAGCTGTTAAGTTACAGATTAGCACCGAGGACAAACCTCTTTGGTTTTTGCGGTGCCTTTATGGTATAATTTATTATATTCCTTTATATTAATAATAAATAAATCTATGAGCTGATGTAAAAAGTTAATGAAAGTCAAACAATAAATGAAACGGGACTATTTATCTTTCTCAGAACATCTGCATATTGTGAGACATCCAAACCCAAAAAATTCTATATATTTATCTGAAAAAGGAGACTATATAGGCCGCAAAGGTTTCGTTAAGTTTGTCAAACAGTAGACAGCTTCGCGAATTTGACACCAAGTAATACTCGTAGGTTTTGATAGAGTAATGAAGGTTTGCCATAATAAAGGTAAATCTGGCACTGGACATAGCGTTATATAGGTACCTACTAGAGGCACACCGCAGTCTGCTGAAGCATTTTTCCAGGACATGTTCCATAGTACGACTGTATAAAGTAGATTGAAAAGCAAAGGATATCGGCTGTACTAACAGTGATAAGATTTGTTGGCCTGTTTTTTATGTATGCGAATTCGTGTATTGAATAAACTTGTTGATAATATCTTCGTCAAACATCATTTTGAAATATTGTATTGGACTCTAATATATAGCAGCGGTCTGCATGTCCTCCACAAATCAAAAGTAGGATCGACATTACGAGCGACCCACTTGTAAGTTTTAATTTTTAAAACAGAAATTATTGGCTCATTCGCCGAACCCCGTGTTGAAGTACCACTTGAAATTGATGGAGATGCATAGTTTTACTCTTGGGAAAGTATTTGACTGCGTTTAAATACCTTAATAAGTAGAACAATATGATACACAATAAACAGCAAGTACAATTTGCTATATTCCGCCGACAAAAGTAGATAAAAGTTTAATTTTCTCACTTGTGAAGTCAACATCTCCTGAGGATGATCCGGTGTCGGGTCGAAACGTGCGTAGAGGTTCTAGTGGAAGATTTTGTGTGGTGTTATATTATAAAAATCTCCCGGTTGTCGGCGGAATATAGCAAATTATACTTGCTGTTTATTGTTTTGTTTCAAATTACATTCAAATACTTAACACATCAGTCCGTACACTTGTAAGCTGTCATCTAAAACTAAAACTGTCAACACCAACAACCCTTAAGTGTCATAATTTTTGTTTTTGTGGACCGTTCTTTCTTATGGAACGATAGTAACAAGTGGATGAATAATTCAAAGAAATAACTGTGCAAAGGTTTGTTTTTTTATTTGCAGCAAAAAATGCCTAAAGTTTCTCTTACAATATTTGAGGTTAAACCTACTATTCCGTATTATATTGTACATTATTGACAAGCCTACTTTAGGTATATCATGTTATTATTACTAAGAGTGAAACTATTAAAAATAATTTCAATAAAGTTATATCTTCATTGAAAATATCGTGATGATTAACGTATTTATTTGGATAAATATTAATGTCATGTTTATAAAACACCTTCGCCATAAAAGGGTCATAGTGCCTTTGAATGATGCATAGATATATGCTATTTTGAACTTTGTAAAGAACTTTTAAATTGATAAATAATACTTGAAAGAGTCAGTATTGTTTTTGCCTAAACCACAGAATATATACGCCCGAAGGTTTCGTTTTTTTTAAAAATCAACTGCCGGTATCTCGTCGTCGGTAGGCGGCAGTAATGTAGGGTAGGCAGGCACGTATTATATAAAGAACGGGGTAAAGACGTCCCCGTTCCCGGCGCGGCTGTCAAAAGCACCCCCACATTATCTTATCCGCGCGCCTTTCATCTGTTTATGTGTCCCGCTCCGGGGTTACTAACCCTGTAATGGTATTTCTTTAGCTTTATGCATTGAGTTTTATTGAATACTAGCTGACGCCCGCGACTTCGTCTGCGTTGCGTTAGTGTGTGTGAAAGTGTGCTTGTTTGTCTTCCAATCACGAAGCAGTAGATTACTAAACCGACGACCCTGAAATATTTACAGGATAATCTGTATAGTATCTCTTTTCTAACAAAAAAAAACATATTTTGGCTTTCATCCCTCCCCAAGGGAACCGTGCTGAATTCCGGGATAAAAACGATCCTGTATGTTGAACCGGAATATCAGCTATTCCTATGACAAATTTCATTCAAATCCGTCCAGTAGTTTCAGCGTGATGATCGGGCAAGATACAGACAGACAAAAAAAATGTTTTGAGCTCAGTATCGATAGTAAAGCATCCTCCAATTAACATTTTCAAAATATATTTAATGTACAGAATTCGTCCTATTACGGTTTTATTATTGTGAGATGGTGTATGCCAGAGGCATCCTCGGCTTATTTACTGAGTATTGAGTATACAATTATTGTAAGGATAGGTATTCAAAACACAAGTGAAACACCCGAATGCTGTTAACATACTGAATATAATTGAATAAGAAACACGTTTATATGGCTTGAAACTACTACATCACACCTCCCTCTTACAAGAAAAAAAAAATACAATGTAAATCACTAATGTGAATCAAAGCAATTTATCTTGTTTAAGGAAAAAACTTTAGAAACAGTGCCGTTGAAATGTCGGTTCTTTAGAGAGGACCTGGATAATTTATGTCATCATGATCAACCTATTACCGGCTCACTACAGAGCACGGGTCTCCTCTCAATATGAGAAGGGTTTGGCCATAGTCCACCACGCTGGCCATGTGCGGATTGGCAGACTTCTCACGCCTTTGAGAACATTATGGAGAATTCACAGACGTGCAGGTTTCCTCTCGATGTTATCCTTCACCGTTGAAGCAAGTGATATTTTAACTCCGAAAAGTTAGAGGTGCGTGCCCGGATTCGACCCGCCGACCTTTGATTAGGAGGCCGACGCCCTAACCACTAGGTTATCACCGCTTACCTCGCTGATTAGGTACATTGAAATTTGATTTAAATTTCACCAAAGTTTTTTTTTTTTTTTTATCCACTACAAGTAAGCCCTTGACGGCAATCTCACCTGATGGTAAGTGATGATGCAATCTTAGATGGTAGCGGGCTAACCTGTTAGGGGCATGGTAAACCCACACTCCTAATTGGTTTTTACGCGACATCGTGCCGGAACGCTAAATCGCTTGGCGACACGTCTTTGTCGGTTTTTCCGCCGATCGTCGGCCGCAGTGGAATTATTTTCTATGAAATATAAATGTACGTGAATGTAAACAAATCAACGGTAATGGTGATGTAGGCAGCGTGCACGTGACCGCGCCTCGGGCGGCGTCAGTCCGATCCGAAACGCTTCCAAATTACAGCTTGTAAATAAGTAGGCGCTGTAAACCGTAATAGGCGATCGAGTCTGCACCCGACAGCGGTTTGTTTCCGTTTCAATTTTGAATACATTAACTTCGCTCGGCCACTTGTTAATTGTTTATGGTATAGGTTTTTGGAACGAAGTTCTAGAACGAAGGGGGCTAGACGGAAAAAATTCTTACGAAAAGTTGTCACGACACTTTTTGTTATTGTAAGCTGTACGGCGTCGCAAGTTTCTCTGTCTGTCTCTCTCTCTCTTATAGAAAGCAAGCCAGATATTTTCATTTCTATTTCGCATTGAACAGTGTGGTGTCGCGACGATTATTTTTGTTGAGTGTATACAGGTTTTTTGTAAATAATAAATAATAAAAAATAATAATAATAATAATGGTGATGTATTTATGTAATGTATATGTAAGTTTATTTATTATTATCTATTTAAGTTTATTATATCTCTTTTGGTTTTTATATGTATTTATTTTGCACACGGGCGTGAGAGGTAGCATATACTGGAAATAATAATGAATCCAGGTTCAGGATTCATTATTATTATTATTTTTTATTATTTATTATTTACAAAAAAACCTGTATACACTCAACAAAAAAAAAAAAATAATAATGAATCCTGACAGTGGTTCTGCACAAGTTCCGGATATTGCTGATGGAGTACAAAATTGAGCCTACTGATTAAGTTTATATAACATTATATTTGTTAATAATAAAAAAAATATTATTATAACTTAAATAAAATAAAATTTTATTACAATTCCTTCACTAATAAATCGAAAGGAACTTCGTTCCATCCGGGTGTCCCTTGACACCTCTCAAGTTTTTTTTATTGTGAAATGGATAATAATATAATTTTTGGTAACTATAAGCTCGATACGTAACAGTCTGACGACCTCCGTGGCGCAGCGCGCGCTGTCGCAGTATAAAGTTGGAGGTCCTGGGTTCGAGTGTATGCATATGAGAGTAAGTTTGTATATGCAAATGTTATGTTTTTATATTTATTTTATTTCACCATCAGGATCAACCCATTACCGGCTCACTACAGAGCACGAGTCTCCTCTCAATATGAGAAGGGTTTGGCCATAGTCCACCACGCTGGCCATGTGCAGATTATTAGCAGACTTCATACGCCTTTTGAGAACATTACGGAGAACTCTCAGGCGTGCTGGTTACCTCACGATGTTTTCCTTCACCGTTGAAGCAAGTGATATTTTAATTACCTAAAAACGCACATAACTCCGAAAAGTTAGAGGTGCGTGCCAGATTCGAACCGCCGACCTCTGATTAGGAGGCTGACGCCCTAACCACTAGGCTATCACCGCTTTATTTTATTTATAAGACTTTAAACGTTCTTCTGTTTCATCGTAATCGCACATTGAAATTAATAGTGTCACTATCCAAAATTCTATATTTAAAAAAAAAACGTATTTTAAAATACTTTTTTTGTTTTTTAAATATTACTCAACTGTTACACTTAATGTCCTTCATAAACAGACTATTACATTAATAACAATTCATTCCGATTTCCACATAGAATTAGCCTTCAAAATCTTATAAATCTTTAACATGGAATTTTGGATAGTGACACTATTATTTTCAATGTGCGGTATGTAAGAGTTCAGATCTTCTTTAATATGTAAGTATGTAAGAGTTTTTTGAAGTTAAAAGAAGTTAGAAGAAGGAGTTAAGAAACAGTTAAAAGAGACAAGGTTATGTATCTAACATCAATCTGTCTTGTTTTAACGCTAACTTTGGGTAAGCAAAGTTTGCCTTATTGACTCAGCGTAGCGTTTTGGTACGAAATCAATTTTAGTGTTATTTGTACGTGGATGAAGTCGCAGGGAATTGTTAGCTTTAAATGTGTGTACTACCGCTACGGGGTCGTGGGGTACCGTAATACGATATTCGAAACTGGACTCTCGGTAAAGTGCTCCGTAAACACGGGGTCAGTTGTTATGAACCTACTTACCCCCTTACTAATGAGTGTTGTACAGCGGTTGTACAATTATACTTTCACAAACTAAGTGGCGCAGACGAGTTAATAATTAGAAGGTCCAAGGTTCGATGTCCGGCTTGATTACGGCCTGGTGGGAGGTTCCGTTACCACAATTCTGGCGAAGACACCAGCCAGCGATTAAGCGTTCCGATAGGTATAGAAACCGCCGGAAATGAATCCGTGAGTTATCTAATGTTGTATGTATGTATCTAATCATCATCTTTTCCCCTCTACAAGTAAAGGGGAAAAGACCGCGTGGCCGATCACCTAGCCGCTGGACTGATCAGGTGAAAACACTCACTGGCCTTCCACTTACAACTGCTATCAGAAAAGCCGAGGACCGAACAGACTGGAAGGCATTAGTTACCAACTTGGCGAAGGCACTTTCATGTGGACACCACCTTCAGTTTGACGACCTCCGTGGCGCAGCGCGCGCGCTGTCGCATTATAAAGTTGGAGGTCCTGGGTTCAATTCAGGCTCGAGTCTGGTCTGGTGGGAGGCTCCAGCCGTGGCTAGTTACCACCCTACCAACAAAGACGTGTCGCCAAGCGATTTAGCGTTCCGGCACGATGTCGCGTAGAAACCAAATAGGCGTATGGGTTTACCTATACCCCTACATACCCCTAACAGGTAAGCCCGCTACCATCTTAGATTGCATGATCACTTACAGGTGAGATTGCCGTCAAGGGCTAACTTGTAGTGGGTAAAAAAAAAAAAAGTAATGAAGTGTGCGACCAAGAAGAAGTTTATCATCATTCAAATGTCAAATTATAGAAAAGATATTTTTTACTTATTTAATAAATTAAGAGCTTTGGTATGAATTATAGGTGACAGATTTTGTTGGGCTGCTTTTTAGATCAGGTGTAGTTTTGTAGTTAGATATAAAGGTCTTACAATTCCGCTAGATTTATATAACTTTGTGTATGTTTCATCTAGCTCATATATTTGCTATTATATTTATCGGTCTCGCGTTGAAGTAAATAAAAGTCCACTTAATACACGACTGCTGCACGCGTAGTATCGAATGTTAGCAAATTGCTCCGAAACATAATATCTTCGCAGTCACAGACGCGGCAGGGGCGGATTCGGGCGTTGGCTTGCAGCCTCAGCTCTTTATCTTTAATATAATAAAACTGTAACAGGACGAATTCTGTGTATTACGACTGTGGACGACCTCCGTGGCGCAGTGCGTGCGCTGTCGCATTATAAAGTTGGAGGTCCTGGGTTCGATTCCCGGCTCGAGTCTGGTCTGGTGGGAGGCTTCACTGTGGCTAGTTACCACCCTACCGACAAAGACGTGTCGCCAAGCGATTCAGCGTTCCCGCAAGATGTCGCGTAGAAACCAATTAGGAGTGTGGGTTAATCCTAACAGGTTAGCCCGCTAACATCTCAGACTGCATCATCACTTACCATCAGGTGAGACCTGGTGAGATTGCCGTCAACGGCTAACTTGTAGTGTATAAAATCAAAAAATCATTAAATATATTTTGAAAATGCTAATTAAAGGATGCTTTCCTATCGATACTGAGCCCAAAACAATTTTTTTTATTTTTTTTGTCTGTCTGTATATTCCGCGCATCACGCCGAAACTACTGGGTGGATTTGAATGTTTGGTATAGGAGTAGCTGATACTCCGGTTCAGCATATAGGATAGTTTTTATCCCGGAATTCAGCACGGTTCCCTTGGGATGATGAAAGTCAAAATGTGTATTTAGTTGTAATTCATTAACGCGTACTTCGATTTCACTCATTCTTATTTTTTTTGTTTAGAAAGGAGATACTTTAATGTTTATCCTGTAAATATTTCAAGGTTTAGTAATCCATTGCGTCCTGATTGGCTAACGAACACAATTTCACACACATTAACTCAACGCAGACGAAGTCGCAGGCATAAGCTAGTAAGAAATGTGTTGGCGTTCGACATGTGACAACCCACTCATAATATCATAGTGGAATATAATTAATTAAATTATCGATAACGGGTTATTTTTGCACGTTTTATTAATTGAATAAGAATGAACAATCGCATCGATGTATCGGACGATCACGTATCGGACCTGCGCGCCCAGTTCGGCAGACAACAGCAACAGGCTAGAATTAATAACTTGGAAATCATAGGGCTGCCTCAAACGAGTAGTGAGTCGCCAGTGGATCTTGTTTTAAAGATTGCCAGGCACGCGGGCGTCGAACTCAAGCAGGATGATATTGAATTTGCACACCGTGTCCAACCACAAAAGACCGTAACTGGAAGACCCAAGCCCATTGTAGTAAAACTGAAAAACCGACTCTGCAAAGACAATCTACTCTCCGGTTTAAAAAGAAAAAAGGGCGTTTGTACGAAAGACGTAGGCATCGAAGGCACGGAGAAAAAATTCTTCGTCAACGAGCATCTAACACCAGAAAACAAACAGTTACTAAAAGCTACTAAAACTCTTGCGAAAGAAAAGGCTTACAAGTACGTATGGGTTCGTAACTGTAATATTTTTTTTAAGAAAAAACGAGGAATCACCTGCTTTGAACATACGTCTCGAAAAGGATCTGTCCAAAATAAAGTGACCGGAAGAGTTAAAGTCTTTTCAAATCATCTTTTGATAAATGACCTTGATACCTGTCATAAATATTCGCAACATACACAACTATTCCATAATCGACATAATAACTTACACACTCTAATATTTCATTCATCATATTCTGCACTACACATATATCTTAGTACTCAGCGAACTAAACCACACATCATGCAGTCCTCTCTTGTACCACATATTACACTAAATAAAATAAGCACATACCATAGTAACTATAGCCACTCTGTTTCCAAATTTATTCTCCATGCTTCTAATAGTTGCCCTCAAGCCTACACCGCCCTATTTATCAATATATATTATTACTATATCTTAGTACTGACCACATTATGTCCACAGGTACTAGACACATAGAAGTACTTTACCAAAATGTTCGTGGTTTGCGTACCAAAACTGAGCTGTTTCGACAAAATATTTTAAATCACGGATTCGATCTCGTTTTAATCACGGAATCGTGGTTAACACAAGGTATTTACGACCGTGAAATTTGCGACGACAGATACGACGTCCTTCGGTGTGATCGAAACTCGGAGACATCCACTAAAAAAAAGGGTGGCGGAGTCCTACTGTGTGCGCGCAAGGAGTTAAATATACAGCTGCGTCGGGAATGGACGTGTCCTGGCGTCGAATCACTATGGGCGACTATACCCGCTCAGTCCCTGCAAATTCAAGGAAGTCGTAATATTCACATCGGGTTAATCTATGCGCCACCAGACAAGCTCTTACCAACTCGACTTGAATCCATTTCCTCTCGTCTTGCTGAACTCATTGTCCAGTACCCTAACGACTACATTATCTTAGCTGGAGACTTCAACCTACCTAACGTAACATGGTCTGACTCCGGACCCACCATCCACAAACGCGGACCAGTGGAGTTGCATAATGCCTTTATGAATTTAATAGATATATGTAACCTATCTGGTCTAAAACAACTTAATACTATTCCTAACAGTAAGCATAACACCTTGGATCTTTTATTTACTAACATTGATCTCAGTGTAAGCCACTGCCCAAATCCTCTAGTCCCCGAAGACACGTTTCATCCGTGTCTCCAGTTCAATCTCTCTAATCTGCTTCTTCGCAACACTCGCCAAAAACCTGTTAAAAAACCCAACTTTTTCAAGGGTGACTACAGGCAAATCAACGAGCATTTGTCCAAGATCAATTGGCACGAAACACTGTCAGCTAAATCAATGAATGAAGTAGTTGAAACATTTTATTCCATTCTAAACGAAGCAATTAAGAAATTTGTCCCAGTAGAAGTTAAATTCAAATCTAACTTTCCTGTGTGGTATTCCAAAGCTTTAATCCACATAGTGAAGGATAAACTTCGCAAGCATAAAGAGTGGAAAGTTAACAAAAATCCCCGCGATTATGATGAGTTCGCTATTCTAAGGGCGAGACAAAAACAAATACAAAATAAGTGTTACACTTCTTACATCCAAAGTATGCAAACTTACATTGCCAAGGACCCTAAGCTTCTTTTTTCCTTCACTAAATCTCTCAGAAATAATAAAAATGGATATCCCACCAGGCTTACATTAGGCAACACCATATATACTGATGAAGAGTCTGCTTGTTACGGTTTCAGTAAATATTTTGAGAGTGTTTTTGCAAAACCGGCGAGTTCTTACGACGCTATGAGCCAATCAAATTTGAGCTGTAAAGATTCTATTGGTAAAATCACCATTTACGAGAATAATGTACTCAAGCTTCTCAAAACTCTGAAAACTAACAAGGGAGCCGGTAGTGATGGTATTCCCCCAATTTTCCTGACCAAGTGTGCTACAAACCTTGTGAAGCCTCTTACGATTATCTTTAACCTCTCTTTAAATGTCTACTGCAGTTTCCCAGATATCTGGAAAGAAGCACTAATAGTACCCATTCATAAAAGTGGATCAAAAACTCAAATAGAGAATTACCGACCTATCTCTATTCTCAACGTAATGAGCAAGCTATTCGAATCAGTTATTTATTCATATATATCCCCATTCATTTCGAGATCTATCCCTTACGAGCAGCACGGCTTCATGAAAAACCGTTCCACTGTCACCAACTTAGCAGTTTTCACGGACTATGTATTGCGGAGCATGGATGAGAGATGCCAGGTGGATGTGATCTATACGGATTTCGAAAAAGCTTTCGACCGCGTGGATCACGTGATCCTGCTCCACAAGCTAAGCGTCCTAGGAATAAGCGGGAACTTACTCCGATGGCTGACTTCATACATCAAAAACCGTATGCAGGCTGTAGTAATGGGCAGCGCTAAGAGCAACTTTATAACCATACCGTCAGGGGTACCCCAGGGGTCTATCCTTGGCCCCCTCTTATACAATGCCTATCTGTATGATATTGGTAACTGTTTTAGCCACGCACAACATTTAATGTTTGCTGACGATACGAAAATCTTCCTCAAAATACGTTCCCTCGAGGATTGTTCTCGTTTGCAAGGAGACTTAGACAACCTGAGTAATTACTATGTTAGGAATAGAATTATTGTTAACGTTAAAAAATGTCACCACATAATTCTTTCCCGTAAAACTAGCTCAATAGCCTACGACTATCGAATCAATGGTGCAAACATTGCTAAAGTCATGACTGTCCGAGATCTGGGTATTAAAATTGACACTAAACTATCGATGAATGAGCATGTAGAAGTTGTGGCGGACAAAGCCTACAAACAACTAGGTTTCATTAAACGAGTAACACGTACTTTTAGCAATATAGAATGTATAAAAACCTTGTACTTTGCATATGTTCGTAGTATTCTCGAATATGCATGCAACATTTGGTCGCCATATTATATTGTACATACTCATAGGCTCGAATCAATACAAAAACAATTTCTTAAATACCTGGCCTCCAAAGAATTCAAAAAATTTAACAGTTACAGAGAAGCCTGTACTCATTACAAAATTGACTCCCTGGAACTGAGAAGAAACCAAAGTGACATGCTACTGCTACAAGCTATATTGACTGGACGAATTGACTGTCCCAGCCTGCTTTCTACATTCTCACTCAATGCCTCCTCCTTTAGGCCTCGAAAACCACAGCTATTACGTGTACCGAAATCAAATACAAACTACGCCCGAAATTCCATACTCTTACGCCTGGCACGTGACTATAATAAAACTTACTCTGATCTTGACCTTTTTCACCTGTCCAAAAGGCAATTAAAAAAAGAAATTGTTAACATAAATCGGAAAATAATATAGTTATTATAAGTTGTGTAACTTGAGTTATAATTGTTATCGTATGGTATACTAATATCTAAACACCCCAACACACACACATACACACACACACAGTCACACCCACCCACCCACACACACACACCCACACACATTTGTAATATCATAACATTTTATTATGTTGCTAAATTTTAAAGATTTATTGTTTGGTATTTTCTTTTATATAAATTGTAATCTTATTTGGCCTTATTTTATCATTAAGTCTGAAATGTAAATAAATTGTTTTAAACGCTGTTGATTACAAATAAATGAATAAAATAAAATAAAATAAACAATAAACAGCAAGTATAATTTGCTATATTCCGCCGACAACCGGGAGATTTGTATAATATAACACCACACAAAATCCTTTACTAGAACCTCTACGCACGTTTCGACCCGACACCGGATCATCCTCAGGAGATGTCGACTTCACAAGCGAGAAAAGTAAAGTCCCGGTTGTCGGCGGAATATAGCAAATTATACTTGCTGTTTATTGTTTATCATGGACTTCCGCAAAGTAACGCCGGCTTCTATTCATTATTTAAATAAGAATGACAGAACACAACAGTTTAAAACGAAAAGTAGCTGGAAGGTTTTTATAGAGTATTTAAATGAGGTCCATTTGGTTCAATTGGACGGACCGCGTCATCGGTCTGTCGCTGGCGATAAATATGATAGTGCAAAACGTTCCCCGGCCGGCCCCGGGCGTGTGGAGCGGCGTGTTTACAAGCACTACACTCCTGTCTGCGTGTGTATTGATGGCCGGCACTGCGATGCACGACCCAGAGGAGCCGACATCCACCCACCCACTCGCCTTCTCCTTAATTAAGTTTTAATTTTAAGTTTACAAACGTATTTATCACCGTCAAATCACGATATAAATCTATATATATATATATATAAATCAATTGCTTTTCGTTAGTCTCGCTAAAACTCGAGAACGGTAGAACGAATTTATCTTACCTTGGTCTTAAAATGTTCGTGGAGGTCTAGGGAAGGTTTAAAAAGTGAGAAAAATTCGAATAATTGCCGGAAAAATACTAAAAACAGCCTTTTTCTTTTCCCTTTGAACTATTTAAACTTAACTTTCATATTAAATTATAATCAATCACTGTTTTTGTCTAAAAAATTTAGGTGTGTTCCTAAGTTCAAAGAGTCAATTTGCAATTTATTACCGCCATACAAATTTTAAAATTCAATCATGTCTAAATCAGTTAAGTTCAATTGTTTTATCTAACGCGGTAATCTCGGGAAATACGGGTCCGATGTGAAAAACTCTTTCAATTCAAACAAACTCGATGTTCGATAGTCCATTTATTGAAGACGGCTATAGATAATTAGGCAATATTTAATCCCGGCATTACCACGGAAACGGGAACTACGCGGGTAAACCGTGGATCACAGCTTGTAATAATATAATTTCAGACAGATGTGGACATCACTAACTAACTATGGATAGTTTATTAGTAATCATTATCATCATTTCAACCGATTGACGTCCACTGCTGGACATAGGTCTTTCGTAGAAAGTTCCAATGTCCACGGTCTTGGGCCGCTTGTATCCAGCGGCTCCCTGCGACTCGTTTGATGTCGTCTGTCCACCAAGGTCGACCAACGCTACGTTTACCGGTACGGGGTCGCCATTCCAGCACCTTGGGACCTCAACATCCATCGGTTCTCCGAGCTATGTACCCCGCCCATTGCCACTTCAACTTCGCAACTCGCTGAGCTATATCGGTAACTCTGGTTCTTTTACGGATCTCTTTATTTCTGATTTGATCACGTAGAGATACTCCTAGCTCTCTTCTTTGCCCGCTAAGTGACTCTGAGCCTTCTTATGAGGCCAATAGTGAGCGACCACGTCTGTCTTTGTTGGTAGGGTGGTAAATAACCACGGCCGAAGCCTCCCACCAGTCCAGACTACAATGCGACAGCGCGCGCGCTGCGCCACGGATGTCGTCAAAAAGTAAAATTGTAAGCGAAGAGAGCGACAGAAATTAACATCGCTATTTTAATGTTGCCGCATCTACGCGAGCGTCGCTCAGGGTCCAGTAGTTTCGGTGTAACGACGGTGTGTACAGACATTCAATTTAACCTTTTGTATCATTATAGCTGTGTTAACAGAACAGTCTGATGGTACCGCAGTGTTCGATCTAATAGATTTACTAATTGAATGCCATTTAACTACAGAATATAGTTTATGTTGACATCATCATCATCATGATCAACCCATCACCGGCTCACTACAGAGCACGGGTCTCCTCTCAATATGAGAAGGGTTTGGCCAGTCCACCACGCTGGCCATGTGCGGATTGGCAGACTTCACACGCCTAAGAGAACATTATGGAGAACTCTCAGGCGTGCAGGTTTCCTCACGATGTTCTCCTTCACCGTTGAAGCAAGTGATATTTTAATTAAAAACGCACATAACTCCGAAAGTTAGAGGTGCGTGCCCGGATTCGAACCGCCGACCTCTGATTAGGAGGCTGACGCCCTAACCACTAGGCTATCACCGCTTCGGCTTTCTATGCTGTAAACGCAATTATTTTTACTAACACTCTTAGATACTACGTGGTAAATCTTATATTATGGTATATCTTATATGTTGACAGTATAACGTTGAATTCTGTCTACTTCTAGATTTTTTAAGTACCTACGGAATCGTTTATGACTTTGACGTTTGTCTGAGGATAACATGACAAGCTACTAGTCATGAGGTTACTGGGTTTGGTTCCCCGGCCGGGGCAAAAATTGTTAAGTATCGAAAGGAATTCGATGGTGTCTTTTAATTGGTGGTAAATAGCACTACCATGCGAGGAGATATGATAAAGAAGCTAAAATATATATATATATATATATATATATATATATATATATATATAAACTTAACTAGTTTAGATGGTAGGGTATATTCAATAGTATAGATAGAATAGATTATTTTTAAGGGTTTATGATGTACTGGAATATAATATTAAAAAGGCTCATTTCACTGCAGCCAAACCACGAGAATGGAATAAGTCTCCCGGGTCTAGGAGTTCATTTCCTGGATAGATCTTTAACACGAACGAGTAGGCATACTTTCATAATGTTCTGACACACATCGATAGCTAACAAATCTCAATCCGACACCCCAACCCTCGTAGTTGCGGTTTCTTTTTACCCCCCCCCCCCCCCGATCTAATCGTTCCTCTCCGAAAGAGGAGACCTAAACATATCCTTCATGACCCTGACGATCAGATGACTACTGACAACACACTCGTACCACCTACCACACAATTATACGCTACACACCGTCTTCGCCGGCGAAGACGAGGTCCCCGCTATCTTACATAATCCGGACGTGGGCTCCATCCACGGCCTCGGAGACTTACGGACCACTCACCGTTACTCCCACGTTATCCCAAACGTCGCCTAAGCCGCGGTTCGGCTTCAAAGAAGGCGCCCTTAGGCAGACGTTCCCTTAGTTTCTTCGAGCCCTAGGGCTCAAAATTTCTTCTGGCAGAGCTTCTTACCGAAGCACGCCAAACAGCCCGGTTAAGCTGTGGCAACCAATAGCACAGCTAATGCAGTCCGAAAAAAAAATAGCTAACAAAATACCACCCAAGCAGGCATCAAGCCAGTTTTTTGCTCGTTTAGTCAAAAAATTCATGCTATGTAAAAAAAGGGTGTAAGAATTACGTTCCCACGTATAAAAATTGTATTAAAAGGTACTTGCATTCTTTTTAGGATTAACTTTATCCTTTTTAGGTAATGCAAAAACTGCGCAGTCTATAAGAGGTTTGCTGGTAAAAAATCGGCCACACGCAATTTATAATGTTGGTAAAAATTTCCAAATTAAACTTCTTCTATCAATGCTGTCTGCTATAAGAGGTTGGCTACCTACTATAAAGACTTTACTTTATCATCATGATCACCCCATTCTCAGCTCACTACAGAGCACAGGTCTCCTCACAATATGAGAAGGGTTTGGCCATAGTCCACCACGCTGGCCACGTGCGGATTGGCAGACTTCACACGCCTTTGAGAACATTATGGAAAACTCTCAGGCGTGCGGGTTTCCTCACGATGTTTTTTTTACCGTTGAAGCAAGTGATATTTTAATTATTTTAAAACGCACATAAAAAGTTAGAGGGTTCTACCTCTGACCTCTGATTAGGAGGCTGACGTCCTACCCACTAGGCTATCACAGCTGTATACTTTAGTAAACTTTATACGCATAGATATATTCGAAGAATAATTAACGTTAAATTGTAAAACGTGGATGTTTGAAAAGAGCATTTCCAGTATATCTTTTACTCTATTCTATTCTGCCGGCATTCTTCTTGGTAGAATCTGCCTACCACACCGATGGTAGAGTTACTACAAACACAGATTTGTTTTTTTTAATTGTAAAATACTACTACTGCAAACTTCTAGCCATTACTACTACTAAACTAGCCAGTAAAATATGGAATCTATGATTCTAATAGAATATTCAAGATTTATCTTGCTTCTGTTAGAATGTATAAATTCTTTTTTCTTACGCGCTATTTAAACAAACAATCTTTTCATTACTTTTTGGCTGAGTATGTTTGGAAAATAGAAGTAGTGATTACCAAAAATAGCACGCAAAGAGGCAAACAGAAATAAGTATCAGATTTAAAAGGCCGGTAATCCCA
This sequence comes from Lasiommata megera, assembly GCA_928268935.1. Lineage (NCBI taxonomy): Eukaryota > Metazoa > Arthropoda > Insecta > Lepidoptera > Nymphalidae > Lasiommata > Lasiommata megera. The sequence continues at coordinate 1,190,683 of OV743319.1, read as the reverse complement.
GACCCCAAATAAACATTACGTTCACCCCTTCTTTAAAAAAAAACCGTATGAACGCGTGAACGCACCCAAAAAGAACAAAGGAGGTTGACAATCGTCGAAATGGCAGGCTAATTTGACATAAAAAAACGCGCGAATTCAATTGTCAGATAATTTATCGATGTTTTGATAATAGTCGACGTTTTATTAATGATGTTTTTTTTTGTAAAATTCATTCTCTCGCATTTGCAGACCATAAATAATGTTAACTTTGAGGAGTTTTACGCTACAATTCATTTTAAAGCGGTTAATGTTTACAAATTATCATTGTCACTGTAAGGGTTGTTACACACATTTCTTAAGGTAGTTTATCTGGGGAAGCAAGAGGGAAGCCGATGGACACTCTGAAGTGGCTTCACAAACTTAAGCTAGAATGATTTTGATTTAGTATAGATTTAATTCGACGATGGTAATAAGATTCCAATTATGAAACTATAATTTCCCCGGCTTATTTGTTAGTTTATCATCACGCACAAATTAAATATAAATTTTTTCGCCGTTCTAAAATATACGGCGTATATCTTGGATCAAAATCATTCTATAAAAACTTATATCTCTTAATTATTTCTAAATCTTAAAAAAAGTGTTAACTGATTAGAAATAAATGTGAATTCAAATTTGGTCATGAATTTAATTTTGTTTTATTCTCTTCCGTGTGTAGATGACCTAATGAAAATAATAACCATCCTGTTTTAAAACTGGTTCTTGTAATTTCATATGTATAATATTTTTCCGCTACATAAATTAAGTGTTATAAATAAATCTGTTGTCAGTTTTTAGCTGGATAACACTATCGAATTGTATAGAAAAGTAACTAGAATTTTAGTTTAGAGAAACCTTTTTAAAGCCTGTGTTTCTTTGCAAGGTTATTCTAAAAAAGTTAAATTCGGTACACGGTTGTTCCATTTTTTGAACGTTCCACAAAAATTGAATTTCCCCGACACCTGAACTTTTAGAACGTCAGAAGCGTTCGAAATTCGAAATAGGCGGGAAGCTCAATCAAAGCGAAACGCTGCTCGGGGCAGCTGTCAGTTTGTAGCGTACTGTTTCATTTTTAGTTCTTTTTTTTTACCTGTGTTCCTGGCGTCGGTTTGGGCTGAAAGCTGAAATGCCTTGTGAACAAAAGTTTTTTGGATATTTAGGAAATATAATATTCTCTTCGAGATATACATCCATAGGGTTTGAGTATTTTTTGTATGGAAGTATGGAAAACTCCGTGACATTTTTTCATCCAAAATCTGGAAGTACCTGAAGTCTAAAGTCTGCGAACAGTGTGTGCTCTGAAACACGGTCGCTTACCACAGACCTCATCAGAAGGCTCAGAGTCACCAAATGGGTGATGAGAAGCTATGCAATGCTGCTGACCAAGCAAAATTTAATATTAATTATTATTAAAAAAAAAACATCATCATCATGATTAACCCATTGCCGGCTCACTACAGAGCACGGGTCTCCTCTCAATATGAGAAGGGTTTGGCAGACATCATACGCCTTTCGTGAACATTATAGAGAACTCTAAGGTGTCCTTTTAGGTTCACCGTTGAAGCAAGTGATATTTTAATCGCTAAAAACGCACATAAAACCAAAAAGTTAGAGGCGTGCCTGACATCGAACCCCCGACCTCTGGTTGGGAGTTGGACGTCCTAACCACAGTGCCTGACATCGAACCCCCGACCTCTGGTTGGGAGTTGGACGTCCTAACCACAAGGCTATCACAGCTTCAAAAAATCAGCTATTTAGTTATTAATTTTCAGTTCTGACACCAAAGCCGCTGATCGCATAATCACGCCATTCTGTTCACAGAACCCTTGCAAGGAAGTAAACGTGAAATGTAATAATATTTGAATGCAGCTATATTACGGGCAATAATTTGCGCAATAAATCAATACATCGATACATCTCGCTGCAATGTTTATTGTAATGCCGTTTTCAATCTATTCTGCGCGTTAGTTACGACCCCACAGATGTCGATATTAATATGTCGTAAACTTGCGAACCCTTTACATTATTTGATATCAATTGGAAATGTAAACAGTTTGCGATAAAAGACCTTTCGGAAGAGGCGAGCGAAGTTACACGGTCTCTGCTTCACAAAAACCTTTCTAAAAAGGGAGTTGTAAGTAGTTACTTTGACTTGTTGTTACTCGCGACTTCGTTCGGGTTTGTTAAATCAAGCGCGGTTTAATTTAACTAGGAACTAGTATGCTATGCTATATCCGTGCGTAGGAACAGGATGCATTCATTTTTCTTATCATTTTCTGTCGGTCAGTTCGGATCGGTGATCGAGACGCGGTAGTGCATAGTTGTACTTGGTGGAGCGTATAGTCTGCTCCTTATAAATTACCATACTTATAATTATAATTCTGTTCTACCAAGAGTATCTAGTCTCTTTGCCCGAACCTACCCACGTCTACCCAAATTACCGACGAAAAGACGCACCCGCCCCGTAGTCATCCTATTAATATAAATTTGTTTTTTCGTTACAATTCCATGCCTGAACCACTAAACACATTTGTTAATTATTTCTTTACTACTGGACAGCTACATTATCAGCGAGTTTTTAAGCGAGAGCTTTATTTTATTCCCGGATTCTGGCAACAGGAACTACGCGGGTGAAATTACCCGGCGCAGCTAGTTTATATAAACACAGCCATACAAATAGACAAAAACCAACATATTAGTAAGTTCGATAAAAATCACGAGATCTTCGATATGATTCCTTTTTTTTAAATACCAGTAGTTAGCCCTTGACGGCATCGGACATCTCATCTGGCAAGTAATAATGCGGTCTAAGACGGTAGCGGGCTAACCTTTTTATGGTAAACCCACTCCTAATTGGTTTCTACACGACATCGTGCCGGAACGACAACTAAATCTCTTGGGAACACGTCTTTGTCGGTAGGGTAGTAACTAGTCACAGCCGAAGCCTCCCACCAGTCAAATCCCTTTTAATGTCAGATAATTGAACTTATAAAAAGGGGCTGTTTTTAAGGCACTAACTGTACGCAACTTTTTATAACCCTTCGTTAGTAAATCAACCAATTAGCGACAGGGTGCAGTCCTCCGCTCAGAATGAGTTGGGTTTTGGCCGCAGTCCACCAAGCGGATTGGTATTGGCTTCCGACGCGCATCCACTCCTTCGTAGACGGCGGCAGGATGCCCCTCGTCAGCTTCCATCGAGAAGACGGTGCGTAGCTATTGAGCTAGCTTTTTTTTATGCAACAACAAGTTAGCCCTTGACTGCATCTCACCTGATGGCAAGTGATGATGCGGTCTAAGATGGTAGCGGGCTAACCTTTCAGAGGTATGGTAAACTCATACTCCTAATTGGTTTCTACCCGACATCGTGCCGGAACGCTATATCGCTTGGCGACACGTCTTTGTCGGTAGGGTGGTAACTAGCCACGGCGAAAGCCTCCCACCAGACCAGACTCGAGCCGGGAATCGAACCCAGGACCTCCAACTTTAAAATGCAACAGCGCACGCGCTGCGCAACGGAGGTCGTCAAAAACCTGGTGCTACCTGTACCTACCGGTAGCTAACTGGTGTTGCACAAGTCCCCTTACTATCTGGGGGGCGATCAAGTTGTCCTGATCCTAACCATGGCCCGGCGGTACGTTGGCGCGGCTGGTACACCTCTGGGTTGTATACAACGGTTCCAGGCGTCCAGCAAACCCAGCGAGAGGGGCATGCCGTGGTGGTTAGTTTTGGTATAGCCCCTACGAAGAGCGGGAGTCTCAGATTACCTTCGTCCTGCCTAAGGAACGGAGTTAGTTCTACAGCTTCTCCACCACGACAAAAGAAAGTCTCTACCTACTGTTAACTCTCAAATATAGAATCAAACTATATTATATTCATGATCATAGATCTTTATTATATTGATATATATTCCATTATTATTCATTACGGTAATCTCACAAATATAGAATCAAACTATATTACATTTATATAGATCTTATATTTCATAAATAGTGCACACTCCCGCGCGTCAGCCCTATCTGCCTTAATAGCAAACCTTCTCTTATTTATAACATATCATATCTCCTTCCAACTCAATACAGTCCCCTCCTATTCTAATCAATTAGCCAATAGCTCTAAAGCATCTTACAGGAAGTAGTATTATCGGTCATAATACAAATAAAGTCATGATACAATAATACGTAGACACTTAACGAGTCAAACTCACAACTTATACAATATACATGGATAGTGCTAAAGTGAAGTGTAACAGCTCGGTCATCCTGTTATATTACGCGTCCTCGTGTTAATTTACAAAATAAAATATTTCACATTTTAATTATTTCCGTACTTAATTCTAAATTTATTCTATTGAAATATCTATTATTTTCTTTTATTAATTTATAACAAAACAAACATTCGTTCTATAAACATTGAGAATTAAAATGACATACATTATTGTGTAAAAGTTTAATTTTGAGTTTAGATTTCTTTGCTTTCCAAATTTGTGGAAAAGACAAGCCATGGCCAAATTGTGTTAATTTATATAATAGTAAATGCAAAGAATATTTTATTTCCTACTGTTAGTAAACTATCTCCATCTGTCTGTCTTTATTGACTGCTTTAATGGAATTTTCTAAATCTTGTCCGAATTTCTAACTCTTCTCTAGAAGCAACGTTAGTAATGGTAGCTAATACATCATTTAATATAGTTTCCGAAGTATTATCAGATGATTATTGGTTTTATCAGAAATACAGTTCCGAAGGGCTTTTTTCCGTAGTGCTATGTATCATTGTATATCACCCAATTTGTCTTTCTGGAATCTACTCGTCACGTGTAATGTCATCGTCTGGACCATGGGCCTCCAACATAGTCTTATGAAACCGTTCCACTTGACTTTTCTCGTTGAGTAGCAACAGCATTTAGAATATTATGAATACTGATAAAAGTATTTGCTGGTAAAAGAGTGCCAAAATAGCTGTTATATATTGCTAACTGACTTTTTTTTAAATTGTTGTGGTATTGTTCCTTACCGGGTATATGTTTATAAATTTAGTAAAACTATCTATTTACTATTATGAATTTACTTGAACTGTTTGTTTTTTCCATAAACGTGGGTACAGATTTCAAATATGTCTGATATAATGGCACAATCAAATAGGTATAAAACAAACTATACTGCTATACCTAAACAATCCGCGTGCGACGTTCGCGTGGGATAATTTTTACAATCGCGAACTCAAAACCAAAGTCAAGAGGGTTCAAATCGCGCCCAGGTTTAAGAAGAAACCCACAACAAACTTTGAACTTATTGATGGACATTTTTTTTTTAAAGATATCAGTAGGTTATTTATTATAAAATAAAATGTCCTTTGAATGAGTAACTAATTTGGTGCCGCCTACTAACGGTACCACAAGTTTACCTTTACTACGAATGATCAGTTCGTTAGTCTTTTTTTAATTTTCTTGAATTTATCAATATTATATGGCCCTATATTAAATTTTCATACTGTCATTATTATATCCAGCCCTCAAAACGACTACAGTGTCAATATCAGCAGCAGTACCCCATAATAAAATACCATATGACATAATGCTGTGAAATTAGCTAAAATACATTAGTCTGCCAGTCTATATACGTCAAAGGAAGAAAAAAATTGTGCTTTAAATTATTTATATCTGGTTTGAGGTTTAGCGTCTAACGTTATAACTAGGAATGTAGCTGTATTTGCCAGATACAATTCCTCATAAATCATATATTTGTTTCGCGTTGTTTAATTTTAATAATATCTAATATTGGAATCCTTTTTATAAACCTCTTTGCGTTGGATTTTCACCAATTATTGTTGATTAGATGTCTACGCCTAAGAAGGATCTAGCTTCCAAATTCCTTTTCATTCTTTATGTTTCCACTTTCAAGGTGTGATTTTTCAAAAGAACGGATTTTCATTTTCTAATGCCAAATCGCATAGGACTTTCATACAAACTTCTAAAGTCAGTTTCTTGGGGTGGATTTTTCTCAAAACAGTTTCTTAGCTGACCTCTAATTCATAAAAGGAACCTAACTTCCAAATTTCAATTTCGTATGTTTTATAGTTCTTGAGATATCGTGATAATCAAACATTCAGTCAGTGAGTGAGTGGTATTCCGTTTTTATATATATATACACTGCATATCTGCATAGTGGAAAGTAAATGCGTTTCTGCAGGAAAGTTTATAATTTATGATCTCGATTTGTTTCAGGAATTTTGGAATCTCTTTGCAATATAATATTTATTTGTGCAATGCATTAATTAAATCTTTAATACTATTTCACTCTATTTAATTGATTTCATAACTTATTATTTTTTCTTTTAAGTTTTTTTTTAGCACGCTTTTTAGGCAAAATGTGACTACACTTTAATCTTGAGATCTTTATATGGATGTACTACTTTTCGTTTTACAATGATTTAATTCTTTTATGTTTTTTTTTTTTTTGGTTTCTTTAATCATCGGTTAATTGGACGTTGTTGGCAAATTATCTTTATTAAAGCTTCAACATGTTTTAGTCCCGGATTTATACTCAATGGTGTAATTATACTCTTATAACTGTATCCACCATATTGCAATCCTTGGGATCTAATTAACGTATTAATATTAATGAATCGCAAACGGTAAATAAACCCGAAATCAAGATAATGATGCTACTACTGTGAGTCCCTAATTCAAACTATTTTAAAACTAAAATAGAAATTTGTCTTACAGATTTTTGTCCTTGATTTCTTTTGGTTAACGTCCGTGTGTCGTCATCACGTTCACCGCTCTAGAGGAAGAGTGTCGCTCATGCTCACCACTAATATCTTCAGACGTTTGCGAGCGTCGCTCTTGCTCACCGCTCGAACGTTGGTTTTATAGGAGTGTCGCTCATGCTCACCACTCCTATCTCCAGACGTTTACGAGCGTCGCTCATGCTCACCGCTCGAACGTTTGTTTTATAGGAGTGTCGCTCATGCTCACCACTCCTATCTCCAGACGTTTACGAGCGTCGCTCATGCTCGCCGCTCGAACGTTTGTTTTATAGGAGTGTCGCTCATGCTCACCACTCCTATCTTCAGACGTTTACGAGCGTCGCTCATGCTCACCGCTCGAACGTTTGTTTTATAGGAGTGTCGCTCATGCTCACCACTCCTATCTTCAGACGTTTACGAGCGTCGCTCATGCTCACCGCTCAAACGTTTGTTTTATAGGAGTGTCGCTTATGCTCACCACTCCTATCTTCAGACGTTTACGAGCGTCGCTCATGCTCACCGCTCGAACGTTTTATAGGAGTGTCGCTCATGCTCACCACTCCTATCTTCAGACGTTTACGAGCGTCGCTCATGCTCACCGCTCGAACGTTTGTTTTATAGGAGTGTCGCTCATGCTCACCACTCCTATCTTCAGACGTTTACGAGCGTCGCTCATGCTCACCGCTCAAACGTTTGTTTTATAGGAGTGTCGCTCATGCTCACCACTCCTATCTTCAGACGTTTACGAGCGTCGCTCATGCTCACCGCTCGAACGTTTTATAGGAGTGTCGCTCATGCTCACCACTCCTATCTTCAGACGTTTACGAGCGTCGCTCATGCTCACCGCTCGAACGTTTGTTTTATAGGAGTGTCGCTCATGCTCACCACTCCTATCTTCAGACGTTTACGAGCGTCGCTCATGCTCACCGCTCTTATGTCTGGGTCTAGAAGAGGAGTGTCGCTCAAGCTCACCACTCCTCCTATCAGATCTTTGGGAGTGTCGCTCATGCTCACCACTCCCAATAGCAAATCTTCACGAGCGTCGCTCATGCTCACCGCTCGAATGTCTGGGTCTAGAAGGAGTGTCGCTCAAGTTCACCACTCCTCCTATCAGATCTTTGGGAGTGTCGCTCATGCTCACCACTCCTAATAGTAGATCTTCACGAGCGTCGCTCATGCTCACCGCTCGAAGATCAATTTCGTGATTAGTGTTCCAATGCCTCCAGTCTTTCAGGAAGTCTTTATTATAAATTTTCTTCCAACCTCAATATATTAGTATTGGCGATTTTTCTCTTGACCTATCATCCCGACATTCAATATCTTTCTCAATTAAATTCATAACCTGGAACTTAAAAGAAAAATGCTTAGTGTCTAATAAAAGAAACATTTACTTTTTATGTCGGTACCTCAAAAAAAATTCGTAAATTCGATTCGACTTAATGCAGAAAACCTTTTGTGTGAAACTACATATTCTTGAAAATTATGAAATAATCTGTAAAATGGCATTGGTTATGCCGCTAAAATGGTTAGCATGATAAATAATTAAAGTTACAGGTGACTGCTCGGGATCGAACCACCGACCCCTGATTAGGAGGCGGACGTCACAACCTTTCACATGTTTAATAAAATTATATGCTTTATAAAAGGCAAAAAACAATGGTTTGGTCATATTGATTCATTTCTGTTGTAATAATCTATGATACTTATTTAATGGCAGCCATTTGCGAGCCAAGTGACGAGCGAGGCTGCAGGCAAAAATAGTAATATTATAATAAATTAAGGCACGGAACCAACATTGCTCCAGGAAGGTCGTTAAAACATAGTACTTTGAATTTTTCCATAAGACACGTCAAATGAAATAAAAAAAACGGTATCAACTTTACTCTATAGTCTTTATGTAAAATGACTTATCCAAAAGTGACTTTCTCACAATTTATTCTTTCTTGTTCATGTCACAGAAAAGAAAGGCTTAACTGTTTATCCCTTCGGTATAGTTCAGGAGAACACGAAACATAAAAAGAAACAATCAAGATACATATTAAAAAAAAGAAAAGAAAAGTTTTACTTAGCTTTGGCGTGGTTTTCAAGGAGTAAAAAAAATCCCTTGCTTCGTCCCGCTTCTGAAGATGTTAACTCTCAAATATAGAATCAAACTATATTATATTCATGATCATAGATCTTTATTATATTGATATATATTCCATTATTATTCATTACGGTAATCTCACAAATATAGAATCAAACTATATTACATTTATATAGATCTTATATTTCATAAATAGTGCACACTCCCGCGCGTCAGCCCTATCTGCCTTAATAGCAAACCTTCTCTTATTTATAACATATCATATCTCCTTCCAACTCAATACAGTCCCCTCCTATTCTAATCAATTAGCCAATAGCTCTAAAGCATCTTACAGGAAGTAGTATTATCGGTCATAATACAAATAAAGTCATGATACAATAATACGTAGACACTTAACGAGTCAAACTCACAACTTATACAATATACATGGATAGTGCTAAAGTGAAGTGTAACACTACTTTGAGGATATAATGCTCTGAGGCATACAGGTTTCCTCGTCATCTTTTCCTTCCATGTAAAGCCAGTTAAATATTACCCCGTTAGAGATGAGACGTACCTTCTAGGTTATCCTTGTCAAGTTTATTAAAGTTCTCCTCAAATCTTGCAGTGCTCGCGCTCTCTCTTTCATATCTCTCCGTCTCCCTCGCGAAGCAGATGTCGTGCGCGTGGCAGCCACGTGACCACTTGTGAGGATTTTCTATGCATTTGTGCGTTTTATTTCATCGTATCGTAAATAATCGTATTTGCCATGGACGGGTTCCCATTAGCGTTTGATGTTTGGAATATATATTAAACTATCACCATAAAATAACTAGTTAAAGTTCAAAAAGCTAAATTGACTGCTATTACAATTGTGTGTCAATGATGGAACAATGACATTTTAGTACTAACGAATTATAAAAATGGAAATGATTATCAAACCGTTTTACAATTAATAAAATTTCCGTTGGTATCAAAATTGGCAATATTGTATGTATCGAGGTGCCTATTCAATTTGTTTTCTTTTCACTCTGAAAATTAATAAACCTTTTTTTTTTATTTACATTTTGTTTTATCAGTACTTAGCTATTAAACGACATGTAGCTGTGATAGCCTAGTGGTAGTAGCTGTGATAGCCTAGTGGTTAGGGCGTCTGCCTCCTAGTCAGAGGGCGGCGGTTCGAATCCGGGAATGCACCTCTAACTTTTCGGAGTTATATGCGTTTTTAAGCAATTAAAATATCACTTGCTTCAACGGTGAAGGAAAACATCATGAGGAAACCTGCACGCCCGAGGGTTCTTCATAATGTTCTCAAAGGCGTGTGAAGTCTGCCAATCCGCACATGGCCAGCGTGGTGGACTATGGCCAAACCCTTCTCATATTGAGAGGAGACCCGTGCTCTGTAGTCAGCCGGTAATGGGATCATGATGATGATGATGAATAAAAAGACAGGAAGGTAACTGAGGACCTGTTCGGTAAAAGCTGCAGCTCGCACCGTTTCCCCAAGGAGTTCTGTCGCCCTTATTTATTCAAACCCCCAACACACGCGCCTAATCGTCAGATCAAGTCGACAATTTGTCGGCGGCATGTCCGTGACGTCAGCAGTAATGGCACGTGAGCCAGAGTCTGTTGGCCATCGATCGAGGTGTAGGGGGACTCTGTGTTGCTCTTAAAAGTTGCCATTTGGAGTGTTTATCTAATAATACTAGGGAGTATATTTAGGACGGTTAAGGAAAAATTTCGAATCAAATTCAAAAATATTTCTTCCATATAAAATGTTGTGCGACCTCTATGGCGCAGAGCCTACGCTGTTGCATTATTAGGTTAGACGTACTAGGTTCGATTCCCGGCTCGTTACTGGTTTGGTGGATTCGAACGTGTCTTGCCGCCGTTGAAGACGTGCCGCCAAGCAATTCAGCGTTCCGGTATGATTTATAGAAACCAATTAGGGATATGCGTTTACTATACCCCTAACAGATTAGCCCGCTACCATCATACTGCATCATCACTTACCACCAGGTGAGATGCTCGCCAATGGCTAACTAGTAGCTAAAATAAAAAAAAATTAAATATTATCAATGAATTCTTTCCCCAAGAGTTGTCTGGAAGAGATTGCTTAAGCAATAAGACCGTCTTTGCATATCTATGTGCGAAGTGTCCCGCGATGTTGTGCAATAAAGAGTATCTATCTATATTTCTATCGTACGTATATATTTTTCTAGAATTGTGAGCTGACGTTTGTAACTGCATTCAAAACTAAATTTACCTAACCTAACTAGCACTGGCCTAAATAAATATATCAAATAGGCTGGGTATTTTTTGTTTCTAACAAACCATAACCTAAAAACGGGTTCCAACTATTAGGTCGGGATTTTTCTTTTTAGTAATCCCGCTTAGCGATTACAAATCGGCAAAAAAAAATATTTTCTGACCGCATATAATGTAAAGAAGTAAAAAAGAAAAACAAAGGGGGAACGCTGCCAGTATCTTCGGAACCTTGCCTAAAGGGACTCCTTTTAATAATATATTTTAGTTATGATGTTTAAATATTTATTTATTTTTTAAGATTTTAGTTTTAGGTTAATCTAAGTTTTATTTTAAGTTTTATGCAAAATGTTTGATGCATACTACTTTACCAATTAATCATAATAAATATTTAAGTTTTAGAAGTAAAACTATTGTCACAAGAAAAAAATAACTCCACAATTACTTGCCGAAAAAACGGTAAAGGCGCGAGCTTGTTACTCGTTCGAACAAATAAATAAAGTCACCTTCCCTGTGCATGACGTCCGCTCACACCTTCGGATAATAAAGTGTAGCCCGCGACGACGCCCACTGACCGTTATTTGTTGTGGAAAAAAGCACACCGCTTCGGCTAAAGGGCTTTTTGCTTATGCGAATGTTTTTTTAAACACTGAAACAGACGGCCAATGTTATAAGTTTCTCGTACCCCGCACTTTAAATATCACACGTTTTAAGTTGAAGAGGAGGTACTAAACCTAAAGATGAGGTACAAGTATGCATAATTATATTTTTTTTTACAAAAACATTTTCCCGGTATCCACACCTGTAGAGCAATAAAATAAACTGAGTTAGTTTTTTGCTGGTTAATGTTTATAAATAAATATATACATTTAAAAAGTTATTGTTTTTAGGTAATGTCAAAGTGTGTACTGTTTTTTTTCGTTTTATGGCTTTGTGTCAAGTTTATTATTTTATTAGTTCTCTCTTTTTATGGCTTCGCAGAGACTAGCCAATATCAAGTTTATAGCAATGTAGAAGTTAGGGAGAAATGGCGGGAAACCTCGCACTCTGCGGACGCGGCTCTCTCAAACCTTTCCCAAATGAATACCAGTTAACCATTCAGAAAACCAGCCACAAACGACACCAAAACTGTCCACGACACAACCAACACCAGTCCTTTCTAAAATTAGCCAACAAACATTAATTCAAGAAAAGCGCGAAAAAACCGCGCCCGCCATATACGAAGTCTCCCGCCTTTCCAAGTGTGTACTTTGACATTACCTAAAAAATGTATTACTGTACCACCAGATAAAAGTTAAAAGTCATAGACGCAAAGAGTTCTTAAGCACGTTACTTGATCTCAAAGATTCTTAACAAACACAGGGAAAGAAGACTTAAATAGGCTTACCCTTTAGATCATATTTAAGTTTTTTTTAATATAAGAACAAGTTTAAAGTCAAGATTAGTTAAAATATTACGTCTTAATAATTCCTTAGTAGCTATTAAATGAAAACCAGTGTTTAATAATGATTGGGAATTGATATTTAGACGTTATGACTCCATAGTTAAGAATGGGCCTGATAAGAAAATTTCTTTAATAAATCATCAATATCGAAAATAATAAAGTCCACTAGTTCATCGGTTGATACCATGATTAAAGTTTATTTGTGTGACTGTATGACTTGAAAGTTATTAAACAAATGATATTAAACAGAATGTAGGTTATTGGTAGGGCAGGATTTTGCATATGTTTTACGACGATTAGCTACATAAGTTAAGAAACCAAAAACGCTTGCGAGACCAAATTTTAGTACAAATGTACTAGAGGGTTTTTTAATAAAAACCTTCTGTAGGACGATGTCAATTATAAATACATATTTAAAGCTAAGGCAGATAACAAAACGAACCAAATGCATTTAATAGTTTTTATTTTTCACATTAAATTATGACATATTAAGGTATATTCAATAAATTCTTATGTTTACGTAATATTTACATTTTTTGGTGCATTTTACATACATTTAATATAAACTTTAGAATTACACTAATGAGTCAAATCGTTCACGCAGTTATAATTCTTAGATGCAGACGCAGCGCACGCATTGTCGTATAATAAATCGAGAAGTCCTAGGTTCGATTCCGGTCTAGTGGGCTATTCGAGCTTTGGCAAAGACGTACCGGCAAGCGAATGAGTGTTCATCATATTCTATTATATTAAATAATGAATAGAATATAATGAACAATGAGACACTTTATGTTGATTGTGGATTTTTTTATGGATGATTCTGAATCTGATATTTATACGGATTTCTGTTTAAAAAAGTGATTTCATTAAAAATGTTGTTCGTGCACTTCATTCATTAAACTGATCAATTTAAAAATAACAAAATTTTCTCCAAAAGCAATTTTTAACAGACTTCTATACTATATGAAGTAAGAAATCTTTATTTTTTTATTCTACTAGTTACACCCCACGGTTTCACCCACGTTTCCGTCCCTTGGGAATACGGAGCAAAATATAGCCCAAATTATTTGCTGATAGTATAGCTTCGGCTACTATCTTGTAAATGGTTTAGTTATGAAAGCGTAAAAAGCAAATAAAGCCACATTTTCAGTTATGCTTAGGATTCTCAGGACGAACGCTGGCGTGCCCACGAGGGCTTACTAATCGAAGTAGTATAATTTCAATATATTTGACGCTCTCGCTACTTTAAACAATTTTAAAATAATAATGCTTTAGGCGATTAAAGTAAGCCTATTGTTTGCAGAATTTATAGTCGACGAATTTTGCTACTAAACAAGATTTATTTACCATTATCTGTCAATATATTCTAATAGCTTCTTACAAATAAATATCTTTACAACTTACGTAATATTTTTCTAAATTATACAATTAGATTAATTACTTATTTTACAAATCTTAATAATAGTACCATATATTTACAATGTCCATTTTCATGCGCAGATCTCACGCATTATTTTTATGTGATACTTAAATAAGTGATTATAGAAGATTTCTTTATAAAGATACAACTTATGTTTTAAATACGATAGTGCCCATTATGTTGTAAACAAATCTCTAAGCTGAACTAAATTCACAGATCTAAACTGCCTAATTATGTCCTTTTCTATTTATTTACTTTAAAGTTTCGTTTACAACAGAATTGTATCAATAATGACTTATTCCTATATTTTTACAGTTTTCATTTAGATTTGATTAGTACTAACAAAATTCACTACACACTTTCTCTTTGACTATTAGACCACATTGAGGAAAACTGAGAAAAATTTAAGTAAAGTCATACCGACTGCGCCAAGCAAGTTTAATTGGGCAGCTGACTTAAAACGTTTGATAATTTCTGTCAATTACTTACTAACATTACAACAATGTTGGTTTTTATTGAATAATTTACAAACTTTATACATGTAGCGGAATTCCTTCACTATTAGAATTTAGATAAACGGTTCTTTTGCGTTATTACCGGGAATCAAACCAAAACCTATAAGGGATCTTTTGACCTATTATATCACACATCGTTTAAATCGTTTAGCTGTAGTATTTTTATTTCACGAAGCGACGCGCGCATTACTTGTGGTAAACCAAGTGTACAGTACGCTACGTATGTGTGCGTGAAGCCAAGTAGCGTTAGCGCATACATATTAACATATGGAATTAGGAATTATATTCTCCAAAGTGAATATCAATCCGTGTAACTTATTTTTTCTTAATAATTTCGTCTTTTTGTTGTTTATTGTGTAAACGATTTAATAAAAAATAAATGATATTTTGAATTCAGATATTTCTGCTCTCGTTTCATTATTTTGATCAGGACAGTTAAGAAGAAAAAGATTTTAGCAGTCTGTAATTGTAATTGTGTGTTAATAACTAAACTTTTCATGTAACATACCGCTCCTAAATTTGACATTTTATATGGAGGAACTACATACTCTGTCTAATTTACGTTACTCAAAGTTTAATTTGCAAACCCTAGCAACGTGTCAGGTTTTCTTTCTAGTTCACAAAAATTCGTGCGGGTAAATCTAATAAGAAAAAAAACTAAAGATACTCATTTAAACAGGTCAAGTCACATTAATTTCCTCGTCCGATGCGCTGGCGTCGCTGTCGAAGTCGTCGCCATCTTCGTTTGGGTAGATGTTTTCCCGCGCGAACAGCGAGCCGCCCGACATTTTGTCGTCGTAGCGGTAGCTGTCACTTTGACAGTTGGACGTAGACGCATATATTTTGTTTTTTAGATCCTCCTCGTCATTGCCGGCTGGCACGGGGGACATCTTCGGCTTATCTGCCTCCGCGTCTGATAGATCCGGGTGGGGGTTGTTCTTGTTCGGCAGCGTCTGTTCCCTTGAACCGCCGGACGCGAGAAGTTCCCGCTCTTTGGAGTTCCGCCATTTCATGCGGCGGTTTTGGAACCAGATTTTTACCTGTAACAAGTCAAGCATACGGTTTAATTTTGTGATCATAATTTAGTAGTAATTTATCAGGACTTTTGCACATAAATAATGTCCAAAAACCTTATCTCTTAGAATAGACTGATCGACTTAGGACTTAGATTCTCCACGCTGCTACATTGTGGATTAGGGATTATAAGCTCATATAAGAAATGGGGACAAAAAATTGAAAATGGAGGAAGTAAATCTCTTATCTCCGGGCTTAAATCCCATATATTATTTGTATGTATTATTCTAGCAGTGTTTTGTAGATATATTTGTATCTACCTAATAATTTGTGATAATAGAACTAAGGAACTAGAGATCCGTAGTCAGATCGATGCAGTTTGTTGGTTTGTTCTTTAATAGTTTGATAAAAATTATAAAATATTAGCATCTAACGTCAAAGCTTTTGTTTCCGAGGCGATACATAGGAGCCGTGCGTCATGATTTAAGGTACAAAAAAGTACCGCATGTGCGCCACCGACACAATAGCCGAAAAAAAACATTGTCATAATCGTAAAAATTATAGATTATCGTCGAAAAGGGCTATTTTTTGCTCGCACATCGATTCCTCATTCGGGGCACATTTTCGGGCGGTTTTTTCGTGGATTCTAACAGTTTTCGGCAATAATTGGGATTCGCGCATTGTGCGTGTGACGGCCAGTTTATTGATGATCGGAGGCGTGACTCCTTTGTCGCCAGGACGTGACGTTTGACATTTAATTTAAACAGCGTGGTATGAACGCTGTGTTTGTATCTGTGTTTGCAGCGAATGACGATTTTGACGACCTCCGTGGAGTCCCGGGTTCGATTCCAGGTTCTTGTCTGGTAGGAGGTTGAACCCGTGGCTAGTTACCATCCTACCGACAAAGACGTGTCGCTAAGCGATTTAGCGTTCCGTCACGATGTCGAGGTTAGCCCGCTACCATCCTAGACAGCATCATAAGTTACCATGAGGTGAGATTGCCGTCAAGGGCTAACCTGTAGTGTATAAAAAATGCATGCTCTCACAATTTTATGTTTTTTTTAGCACAAGTTTATAATGTTTATTTTTCAAGTGAAATTCCTTTTTGAGAATATATTTTTTTAACAATCTTTGGAAGAAAAATGCAGAGTCACACATTCAATTGATTTTGCGGTTTGAATTTGGATTAACCAACCTAATTACACTTTTACTACGGCCGTCGGGTGTCACAACTGTCCACAAACAAAAAAAAACCGGCTAAGTTTGTCGTGGGTTTCTTCTTAGACCTGGGCGCGATTTGGACCCTCTTAGCTTTAGTTTTAAGGCGAGTGTAGTTATCACCATCACTTAAATAAATAATCAAAAATGTGATATATATGAACGATTCATAGATGCCTGTAATAGGTTTATGTGAATAAAGCTATTTTTGATTTGAGTCGAGCCCAAGTGCTCTTCTCTCAGGCTGACAACAGAAACAACAGTTCCAGACACATTCTTTTTTTCGTACTGTCTATTAGCTGTGCTAACCCTATTGGTTTCCACAGCGTAACCGGGCTGTTTGGCGAGCTTCGGAAAGAAGCTCTGCCAGAAGAAATTTTGAGCCTTCGAGCCGGCCCTAGGGCTCGAAGAAACTAAGGAAACGTCTGCCTAAGGGCGCCTCCTGTGAGGCCGAGCCTCGGCTTAGGCGATGTTTGGGATACCGGGGGGGTCGGACGGTATCACGCACATGCAGCAGGCACGAACTATGAATTCGAAATGACAAATCACTTTAACCGATTGCACGAAACGAATCAGTTATTGATCGCTTTCGAAATTCGAACGCGGATCATTTGTCAAAGTTTGAAAAACGAACGTTCCCGCGCTTTTGTTCGGCTAATTGAAACGTTAAGACAAATTACGCAGGGCTGTCTACAATTTGTCTTATTTATTATAATGATGGATATATTTATTAGCTTATCTTAACATGATTATTAAAACGGGGTAATTAAAGTTCATTATTTATAGGTGGTTTACGTATGGGGTGATACCACTGTCACCCCATACGTAAACCACCTATAAATAAACTGAAATTATACTATATATATTCAGTTCATTTAACGTGTCCAAAGAATGCAAAAATAATATTTATTATCGATAAATAAGGCATAAACCTCTGTGAAAGTCTTATTTATGTAACGTACACCGAATTTTTATATGCTCTAAATGTTTGCTTGCAATACCTAACCAAAATACCATTCAAAATTACTTTTGCCCATACGAGTCAAGTATATAAATAATAATAAAACAAAGATAACCCGCCACGAAGTAGAGTAAAAATTTTTTTTAATACACTGCAAGTTAGCCCTTGACGGCTATCTCACCTGGTGGTAAGTAATGCTGTCTAGGATGGTAGCCGGCTAACCTGTTGAGAGCATGCTACACCCACGCTCCTAATTGTTTTCTACGCGACATGGTGCCGGAACGCCTTTGACAACTTGGCGACACGTCTTTGTCGGTAAGGTGGTAACTAGCCACGGCCGAAGCCCACCAGACAAAATTTTATTTAAACCAGACAATATTTTAGTTTAAGTTAACTAATGTAGTTATCACCGTCACTATTATGTAATTGACACATCAAAAGTGCCTTGATTCGAGCCGGGAATCGAACCCAGAACCTCTAATTTTATAATGCAACATCGCACGCACTGCGCCACGGACGTCGTCAAAATCTCAACTCACTATAGTTATACGTGAAGTAGAATAACAGTTGAACGCTTGTTTGTACATGGCGAAGTAGAAGCAAATATGTCAGAAATCAGAGCGGACCCTTCTTGACCGCGTCCCGTGACGTCACGCGCGTATTTAGCGACAATATGCCGCCGCCAGCTGACGCGACCCTTTCTCACTGTCCTGCGAGCCGGTAGTGCTGTCCACTTACTAAAGATATCGATAACTCCGACATACCCCTTCCACTAATATTTACTTTAACATGATTTTTAATGCAGCACTGAGCGTCTGAAGCATGTTTTTTTTTTCAATTAATCATCAACAACCCATTACTGGCTCACTACAGAGCACGGGTCTCCTCTCAATATGAGAAGGGTTTGGCCATAGTCCACCACGCTGGCTATGTGCGGATTGGCTGACTTCACACGCCTTTGAGAACATTATGGAGAACCCTCGGGCGTGCAGGTTTCCTCACGATGTTTTCTTTCACCGTTGAAGCAAGTGATATTTAATTTTTTTTAAAAACGCACATAACTCCGAAAAGTTAGGTTTCTACGCGAAATCGCGCCGGAACGCTAAATCGTTTGGAGAAGAGTCTTTGTCGGTATGGTGGTAACTAGCCACGGCCGAAGCCTCCCACCAGACCAAAATCGAGCCGGGAATCGAACCCAGGACCCCCAAATTCTATAATGCGACAACGCGCGCTGCGCCACGGAGGTCGTCACGGTAGCACTTAAAAAAAAAACAAATTTGGCATTTATACATAGTAGTTTTGGCATAGTTATTTGACTTTAATAAATATTTATGATAAGCTATTTTTTTTGCATAAGTTTCTTATGCAAATTCAAATTAAAAATACTATTCTTAGACATACTATTTCCGTTCTTTACCCAAGTTTCCTCGCATTAAAGAAGTTTATTTCATAGATTGATAAAGTGACTAACAGAAACCTCGCAAACAAGTTATATGTGAGTAAAATTTATGGCAATACTATAATTTCCGCTAGAACTGCATTAAAATATCTGTGTTTACTATGCCTTTAATGACCAAGTAATACAATACAATTACTATAAATTCTTGTAGATTAATTAAATTGAAAAGAAAAAAATAAAACTATCGATAAATTACCCAAGGATATAAAACGCATCCCTGAACAAGACGGGGGAATCGAGCGCCTCAGAATTAATTACTTTTTGACATATTCACTTTTATTGCGAATTATACCGAATAAAGAGATACCGAGGCGCGACTAATACGCGGGAGGGGGGAGTAGGGGGGGGGGGACATCTATTATACCATGATCAATGTTTAGTTTGGCAAAATCGGATGACGTATTGCGTCTTTGATTCGTCATAGCTTTTTACGCACGAATTTAAACTTTGTCTGTGATATATCTTCGTCTTTCCAACTGTTTCCACTGACCATTGCTAGGCTTCGTTGATAATAGAATTGACCGTGAGGACTATATCACCAGCGTTAGGAACGAGTGTTTTGACAACCTCCGTGGCGCAGTGCGTGCGCTGTTGCATTAAAAACTGGAGGTCCTGGGTTCGATTCCCGGCTCGAGTCTAGTCTGGTGGGAGGCTTCGGCCGTGGCTAGTTACCACCCTACCGACATAGACGTGTCACCAAGCGGTGTAGCGTAGAAACCAATTAGGGCCGTAGGCTTACCATACTCCTAACAGGTTAGCCCGCTACCATCTTAGGCAGCATCATCACTTACCACCTGGTGAGATAGCCGTCAAGGGCTAACTTGTAGTGTATAAAAAAAAGAAGATTCCACAGTGTTGGATATAAAATTTTAGCTGAGAGGTAATTCATGAAGATGTTTAACAGTAAGGGGCTAAGAGTCCTACCTTGATGAACTCCAGCATTCATATAAAAAGTTTTTGGGTGATCCTGTTTTCCTACGTATGTTTAGGGACTTACCCGCTAAAAAGTTATTGTTGGTACTTAGTAAACACTAACCATACATTTTGTTTATTTCTTCGAGATTTCTATATGAATTCGCTAAATATCATCGGGGATTCATTTACCAGCTTGTGTGGTTTTCTGTTATTACAGTTTTATTTGTATTGTTATAACTCAAGGTCTCTTTCAAGGTCCGAGATGTGAGTTAGTGTGCAATATTCGGAAAGTTTCATTAGAGGCATCTCCTTATTATATAGTAATTGTCAAAAAAAAATCGCGCTGGAGAAATATATTATAGATAGTAGGAGGAGTTCATAAGCATATTATGAAACTATGTTCGCTTATGCAAGCTGTGATATCCTAGTGGTTAGGACGTCCGCCTCCTAATCAGAGGTCGGGGGTTCAAACCCGGGCATGCAACTATAACTTTTCAGAGTTATGTGCGTTTTTAATGTCACTTGCTTCAACGGTGAAGGAAAACATCGTGAGGAAACCTGCACGCCTGAGAGTTCTCCATAATGTTCTCAAAGTCGTGTGAAGTCTGCCAATCCGCACATGGCCAGCGTGGTGGACTATGGCCAAACTCTTCTCATATTGAGAGGAGACCCGTGCTCTGTAGTGAGCCGGTAATGGGTTGATCATGATGATGATGATGTTCGCTTTTATTACTGATCTATATTCTGTCGTGTACAAAGTAAGGGGGGGTGGGAGGGGTCCTCACTTTGTAATGGTAAATAGGCACGAAGCACTGGACGCGTCTATTCCGACGTACCCACGTCCAATGAATCTGATTTTCGGACGCGAGCGTTTCCAAATTTGAAATATTCATATTTGGAATGAATATTCAAACGGCCCGCTGTTTACATTCACGGCGTTCCAATTTCAAATATTTGCATTTATTTATTTTGAATTCGGAACTTTTTGTTGGCGCGGTTTTCGCCAGAGTTGTGATTGACAAGCGGCCATGTTTGTTTATGTAATGTCAAGTCGGAAGTCAAATTGGTTACTTTTTATTTGCGTAGTCAAATTTTTTATTTAAATAGAGCGCATTGTTATCAAACAACATTGTTAGACAACCCTTTTGCGAATTCAAATAACAGACAATGATCCGCGGTTTATTTTATTAAAATTTTATTATAATGGCGTTGGGATATGAAAAGATTATAAAAAAATACACGTGTAAAATAGAGATGAAATTCTTGTACCTATATCGATTGTGTGTTTTAAATAAAGCTATGGATGGTACAAATATTTGAAGAGATATATTTTATTAATTCTCTACTACTTATGCACGGCTTAGCAGAATGTCAAAAGGATGTGGAGAAATAATGACGTGTAACCATGTAAAAGCACCATCTTATCTTATCTATAACGTTTGGAAGTGGTTCAAATAGCCCAGATTCTTTCTAGCCGGTGCAATTAAAAAAAAAATAAAGTCAAAATTATTTTATTCATGTTAACCTAAAACAAGCATCTATGAAGCGTTCATATAAAATATTTTCCATTATTATAATTGGTGAGGTGATGGTGATTAATTCACTCGTTAACTTGGATCTAAAGCTAGCTCAAGAAGCGCTCTCAGGACTAAGAAGAAGCTCAAGACCAACTTAGTCGTTAGTTTTTGTTATCACTATCTCACATAGTCAAGTCAATCACTTGTCACATCTAATGCTTAAAATATTGCATTGAATCTATAACTCCAAAGTTTATATAAAACGTAAGCTCGTAGAAAAGTCCTCCTATAGTGTAAAGGATTACGGGCGAAATGTACGTAGAGGTTCTAGTGGAAGATTTTGTGTGGTGTTATATTATACAAATCTCCCGGTTGTCGGCGAAATTTAGCAAATTATACTTGCTGCTGTTGTTGTTGTTGTTGTTGTTGTTGTATTGTTTATCATGCACTTCCGCAAAGTAACGCCTGCTTCTATTCATTACTTCTATTCATTATTATGTAAATGATAAACAAGAATGGGTATGAAACATTGCTCTAATAAGATAGCTCTTAATATAATTTTAAGTGGCATGTAAGATGGTGATAACAATAAGAAAATTTACCTGGCTAAGTGTGTTGTGGGCTTCTTCTTAGACCGGGGCGCGTTTTGAACCCTCGTAGCTATAGTTTTAAGTTAACGAATGTAGTTATCACCATGAAATCACTACTATGTAAATTATTGACGCGTCAAAAGCGCCTTTTAAAGGACTATTTGAATAAAGATTATTATTGATTGATTCCCCGACATTTTTTTTTTTCGGACTGTCTATTAGCTGTACAAACCCTATTGGTTGCTACAGCGTAACCGGGCTGTTTGGCGAGCTTCGGAAAGAAGCTCTGCCAGAAGAATGAAATGAAGAAAGAAGAATTTTGAGCCCTAGGGCTCGAAGAAACTAAGGGAACGATTGCCTAAAGGCGCCTCCTTTGAGACCGAACCTCGGCTTAGGCGACGTTTGGAATAACGGGGGGGGTCGGCCGGTGAGTGGTCCGTACGTCTCCGAGGCCGTGGATGGAGCCCACGTCCGGATGACGTAAGATAGCGGGGACCTCGTCTTCGCCGGCGAAGACGGTGTGTAGCGTATGATTGTGTGGTAGGTGGTACGAGTGTGTTGTCATCCCCGACATTGAACTTTATGTCTATTTCGTTTAGTTGTTTGGGAGAGATCGCTACGCCATTTTTTCCATTCATTCATTTGCTTGTTTCACTTCATGCAGTTTTGTTCTCTAACCGAGTTTGATTAGTGAGTAGACACCGTACATCTATAAGCTGTCCTAGATTAAAACCATCGATGTCAACCCTTTTTTTTTTTTTTTTTTGTCGTGGTGTAAAAGCTTTATGCTACCTCCGTCCCTTGGGCAGGACTAGAGATTATGTGGGACTCCCCCCCTAGGGGGTATACCCAAACTAAAAACCACCACGGCGTGTCCCTCACACTGAGTTTTTTCCAGGCGCCCGGGGAACACCATTGTATTCTTCCCGGGCATAACAGGCGCCCCAGCCATCGATGTCAACCCTAGCCGAGTTAGATAAACGTAAACTCGCTATAAGAACAGATTACGCCATTGTTCAGACGGACAAAGGTTGATAAGGAGACGGTCTTTGATTAAACGTCTTGTAAACGGCGGGAGATTAGGATATAGGAGATTTTTGAACGAGATATCTATTTTAATAGCAATATTTGTCACCTTACTTCACAGTTTTAATAAATAACAAGTCGAAACCTTATTAAAAACGACAACGTGAACGCTATTTTCTAGTTAATTTTTCCACTGAAAGCGGATAAAAATAAATAAACCAAAGAATACACAAAGTTGAGGGGCAAACCTTTAGAAAGAAAGACTTATGGATTAAAAATTACAACTTACATAAAAGGCACAGATATGAAATAAACAAAAACCGATCTTGAGACAAGGATGGCGAGCTTCCATTTATCCTTTCATTTTTGATGACCTCTGTGGCGCAGCACGATCGCTGTCGCATTATAAAGTTGGAGGTCCTGGGTTCGATTCCCGGCTCGAATCTGGTCTTGTGGAAGGCTTCGGCCGTGGCTAGTTACCACCCTACCGACAAAGACGTATCGCCAAGCGTTCCGACACGATGTCACGTAGAAAACGTGTCGCCAAGCTATTTTCGGCACGATATCGCCTAGAAACCAATTAGGAGTGTGGGTTTACCATTCTCCTAACAGGTTAGCCCGCTACCACCGCTATCACTTATCACCAGGTGAGATAGCCGTCAAGGGTTAACTTGTAGTGTATAGAAAAAAAAATGTTATATTCGTAGGTAGGAAGCCTTAATTAAAATTAAGGGAATTCCCACTAATAGCTTAGAGTTTTTTCTCAGGAGCCCTTGCCCAATATAATATTAATGTTCAAATAAATAATATATAAAATAAGAAATAAAAAAGCTGTGATATCCCAGTGGTTAGGACGTCAGCCTCCTAATCAGAGGTCGGGGGTTCGAACCCGGGCACGCACCTATAACTTTTCGGAGTTATGTGCGTTTTTAAGCAATTAAAATATCACTTGCTTCAACGCTGAAGGAAAACATCGTGAGGAAACCTGCACGCCTGAGAGTTCTCCATAATGTTCTCAAAGGCGTGTGAAGTCTGCCAACCCGCACATGGCCAGCGTGGTGGACTATGGCCAAACCCTTCTCATATTGAGAGGAGACCCGTGCTCTGTAGTGAGCCGAGAATGGGTTGTTCATGATGAAAATAAGAAATAAATAAAACATAAAATCTATAAATAGCAATGACCTGATAGCACTGCTTCAGCTTTGACCTCAAACGTTCAGGCATGGGTTTGTTGCCAAGAACACCGTTTTTCAAGTAAAGAGCTTTTTAAAAAAACTAACTTTATCTCTCACTCAGCATAAATTAAGAACAGAATTATTTAAAAAAAAAAAAATTAAAAAAAAAATGTATTTGTTTTGTTTCTATAAAAAATCTATCGTCGATCGTAAGTTCGATCTCGCGAGGAGGTATCAGCAATCTTGGCGCGCTGCTTGCGTCTGACGTTAAATAATTGTCGGGCGCCGGCCGAACCACTGCTCCATTAGATGTGGCCAGCTGTATTTTTTACTGGTACTTTAAAGGGGGACGTTTAATGATGGACGTGAGAGATCGAGAACTGCTAATTTACGTTACCAGAGTTTTTATTAGCGATTAACTAATAAAGTCATCAACATCATGATCAACCCATTACCGGCTCACTACAGAGCACGTCTCCTCTCAATATGAGAAGGGTTTGGCCATAGTCCACCACGTTGGCCATGTGCGGATTGGCAGACTTCACACGCCTCTGAGAACATTATGGAGAACTCTCAGGCGTGCAGGTTTCCTCACGATGTTTTCCTTCACCGTTGAAGCAAGTGATATATATTTTTTTATACTAATAAAATATTGGGCGTTAAAGGAGCGCCTTTTACGCCCAATACTTAACCTCAGAGAAAAAACCACACAAAGAAGTTTCTTTATATTGAAATGAAATGAACGAAAGCTTATAGAAAAATCATATTACGATATTTATGATTATATAAACGATAAAAAAGCTTGGGTGTGAATTGCTCTATCTCCATGGGTACTATAACTTATTATTGATTATGTGAGTATAGGTTAGTAGTATAAGTTATTATTGAAAGTGAAAATTAAAAAAAACCGTCTAAGTTTGTCGTGGGCTTCTTCTTAGACCTGGGCGCTATTTGAGGGTTCAAATAGCGTCCAGGCTTAGTTTTAGTTGGCGAGTGTGGTTATCACCATGAAATAACTACTATGTAAATTATTGACGCGTCAAAAGTGCCTTTTAAAGGACTATTGAATAAAGATTATTTGAATTTAAAATGAAAATACACTTTATTGTACACCATACAAAAGGAGATTTACAATACAGCGAAGAAATACACACAGAAAACATTATTAATGTAATTCATTAAATTCATTTAGTACAGTGCTGTTGAGAGTTCTCTATAGGTAATGTTCTGAAAGGCGTGTGAAGTCGTCCAATCCGCACACGGCCAGTGTGGTGGACTATGGCCAACTATGGCTCTGTAGTGAGCCGGTAATGGGTTGATCGTGATAGCTACATCCGTAATCTTAAAACTAAAGCTAGTAGATGTAGCTATCACCATCTGCTAAAATCACTATTAACTATGTAATTGACACATCAAAAGTGCATTTTAAATAAAGTATCTATTATTATTATATATAATGGTATTATTTGAATAAAGTTTATGATCGATTGATTGACTCAAAAATATGCATTAATGGTTTGTATAAGCCATAAAAATCTATTCAGATCATAGAGATGGCAGAGCGGATTTGGTCTTTGGTACTAAGAAGATAAGAAGCGGTGATAGCCTAGTGGTTAGGGCGTCAGCTTCCTAATCAGAGGTCGGCGGTTCGAATCCGGGCACGCACCTCCAACTTTTCGGAGTTATGTGCGTTTTTACACATTTAAAATATCATTTGCTTCAACGGTGAAGGAAAACATCGTGAGGAAACCTGCACGCCTGAGAAATCTCCATAATGTTCTCAAAGGCGTGCGAAGTCTGCCAATCCGCGCGTGGCCAGCGTGGTGGACTATGGCCAAACCCTTCTCATATTGAGAGGAGATCCGTGCTCTGTAGTGAGCCGGTAATGGGTTGATCATGACTAAAAAGATAATTATTGTATCTCAAATGTAGGTAGCGCCTGTCCATTACAAGCATAAGTCTATCGCTTCGGGAGGAGGAAGTAGGAATTAGTTTAATGACGGCCGGCCCGAGGGCCTGCGGCGGCGGATGTGTCCGCACGGGACTTTTTATATTTTATCGCGAATTACGCGCTTTTGTGATGTTTGATGGCGGGCTCAAATTGTTGCTAAAATATTTGCGTTCTTGTATTTAAGAGTGGGGTGAATTTAATAATGCTTAAAATAAACTCTGTAAGACAATATATTATAAATCAGACAAATAATTTTCAAAATTATCATCATCATGATCAACATATTACCGGCTCACTACAGAGCGCGGGTCTTCTCTCAATATGAGAAGGATTTGGCCATAGTCCACCACGCTGGCCATGTGCGGATTGGCAGACTTCACACGCCTTTGAGAACATTATGGAGAACTCTCAGGCGTGCAGGTTTCCTCACGATGTTTTCCTTCACCGTTGAAGCAAGTGATATTATAATTGTTTAAAAACGCACATAACTCCGAAAAGTTAGAGGTGCGTGCCCGGATTCGAACCGCTGACCTCTGATTAGGAGGCTGACGCCCTAACCACTAGGCTATCACCGCTTCAAAATTATGGCGTTTCATTTTTTTTTATACACAACAAGTTACTTGACGGCATCTCACCTGGTAAGTGATGATGCAGTCTAAGATGGTAGCGGGCTAGCCTGTTAGGGGTATAGTAAACCCATACTCCTAATAGGTTTCTACCCGACATCTTGCGGGAACGCTAAATCGCTTGGTGACACGACTTTGTCGGTAGGGTGGTAACTGGCCACGGCCCAAGCCTTCCACCAGGCGAGACTCGAGCCGAAAATCGAACCCAGGACCTCCAACTTTACACTAATATTACTAATGCAAACGTTTTATGTAAGTGTGTAGGTGTGTGTGTTTTTGCTACTTCTTAAGGCCGTAACTACAGAACCAATTTCGCTTAAACATTTAATTGATTATATTCTGAATTGATAAATACACAAAGGCGATTTTGTATCGCGAGAGAATCAATGGTTTAGTTTTTTAAACATTTAACACTTAAAATGTCGTGAGCATCTGTTAAGATAGGGACTTATCAGTAAGCCAGATTAGTTTGCGTTTATTATTATACCTTCACTAATATGCGTCAAACTTTTTTCTTTAATACATGGATAATGGAAGAAAATCAAAAATCAAGGTTTTAAAATAAGCTCGTTGTAATAAACGCTTAAGACCGAGTGGTAAGCTTTTGTTTCTTGTTTGACGAAAGAAGAGTTGTGCCCTAAGCTTTATAAGCGCTAAATATAAAGCAATAGGTAGACCTGAAGTTTTTTTATATGTGCTTACGTAAAGAGGAACATTTAATATCTTATTAAAAGAAAACATGCAGTTATTCGCGTTTAACAACAGTAATACGTATAAACCCACCTAAATAACAAACAAAATGTACAAACAGTGAAGTTAATAAACCCAGCTATACAGCCTAATCCGAAAACATTCAATAAACAGTAAAACCTGCTTGCAAGTATCCTATAAAAATCAGATATCATAAAAAGGCCGATACGAGAAACCGAACGCGAGAAAAAAAATAAAAGCGCGGCGACCAATAGAATACCCGGATACACTTTTATACGATACAAATCGCCCAATAGAATCCACTTTTAAGACGCAATACAATGCTTGTAACTATCTCTTTCTAGCTCGCGTGTATTATATTTTGCGTTTCGTTCGTAGCGTTCCGTTGTCTTGACTTCTTGAGTCGTTTAGGAACGTTATTTTGTAATTTATGGATGTCATAGAAAGGCGCTTTTTGTTTAGTGGCGATATTTTCTTTCCATTTATGTTTTATTGGGTTGAAATGGTCCATACAATGGTTTTGGCGGGTTATTTAGATCTGTGTGGGGTTGGATGCGTTTTGATAAAATGGGGAACAAGCTTCTTATTCTATATCGTTTTAGATTCGTACTAACATAATTCTTGAACGTACAAATAAAAAAATTAAGTTGATAGTGGTCATTTTATACGTTTAGTAATTTTATATAGAATTAAGAGATTTGTTGGTTTATTTATTTGTAATTGATATAGGTAGGTACTTTGAAATGACTTAACCGAATACGTTCTTTTAATATGAGAAAGTTATTTTATCGAAAGAAAAATAAGATTTTGCATTTATATGTAGTTATCTACATCGGGATTCTGCTGCCTGCTTATGTTGGACATACAACATTATAATTTTATGAATAAAATTCTAGATTATTTTTTCCATAGGCTTGTCACACTGTTCTGATTGTGACTCTGTTATTTTTTTTTTTTTCTCATTATATCGGACATGGAAGCCTCCATAGATTGTTAGTCTGTTGTTTTTTTTTTGTTAAAGGTTAGATTGAAAATTTACGATATGATTGTTAATTAACTTCGCTTGCGAGTGGTTGGGATATTCGATCACGGGACCGAGGTTCGATTCCCGGAATTAGATAAAGCGCATATCAAAAGGTTTTACCGTACATAGTAAATTAATTAGTAGATTTGTTTGACCCCGTACCCGATGTGGTGTACTGGGTAATTGAATACGGTATGCTGGTAGATGATTCAATACTTTTTTTTATACCCTACAAGTTAGTTCTTGACGGTAATCTCACCTGGTGGTAAGTGATGATGCTGTCTAGGATGGTAGCGAGCTAACCTGTTAGGGGTATGGTAAGCCCACGCTCCTAATTGGTTTCTACGCGACATCGTGCCGGAACGCTAAATCGCTTGGCGATACTTTGCGTTATTGGTAGGATGGTAACCAGACCAGTCTCGAGCCGGGAATCGAACCCAGAACCTCCAACTTTATAATGCGAAAGCGCACGCACTGCGCCACGGACGTCGTCAAATATTAACTAATCTGACAATAACTATCAATAGCTAACCTTAATGGTCGCTTCGCTTAACCCCTTTACACCTAAAGCTAATCTAGGCTATAAATTCATCTATAGCAATTTGAGTAACTTAACTACGTGGCATAGACACACAGGTTTTTTTTTAATTATTAGTTCGCCAAACTGACAAAAAATTGCAAAGAACTACTTCATTCATGATACACAATATCTTATTTCTACAATACTAGCTGATGTCCGCGACTTCGTCTGCGCAGCATTAGTATTTCGAGTAGCTTATATTGAAAGAGTGGCGTAGAAAAGAATTAACATTTGGCATTAAAATTATCACGCAGATGGTAGATTTTTTCCTACTCACTTAACACTTTTCGTAATATTTTGGAAAATTCACACAATATCTTTAAAAAATGTACCTTATATGTTATTCTGATGAATTAGCTGGCATTAAATAATTAAGTTAATTATTGTAAAGATTCAAATATATAATTTTAAATTTGTTTTTGTTTTTAATACGTTTATAATAAACTGGTTACCAAAGAACATAACCCTAACAAGCATAGCACAGAAATTCCAAGATAGCATCGGACAGAAACATAACTATATCGCACGAAAGGGGAGCCTGCGCCTACCTACAGGGTGTTACAAAAAACTCCAGCCCCAGAGGGTATGAGGGTGTGTCATCCGCAGCCGCTCGCCCCAACCCACCCTGAACAATTACTAGTTATTTGCATTTTGTGATTCGGATGGAATTAAATACCTTTTTTTCGTCTATTTTGGGGTAATTTTTGATACCTCTTAGTGAGGTGATTATTTCTTTTCAATTTTCATTTGTGTATTATTATGTTTATAACGCAACCTTTGTGGTAATTATAAACTAAATTCAATAAATGAAGGGCGGTCAATAGTGCTGTTTAGTTTCAAAGAGTAGTATTTATAATTATATAAGTTTTACCACTGTTTGTCTTTGTATGTGCCTGTCTGTGACATCGTAGAACTCGAATGAATCGATTTGACTCCGTTTTATTTTATGTTTTAAAGTCAGTCTGTTGGCGATGATTCTTAGATAGGTACCTATGTGTTTATAAAAATCGGTGCAACTATTTACTAGATAGTATAGGATATGAAAAATCTGATATTTTCAAATATACCCATACCAATAGGGTTAGGGTCTTTTTCATTGCATTATTGTAGTCGTCTTATGAAGAGGTGATAGTCTAGTGGTACTTCGACCGCCCTTTCAGAGGGGTACCAAATCCCAACATGCACTTTACCTTTTTCGGAATGACGTGCGCTTTAAGCATTTCAAGAACGCCTGATTTAACGATGAAGGAAAAGATATGGCTATCACCATAATCATGATCAACAAACCAGTTCTGGTCGACTACGGGAATCCTCTCAGAATGTGAAGGTCCTATTTTTACGTTTTCCAAGTGCGTATTCTTTGACTTCACATGCCTTTGGCAACGTTATAGAGAACTCTCAGGCATGCAGGTTTCCCCACGATGTTTTCCTTCACTGCTAAAGCAAATAATATAAAGAATATATTTGCTTAAATTGAATCGCAGATAACTTTGAAAAGTCTGAGATGCGTACCGAAGATCGAACTCGGTCTCCCCGAAAGAAGCCGGAGTCTTAACCACTAGACTGACAACGCGTCGCTATAGACCCTATAGTATCAATAATGTGTCAAACAGTTTTTATTAAGTTAAGCTCACTGTAATCTGTAATCCACCGTCTGAGTGGTTAGACTATACAGACAGACTCGACGATTTAAAAAAACAGTCGATTGACCTACTTTGCCTACTAGTTAGATACTCAGCAATTTTTGTTTTTTTGTCACACTGCCGGGTATAGGCCTTCTCTGGCAGAGACCCCTAAGACATAGAATATTCACAACGCTACTCCAATGTATGCCGGCGTGCTTAGCCGATCCTTATCACTTGGAAGTGATAATAACCGAGATCTGTCCTCCGAGTCACCATACAGATTCCAGATGTATTAAATTTAAATAGTATTTAGATTTTTGCAGGCGATAGGGGCGTGTTCCTGTTCGAGACTCGCTGCGGGCCGGTGCCGGGAGACTTTAGGAAAAAACGCCGGAAAATTTTACAGAAATATGTTAAAAATTACGGAAAATATCTGTCCGTTTTTCCCTCACGGAAAACTCCGATACCAACCTGTATTCAGTGCAGGACCTTTTTTTATCAACAAATGTGGCGACTGACATGATTCCAGATGATGATATGACCATACAGATTCCAGAAGGGCCTTTCAACGCACGTTTCACTCCGGCACCGGAGCATTCTGAGGGGATGTTGACTTCACAACGCTCAATTGCTCAGTAACTAAGCCCTAAATATAAATTATACTGTATGCTAATTTTACTCGGATTACAGCCAATTAAGCTTAATTCATTATAATATACCATGGACTTCCCAAAAGTAACTCTGCCTCTGTTAAAAATTA
Source organism: Lasiommata megera (assembly GCA_928268935.1). Taxonomy (NCBI): domain Eukaryota; kingdom Metazoa; phylum Arthropoda; class Insecta; order Lepidoptera; family Nymphalidae; genus Lasiommata; species Lasiommata megera. Next base: position 1,159,060 of record OV743319.1, on the reverse strand, counting down.
CCAGCTAGTCGGCTTACCTGGCTGTCCTTCAGGCCCAGCTTCTCGGCAAGTTTCTTCCTGTCGGGCTTGGAGATGTACTTCTGCACCTGGAACCTCTTCTCCAGCCCCTTGCGCTGCAGGTCCGAGAACACCGCGCGCCGCATCATACCGCGACGCGGTTTACCTGATGGGATAAATGGACACGATATAGTGAACGACACTAAATCACATCTTGAGAAACAAGCTCCAATTATACGTATGTGTGCAAAATATAATGAGTTATCTAAAGCGATACCTGGCATCGACATATTTCATGACTCTGCTATTGCTTTCAAGAAAAAACTGACTGACCATTTATACCATCTGTAACTGTTAATTGTTTGTTTAAAACCTTTATTTTTTATTTTTTATTTTAATTAATTTAATTATGTTTTAATTTACTTGTATTATATTAGATTTATTGCTTTTTTTTTGTTGTTCTTACATCTGTTGTAACGTAATGTTTACTTGGCGCATTGTGAATGTTGTGTACACTTATTATTGATATACGTATCAGTGTGTGTAATAGTGTGTAATTATGTGGCGAGTGTATGATATGTATATTGTTAGTGTTCCTTTTTAAATAAATAAAATGAAATAAAACGTCAGATGAGGGTTTCGAAGACATATCACGTATCCTGCGTTTAATTCTACTACAAGTTAGTACTTCAATGCTATCTATAACCTGGCGAAGTTATGATAACTCCATTTGGGAAATGAACTCCGTTAATCTTTACTAACATTTTACCACGCTTTTATTAGCTTCACCTGTGTGTTTGTTTGTTAGACTGTTTGTTTGTAACCGACTCCTTTGGCCTCCATTTTGACCCACTTTGAACGGTCAGGTAATTACATTAAAATAATTTCTTTTATTTTAATTTCTTTAATTTGAATTATGTATTTAAAAAAATATTTTCTTCTTTTTAGTTCGGTTTATTAATTAAAGCGTGGTAAACTATTATTTTTTAAACGTGCCTGTATGGATGTGTCACTCTTTCAGCCAAACACTACTGAACCGATTTGACGGAATTTTAGTATTGAGATAAATTATACGCTGTATTAACACATAGGCTATTAATTAATCGGGAAAAATGTATTGATCCTGCGGGATTTACGAAAAACCAAAAAAAGCAGACGAAGCAGCGGTTTACAGCTCGTTCTGAATATTACCATAGGGATCTTAAACGGCAGCCTTCTTAGAGAACCACGGCGCTCACTACTGCGCCAGGGGGGTCGTCGAAAAATACCCACTAATTAGAAAGATGAAGACTTAGTTTTTGTTTTTACGCGTGCTAATTAACGAATCTGTCCAGTTAGTTGGATTTGAGCTTATATTAATTTTATTTGATAGCTCCATTGTTGAGGAATGTAAGTTATTATTGATTGTCAATTCCAACTTGTTTAACACGGCAACGAGGAGCACCGGCAATAAATAAAAATAATGACAGTTGAAGAGCATCATTTACTTTGGTTCCGTAAATCAATATTGTTGAAATAGTTAGTAGATGTGTTAATCTTTTTTGCCGGCAGAGTTAGACGCGGTCGCTGGTCACACGCGGTTAGTGAGCAGTGCTTACCTCTCGAACTGTGCGCCCATGGAAAACCTCCGGGGAGTGGGAACACCTGTGTGTGCGCCTGCGCAGGTCGTACTGTAAAAGAAGAGAATACGTTTAAACACATTCTTGCATTACAACTTTAGTTGTACCGACAATTTCAACGTTCTAACTCGTTAGGAAAATGTTTCTAAATATTTGACACGACCTCCGTGGCGCAGCGCGTGTGCTCTCATATTATTAAGTTGGATGTCCTGGGTTCGATTCGCGGCTACAGACTCGTGTGGTGGAAGGTTTAGGCCGTGGCTAGTTTCTATCATACCGACAAAAACAACTTCGCCAAGAGATTTAGCATTTCGGAAATACGTCGCGTAGAAACCAGTTTACCATAACCTACCACTGATTACAATGACAGATCGAGGTCGCGTCATAGAGGCTGAGAAACTTTCTATCATCGTCGAACTAAGCCTAATCATGTCCCACTGCTGGACACAGGGCTCCTGTCTTATGACACAAAGAGATAAATCTACATTTTCTTTTTATTGCCCTTATTCTTAGGTCGGTACAACTCGTCTTCTTCCACTAACTTGTATCAGCCATCACCTCACTACCCACAGCATTTACACGCATATCCTCTTTTACACAATCCATCCATCTCTTCTTTGGTCTTCCTCTACTTCTTTGCCCTTCCACGTTCATATATAACATTATTTTGGTGAAAGAGAGGTAAATCTCTGTCTAGTTTTATATGGATCCTGCGTAAATATCTCGGTTAATAACTGGGTCGAACGGTTTAACGAGCTAGTAAACTCTGATGGTTGTTATGAGACCTTCTTAACGGAAAAACCAAATACCTAGCTTAGACATATACTAGTCTATGCTAGTATTAGACCAACGAAGCAGTTATGTTTTACCTTTTTTTTATCCACTACTAGTTAACTCTTGACGGCAATCACACCTAGGTAAGTGATGATGCAGTCTAAGATGGTAGCGGTCTAACCTATTAGGGGTATGGTAACCTATACTCCTAATTGGTTTCTACACGACATCGTGCCGGAACGCTAAATCGCTTGGCGACACGCCTTTGTCGGTAGGGTGGTAACTAGCCACGGCCGCAGCCTTCCACCAGACCAGACTCAAGCTGGGAATCGAACCCAGGACCTCTTAATGATGCGACAGCCACGGAGGTCGTTTATCTCATAATATTAACGTGGATGTCTATAACCCAACTGTGGATCATCATATTGATGTTTCGGATATGAACGTTTTGTTGTGTCTGTGTTTGCGTAACCAATTGAGCGTGTAGGGGGCAGATAACACAAAAAGCGCGCAACACAATACGCCTTTTGTGTTGTGTGTTTGAAGTTAACACAATTTAGTTTGAATGTTTTTAAAAGTGTTGTACCTTTAAGAAAAGATTTTCCGTACATTTTTTTATTTTATCAATACACATGCTTCAGTAAGAATTTATTATTATTATTTTTTTTTTGTCGGACTGTCTATTAGCTGTACTAACCCTATTGGTTGCCACAGCGTAACCGGGCTGTAAGTGCTTTCAGTAATACTGATGCTGTACTGGCAACTGACATGCAATACTGTCGGCTAAGCTATTGCGTCATACGGATACCCTCAAACATTTTTGCTGTTTTCTATTGGCTCGGGATAAACATTGCACGGATAATTATTATTCTGGACTCATCATACAATTTCTTTATTTATGTATAAACAAGGTTACAATGAAAATACAACAGAAAACATTTCTGGAATGTCACATTTTCCGGAATATTATGATATTGTTAATACAGCATTAGGGGACATGCATGACGACAGAATTCGATGGAATATAACTCATTAGTATCCAAGTGTTTCGTAGTAGTTTAGTAATACCTAGCGAAATATATAATGAAAGACAGCTGGTTCTGTAATTGCTGATCTACCTATTAGTCAGCTTACTTTTTATTTTTTTTATACACTACAGTTAGCCCTTGATCGCGATCACCTTCCGCTCTCCGTTATTTATTCTTCAATGGAAATGCAATTCATGTATTCTCATCTCAAACTGCCATAACCAATGTTATAGTACTGTGAATAGTGTGCTAATTTGAACGGTATCTCGTTACCACTAAGATAGTACGCTATCTGTACGTCAGTCGGTCTGTAAGTCAGATGTTTTTTTATACACTACAAGTAAGCCCTTGACGGCATCTCACCTGGTGGTAAGTGATGATGCTGTCTTGGATGGTAGCGGGCTAACCTGTTAGAAGTAAGGTATTCCCACGCTCCTAATGGGTTTCTACGCGACATCGTGCCGGAACGCTAAATCGCTTGGCGACACGTCTTTGTTAGGGTGGTAACTAGCCACGTCTGAAGCCTCCCACCAGAGCAGACTCGAGCTGGGAATCGAACCCAGGACCTCCAACTTTATAATGCAACAGCGCACGCACTGCGCCACGGAGGTCGTCTAGGATTCGTGTCGAAGTGAGCAGGCCACTCGATGCGGATCATCAGGCCAATTTCGTACCTTAATGCTCAGGACTCAGTACTCACCTAAGTACGGGTGGTGGCAATGCGCTAGTAAGTGCTGCAAGTGCTGATGCTGTACCGGGATCGGCCTGCTGGCTATCGGCTTAGCGATCGGCCAGGGGCTGCCGAGGACCGGCTGCCGGTATTCTGTTGACAACATAGAAATATCTTAGTCTTATTGTATATATATGTAGGTTTTGATAAAATAAAGTTGTTATTATTATCTACTTGTAATAATACATATATTTGAAATTTTAAATCTAAGTAAGTAAGTAAGTAAGTAAGGTATTAGAATTTAAAACACAATACTTATTTACTACTAAATACATATTAATAAATGAAGACGTTACTTCGCGAAAGTCAAGACGAAAAGAAAAGAATTGGGACCAAAAAGGGGAGGAAAAGGAAAGTAGAGAAAAATAAAGAATCATGAATATAAAAATGATTTCTCTATAATATAATTAACAGCAACGAAATCTTATCAAATAAAATTGTATTTAATTTAAATTTCAATATTTTGTCTAGATAAAACGAAGAAAACAAAAATAATCATACTAATATTATAAATGTGAATGTAAGTTTTTTTGTTACACACAAAAACTATTCGACCGAGCATCATGAAACTTTGTACGACATATTCTTGGATTTTATTTAATCGTAAAAAAACAAAAAAAAATACGAAAGAAAAAATATGGTTTGTCAAAATATAGTCATCATATTGTAATGATCTCTGATACACATTTAATAGCTTCAATGCGTGCGAAGCCGCGGGTAAAAGCTAGTATTAACATAAACACACAAGTCCTCCAAATTAAGCTCTCAACAGAGGACTCGCTCTGATATCGATTATGTACAAAGTCATCGTTATCCAAGCAAGCCATTTATCGTAATATAGCAAAGTGCAAAGTGATCCTGTTCGAACGGTATAACATTGAGGAACTTAATTATCAGCTAGGAACTGCATGATCCAGCTTTTAAGAACTTAATTAGAAACCAGTGCTTTAATTATAAGTTGTTAAGACATGAAGATGAAATTACTTATTAAGTTCATCATCACGATCAACCCATTCTCGGCTCACTACAGAGCACGGGTCTCCTCTTAATATGAGAAGAGTTTGGCCATAGTCCACCACGCTGGCCAGGTGCGGATTGGCAGACTTCACACGTCTATGAGAACATTATGGAGAACTCTCAGGCATGCAGGTTTCCTCACGATGTATTTCCTTCACCGTTGCAGCAAGTGATATTTTTAGTTGCTTAAAAACCGCACATAGTAAAGTTAGAGGTGCGTGCCCGGGATCGAACCCCCGACCTCTGACTAGGAGGCGGACGTTCTAACCACAATTCTATCAGAGCTTATTGTCATAAGTTAATACATATAAATGTATAAATTGCATATACCTAAATATTTCGGAGCCGTCGGGATTTTAACACTCTTGCAATCGTTATATGACAAACAAGGAACGGTCTACATAGACCACTTACGCCAAAACTAAGTATTTAATGCTTACACAATAAACAGCAAGTATAATTTGCTATATTCCGCCGACAACCGGGAGATTTGTATAATATAAAACCACACAAAACCTTCCACTAAAACCTCTACCCGACACCGGATCATCCTCAGGAATGTTGACTTCACAGGCGAGAAAAGTAAAGTTGAACACGATGTCACTTGGTGTTATATTATACAAATCTCCCGGTTGTCGGCGGAATATAGCAAATTATACTTGCTGTTTATTGTTTATCATGGACTTCCGCAAAGTAACGCCTGCTACTATTCATTATTTAATGCTTTCCTTAATAATATATAATATAATAATAAAAATATCAAAAGCTGTTAGTCTTTAGCAATTATTAATTTATTATTAATTATATTTTCACAGTGATGTAAAGTAGTGGTAATTAAACACTTTAATTCTAATGTTATAACGAACTAGGTTTTTTTTGGAAAATCAACTCAAATTTTAAGTGTACCTACGAGTATATTTCTTCTTCCGCGTGATAACAGAAATATTACGCGTAGTAAGAAGTAAATTTCATCCAAATCCGTTCAGCCGTCTGGGCCTAGCTCATGTGTCTTATATATCATACTCTAGCATACTCCCCCGACCTAAGCGCTCCTCTCCGAAAGAGGACACCTAAACATATCCTTCATGACCCTGACGATCAGATGACTACTGACAACACACTCGTACCACCTACCACACAATCATACGCTACACACCGTCTTCGCCGGCGAAGACGAGGTCCCCGCTATCTTACGTCATCCGGACGTGGGCTCCATCCACGGCCTCGGAGACGTACGGACCACTCACCGTCCGACCCCCCCGTTATCCCAAACGTCGCCTAAGCCGAGGTTTGGCCTCAAAGGAGGCGCCCTTTGGCAGTCGTTCCCTTAGTTTCTTTCCCCAAAATTTCTTCTGGCAGAGCTTCTTTCTAAAGCTCGCCAAACAGCCCGGTTACGCTGTGGCAACCAATAGGGTTTGTACAGCCGCAGTCCGAAAAAAAAAAGTAGTCGGTTTCTGCTTGGCATCATACCGGAACACTATATCGCTGAGTAAAGCTATTTTTTTTTATTAGGCACATCATCGAGTTGTGACATGCACAACAATGCCTTTGCCAGTAGGGTGGTAACTTGCCGTAGCCGAAGCCTCACCAGACCGGACTCGAGCCGGAAATCGAACCCAGGACCTGCCTCTTTATAACACGGCAGCGCACGCACTGCATCAGTGAGGTCCCAAAAACTTGATATGGTCTTGATAAAGAATGCCTTCATACCAGAAGTGGCATAAGTAAAAAATTCAATATCTCTCATATTATTCAATTAAGTAAAGACGTTCCGAGATGAGAATAAAACGATCGAAGCTAATCGTTAAACACCCTAATCGCATCACGCTATTATAAACACTGAGAGCGGATCCTCGGTCGTAAGGAGGCTGCGAGTTGGAAGCTCACAGCGGTTGAATAAATTAATTGTAATACAAATCTGCTACCGACTACATCGTTCGTCTTGTGGTAGCCTCCTCAGGTAATAAATATTTAAGTTGATAAAAATTACCTTAGCCACCCGGAAAACTTTACTAGGTTAATCTACTACTACTAAAGGTACTAAAGTTATTCAAACGATTCTATTAAGAATCTTTTAATTGTGTTTATATGATTGATTGTATTTTAAATGTTTTTTTTAATGTGTGTTAAGAAATTTGGTGTTGTTCTATACTAGCGACTCAGAGAGATTCTTATTACTGGTGATCTTGATATGAAGCAAAAATATTATAATAATATAAAGCTAAAGCACACAGACACACATTGAAGCCATTCTGACGGCATGAAACGTATTTATATATATAATGATCAGTGCCCAGTGGTATACACTATGGCTAAGCCCTAAAGAGCGATTTTTGACTTAGCTCTGCCAAAGTTAGTGTTAGAACGAGAAAGGTTAAATAAGATACATAACTTTCTCTTTTTAATTGCTTCTTCAGCTCTAAGCTAAGGCTAAGCGAGCTTTATAGATCGCGACCTAATACGCTGAGTGGGGATGATTACAAACATTTTATATTATACAAAACTAAATCCAAGCTAAAAAACATTGAAAAGTGCTATACGAAAATTTTAACTAACGTATAGTATCGTATTTTCAACACAATATAATTTTATATTTATAACCAAATTTTACCATATCGAAACAAAAAAAATGTTAAATTTATATACCTACTATTGAAGATATCTGTCATTATCACCATATCAGCGATACGTATTTGAAATGGTCTAACACAGTAATAAAACTAGTGATCAATCGCCACGCAATTCGCCCGTCCCTTGCACCCCAAGCCGTACACCCCAGCTATTTCTTACCACCCCGTCTGTCAAAGGCAGACCGGGCGTTATATATTGTATGGCCTTTGTAATGCCATTAATCATGTTCAAAGTGTTTTGTTTTTGACTCCGTGTATTAATTTAAACCTATAGGGTATGTGTGAGGTAAGTAAGTACCTATTGAAAGATCTCTCGAATTATTCGTTGGTATAGCTTTCGTCGATCACATCATTCAAGTGGATTTGTTTTGCCCGGCACTAAGAGTGGAAGCGGTGATAGCCTAGTGGTTAGGGCGTCAGCCTCCTAATCAGAGGTCGGCGGTTCGAATCCGGGCACGCACCTCTAACTTTTCGGAGTTATGTGCGTTTAAAAAAAAAATTAAATATCACATGCTTCAACGGTGAAGGAAAACATCGTGAGGAAACTTGCACGCCTGAGAGTTCTCCATTATGTTCTCAAAGGCGTGTGAAGTCTGCCAATCCGCACATGGCCAGCGTGGTAGACTATGGCCAAACCCTTCTCATATTGAGAGGAGACCCGTGCTCTGTAGTGAGCCAGTAATGGGTTGTTCATGATGATGATGATGAAGAGTAGACTAACACTGTTATATGCAGTCCTAGTACTTTAACATTTCAATGCATTAAAGAAAGGCGACGTGAACCTTCTTTCATGCAGTAACGGAGAATCAGGTATCGCTGCTGCATTATAGAATGATTGCTTACTTCTCTTGCCTCGCCTGTAGTTGTATCTGCGGCTTTTGTGACTTTATAAGAAGGTATCAGTTTAGGTTTAAAGATCTATATTTTCAGAAGAAACAATTTCACATAATGAGAAATTAATAAAATAAAACAGTTTACAAAAAAGAAATAGTAGGCCAAAAGTGGCGTGTTTATAAATTTACTCAATGCTTTTTAAGTCTCATTTTGAACGATGCAAATGACTTTTCGCAAAAAATATCTTTGGGTAAGCTATTATACATTTGTGCTCCCTCAACCTGTATTGTTTTACTGCCATAATTTGTTCTAGTTTTGTATAATCTTAACTTATGTCTATTTCGTGTGTTTAAATGTGATTTGATTCACTTTTTTATTACCTCATTTTATATAACAATATGTGTGTTAACATTTTTTTACTCAGCAGTTGATAGTAACTAGCAGACCTCACTACCAAGCGATTTAGAGTTCAGGTTCAGGTAAAACGATAGGAGGTATGGATCTATTGAAACCATAACGATATGACGTACCATTTCCTATGCCTTGATCCCCTTTTTACTTAAGATCTTAGCGTAATCATAACGCAACATAATCTTGACCGTAACTTGTAGCGAAGACTGTGGCAATAATAGCATGAAATTCAAAAAGTTAAGTAAAAGTTTGATTATTTAGTTATCTTAGGATACAAAAGCTTCTGTCACATACTTTCACGTATGTTGTAAATAACTCGTTGCTAGATTACACCTATCAAAACGTTCGCACAAATTGCTTACTACCCGCAACCCTTAAATACCGAGACACAAGCACGTGGTCAATGCTCAATGGCAGAACATATTCAATGTCAATTTTTAATTTATTATAAAAGTAATCCAGCCGAAACATGAAATTCTCTATATTTTATTTAAAAGAAAACGGTACCGGTTTATAAGCCACTGCGTCAGAAAGGTTTCACTAACAACATCGTAAAAAACGTATCGAAATAATTTAACCACGAAAAGTCCGTAGGTAATTTTATAATCGAGCCCTGAGGGAGTATCAAGCCCCGAGGAGGCGTCGACACGGAAAACTTCGCCCTGCGCCAACCCCTGAGTGTGATTTTAATTATTTTCACCTATTAATTTGCTAAGGGATGGAGTTTAATTAATATGAACAAATTTTGTACAACATTTTTAATAGGTTTGCAGGAATGAGTATTGCAAAGCCTACCTGAGATATATAAACGCTAATAAGCTCTAGTACTATGTAATACGGCTTACATGTAATTACGAAATTGTGTATTTACCAATTTATCATAGATTATGGTAAATATACAATTTCGCGAATACTCATGTTCTTTGATAAGTTCGGATTTGTATAATCACTACTTTTATTACCACTACTGTTCTACTTTTATACGAATACAATGGAATATTCAAGCTATAACGAAGCTTGTGTATGGAGTATTGCTTTAGCATTAGGCAGCGAGATGGTGTTAACAAAAAAATGAGCTTGGAGCTTAAGTTATAAGTTCAGGACTGTATTTATCACCATCACCTTGGAATAATCCAAAATAGTAAATGAACAATTCTTATTAAGCGCCTGTGATAGGCCGATTTGAATAAAAAAGGTTTAAGTTTTACGAATTCAAAAATTTACTGTTATCTAGGTTCTCGACTCGATAAGAAAGCTGAGCAGTCTTATTGAGTTCTAGTGACACAGCGGGTCCTGGAGACCTCTGAGCTCGAAGTAATGAGGATCAAAGCATAGTGATAATAGATGGAGAGTAGGCAGACCACCCACAAAATGAATAGACCATCAAACTACAAAGAATGTAAGGAGAATCAAAGATGACACAGTAGATGCATAGCTGAAGAAGCAACAGATGGGGCAAGCGTCATGGAAGACAAATGAACGTTAGAATCCCAACGTGCTCTAGAGGTAACCCTACTCTTGAAAGTGCACCATTGGTCGATTAGGATAGATGATGATATCAAAAGAGTCGTAGTCGTAGACAGTAGGTAGACATTCAGTGGACTGCGTATTATGGACTACCCTCAGTTTGACAGTTTTGATCATGAGGCACTCTGTCCCAGTTTAGCCTAGTCTTAGCGAAATATGGTCTGGAGTCATGAGTGAGTATTTTCATAACCAAAAGTTGTAAAACTTGGAAAATAGGAATATTTTTGAAATTGTTATGGGTTAGATGCTTGTTCTTAATATAGGGTATTAGTTATTAAAAGAAATATATGTATGGCTGTGGTTGCTTCATTAAAACGCCTTAACTTCAACAAATAAACCACAAAAAACAAGTAAGCCGTATCAAGCGAAAAAAAAAACAAAGAATACGTATTCCAACACGTTTAAAAAGAGCATCGTACCTTGAGCCCTGTTCGTAACACTTGAGAAAACATTCAATAAATCCTTATTCGCAATTACAATAAAAGAAATAGCAATAAAATAATCCCTAAACATAAATATTGTAAAAAATGGCCGACATGTTTTTGCGTCCGGACACAATAGGCGTATTATCTTTTACGAATTTTCGACTTACTGCGCTTTTGTCCGGGGCCCGTATTAAAATAATATTAGGTAGGTATAAACTCATTGTTGGTTATTTTATTAATGTTTTGATAGGTGTGGACGCGGGATTTACTGATATAGTTAATTTTGTATCTATTGTATTTAACGCATCTAACAAAAAAGTTGTTTGTCTGTGGTTTGTCATGTTCGGACTTTTTTTTAAATAATATATTTCGATACTAAAATCATCATAAGAAGGCTCAGAGTCACTCAGCGAGCAATGGAGAGAGCTATGCTAGGAGTATCTCTACGTGATCAAATCAGAAATGAAGAGATCCGTAGGAGGACCAGAGTTACCGACATAGCTCAGCGAGTTGCGAAGTTGAAGTGGCAATGGGCGGGGCACATAGCTCGGAGAACCGATGGACGTTGGGGTCCCAAGGTGTTGGAATGGCGACCCCGCACCGGTAAACGTAGCGTTGGTCGACCCCCAACAAGGTGGACAGACGACATCAAACGAGTCGCAGGGAGCCGCTGGATACAAGCGGCCCAGGACCGTGGCCATTGGAACTCCCTTCAAAAGACCTATGTCCAGCAGTGGACGTCTATAGGTTGAAATGATGATGATGATGATGATGACTAAAATTATTGTTTTTTTTTTTTTGTAGATACCAAAGATAATTTCATTGTAAAAGAAATATCATTGATTTAACGTATCTATTGAGCAGAATACAGGAAGGATGGCGGTCTTGATTCCGGGTCAGATAAAAATTGTTAGTTAACTATTGGGATTGTCTACAACAAGGTCCGTGATTTTGCCCACATTCAGGCGCCCACTGCATACCGGCGCTGCAGTCTGCTGCGGCTGATGCTGAGCGGTTGATCTTTATTCAATTCAATTCAAATCAAATTCAATTCAAATAATCTTTATTCAAAAAGTTCTTTAAAAGGCGCTTTTGACGCGTCAATAATTTACATAGTAGTGACTTGATGGTGATAACTACATTCGTAAACTTAAAACTAAAGCTATGAGAGTTCCAAACGCGCCCCGGTCTAAGAAGAAGCCCACAACAAACTTAGCCAGGTAAATTTTCTATTTGTTATCACCATCTCACATGCCACTTAAAATTATATTAAGAGCTATCTTATTAGAGCAATATTTCACACCCATGCTTGTTTATCATTTACGTAATCCTTTTTACACTATAGTGGGACTTTTCTACAAGCAAAATTTTAAAATGTATTTGCTCGATATCAGCGTAAGGTACCTTACATCAAATTATGTCATGTATACCGATATATAAGTTAAAAAACATATGCATACTGCCAATCCGCGCATGGCCAGGGTAGTGGACTATGGTCAAACTCTTCTCATACTGAGAGAAGACCCATGCTCTGTAGAGAGCCGGCAATGCGTTGATCATTATGACGATGATGACACTTACAGTCACCCACCTAACTATGAGATGCTATCTCCCGGTATAGAATACGAGTCAAATGTAGCGCGCCCATTAAAAAGCGCTGTAATCTAATAACATAAAAGCCAAATGAAACGTTGGAACAAAAAGGCAGCCATAGTCGTTTTCAATAAACCCCGGCGTCCCCTCCGCACTCCGGAATCAATTATTTTCACACTTTCGCGCGAAAAATTGGCGCCACATCGCCGCGACACCGGCGGACTCGATTAACGAGTAACGGTTCATTAAACGGCGTTATTGTTGTAGTTCATACGCTTTTTATATCGTTGCTTAAGTGTACCGCCTTCAGGGCTCCGGACCCGTTAATCTTTAAACACTCCTAATTGGTTTTCAACGCGACATCGTGCCGGAACGCTAAATCGCTTGGCGACACGTCCTTGTCGGTAGGGTGTAAATTTGGCTTATATACAGTCACTAAACTTTACTGTAACAGTTTATGATACAAGCTTTTACCCGCGGCTTTTATAAAACAAAAACATAAATCTATCATTTGCAAAGCAACTTTTAATAGTAAAAGTTGATAGAAGTATTATGTAATTCAATACGGTAAAGGCACGATCATGTTTTTCAGTCAAATCTTAAACTGCCACATACAATATCGTTGGCAACAGCTATATCCTACTAATATTATAAATGTGAAAGAGTGAAGTTTAGACAAAGAAGGACATGTACTCTCTGTACCGATCTCTCAAATAGTTCCCTTGGGGAGATTAAAAATTGTTAACGATCGAAGCTTTAGAGAATTCTGAAGTCCACGCAGACGGAGTCAGAGCAGAAGCTAGTTTATAATAAGGCTAACTATTACATCCAGTGTAAATGAAGCAACCGGTTTCATAATGCGACAAACATAACGTCAGCCGCATGGCCGGCCACAGGTTAACCCAAATGGCAATAAATGTGGCACATTAGGTTCTACTGAAGCTTCAAGCTGTTGTAGCCTAGTGGTTAGGACGTCAGCCTCCTAAACATAGGTCGGGGGTTAGAACTCGGGCGCGCACCTCTAACTTTTCGGAGTTATGTGCGTTTTTAAATTCGCTTCCTTTTTAGATTCGCCCAATGCGAGCGAAGCCGCGGGTGAATGCTAAATAAAAGCAAATTATATCTTATTATATTTATATTAATATAGGTTTTCATATGTATATTTTATCCACTACAAGTTAGCCCTTGACGGCAATCTCACCTGATGCAGTCTTAAATATGGTAGCTGGCTAACCTGTTAGGAGAATGGTAAACCCAAAACAACAGAACAACAACAGAATGGTAAAACGTGGCGCAGCGCGCGTGCTATCGCATTTTAAAGTTGGAGGTCCCGGGTTCGATTCCCGGCTCGAGTCTGGTCTGGTGGGAGGCTACGGCCGTGGCTAGTTACCACCCTACCGACAAAGACGAGTCGCCAAGCGATTTAGCGTTCCGGCACGATGTCGCTTAGAAACCATTTAGGGGCGTGGGTTTACCATAGTCCTAACAAGCCAGCCCGCTACCATCCTAGACAGCATCATCACTTACCACCAGGTGAGATAGCAGTCAAGGGCCAACTTGTAGTGTGTAAAAAAAAAACAAAACATACATTCATCGCGTGTAGGTAGATTCACTTTAACCCGCTGTCATTCCACCGGGAAACCCGTTGAAGATAATAGAAAATCCGATAAAACCCGCACACACCCGAAAGCCGTTCCAAATTCGAATAGCGTTAACTCGCGACCGCATCCCATTGGGTCGTTTAAATTCAGAACGCGTCTGCGGTCGTGTTAACCGTCACCGAGTGTTTCAAAATTAGAACGTGTGTTCAGGTTGTAACGTTAGTGAATTAGTGTCGTGCGGTGTCGCGGACGTGTTTAGATGATGTTTTAAATTATAATTATACTATTCTATTCTATTCGTGCTATTGCTTTTAATTAGATTGATGTAATGATACACTTATTTATCAATACGAGACTACCCACCCATATAAATAATAATAATAAATTCTTTATTTCACAAAAACAAGCATCAAAATAAGCATATATATGATCTACTGCCCCTGATTTAGGTATATACTTGTATTTCAGGCGGCAGTACTCCCCTTGAACACCATGCTTGTGTGTGTGTGTGTGTGTGTGTGTGTGTGTGTGAGTGGGTGTGGGTGGGTGTGTGTGTGGGCGTCTGTGGATGTGTGTGGGTGTGTGTGTGCGTGTGTGTGTGTGTTTGATACTAATATTAAAAAAAAAATCCTATCCAATCTCTATCTAAATAATAGGCTGGATGTTTTAATAGTCGTCAAATGTACTCAGATGTATCGCTGAGCCTAGCGTTGCTTCCTAGAACTAGCCTTAATCTAAACAGGACGGGCGAGGTGTAATCATACCTACCCTGACACTTATAATAATAATAATTTTCTTTATTAGGGTATACATTTATTTATACACCCAAAGAACCATATTAAATCGATATAAAAAAATTCATTGATTCAGCCCAAAAAAAAGATTCAAGCCGCTAGGTTTCTAGAAACCCACCGACTAAAGTGAAGGACAACCTAAGTGGGTGATATTTACCCAACATAAAACAAGCTTAGAACTGTAATTTTAAACTATCAGCTATTAAAATATACCAAAAGAGTTCGAGGATTTATTTTAAATACTCAATAATGTGAAATTTTTGGAATTCATTTAAAGGTAATTAGGTTAGGTATACAATTTTATAACAAATTGCCTAATGAAATTTCTGGGATGTCTCTCAATAAGTTCAAAGTTTATATAAAACGTAAGCTTGTAGAAAAGTCCTACTATAGTGTAAAGGATTATGTAAATGATAAACAAGCATGGGTGTGAAATATTGCTCTAATAAGATAGCTCTTAATATAATTTTAAGTGGCATGTGAGATGGTGATAACAAAAAGAAAATTTACCTGGCTAAGTTTGTTGTGGGCTTCTTCTTAGACCGGGACGCGTTTGGAACCCTCATAGCTTTAGTTTTAAGTTTACGAATGTAGTTATCACCATCAAATCACTACTTTGTAAATTATTGACGCGTCAAAAGCGCCTTTTAAAGGACTATTTGAATAAAGATTATTTGAATTTGAATTTTAAATTTGAAACTATATTGATTCAGTGAAATTTATAAGTTTTCTATCATTTAGTTTAATCTGACTCGACGTTTAATTTATTTTCATAATGTTAATAATATAATTGGCAATTAATTTGTCCATTTAAATTAAATTTATCATTTGTGTTACAAAATTTAGGTGCGCGATATTAATTCAGTGGAGTGTTTTGATTAACATGGTTTACAACCGACATACTGTACAAACGTTCTGGCAAATAAATTATTATCATAAACAATAATATTATGATAATAAAGATGTCTATACATTGAATAGGAATTTTAATATTGTATTTTATTTTATAATAAATTACCTATTGTTATCTTGGAGATGTCTTTCAATAAGTTCAAAGTTTTTATAAAACGAAAGCTTATAGAAAAATCATATTACGATTTTACGGATTATATAAACGATAAAAAAGCTTGGGTGTGAATTGCTCTATCTCCATAGGTACTATAATTTATTATTGATAATGTGAGATGGTGATAACAAAAAAAAACCCGGCTAAGTTTGTTTGTTTGTGGCGCGTTTGGAACCCTCATAGCTTTAGTTTTAAGTTTACGATTGTAGTTATCACCATCAATGTAAATTTAATCAAAATTATCGACGCGTCAAAATTGTCTTTTAAAAGATTATTTGAATTTTGATTTATGAATAGTTGTGATTGGAATAGGTGATATTTATACAAACAAATAAAAGCAAAATTTAAAAATACGTATATGGATAACCTTTAATATTTAAGAAACAGTCCATTTTTAAGTTTTTTATACTCAATAAGAAAGTTAAGTTTCATTTCATTTCATTTTTCAAAGTATGTTTCTTGGTTTGTCTTTATTCACGCAGCAAGAGTGCAAAGTTTGAATTGATTTTTGCAGTCATACGAGTAGATTGTAGAATTTTGTAACATAGGCAACTTTATTTAAGAAATATGACATGGGGTCTAAGGTTCTAAGCTTAGGCACAATTCTTTCGAATTTATTTCTTCTTATATGCTATCGTATTCTAAATTAGTAAGGAAATGACTACATATAAGTCCAAGTTACGCGCGAGCGATTCGTTGCGTACTTTTAGAGATTCATAAGGTAAGTAAGACTAGAAATTTGAATTTATGCAATTTCCAAATGTATGGGCTAATATAAAAATCATGAAATAAAATATGAGTGTGAATGAAAGTAAAGAAAATAGGCACAATTTTATTCCATACTCTTAACAACGAAAGAAATACAATAAAAGAAAAAAGCCCACAGTTAGAAGTCGATATCGGAAAATTCTATTAGAAAATTATGCATTTCGGCTCCCGGACGCCCATATTAACATGTCATTGGGCGCCATATTGCGATAATATTCGAATTCCGAACGACTCGCGCGCTCTAACTCCGTTTTATTCCTAGGCGTAGCGTTACTTGAGCCGTCTATAACGTCATTTTGATCCTTACCACTTTATTTTTAAGGCGTTCGGTAAATATTCGATATGTCAAGTTGAATTTGTCAGAAGTTTATATTACTGGCTGGTTTTTACGCGAAAGCTATAAAGTCGGCTCGTAGATGTAGAAACGATTTATCGGTATAAATCGTTTAGGAAAGTTGGATTCGATCATCGGCTGAAATAATGGGATGGGCGCATGATTGCAGTGATTGTTTCTTGCAGGTGTTTTTAAATGTAGGGATACGCCGAGCGGAGAAAGAGATAGACTGATTTCAAATTGTATCTGACGTTCCATTTCGTGTCAAAAATGTAACATTTGAAAACAGAATTAGTTTATTTATTTTTTATTTTATTTTTTAAATACGCAGCAAGCAGATGCAGAGCTTTTTAGTTGAACGGATTGTTGCCGCTTTTGCTCGTTTAAATTTTTATGGGTGCGTTGTATGGCAAGGACCAATTATCTTGAATGAACATTTATAATCACATTGTGTTTAATTATCATCATCATTTGCGTTATAATCAAGCTAGTAATAGCCTACTAGGCCACGAATCTTCTCTCTTTGGCGTAATCTACCACGTTGGCCAAGATTGCGGATTTAAAAGTAATTATTGGTAGAATTTCCATGCCTTCGAGAACATTATGCATAACTCAGAGGGATGTTTTCATACACTGTCGATATTTAGATTTTAGTACGGGTTTTAATGTATTTTGTAACTAATTAATAGTTAAGTTAAAATTTCTTTTTTAGTCTTAGATGGTTGAGGCAAAATGGATTTTTCAAGTACTTGTTTTCTCCCAATTAGGCAAATATCTCTCTCTCACTCTCTCTCCGCATTAATTATGGTACTCTTATCTCGTCTGATGATCTATGTTACCGTATGAACGAACATACGGGTAAAAAGTGAAAAAATCAAAGAAAATATTGTCTTTGACTTTTAACCCAATCCAAAAACTCATAAAAGCTGTCTTGGGGTTTGCCTTAGTAATTGATTACAACAATAAGCTTGGAGTCCTCAATCTGCAGTTAAATAGCTAAACGATTATCAGATATCTACGAACTTCCCTGTATAAGGAATTAGGAAATTTCATATAAGAAAAATCGGAAAAAGAATAGTTTAAGAATATCACGAGTCAACAGCCCTATTGTATTTATTACTTACACTTTAATATCAACATAACACAGAGAAATATATATTAATAGAGAAATATCAAGCTTTGACATCAATAATAAAATAATAAAGCGACTTGCGTCCAACGAAAATGTTAAGAAAAAGACATATTAATTTCGCCACGCGCCGTCCCTCTCCGGCTTATTGTCCCCCGCGTGGCGCCGTCTCGCTCCCGCCCCCGCGCTTAAGTGTCCGACCAGATGTTGCCGCTTTTATTGAAAAAGTCGGGCGCCATATTGCGACTCTGTTAGTGAATTAAGATGTAGCATGGAGAAAATTGTTATGGTAACGTTATGTTTGGACGTTCAACGGCATTTTTTTAGATTAATTATTTTTGAAATAGCGGTGATAGGCTAGTGGTTAGAGCGTCAGCCTACTAATCAGAGGTCGGCGGTTCGAATCCGGGCACGCACCTCTAACTATTCGGAGTTATGTGCGTTTAAAAAAAATTAAAATATCACTAGCTTCAACGATGAAGGAAAACATCGTGAGGAAACCTGCACGCCTGAGAGTTCTCCATAATGTTGTCAAAGGCGTGTGAAGTCTGCCAAACCGCAAACGGCCAGCGTGGTGGACTATGGCCAAAGCCCTCTCATATTGAGAGGAGACCCGTGCTCTGTAGTGAGCCGGTAATGGGTTGATCATGATGATGATGATGATGAATTATTTTTTACCCACGACTGAGCGGAGACGATACGCTCGGTTACGTACGTGGTTGTGTGTGCTGATGTTTGTTATCATTTTCTTGACAATCTACTAAGCCATTTGAATACAGCTGTACCGTTTAATTTCAGTTTACAGTTTCGTCGCGTCCACCCCTTTACGGCTCAGCTCAGAGATTCTTAGTTAAAGACTTTTTTATTCACCACAAGTTAGCCCTTGACTGCATCTCACCTGATGGCAAGTGATGATGCAGTCTAAGATGGTAGCGGGCTAACCTGTTAGGGGTATGGTAAACTCATACTCCTAATTGGTTTTTACACGACATCGTGCCGGAACGCTAAATCGCTTGGTGACACGTCTTTGTCGGTAGGGTGGTAACTAGCCACGGCCGAAGCCTCCCACCAGCCCAGACTCGAGCCGGGAATCGAACCCAGGACCTCCAACTTTAAAATGCAACAGCGCACGCGCTGCGACACGGAGGTCGTCACAACTGTTATTTAGCACAAGAAAGCTGTTATTAATTGATGCGGGTATATAAATTACTAATCACGCCGACATAATAAAAAATCTTGAATTTATTTCACTACTTTGTTATTATTAATATTTGGCAAACTTTCCGGCACAGTGGTGAACGCTGTGGTCTTATAAGTGGAGATCTGATGTTCGACCACCAGCTGGGTCAATTTAGGTTTTGTTTTGGAACGAAGTTCCTTATCGCGCGTTGTTAAAAGGGGCTAGACGGAAAAAATTCTTACGAAAAGTTGTCACGACACTTTTTGTTATTGTAAGCTGTGCGGCGTCGCATGTTTCTCTGTCTGTCTCTCTCTCTCTTATAGAAAGCAAGCCAGATATTTTCATTTCTATTTCGCATTGAACAGTGTGGTGTCGCGACGATTATTTTTTTTTTCAGAATTGCTACTGGCCTGATCTGTGGGAGGCAATTGGACGCCCCCCGTTACACTACCGACAAAGAAGTGCCACCAAACGATTAAATGCTCCGGTAGGATGTCGCGAGGAAGCCGATGGGGTATCGGTTTAATATACTCCAAAAAAGTTAACCCACTACCACCCTTTTTTTTTTTTATTTGTCGTGGTGGAAAAGCTTTATAGCTACCTCCGTACCCTTGGGCGGGAAAGAGGTTATGTTGGACTCCCACCCCCGATGGGGTTATACCCGAACTAAAAACCACCACGGCATGTCCCTCTCGCTGGTTTTACTGGACACCCGGGCGAACCGTTGTATACTTCCCGCATAACCCACTACCATCCTAGTCAACAAAGCTAGAAAAAAAAAAGCCAGACATTTGGGTGCCACACGAGCTCACCACAGAAACCATATAAATCGATTACCCATCGTTTTTGGGTCACCCATCACCAACATTGAGAACGTATGATGGATAGAATCACCCAAAGTCACGTACAGACTAGCGTGCGATAAAGGTCGTGGTCAAAGGTTGGTCAGGCTTCGCAGACTGTGCCAAAACCTGGGTTAACTCGTGATAAGGTGATGCTGTGAGTATGGTGAGATTGAAAGGACATTGTGTCATTGTAAGCGTTTACCGCCGGGTAGAACTAGGCGGATCTCTACTGCCTAAAACTGATGAGATAAAAACAAGAAGTTGAGGTGTGGTCTATCATTACGACAACGCTAGACCACTCCCACCATTCGCCACTCAGCAAAAGTTAAGTTTGTTTGGGAGGTGTTAATTCTTCCACAATGTAGTCCAGATTTTGCATCTTCAGAATTCCACCTATATCTGTCTCTCCAGATTCGTTAGACAGTCAGTAGTTAGATATTAACATCAAGTGGCCTGCCAAAAATACTTATCGCGTTTTTTTAGTCTCAAAACTTCTTCACAAACGAGATCATGTTACTACCTACGAGATGACAAAACATCACCGAGCAAGGTATCAGATATATAATGTAAATTTAATATAAAAAACTATATATATGTAAAAACAATGTCTTGAGTTTTCATATAAAATGTGAAGAAACTTTCCCAATCTATTATGTTGGCACGGCACACAGGCGCTATCGGAGATAATCACACAGACACATGGCTACGACACAACAGAGCACACTCTGCAACACGTTTAACAAAAGCTATACTATATTTATTTTTGGCCACAGTCACAAAAAAACATTGAGAAAGAACCATCGTCAAATAGATAAAATCACACTTATCCCACTTCTGAAATAGTACGACTTAAGACACTAGTATGGCTAACATCAGGAAGTTCCTAGAAGTAAGCGATATAAGGACCAAGAACTGAGAAAGGTCCTACAAAATATTGGATCCAGCACTTAATGAAAAATATCTTTGGTTAGTTTTAATCAATCTTGCAGATTTAGAAGAAAACATTTACTCGATGTTTCGTAACGCTTACGAGTTTCGTTCAACCCCTAAATCCCTTTTTGGAGGAGTAATGATAGAAGTTAAGAATCTACTTAAATGCGTAGTGTCCCGTGCCCCCCATCTCAGTGTTATTTAGTTTTTGAATTAAAAACTAAAAGCAATTATATATATAGATATACATTTAATAACGTAAGGTACGGGTAACTGTAAGGTTTTGTGACAATGCAGAAATAGTTAAATTTCACAGTTTCACTATTTTATTTTTCATTGATTTAGAATTGACATTCTAAATGTATTGTGTACCTAAATTTAGTAAAAGATACATGTTTTTAATAATAATTTACAAGAAACTTTCGTCACTAATCGTATTATGTCACAAAGACGAAAATAATTTACACTACTTCTTATTTATCCGTCCTACAAATAGTCAATCTTGCCCAAATTTAGAAACAATACCTACGCCTTACGAGAAATACAATCAACGCGGTAGCGATATAAAAATCGTTTACAATTATTAAATGTATAAAAAACCACTGATTAGTTTTTTAATCCTATTATTAATGGAGTACCGCTCGACAGTGTGAAATGTGGGGTTTTAAAATCAATCGCGGGAAAAACCTGTCCTAAGTTCTATATATAGTATCAAAAACTGCGAGGATCTACAAGGCGCGCTTATCCTTACCTCTGACTTAAGATACAGTTAAAACGGGACAAAGTTACGTGTCTGACATAAATCTGTTTCGTTATAACACCAACTTTGCCTGAGCAAAATCGAAGCACGCTCTTAAATCTGTCTTCTTGATCTACTCTTAGAGCTAACGTTAATTTGAGTTTCCTTAAGGTGTGAATGGCGGCAGTTTACAGTTTAAGAGTACTAAATATTTTCATGGCGGTATTCTCTAATAATAATGGCGGTAATCCGGCAAACGTAGCGTTGGTCGACCCCAACAAGGTGGACAGACGACATCAAACGAGTCGCAGGGAGCCGCTGGATACAAGCGGCCCAGGACCGTGGCCATTGGAACTCCCTACAAAAGACCTATGTCCAGCAGTGGACGTCTATAGGTTGAAATGATGATGATGATGATGATGATTCTCTAATAAAGGAAGCTGTGATAGCCTAGTGATTAGGACGTCCGCCACCTTATCAGAGGTCGGAGGTTCGAACCCGGGCATGCACGTATATCTATGTATTTGAGTTTTTAAGCAAGGAAGTGATATTTTATCACTTCCTTGAACGGTGAAGAAAAACATTGTGAGGAAACCTGCATGCCTGAGAGTTCTCCATAATGTTCTCAAAGGCGTGTGAAGTCCGCCAATCCGTACATGGCCAGTGTGGTGGACTATGGCCAAACCTTTCTCGTATTGAGAGCAGACCCGTGCTCTGTAGTGAGCTGAGAATGGATTGATTATGATGATTTCTTAAATATAGTGTCCTAGCTAGCTAGCTTTAGAAAGAAAATATTGAGACATATATTGATAAGTATAACATGCATTAACATATGCTTACAAGAAGCTGTGATAGCCTAGTGGTTAGGGTGTCGGCCTCCTAATCAGAGGTCGGCGGTTCGAATCCGGGCACGCACTTCTAACTTTTCAGAGTTATGTGCGTTTTTAAAACAATTAAAATATCACTTGCTTCAACGGTGAAGGAAAACATCGTGAGGAAACCTGCACGCCTGAGAGTTCTCCATAATGTTCTCAAAGGCGTGTGAAGTCTGCCAATCCGCACATGGCCAGCGTGGTGGACTATGGCCAAACCCTTCTCATATTGAGAGGAGACCCGAGCTCTATAGTGAGCCGGTAGTGGGTTGATCACGACGATGCTTACAAAAATGTATTAATGTCAACGAGGTGAATTAGTTCATTATCGTCACTCTATTAATAATTATGATTTTTATCTCGTGTCAGTGATAATTAACGCAACCGACGGCACAGTTTTTTCTCCGTGGCGCCGAACAGTTCCCTAATTCTGTTTGTCTGGTGGGAGGCCTCGGCCGTGCCTAGTTACCACCCTACCGACAAAGACGTGTCGCCAAGCGATTAAGCGTTCCGGCACGAAGTCGTGTAAAAACCAATTACGAGTATGGGTTTACCTTACACCTAACAGGTTAGCCCGCTACCATTTTAGACCGCATCATCACTTACCATCAGGTGAGATGCTGTTAAGGGCTAACTAGTGGAGAATAAAAAAAAACTCCGGGTACTGGAATTATCTTGTCAGAGGACGCTGATACATAACGACTTGACGACTATTCTGGAACAGTGTTGACCACTTCGCTCTCTACCGGAAAGCGGAAGATTCCAGAATCGATCCCGGGACAATGTATAAATTTATTACTCCGAATTAGTTCTGGTCTGGTCTGGTGGCTGCTGCAACCGTAGCTACGTACGGACAAAGACGTGCCGTTAAGGTATTACTACCATAAGGTTAACCATACCCCTAACACGTTAGTCCGCTACCATCTTAGACTGCAACACCACTTACCGGGTGAGATATCCGGCAAGGACTCACACATACTTGTAATAGAATGAAAAAAAATACAAAATTGTTTATTATCAATGACTTATTTTCTCAAGGATTGTTCTGGAAGAGATTGCTTTAAACAATTTTAGGCTTGACCAAGATATTGGACAGACCACCGATTGCGTAGTTGAATCAGATAAAAACCAATTGTGATACCGAAATACGAACGTTTAATGCAACAGTTCAGCGAAATTTGAAGAAGAGAGGACTAAATTGGACTTCTTTCGACATGGTGATAAGTTGTACTAACTGCCTTCACTGCTTTATACGATAGGACCCAACTATCATATCACGAGCACACGAGCGAAGCACTGCAAACAATGCAATAGAGAATGTAGCTGTAGCCGAATGAATGATTTATTTATATATAAATATAATAAAATAATAAAAGCGGTGATAGCCTAGTGGTTAGGGTGTCGGCCTCCTAATCAGAGGTCGACGGTTCGAATCCGGGCACGCAACTCTAACTTTTCGGAGTTATGTGCGTTTTTAAACAATTAAAATATCACTTGCTTCAACGGTGAAGGAAAACATCGTGAGGAAACCTGCACGTCTGAGAGTTTTCCATAATGTTCTCAAAGGCGTGTGAAGTCTGCCAATCCGCACATGGCCAGCGTGGTGGACTATGGCCAAACCCTTCTCATATTGAGAGGAGACCCGTGCTCTGTAGTGAGCCGGCAATGGGTTGATCACGACGAAATATAATATAGTTCCACATGTTAACGCCTAACCATGGCCTAGTTCCGACAGTGCAAATCTATCAACTCTAGTACAACGTCAGTAACTATTAAAGTTAAATTCGTCCTTCGCACCTTGGTAAAAACGCCGTAGATTCGTCCTTATTCAACCCTACTCTGAGCTCTATAAAGCGTGCCTTACCTAAGACATAAGCAAAATGTTAAAACGAACATACAGTTCCCCACAAAGCATTGTCACCAAGCGATTTAGCGTTCCGGCACGATGTCGTGTAGAAACAAATTAGGAGTATGGGTTTACCATACCCCTAACAGGTTAGCCCGCTACCGTCTTAGACCACATCAACACTTACCATCAGGTGAGATGCCGTCAAGGGCTAACTTGTGGTGTATAAAAATGTATATATATAGTTATGTGTCTGACATAAATCTGATTTACACGCTATAGATATCGCTCCATTCACCTCGATTTCTAGTTCCAAAAACTTTAATCTCTCTCTCTCTTATGAGAGACGAGGCGAGAGCGTCAGTCTGGCACATTACTCATAAACCTAATATGATTATGACGAAACTGTATATCACAGTTTTTTTTACATACTACAAGTTAGTTCTTGACGGCTTTCTCACCTGGTGGTAAGTGATGATGCAGTCTAGGATAGAAACGGGCTAACATGTTAGGAATATGGTAACCCACGCTTCTAATTGGTTTCTACGCGACATCGTGTCGGAACGCTTAATCGTTTGGCGACACGTCTCTGTCGGTAGGGTGGTAGCTAGCCACGGCCTAAGCCTCCCACCAGACCAGACTCGAGTCGGGAATCGAACCCAGGACCTCCAACTTTATAATGCGATCGTCGTAATAATGTAATAATATTAATAAAGTGACCACTTACCGTTGACGTTGTTCTTAACAGTGTCCCGGAATTGATCCCCCAGTATAGCACTAACACTAAATTTAAGCAACGGCTTCTTCTGCTCCACGTTATAGTCCTCACAACTCCTAACCATGTCCTCAGTGTTGAACCTCTCCTTGCCGTCCTCATCGCCTGAGTTTTCCTGATAGCTGTGCAAATTGAACCGTTTCTCGAGCTCCTCTAAACGACGGATCCCTGACTTCTTGCACGCGAACGGCGGGCAGTCGAAGGAACCACAGTGACATCTGCGGGACAGGTTAGGAATATTCAGCACCTCTTTCTCGTTCCTCTCATCGTTCCTGTTGTAAAAATCGTGGTTGTAGTAGCCGGTCTCGTTTTTCATGTTGTAGTCCTCGTCGCGACTTTTGGAGTCTTCGTCGTCGACTTTCTCTATCTCGTCCGTCCTGTTATCTTCGTCGTTGTCAACTGTTTTCGTTTCGTCGACCTCCGGTGAGTTTTCGCGCGAGTAACTCTGACCCTGCATGTAGCTTTCTAATTGCTGGTTCAGAAATTGATTGTGGAAATTCGCAGTTTTCTGCTGATGCAGTATGTTGTCGACCAGGAAGGGTGACGTCATGTTGAAACCGCTATTAGTTTTGCTGTAGCACAGGTTTTGAATAGTTTTCAACATAATGTTGTGGTTGGTGGTGAAAGGATTTAATTTAATCGTTCCATTTTTTAAGTCGTTCGGGTACATAACGTTATTTTTGCAACTGTTATTTGTTAGTATGCATTATCTTCAAAGTTCTAACTTCACTGACGTCCAAGTGAAATGTCAAATGGTCGAATTGATTTTGCGAAAACAAGGGTGTAAGAGGGTGCAAGACACGCGCTCCCTTTCCCGTCTGGACGTCGACTAACTGATTTGGGAGTGGTTCTTAAAAGGGGCGGGTATAGGGGTGGTTTTCTACCGTTGCTTTTGTTAGCGCGTCCAACATAAGTTGACCTTTACCACCCCTTATATCGAACAATAGAATTTACTGTAAAAGCGGGATTGCTTGTAATGTCTTAGCTCTTTTGCAGTGGTCACTTGGTTAAGCGTGCAATTTTCGTTTTGCGCTCGGATACATTCGAATTTAGTCACTAGCCCATTGCAATAAGATGCCTCTTTGTATTTCCGAAGTTGTTTTTATGTTTGTAAGTCTTGTATGCATCGCTGTTTATAATATGTGGATTTTATTCATAGGTTAATAGCAAAAGGGTGTAAGTTTGGACGTCGTTGGTATCCATTTCACGAATGTGTTGTTTGGCTCATCTTAAATCATTTAGGATTTATTTGTTACAAATATTGATTTAATTTGACTTGTACATCCCAACTACGTAATTTAATTACTGAGTACGACGAGAGAAAATCTATGTCATTATATTTTTTTGATATATTTAAAGTTGTATCCTATTAAACAGTAATCAACAAACAAAAACAAAAAAATTAATAAAAAAAAGAACGTTAAATATTAAATAACGAAGAATACATTTTATTAATCAAATTTGTAATACCGCTACGAAAAATAGGCTACGACGTTCGGAGAGTGGGGTCTACGGATGTCTATTAACTCTCGTAGCCGCCAACGCATCTCGTAGCGAACTTCGTAGCCGTACTACCGTTATGAGAATTTATTTATTTTATCAGCTACATTGTTCTCAGTGTTATATTAACTAACAACGGTTTATTAACAACTAGATGTTGCCCAGAACTTCATTGACGTGGAAATATTGACGTTTTGTTGTGGAAACTGACGGTCTGAGGAAAAATCTAGCCCACGGGAATTTTCTGGGAAAACTACTTGTTTTCCCAGAAAATTGTTCTGTTATTCTATAACAGAATTTAATCTGTATCTGTGCTAAATTTCATCCAGATCTGCCATTATTGAGTAACAATGATACATGCATAGAAATTTTCGTATTTATAATTAATTTTCGTATTTATAGTTAATGAAAATTGTATTGACAGTTTCATCTCTCATGCTTTTAAATAAAAAAAGACCCTTTGAATGTAAGACATCGTCAAATCAGTTGTATGCCGTGTTATATTTAATATGATCTGACTTCAAATCGATTATACTAAAATAACAGCATTAAAAAGCTTAACAAATCTGCGCACGCAAATTTATAATTCCTTTCTTGCAAAATGCGCTCTCTACGCTTGTTTTGCTTCAACACTGGAAATTACAATAACTAAGCAATATAATAATTTAATCTAAACCTTAAGTAGGTGGAATCATTACAATATTAAAATTAATTTATTTCTAAAATAACCAAATTAAAATAAACTCAATAGAAACACTATAGACGCTCATGTTCAGTGGTAAGTACTTTAGCAGCATAATATCATAAATCCGTAGTCTTCGACGGTCCATCGAAGACTGCCTGAAAATTAAAAGAAAAAGCCCGAGGAGAAAAGCATTCGCATTTTGAAATTAGCCACACCCCTTGCTTGTTATTGGTTACTACGCGCGAAACATAAAAGCTTATCTATCATGGAGTATAAAATTGAATTTGTACTTTATAAACGAATATAAAAAGTTGGTATTAGATTGTATGGATTTCAAAAGAGGTTGTAAGAAAAAAGGTTTTAAGGTTTGGAATATGAATATATTTAGCTGTATTTGAAGGAGAATAATGGACGACGATAGAGCTTTCATTTTGGATTTTTGTATGAATTTTATAGACTTATTTACGTAGTCGCTTAGTCGGCAGGCTTTAATTAAGTACTGAACTTATAACAGGTTCCTGTCGAGAGTTCTATTTTAGCTTTCAATGACTTATGAAGGACGAGTCATACTTAACTGCATGAATTGTTTTATATATTTTTGAATCTACGTAATGCACTTTACTTATTCGTGAAGAAATATTTTTATATAATAAATTTAAAAAAAAATTTCAAAAAGAAAACTCGTCGATTTACTTTCGTTCAAAAAATTTGTGCAGCATTTTTCTATGTTTAAATAAAATAGTGGTTTATATATTAGTATCAATACTGAGCCCAAAACATTTTTTTTTTTTAATTTTTGTCTGTCTGTCAATCTGTACCTTGGCCGCGCCTCACGCCAAAATTACAGGATTGATTTGAGTGAAATTTGGTATAGGAGTAGCTGATACTCCGGTTCAACATATAGGATAGTTTTTTTCCCGGAATTCAGCACGGTTCCCTTGGGAGATGAAAGTCAAAATGTATATTTCGTTGTTATTCATTAACGCGTACTCCGCTTTCACTCATTCTTTTCTTATTATATACTACTGATATATTAGCCACTTAGTAATATCAGTCATTATTTAACAATACATATATGTCGAGTCAAGGGCGCCCGAGTTTTTTTTTGTAATCAGCATTGCTCCCGAGCTGTTTTTCGTAAGGGTGACATCAGCATTGCTGACGTCACGATTTTGTTTACTTTCGCTGTTAGTAATTAAAACCACAGCTTGCCGGTTTACACTTTTATTGCGATAATAACTAAGAGGTCCGAACAGTGTGACGTCTCGAGCGAGAGAATCCGCGAAAGGCATCGACCGCCCGTATTTATAGCACAAAGACTGCTTGTACAACATTGATTGTTACTGGCTAAATTGTGTTAGCAAAATCATCAATAGTTAAAATTGTAGGTAATTATTGAATTCTTAAGGTTTTTGGCGCTTAATAAAGTTAATAATTTCTTCGCGCCGACATATATTATTATCGCTATTATTATCGCTCATTTGTCGGAAAATTGGCATTATTGCGTACTACTCACGACGATTTTATCCCAAAATATCCCTATAACATAAGACGATATATATTTGTAGGAATAAGTATAAATAACAACTATTAACACCAATTATTAATCGAATACCAGAGTTGACCAGAGTTACCGACATAGCTCAGCGAGTTACGAATTTGAAGTGGCAATGGGCGCGGCACATAACTCGGAGAACTGGGATGGACGTTGGGGTCCCAAGGTGCTGGAATGGCGACCCGCACCGGTAAACGTAGCGTTGGTCGACCCCCAAAAAAGTGGACAGACGACATCAAACGAGTCGCAGGGAGCCGCTGGATACAAGCCCAAGACCGTGGCCATTGGAACTCCCTACAAAAGACCCATGTCCAGCAGTGGACGTCAATCGGTTGAAATGATGATGATAATGTTTAATCAAATGTGATAAAATATCAAACAGTGGGACACCAAGCATTTCTATTTTTGTTACTCCAAACATATTTACTTAACATCGCTAAAGATATTATAAATACAATCTTGTATATACAGACCAATTTACCAACAAATGTGCTTCACAGTCCGTTTACATTCTAAACCGGTTTTTGTTATTAAAACATGTTTTCTTTTCTCTTTTTGTGGCTTTGCACAGATTAGCCAGTGTCAAGTTTATAGCAATGGAATGGAAACTACGCACTCTGCGGACGCGGCTCCCTCAAACCTTTCCCAAATCAATACATGTTAACTATTAAAAAACTAGCCACTACACAAACGACACCAAAACTGTAATGTCTCGTTATAACCAATACAAATCCTTTTTAAAATTAGCTAACAAGCATTAATTCAAGAAAAGCGAGAAAAAACCGCGGCTGCCCAATACGAAATCCTTATTAAAGATGTGAAAAAAAACATTATTTATGATGTAACATTAATAGTCTGTGTAATATGTTTGCAACAACAGCTGTTCTCTGTAGTCTTTACTCTATGTATATTATCTTTTGTCTTAAACTACGATCGTGCAATCTCAATTAAATATGTATGATCTTGTATAATGACATCTAATGAAACTATGACAGCGTTGTGCTTAACACTTCGCCTCCATTCGGGGCGGCCGAGTTCAATGCCCGCCAAAAATCTCTAACTAATCGGAGTCAAATGCTGTCAAAATGATGTAAAAAAAAATCAAGGAAATAAGCTACTTTTTATCCCCGAAAAATGTATGCTACGGGATATACAAAAACCAAAAAATAAGCGGACGATGCTACGGGCAACAGCAAGTAATGAATAAACTGATTCGAAGTTATAATAGTGATTAAACGTTTAATCCTAACCCATTGGGACAACCCTTTCGTAACTGGGTCACAACGCAGTCTAAATTATTATCGAATCCACCCCAGCGAAATGCTGCGCCGCTATTCATGCAATTACCGCGATCCGACACGGACAGTTGCGGGAAGGGGTGCTGTCACAACACAGCTTTGTGTATCCGTTGCCCACGTCTTTATGAGTCATATTTTAATAATAAAAAAAGCTTAATTTGCTGACAAAATAATTTATGTCAACTATTTCCCGCCAGAAGATATGATAGCCTAGTGGTTAGGACGTCAGCCTCCTAATCCGAGGTCGGGGGTTCAAACCCGGCTAACCTATAACTTTATATACAATATATCAAACCTATAACTTTTCGGAGTTATGTGCGTTTTTAAGCAATTAAAATATCACTCGCTTCAACGGTGAAGGAAAACATCATGAGGTAACCTGCACGCCTGAGAGTTCTCCATAATTTTCTCAAAGGCGTGTGAAGTCTGCCAATCCGCATATGGCCAGCGTGGTGGACTATGGCCAAACCCTTCTCATATTGAGAGGAGACCCGTGCTCTGTAGTGAGCCGAGAATGGGTTGAGCATGATTTCCCGCCATAGCATAAATTACAAATCTGATTATGGTACAGATAATCAAATGTTTATAGAAAAAAAATCCGCGGCTTCGTATGTTTGGACTATTTACAAATATATCGTACCAAAGGTATCTAGACATAAATCTAGTCCACAGAATATCACCTAATGGCCCAATTAAATAGCTATATAGATCAATTAATTGCAATAGTCGTGTTCTCACAGGGTATTATCGTTTTCAGCAATTTATTGATGTAGGTAATAGAAAAAAAAAAAAATATAGTACATTAGTTGCTTCAGTTCAATCTGTGTTTATTTTTCGCTTGGTTACCGTTACTTTTTTTATATAAAGGTGAAGGATAAAATCCATCCCACAGTATAGATTAATTGTATGATTGAAACTTCAAAGCCTAACATAGTTATAAGTCTGGTCGGAGACTCCGGCCGTGGCTGGTTACCACCCTACCTGCAATGAAGTGCTGTCTAGATTTTTGATTTTTCGGTACAATGCCACGTAGAAACCTCTTAAAGGTATAGGTTTAATATAACTAATAGTTATCCACTAAATCATAACTCACAATAAAAATATCAGATTTATCATTAGACTCGTCAACAGATTATAACGATAAAAAGAAAAATAAAATTATTTATGGGCGAATGCGGTTGTCAGTTGACACAGATTTGCGCGGGAGAGCACGTGACGCCATCTTTTGTCTATTTAGTCACACTCCCGTTTAGAAATTAGTAACGCAGATTTGACTTCGTTTAATATTTATGCAATTTGGTTTGCACGATACGTTGCAGATTATACCAATATCGATTATAATTCTCTTACAATGTTACACAAACCAAACCAAACTGCATTAACCTATCAAAATAGGTCATCCATTTATCAACACGAGTCAACATTACATGTTGATCAAAACACGTAAAATAGTTAAGAAGTTGACCAAACATGAAAAAACCTCTTTATTCTGTTATAATATTTTAAAACTTGCATGTTATAATAAACTTCATGCTAGAAACTCTTATAGATTATTCAGTCATTTATATAAATAACTGAGTAAGGACTGCTGCGTCTAACCGGCGCGGGCGTTCTAGTTGGCATCCTGCGTGCGACCAATGACAAGACTCGCCCGTCTTAACAAGCAACGTGTGATTGGTCGACCGCAGGATTCGAACTTGAAAGCCACTAAGAACGCAGATTTTACACCACGTTCTGGTCTTGTGAGCGCCAGAGTTCTTTTTTCAAGACGAGCTCTCTATTTTTCTTCTGCAACAGTATGATGCAACAGTTCGCGTGTACCGCGTTATTATGTAGTCATAAATCGTAATTTAATATTTTAGTATTAACGATTTATATATGAATACGGTAATAACAATTTTTACGCTTTGATATACTTAATTTAATTTTGAACGATATAATATCTACAACGGTTTTTAATAATATTTTTTTGTTTGGGTTAAATAATTTGACTCACAAGATAGATCTGATAATTGCAGAAATTTCTACAAAACACAGTCATGGGTTCTTGTGCCTCCTACTCTTTTAATGTCATCGTCGTGCGGGGTCTACTGGAACGTCTTTCAGAGGTAGTCCATATTTCCGCCCCCTTAAGAAATAAATATTGGGCAAAAAATTAAATAAATTTAACATTCGACATCATTACAATGTATAAGTGACATCTATCAGTAAGTAGTTCGGTAAATTTAACTCTGATCCAACTACAAATCAACGTTGATATTCATTACCTAATTAGGTATTATATATATACTTCAAACTTGAGATAGGTAGGTAGGTACCTACAATATCTAAAAGTAACAGAACAAAACAAGTGTGACATCTAGTGATCAGTAGTTCAACTAAATGTGTATACAGCGAAGTTCACAGAATTGTTAATAGATGGCACTGCTGTTTACATCATTTATATTCCACGTTACTTTTTAATTTTTTTAAATAACTATGTACTTTTTCGTTTCCTTTCTTTACTTTAAAAAAAAAAACAATAAAAAATTTAATTTAAGTAAGAAAGAAAATACTTTCTTGGTTTGTGTTGTTTCCGAACGATACATCTCAACGTTATTTAAAAAAAACCGACCAATACAGACTTAGAGTTCATCTCACCGGTCAAATCCGATGCTGGGATTGGTCGATCAATTAAACAGGTGCAATGGTTGTGATATGCGTCATCCGCCATTACTGTTAAAAATTGTGAAAGTGCTTTGAGCTTTTGTGAAATAATACAAATATTTTGTGAAAACGTTGATTAAAGTGAAATGTATAATTAAACATGAGTGAGTATAGGATGAAGGACGACTTTGACAAAAATTCGAACTCATCGGAATTGTCAGTGGAAATTCCTTGTGAAGTTTCGGACTCTTATGACATGTTTTTGAACAACATATCCATACCGGTTTCTATAGTGTCGAGGAAGCTTGATTTTAATAATTTGGACGATGATGATGGCAATGGAGA
The DNA here is from genome assembly GCA_928268935.1 of Lasiommata megera. Lineage (NCBI taxonomy): Eukaryota > Metazoa > Arthropoda > Insecta > Lepidoptera > Nymphalidae > Lasiommata > Lasiommata megera. The sequence continues at coordinate 1,125,567 of OV743319.1, read as the reverse complement.
GGCACCGTGCGCGCCACCGACCCTCAGCCCTCCATACAAACGGGTCAGGGCTCTCAAGTAAGTACTTACATTGATCAACAAAAAATATAAATACCACGTTCTAGCATTACGAATTCATAAAACGCCTCGACACATATTCCCGGACTGCGACCTAGAAACTTCTGTACGTTTGAATCTTTTTAAATAAGAACTTGAATCGAAATGTAAGGTAATTTTCGTTACCTTGAGTTCTTTCTAAATTATTATTACATCTACTTATTGAAGGTAAGTTCTAGGCCTTTCCTTGATTGAAGCTGTCAGCAAGATTGCAAGAATAATTACATACTGTTAAATGTTTGAAAAACAATACTCAAATGAGCATAATCAATTAGTTTTTATAATTATTTTAATGTAATACATTTGTAGTTAGTCAACATGCTATAGAAGGTTGGTGGATCCCAACTCAATATCTCTCCGACAAGGATATCATCAGTTAGGGCATTTAAGTTAAACGTTATATACAAAAAATATGTGTTTCAATAAATGAAACACATATTTTTTGTATATAACGTTTAACTTAAATGCCCTAACTGATTTTTTTTATTGAATAGAATATCTAATCAAGTATTATGGAGCACCTTTTACGCTAAAACTTCATGCTTAGTTTGTATAATTACTCTTGTGATTGCCCAGTTTAAAGTTCATAAATAAATAATGTAATTTTTAACTTCTTAATAACTCGGTTAATAGATCAGAGCAATGGCACTGATTACATGAAGCAATTAGTACTTGTTTTGACCTGCTTGTAAATCCTAAAATCGAATAATTATAGTAGACAAATATTTCCACTTAGTCCTACTGAAACCAACACGCAAACAACTACCCTATGATGTACTAACCAAACGCTGCTAGATAAGAGAGGAGGATGACATTGTTTAATTTTGGCATAAAACTGAAGAATAACATGCAATAAATATCAAAAAATTCTGGCTATAAGGATAGTTGTGATGATAACAATGTTATTACCTTGTTTGGTCTCCTTTACAAACCTGTGCAAACTTGTTGTGACATGATTTTAGATAAAATCCATAATGCTTTTGGTGACTGAATATCTTTTAAAACTGGTTTAACATCTTGATCAATACGCCAAAGCCTAAAAGTAAAACTAACATGAACAAAATGTGCCCTCAAATAACAATCTGCATGTCTTTGGCTAACCATGTGTTACAAACCTTGGATTCATGATGACTATATTATGTATATAAATATCAGAATATAATATTTAACAGATTGTCAATAATTTTCCAGAATCTAACATCCATTATCTAACTAATGCACCACTAGTTTAGTTAAATAATTAATGACTCCTCCTTGCTCCTTGGATTGCAATGGGAATAGCACAGCACTAATTTTGGAACTGCAAATTTATTAAGGTTAAAAGATTTCTGTACACCAGAATTGCTACCGTTGTGGTTATGTTAAATAATTTCAGAATTCCCCATATGGACAGTACGAGATAAAATACTTGGATACACAAGGAAACTCTTGATAGCCCCTTAGGTCATTGTGACATAGTAAATTTTTAGCCAAGCGTAAATTTTATCTCAAATATTCTTTGTGTAGATTCACATTACCTTTCACTATCCCAGTTAAAATATTGCACTGTATAGTTTACATCATCCTGAATCTATGTAGTTAACCTGACAACAGGCTTAGGGACCTTATTCTACTTGCAGCGAGGGCATGCCATGCCACCTTCATTTTATTGTACCAAGTATATATATTTTTTTAGAATAAAAAAGCATGTTGTTTAGCATTAGCATCAGTTCAACCGGTGCTCATGGTGAAATTTGACACAGAGATAGCAAAGGATCCTTTTTATCCTTGAGAAGCAAGCAAGGATGGTTGTCCCTTACCTAGGTATTACTTAATAGCAAAAATGGCATGGACTAAACTCTACACATAATTGGTGACTGTTTTTAAACACTTAAAAAAGGTTCGTAAAGTTAAAAAAAAAACTGAATCATATGCAGCTAGTCAAAAATAATTTATACATACTGTGCTGCTGTGTAATTAAAAAATATTAATGGCAATTTAAATATTTTTAAACCGCAAAGATAATGAAAAAAGGAATTTCCGGCTTACCTGGCAAAATGGTCTGGTCTGGCAAATTAATGTTATTCAAAATTCTATAAAGGTTCTATCAAGGTCACTTGCTAATGATTACCACAAAACAATATTTTGAGTAAATTTATTTGTTTATATTAATTGAATGATTTGTTAACTGAACAAGCACCAGTAAAAATTTATTGCTCTATCTTGGCAACGTGACACATAAATAAAAAATGGCTTCAAATATGTTTCATGTGGGCGAGTGGCTATTCAAGAATGTATTGATTGTGGGTAAGCTAGCCTGGCTAGCTTACCACAAATACCATAATAGTTACTACCATGCTAAAATATTCAAACCCCTATTAAGTAGCAGCTAATGCAACTACAAAATTGAGTTGATAATTTGAATAGGTTTAGTTATGCAAAATGGATCCAACCAACATTGAACAAGTTTAAATATACTCAGCTTGAATTACGAGTATGATATTTGTCTGAAATTGGTTAAGTATGCCTGACATAGTAGGGATTCGAAGGATCATTTTAAACTAAAGTCAGTTATGGCTACAACTGACTTTTGTGGACTGGATCCTCATTACATGACTATGTCCAATTAAGGCTCCTTATTTACTGAAATTCTCGCCCACCTTTATAATAATCAATGCAATAGAAAGAACTAACTGGGTAATTTAGAATTATTTGGCCAATACCAATTATCTCAAGCCAACTCTATCAGTTTGCAAGGCGTCAACGGAGTTACGCCACTATATTTCTCGGTCCACATTTCGGTTGAGAAAATCAGTTAAACAACAGTTATCGTACAATAACAAAACATATGATTCGAACAGCTGACATCTGCCGCAAAAAACGCCTACGCTGCTAAAATAAACTGCCATTTATACCTACCTATGTTCGAGAGAACACCTTTACCCCGAAAATACCTGCCTCGCTTATTTGCACCTTGTTCGTACGGCGTAGGGTGCAATTTCGCGTGTATATTTTTTTAGGTATATTTAAAAAAAAATCAAGTATACATGAAATGAAGGTGAACAGCTGAGATTTTATGCCTAGAAGCTATTGAAAGAGCTTTCCGAATGGAATGTTTTTTTTATAAAACAAGTAAAAATATGTTCTGTTGCACGTAGTCGGTATAGTCACCATGTTGGAAATTTACCTACTTATTATTAATCTATTCACATTTAATACGTTTTTATGCCATCATTTGCTATATTAACTTTTTTTGGAATTCGGTGGGTACACGTTTATTCATACCTACTACTAAATAACTGACTTCTGTCGACAATTTTTTTGTTCTATCTATAGTCTAATTATTTTCCCGTTGTTTTGCGTTTTCATCGTAACTCGCCCTTTTAATGATTCAGGAAAGCTTCTGTAACAAATCAAGGCTGGTTTTTTATCTTAGGATAGAGCATTTACCGCATAAAAACTAAAACATACAACCTCTTCCTTATTAATATATAAAAGTATTAGTAAAATACATTAACTTTCTTTTGTATTAATTATATGAGATCGTTTTCTAAATCATCGCGTATTTAAATTGCTAAGTTTAACCGAAATCGTTTTTAATAAATTGTCTATCCATAAATCTTTAGTGGTGTCTAAAACTTGCAAATAAGACGGGTCGGCTATTGGACCTATAGAGCGCTAATAATATCTCACAATCCCTTTACAATCTTCTCAGGTGTTCCATGAGAATAAGACTTGTGCTAGTGTGCAATTAATGCCATCTTGCAAGTGTGTATTTATCGGCTCCACGCGCAAGTGTGCGTGCGAGGAAGTTAGGGGAAGTTACAATTGGCGATCGGTTAAGTTCGCAAGGTCTTTTCTGTTGACATTTTGGGTTTTGAAATTGTACAACTCGCATCATATTCGTATAGATAGGTCGTAACTTGTATTACGCTCTGAGTGCTCGTAGGCTCGGGGAAGATTACAACAAACAAAATACTAAAAATAAATAGTCATACTTATTTATAATTTAAGCGTTCTTCAGTTAAGTTGTATTGTAATTAAGTGTGTGTAGGTACGTATATTTTTTAGGTAAAAATTTGGATTTCATTATATTAACGGCGCTTTTCTATTATTTTGTAATGAGAAAATAATAATATATGGTTAAAAATTATAATCACATCACTATAGTAGCAAAAAATATGTTTGTACCATAGTGCCTGTGCCTGTGTCAGATTTAAATAAATAAAAAAACACTGACTTTGAATTTAAAAAAAAACGTTTTCTTTTTTACAGACTTTTCGACAGTCCGTACACACCAAAAAGTCTTCTTTTGAAGTGTTCGACGCCGTCCCACCCATCGCCCAGGACAAGGATACACCCACCCAAATTCAACGTGCCGACGGGTAAGCTTCATCACCAAACAACTTCACTAGATGTCAGTGGTTGAGTAAATAATCGGTCCAATACTAATCACCACACCGAATTTAGGTTCTAGTTGTTTCTGGAGTGTTCTTTAAATTATCTTTTTTTCTTTTGGAAGCAAGAAATGTCAAGATTTGATCAGAATATAGTATAACTTTTCCAGTCATTTGTGACGTCATAAGCATTGTGTGCCTTTGTATAAACTAACTTCAAAAGTTAGATTTAATCTAGTAAGTTATATATGTAGTACGACTTAAGTTATACAAGGAGCTCTGATCGTAGGCAATCCCCACCTTCAAGTAGCCCCTAATTCCAAGTGAAAACTAACTTGTAAGTATTTATTATAAGTTTATCAATACTTTTCTTAGATTGTAAAGACTACAGTCTCGGCTGCAAGCTTAAAGTCTGTTGTGGGCTTCATGTTAGACCGGGGCGCATTTAGGACCCTCCTAGCTTTAATGTTTACGATTACGAATATAACGACGACCTTCGTGGCGCAGCGCGTGCGCTGTCACATTATAAAGTTAGAGGTCCTGGGTTCGATTCCTCTCTCGAGTCTGGTCTGGTGGCCGTGGCTAGATACCACCCTACCGATAAAGACGTGTCGCAAAGCGATTTAGCGTTCCGGCACGATGTCGCGTAGAAACCATTTAGGAGTATGGGTTTACCATACCCCTAACAGGTTAGCTTGCTACCATCTTAGACTGCATCATCACTTACCATCAGGTGAGATAGCTGTCAAGGGCTAACTTGTAAAAAAAAAAAATAGTTGTGACACAAACTCACTACAGATTATGAAGTATAAAGTCCCTTTTAAAGGATTATTTGAATGAAGTTTTGATTGATATATAAAACGCGTACCCAATTACGTCCGGTGGTACGAATCTCGTAACAAGCAGACGTGTTACAGGATAAACAATAAACATTCTGTCGTTGCAGGCATGCCGTCTGGATCCAGCCACCACTTGCACCCGCCGGTGACCCACCCACCCTCGGCAGTGTACAACCCGTCTTCCGACGAGGACAGCGGCCTGGGGAGCTTGCCGCCTGACGAGCTTGACCACACGCGCTCCATGCGACGACCGCTCGCCAACATCAACCCCTTCACACCCGACGGTAAGGACCAAAATAAACTTAAGACGTTATATACGCCAGATCTATCTAAATTTTGACGACCTCCGTGGCGCAGTGTATGCGCTGTCGCATTATAAAGATGGAGGACCTGGGTTCGATTCCCGGCTCGAGTTTGGTCTGGTGGGAGGCTTCGGCCGTGGCTAGTTACTACCCTACCGAAAAAGACGTGTCGCCAAGCGATTTAACGTTCCGGCACGATGTCGTGTAGAAACCAATTAGAAGTATGGGTTTACCATACCCTAACAGGTTAGTCCGCTACCATCTTAGACCGCATCATCATTTTCCATCAGGTGAGATTGCTGTCAAGGGCTAACTTGTAGTGTATAAAAAAAAACCTGGGTTCGATTCCCGGCTCGAGTTTGGTCTGGTGGGAGGCTTTGGCCGTGGCTAGTTACCACCCTACCAACAAAGACGTGTCGCAATGCGATTTAGCGTGCCGGCACTATGTCGCGTAGAAACCAGTTAGGAGTGTGGGTTTACCATACATAGAATAGAATAGAATAGAAATACGTTTATTTATTAGCTTAACACGATTACAAAAATACACATAACAAAAGAAAACTTCTAAATTTAAAAAAAAAAAAAAAATCTAATGCATTATTGCTCACACATTAAATTAATATTTTAATATTGTGTCGCGCCAATAAAAAGGTACTGACTCAGCTTAATGTTGTGGATACTGAAGTACCCACAACGCTGGTATTCTGTCAGTACCGTGCTGAGGGAAGTCCTGCACTTAAAAATAAAACTAAAAATAGTAATTATTGGAAAAAATAAAAATAAAAAATAATAATAATACAAAAAAAAAAAAAAAAGAAAACAACAAAAGCAAAAATAAAAAAAACTACGCTATAAACAAAAAATGAAATAAAAATTAAATTTGAAATAAAAAGAACATTCATTAAAAACTATTAACAATTGCCACATTCAGTTTTTTGAATACAAAGAAGGCAAGAACGATACAATTTTTTAAATCTGAATTTTGAAGTAACATTTCTAATAGGTGGAGGTATGTCATTCCAATATTTAGTGGCAAGATATTTAAAACTGCCACGAAATGCTGCAGACCTGTGACGTGGCATCGATAATGGTGGCGCAATAGTTCTAATCCCGTAGCTTGGCTCGCGCCATACTAATTTACTGTACAAGTATGGAGGTTGTTTGCTTTTGACAACACCAAATAGAAGTGTTCCTACTAGCAGATTATATCTATTTTTCATATTTAAAAGATTGTGATTATTTAAAAAAGGAGTGATGTGAGATCTCGGCGGTATTGTGAAACAAAATCGAGCACATGCATTTTGTATGCGCTGAATCAGTCGCCAAGATTTACCTAAAATGCATGGTCCGTAAACTGTTATACAATAGTTAAGTTTCGAAAGTATCAGTGAGTCACAAAGTTTCACTCTAAGATTAATGTCAATAAAAGGTCTTATTCTATAAAGTACTTTTAGCCTATAAAAACAATTTCGGGCAACTTCTACTACATGGTTTTCGAATCGCAAGTTTTCATCCATACGAAGTCCCAGGTTACGAGTCTCATTAACATGTTCTATGTGTACTCCGTCTATACTAATTTTTGGCTCGTGAGCTAGAATTTTGCTAACTTGCTTTTTAGTTCCTATTACCATAAATTTTGATTTAAGAGGATTAAGAATAAGAGCATTGTGTCGACACCATAGGGAAATGTTATTAAGAACTTTGTTCAACTGCTCGACTGCTTTATTAACGTCTTGATGATCAACAGGAATGTAAATTTGAAGGTCATCAGCGTATGAGTGGTATTGACAGTTTTCCAAGCAGTTAATTATATCAGCGGAGTATAAAATGAATAATAAAGGACCCAAAATAGATCCTTGAGGGACACCTCTGTTGTTAGGCTTTAGCGCCGAAACTAATTCCCTACCATCATACTTACGTACAACCACTTGTTGCATTCTATTTAGAAGATAACTAGAAAACCATTGCACTGTTGTTAAGGAAAACCCATAGTAAGAAAGTTTGGCAAGCATAAGTTTAATATTAATCGAGTCAAATGCACGAGAAAAGTCTAACAAAGCAAGAATGCTACCATGACCAGCATCTTGGGATGTCAGTAAGTTATCTATAACGTCTGATAGAGCACAAGATGTACTACGATATTTCCTGAACCCTGATTGGAAATATGGTAAGATATTATTTGTTTCACAATATTTGATGACTTGGTCGTAAATAACCTTTTCAAGTATCTTAGATATGTATGGAAGAATACTTATTGGCCTCAAATCCTTTAGTTCTAATGGATTATTATTTTTAGGTAGAGGAATTATTAAGGAAGTTTTCCAGCTTGACGGAAATTTGGAAGATGATATAGACTTATTAACTATAGCTGTAATAACATTTAGAGTAGTAGGCAATGTTAGGATAATCATATTCATGCAAATTTTGTCTATTCCTTGTGCATTTGATTTAATTCCCAATATGATTCTTGCTACATCATTTTCAGTTACCGTTTCGATCGTCAAACTATTAGCTGTGGAGAATTTTTGAGTCTCAAAATATTCTAAAATGGACTGGTCGATTACATCATCACCGGGTATGTTTAGAAAATGTTCATTAATTGCATCGGGATTATCGTAGTGTTCTGGTAGGGCACTAGTATTCTTAAAGCTCGGTAAAATATGTTTCTTAAGGTTTTTCCAAAGACGAATAGAATTATGTAACTGTGCATTTATATAATAATCATAATAAGCTTTCTTTTCACTAATTGCACTGAAATATGTAAGATTTTTTAAATTTTTGTAATCTTTTTTGTTTACTTCTGTTTTTACTGCTTTATATTTTTCATGTGCTTTATCACGCAGTTTCATCATAAGACGAACATTACTGGTAATCCAAGGACTGTAAGTGTCCCTTGCAATAAATGACTTTTCAGGCGCATGTTTATTAAAAAGATTGAGAATTACTTCATTGAACAGTTCAACCATAATGTCAACGCTGTCCTCATTGAGAATGGTATTCCAATTAACTTTCTCTAAGTCTATATTAAAATCTAACATATTTATACTTTTTATTGGTCTATATCTTATCCGTTTTGATGGAATTTTAGGTTTGTTTATTTTTACTTCTGCGAAAACCATAGCATGACCACCAAGCTCAGGATTATGAATTACGCTAATATTTATGATTGGAATATTTGAACAAATTACATCTATGAGTGTATTACTATGAGAAGTGAAGTGTGTTGGCTCTGTAACGTAGTTTTTAAAGTTACAGTAGCTCAAAAAGTGTTTCAATTGTTGTGAACTATTGCTGGTATTATTAAGCATGTTAATGTTAAAATCGCCTACCAAAACAATCTCGTCAAACTTCGAAAAAAATAAAACTGATTCGGTCAGTGCATCAAAAAAATTGTCAATATTAAGCCAGGGTGGTCGGTAAGCGGTGCCTATTAGAATATTATGCGAATTAATACATACTGATATCCACATCTGTTCGACTTCGGGGGAACCCGGCGGGTGGGTACACTTACAAACTCGGAGACCTTGTTTCACATAAAATCCCACACCCCCCCCTCTGCTTCGGACTTCCGGTGAACGTGGAAGATGAATTAATTTGTAGCCCTGTACTTTGGGGGCTCTGGCGTCTTCGCCTGCCTTAAGCCAAGTTTCGTTTATAGCCAATATATCAGGCGAATGAGAGTGTAATGCAACAATAAACTCATCGTGTTTAGTAGTAAGTGATCCCGCATTAAATAAACCTAATTTGAAAAATTTAGACTTCTTGCCTTTTAGTTTTAAGAAAAAGCCTGATAAAAGAAGTTAAGTCTCCGTTTATAAACTCATATACTAATATTAGGATATGTATGTAACTAATAACTAATATAACTAATATTAGGATATGTATAAGTAACTGAAAACAGATTAAGTGAGAACTTTTCATAGGCACGCAATATAACAAATAAAATTTACTTTGAATAAGAAATAAAAGGGGGCGGGGACCGAAGTTTTTGTCCTCACACCCAAACCAACAACGCTTAAAACATTTACAAAACAGTTTGACACCCAGAATCGAATAGAAATATGAGACTTCATTAAACAATAACTCTTGACGCAGTGAAAAAAACCTTATTGCTAAAATATATTGACTGGCTAGACAAATTATTGCTATATTTAAAAATATTTTAGAAAATAACAGATTTTTTAACTTTTTGATTAAGACGTTAAGAAATATATAATTAGAAGTACTATAACAGTTACGTATCACTGTGAGTAATACTTGTAGCACTGAACAGTTTGTCGACATCTGCTTCTGTTCGCAATAAGTGCACTTCACCAGACTCAGAGCGCCGCGCATAAATCCTGCCTTCTTTGGTCCACACATATCTCCATCTCGCAGACCGTGCCGCATCCCGCGCCTTATTGAAGACCTGCCTGTTAGTCTTAGTGAGTCTTTCATTGACAAAGAAACGTTTAGGCTCATGCGGCGACAAGCCCAGGTCGCTTGTAGTGGAGCCACGACGAACACGTGCGTTCTTGAGGAGCTCTTCTCGAGTTGAACGTCGTGTAAATCTAACGACGATTGGCCGTGAACGAAAGGAATGAGATACATTCGATGACTCAACAGCAGCTCGCTTCGGGCCCATACGGGCCGAGCTAGCTATGTCGTGTTCTTCGATTTTAACTCCAATTTTAGCTGCCACTGTAGTGATAATATGAACCAAAGATTCATTTTCGAATTCCGGTATTCCTGTTATCTGGACGTCATTGCCCAAGCTAGCTTGCTCTCTGACGTTAAGTTCAGTCTGTAGATAATTAATTGACTTTTGCAAAGATAGATTTTCAGTTTCCAGGTAATTTAATTTATTTTTGTAACTTGTTACCTCGTTTTTGAGGTCACATAATTGACTGGATAGGAAGTCTGTTGTTGCAGAGAACTCCGTTTTCAATTTTTCAAGAGTACAGTTTAACTCATGGCGGATATCTTTTGTTAAAGACAATTTCATATTGTCAAGCTTTGAGTCTAAAAGAACGGAAAACTGTTGGTAGGAAATGACCCCTGACAGATTAGAGTCTCTTTTATTTCCCAGAGGCTCATTAATAGCACTTGGTTCATGAGCCGTCAAGTCGTCACAGGACATATCGAAAGTTGTATCCGACGAAGCAAGCTGTTGTCGGACAGGTGTGTCATTACCTTTACGTCTCGAAGTGACATTTTCACAGGACGGACAACGCCATGACTTTTTTATGTTTAAGAAGTTTTCTACAAAGTAGGCCGAGGTCATGTTGAGGCATTTGTAATGATAAGTCCCGTTACAAGTAACGCATTTTATCATTTCCCCTTTATTTAACTCATAAGTACAGGCAACGCACTTCATTGTTTACACTTACTTGAACGGTACCTTCGTATTTTAAAATGTCAACTAGTGCACTACCGCGCGCACTGGTATTAAACGAATGTTTGCGCCACTAAAACGAAAACACCACACACGTCTTTTACTTATTTTGTTGTTCGTCTATAGTGGAATACAATTTCACTACGTTTGGGTATGGAATATAACTATTTACTATTAAAATCATTAATATACAACGAAGATTGGTAAAACACGTACAGTTGACACGAGTTCAGAGACTACCCAACTACATCTAACAGGTTAGCCCGCTACCATCCTAGACTGCATCATCACTTATCACCTGGTTATATCTCACCTGTGGTCTTCAAGGGCTAACTTGTAGTGTATAAAAAAAACTGGTTTGTAAAGTCATTGAGTTATGTTAATTGGATTATTTGATTGTCAGGTCAAGCGTTGAAGAGAGCCCTGTCGAAAACACCGAAAAGCGATCGGATCGTAAGAGTAAGTTTAATTTACATTATTAAATTAATGGCTGAATAATGCTCGTCATACTGGTTCGAAATCAACGTTCCAATGTGAAATGAAATAATTTAATGTTGTTTAAAGCACAACACAGTTTTTAATGGTTTTCATTGGAATTTTCTAGAACTATTTTTTACTTTTGACAACTGACATTAATCTGACGAATCTGACATTAGTATGACAATGTCATCAATATAACAATGTCATGTCTTCATCACAGACTAAACAACATTACTCAAAAAGGACTCCAGTCAGACAATAGCAATATCTAATTTGCAATAATAAGAGTGCACATAGCTTGAATAGTCATGCCACATAAAATGCATATGTCATATAAATTTAGTATTTTTTCTATTACGATAACACACACTATTTTATTTTTACTTTTACAAACTACAAATACTTGATACTACTTACATATTTAATATGTCACAGAGGAGAAAGGCGGGAGACTTCGTATATGGCGGGCGCGGTTTTTTCACGCTTGTCTTGAATGAATATTTGTTTGCTAATTTTGAAAAGGACTGGTGTTGGTTGTGTCGTGGACAGTTTTGGTGTCGTTTGTGTAGTGGCTGGTTTTTTGAATGGTTAACAGGTATTGATTTGGGAAAGGTTTGAGGGAGCCGCGTCCGCGGAGTGCGAAGTTTCCCGCCATTGCTCCCCAACTTCTACATTGCTATAAACTTGACATTGGCTAATCTGTGTAAAGCCATAAAAGGAGATAATAATGTCACAGATATGACCACAATTTGATTAGACATGGGTCATGTGGAGTAAGTATCAAAGTCAAGTTCGGGCATGCTAAATGGGCGTGGTGTCGCAGGAGTCCAACATATCCCGCTACAACGTGGAGTTCGTGGAGCTGGACGTGGTGGGGCGCGGCCACTTCGGCATCGTGACGCGCTGCGTCAACAAGCTGGACGGCTGCGTGTACGCGCTCAAGCGCTCGCTGCGGCCCGTGGCCGGCTCGGCGGCCGAGCGCGCCGCGCTCAACGAGGTGCAGGCGCACGCGGCGCTGGGCAAGCACCCGCACCTCGTCACGTACGTTTTTTTTTTTTTTACACACTACAAGTTAGCCCTTGACGGCTATCTCACCTGGTGGTAAGTGATGATGCAGTCTAGGATGGTAGCGGGCTAACCTGTTAGGAGTATGGTAATCCCACGCTCCTAATTGGTTTCTACGCGACATCGTGCCGGAACGCTAAAATCGCTTGGCGACACGTCTTTGTCGGTAGGGTGGTAACTAGCCACAGCCGAAGCCTCTCACCAGACCAGTATCGAGCCGGGAATCGAACCCAGGACCTCCAACTTTATAATGCGCCAGCGCACGCACTGCGCCACGGAGGTCGTCAAAAACGTACGTACGTTACATCACGATCAAACCATTGACACTACATTGACTCACTACAGAGCACATTTTTTTTTTCGGACTGTCTATTAGCTGTGCTAACCCTATTGGTTGCCACAGCGTAAGCGGGCTGTTTGGCGAGCTTCGGAAAGAAGCTCTGCCAGAAGCCAGGAATTTTTTAGCCCTAGGGCTCGAGGAAACTAAGGGAACGACTGCCTAAGGGCGCCTCCTTTGAGTACAGAGCACAGGTCTCCTCTCAATATGAGAAGGGTTTGGCCATAGTCCACCACGATGGCCATGTGCGGATTGGCAGACTTCACACGCCTTTGAGAACATTATGGAGAACTCTCAGGCATACAGTTTCCGCACGATGTTTTCCTTCACCATTGAAGCAAGTAATATTTTAATTTTGTAAAAACGCACATAACTCCGAAAAGTTAGAGGTGAAGGAAAACATCGTGAGGAAACCTGCACGCCTGAGAGTTCTCCATAATGTTCTCAAAGGCGCGGGAAGTCTGCCAACCCGCACATGGCCAGCGTGGTGGACTATGGCCAAACCCTTCTCATATTGAGAGGAGACCCAGCTCTGTAGTGAGTCGGTAAAGGGTTGATCATGATGATGATGAATAAAAACAGAGCTAGAGTAGAAGTGACCTTTACATAAACAACGTAGTAAAATGTTGTTTCGGTCCGCAGGTACTACTCGGCGTGGAAGGAGGACAACCACATGATCATTCAGAGCGAGTACTGCGACGGCGGCTCGCTGCAGCAGAAGATCGAGAAGGGTCCACTCCCCGAGAGCGAACTGTTGTTCCTGTTGGCGCACGTGGCCGGCGGACTTGCGTGAGTTAATTGAGTAAAAGTACTTGTGATTAACGATAGAGACACCTGTATCAAGAAATAGTACACATTTATTTATTGGAACGAAGTTCCTTATCGCGCGTTGTGAAAGGGGGCTAGACGGAAAAAATTCTTACGAAAAGTTGTCACGACACTTTTTGTTATTGTAAGCTGTGCGGCGTCGCATGTTTCTCTGTCTGTCTCTCTCTCTCTTATAGAAAGCAAGCCAGATATTTTCATTTCTATTTCGCATTGAACAGTGTGGTGTCGCGACGATTATTTTTGTTGAGTGTATACAGGTTTTTTGTAAATAAAAAATAATAATGAATCCTGACAGTGTTTCTGCATAAGTTCCGGTTAAGATTAAGTTTATATAACATTATATTTGTTAATAATAAAAAAAAAATTATTATAACTTAAATAAAATAAAATTTTATTAAAACTACTTCACTAATTAATCGAAAGGAACTTCGTTCCATCCGGGTGTCCCTTGACACCTCAAGTATTTTTTTACATACTTTTATTGCACACCACGAAAAAGGAAAAATAAAACAAAAGACAGAAAATAACAGAAACAGTAGTATACAATTTGGCGGCCTTATCGCTACATAGCGATCTCTTCCAGGCAACCAAAGATGTAGAAGATATAGAGATACGGAAAGAGGAAGGTGGTGCAGAATATATACATAAATATATACCTTGATATAAACAAATATATATACATACTAATAATAATAACCATACATATTGAGAACTCAGGAGCTTCAATCGTGATCATCATCATGATAAACCCATTCTAGGCTCACTACAGAGCACGGGTCTCGTCTCAGTATGAGAAGGGTCTGGCCATAGTCCACCACGCTGGCCATGTGCGGATTGGCAGACTTCACACGCCTTTAAGAGCATTATGGAGTACTCTCAGGCATACAGGTTTCCTCACGATGTTTTCCTTCACTGTTGAAGCAAGTGATATTTTAATAAAAAACGCACATAACTCGCTAAAAGTTTTAGGTGTGTGCCCAGGTTCGAACCCCCGACCCCTGACTGGACTGACTAGGAGGCTGACGTTCTAAACACTAGGCTATCACAGCTTCACTCACAAGCAAAAAATATTTATTTTTTAATAATTTTACTCCACCTTACAGTATCATGACAAAACTTCCAATTCGATAGTGAGTTATACTAATCTAAAGAGTTGAAACTATCTAACATCTATGCAGTGGTTCTTGTGAGTTCACTCAACAAGCAAACAAAAATATCACTCTTTTTGGTTATGAGATTAATATCAATTAGTCGGTACCTGGAATTCAAATCCTAATCATTCTGGAAATATCCCTTTACTTTTAAGAAGATTTTAGGTCTTAGATAACCTGCATATGTAACTCTCGTGTAACAATGTGGCAGTCTGTCTGTTTTGCAAGCGAAGAAAAGTGAAATGAGTGTGTGACCTTGGCTATTTTTCTAGCTATGATTGACCAACAATTTAAACTACATTCAGTTCCTTGTATTTGAGACTATTAAAATCTCATCAGAGTTGTCAAGTGTTCAAAAGCTTTATTCATATAAACCTATTACAGGCATCTATGAATCCTTATAATTTACTGATTTAGACATGTTCAAACCAATGACTTATATATATTACTTCGTAGTAATACATAGAAGTCATTGGTTTGAACTTGAAATTTGTGCAGCGGTTAATGAATTGCAAACTGACTCTTTGAATTAGGAACACACCTACTTTTCTTAGACAACAGTGAGTGATTATAATTTAATATGAACTTTGAGTTGAAATTGACTCTACATTTTATTTAGAAAACGTTTATATGGGAAAAAGAGAAGGGCAGTTTTTAGGGTTTTCCCGGCAATTATTCGAATTTTTCTCACTTTTTACAACCTTCCCTAGACCTCCACGAACATTTCAAGACCAAGATAAGATAAATTCGTTCAGCCGTTCTCGAGTTTTAGCGAGACTAATGAACAGCGATTGATTTTTATATATATAGATTAACATTTCTATTCGTGAAGTGATGGTGATAACTACACTTGCCAACTTAAAACTAAAGCTCCTAGGGAGAGAAAAAGAAGATTTGGAATAACAATTCCAAATCACCAAACTCTGGCATCTGACAATAGTCTCTCTCTCCAGTCGTTTCTTCATTACTGAAGATCGTGGTCCTAGTGGTGCAACCTCGTGCGGATTATTTGTTTCCACCGGCTTCTATCGGAGGCTAGTCTCGCTATTGTGTGAAATTTGCACTTAGTAGATTCTGACAATAGTCATCATCATCATCATCACTTCAACCGATAGACGTCCACTGCTGGACATAGGTCTTTTGTAGGGAGTTCCAATGGCCACGGTCTTGGGTCGCTTGTATCCAGCGGCTCCCTGCGACTCGTTTGATGTCGTCTGTCCACCTTGTTGGGGGTCGACCAACGCGATTCTTGACACCCCCTGCCCCGCCGTTACCATAACCGCTGCCGGAGCCAGGGATAGCGGGGCTGCCGGGGACTAGGGGCTGTGGCTGTTTTGGACAAATCATCTACAAAGATAATGCCAATAATCACCACGCTTGGCATGCGGGTTGGTGATCGCAGTACTGGTCCTCTCGCACCAATAACGCTGCTGCCCGTTATTGTCAGCCAATTTTAGACCAGCTAATATTGAATGGTTATACCGCCATTGATCGGTCGCCAGAGCCTCGTCGGTAAGTCGGCAGGGTGCACCACGAGCAGGTGAGGTTGGCAATTGGGAATACCGATTGGTACAAGCATTCCCCATACACCCCTATACTGACAATAGTAACATGGTGTATTTATTGTTCAGGTACATCCACTCGCGCCAGCTGGTGCACCTGGACCTGAAGCCCGGCAACATCTTCATCTGCCGCGACGACGTGTCCGTGGCCGGCGACAGCGAGGACAGCGCCGACGACGACGACGCGCCGCACGACCCGCACTACAAGTACAAGATCGGTGAGTCATCATCATCATCATGATCAACCCATTACCGGCTCACTACAGAGCGCGGGTCTCCTCTCAATATGAGAAGGGTTTGGCCTTAGTCCACCACGCTGGCCATGTGCGGATTGTCAGACTTCACACGCCTTTGAGAACATTATGGAGAACTCTCAGGCGTGCAGGTTTCCTCACGATGTTTTCCTTCACCGTTGAAGCAAGTGATATTTTAATTGTTTAAAAAACGCACATAACTCCGAATAGTTAGAGGTGCGTGCCCGGATTCGAACCGCCGACCTCTGATTAGGAGGCTGACGCCCTAACCACTGGGCTATCACCGCTTTCAAATCGGTGAGTGCCAGCGCATAAAAACTGCTCTGTCACATTTTTTCCGCAGTGAAATCGCCTGTATGCCGTTACAGCGACTGGCATGATGAACACACGTGCCATCATTACTCTCCTTCAATTCTGCTATTAAACCTTTCAAAAAAATTAACGCATCAACTAAAACATACAACCATACACCGTTTACATTGTGTCAGAAAAAAAAAATTGTTGAATATTTTATAAGTTCTATTATATTACATATATTTATATAAAGCGTATATTATCCACTTAACAGAAGTTATAGACATTGTAATATGTGAACGAATCAATTTCGTTTGATTATGACTTATTTCTAGTACTAGAACATTCTTAATCTGAATTAATCAAAATTAATTTCTCTCCTTCAATTCTGCTATTAAACGTGATATTTTATCCTATTATTGTTATACTGACCTCATATACGTCAATAATATGTAAGTAACTCAATTTTGCTCATTTATTTTTCTAATATTTACAAATCTATTATGTATAAAAAATAAAAACACTATTTGTATAAGAGAAATGCAACGCTGTTAAAAATTATAATCGCTTTTTTTATTGGCGGTATCCCTCCAGGCATTTTCAAAGTGGATGTCAAAACGCAGCGCGAAAAATATAACTTCATCTCTATGCTCTCATGCTCTAAATTGGTATTATGGGTTTATGGTTCTAAAGGTGACAGATAATCCCATCATTTAATCTGACACCATTTTCAATGTTACCTTTAATCGCAGGTGACCTTGGCCACGTGACATCAACGTCGACACCATCAGTAGAGGAAGGCGACTGCCGGTACTTGCCCAAGGAAGTCCTGCAAGAAGATTACACGCACTTGACCAAAGCGGACATATTTGCTTTCGGTAAGTTTACCCTCTCTTATATTAATTATACACCGCAATATACCCTTTGGCGTTGGCTATATATAAAATCAACACCTAGTTTTGGTAACAAGAAAAAAATACGCGATGACAACCATTATATCAGCTGATATTCATTTAAAAATTTATACTTTTTAAAAATTAAAAAAAAAGTCCCAAGTAAAATTTGTGCATTAAAGGTTTTCAATATCATGAAAACGTCTTCCCACTTCTATTTATTATTAATTATAAAATGGTCTTACTAATTATGCACCAGTTTTCTAAATATAGAAATGAAGATGGTACCCAACAGTGATAGGCTGATGATGATGAACACAAATAACTAAATATATAAAGTACCTCAAACTAAAACTGGTTTTGTACCCAGGTCTAACTCTGTACGAGGCCGGCGGCGGGGGTTCTCTGCCCATGAACGGACCGGAGTGGCATGACATCCGAGACGGAAAGCTGCCAGACTTACCCAACCTCTCACGAGAGTTCAACCAGCTGCTTAAGGTAATCATTCATCTTTATATATTTATATTTCTATTATTTCTACTTGTAATTAAGCTTGCAAATATGCACAAAGCATGCGCACACACATACACACTCGCAAACAGGCACCCACTAAAACATACAACTAAACACTGCATGTTTAGATTGAAAATCAGAAAAAAATTGTGGATATTTTAATTTTTTAAATTGTGGACTTAATGTTATATATACATATATAATATACACTGAACAGAAGGTATCAGATATTGTCACATGTGAACAAATTAGTTTCATTTTGTTTGATCACAACATAGTACTAGAAGGCTTTTATTTCAATCAATATTAAATTATTGCTTAAACCCTGTCTCCGATACTACTAAATTTCGTAGTGATTGTTAAGTTACACAATGTTTATATAGTCGAAGATAAAAAAGGAGAGAAAAAGATGGATTGGTATTTCTCAAAGAGCCAAAGTATAGTAGTCAGCATTATATTCATGCATTCATTATGCATTACATAGTCAGCATAAAGCATTTCATGTTGTCTGCAGAAAATGGTGGACCCCGACCCCGCCCAGCGGCCCTCGGCGGCGCGCATTCGTCGCCACCCGCTGCTGCATCCCGGCGGCAACAAGAGCAAGGCGCAGCTGCGGAGGGAGCTGAAGGTCGCGCGCATGGAGAACGAGTTCCTCGCCAAGAAGCTGCAAGAGGCCTCCAAGTGAGACACTAAACCACCATATTCATAGCTTCTTCCTGCCCGTACTCCGCTATCCGACAGCGTGGACACGACATGTCTTTGTTAATATCTAGCTTATTTTGTTGTGGACTTCTTCTTAGTGCTGGGCGCGTTTGGAACTCTCACAGCTTTAGATTCAAGTTTGCTAATATATCATCATCATCTTCACACGACAAAGTAAAAAAAATGGACGATTTGAAAAGTTCCTTAAAGCCGATTTGAATAAAGATTTATTATAATACTAGCTGTTGCCCGCGACTTCGTCTGCGTAGAATTGCTGATTTCCCTTGAGATTGAGGTTACCCGTGCGGCCAATGCCCTGCTTCAGAAAGTAAGCTACAGGCAAATGTCTAATTTCCGATTTTCGTGTTTCTAAATTAAAAAACATAGAGGACTTTCATACAAACTTCCAACCCCTATTTTACCCTCTTAGAGGTGGAATTTCCAAATATCCTTTCTTAGCTGACATCTCTTAGCTATCATCTACCTACTTGCTAAATTATAGCTTTAGACGTACAATAGTTTTTGAGATCTCGTGTTTAATCAGTATGTAAGTATGTAAGTGACCTTTCGTTTTTATATATATAGATTTGAACCCGTATTGATACGGTTTTTGCGTAAATATTTTTCAACCTTACCTCTGTCTGACATGAACTCACTTTGAGAGTGTTTTCGTTGTTAAAAAAGCTTATGGTTCATTGTGATTAAT
The DNA here is from genome assembly GCA_928268935.1 of Lasiommata megera. Lineage (NCBI taxonomy): Eukaryota > Metazoa > Arthropoda > Insecta > Lepidoptera > Nymphalidae > Lasiommata > Lasiommata megera. The sequence continues at coordinate 1,105,795 of OV743319.1, read as the reverse complement.
CTCATTTTTCCTACTTGTAACAAACGCTCTTATTCCTAGGTGCATAAAGTCCTTAACACCGAGGGTGTCGTCCGGAGGGGTGGCGCAGGAGTCAGGTAAATACCTCACCAGATCGGCCAAAAGGCTGCAGTCCGCCACCAAGCCGACCAGAGCCAACAGGAAGACGGATACCGAGTTGGACTTCACTAAGAGTTGTAACAAAAAGAACATAATGACGAACTACAGTAAAAAACAGAAAATACAAAAAATCGACAGATTTTTGATTCAAGATGAAAAAATGGCGACGAATTGTTAATGAAGATGTCTTTTTTTGTTATGTTTTTATAACTCGATAGTTGAAGGCGCGACGCTGTCTGAGACTGTCGCTTGCGATTGGCTCGCTCGTGGATATGACGCCTTACTACCATATTAAAATATTCATAATGCATTATCCTATTTATTGAAACGTGCATTCACCTCTCTTAATGATCAGATAAGCTGGAACCAACACTATGGCGGGATACACTGTGAGAACGCCGAGTAATGTTTGTGAATGCGGGTGTCTAGTTAAGTTAATTATAACGCGACACCCGAATCGTTGCGTCTAATGACGTTGTATTTGTTAAGATTTACAGACTCTATTTAGCTCAACACGCTTTTCGTAGCGTGGCGTCGTAATATGTTTTTTATAAGTTTTATCGTTGTTCCGTCAGCCTAGCTGTATAGAATTCAATGTAGAGAACTAAACTGTTTTTAATGTCATTTCGATATTCGTAAAGCAAGATAAATGAAACGCGTCTAACCCCCTGTCTGTCTTGACGTGCAACATTGTCTTACTTTTGACCAATAACCAGCGTGTCTTTTGATCGGTCATTTATTTGCACGCCACCGCGGTTGTGGGTTAGTCATTATATGCCTTGGTTCTAGCTTTAGTTAAGCGAAGACCAAAGTATTGTCCAACTCGCGAATCCCGTATCCGCTTACAGTTTTGTGTGCTGTTTGCTGTCCAATCACAAGGCTTGCCTCAATAAACGCACTTAATGTCATTGGTCGCATTCAGGAAGCAAAATTTGCGAACGCAGATCGAAACCCAACATTTCGCCATCGTTTAAAAATTACCAAACGATAAGTATCTATTGATGTGTTTATACAATTAGCTATTTTTGATAAGAACGAAAGCCTATTTTATGAATCCATTAAGTAATTTAACATTTCTTTATCTTGAATTTAAAATAAAAACCGATATTTTTGTAAGTTTTAACTAATTTAGTGATGTTTGACTGTGACAATAAATACAGCACATTCTTTGTCGCGTGCGTTACTTTACAACGCAACTGCAAAAAAAAACGATATCTGTTCTGACAATTGCTAAACGGCGATCTCCATACATAATTTTCATGAATAATGGTAGAAAACTTGTTGGAAAAGTCACTGAATCGAACAACTGTAACGTAAAAATTATACACGTTGCATTAAACAATTTCTGACTTCATAAAGTTCCCTTATTTGCCTCTTTCATATTAAACATTGTTTAAGCGAAGGGCAAGTATAATATAATTGATGTAAGCGCAAAAAAATTGCAGACTGAAGTCCGCCATTACGTCGTTAAAAACCCCAATTTGACTATAATGATACAATGACTCTAGTGCCTTGGATAAGTTATATAACTAATATGTGATCTTTTAATGCTTTCAAAACGAATTTACTGTACAAATGTGTGAATTAATTGTGTAAAGATTGTACAATTGTGATATTTAAAACAGCTTGTTTCTTGGATTGGGCTTATTTCGTCGGTTTCCTTGTCTCAACCGATGAACCGGTCTCTGGAAGGTATTTTAACAAAGTCTTTGTCGCTTGATTCGACTTGACTTCCTGCGACCAGCTTTCGTTTACTTATTGTTGTAATTTAGAGGTGTCCATAAATAACTACTATTATATTATATATGTAGGATGACTACGGGCGGGTGTGTGTCTTTGTCGGTAATTTAGGTAGACGTGGGTAGTTTCGGGCGAAGAGACCAGACACTCTTGGTAGAACAGAGCTACAATTATAAGTATGGTAATTTATAAGGAGCAGACTATACGCTCCACCAAGTACGAATGCACCACCGCAGCTCAACCACCGGTCCGACCCGACCGAGTGCAATCAATGCAATGCGCCGTCCCGCGCCGGTGAGTCTTATAAGAACCTACATACGTCACTTAGTGTTGCGTAAAGAGAGGGGGCGATGCCACTCTCTTGTCTGTCGTACATGACTCCAAAACTAGATGGCGCTGCTCTCTGATTGCCGTCATATATAATAGTAGTTATTTACTACTTGGAAGTATTTTTGTATCAGTAATAGAAGTGACTGAACTTATTATGACTTAACATTATGAAATAGAACTATGCTGTTTGAATAACACAATTCCTTGAAATAAATCTTCCATTTTCCCTTCATGTGATATTTGTTTGAAAAATATAATCTTATGTAAGCTAGGTGAGTAAGTAAGTATATTTTATCTTAGTTTAGTTTTTTTTTTCTCATATGTAATAAATTTCTTATAGCTATAGAGGTAATTATTAAAATAGTATATAAATTATTTGATGTATTAACATGCAAGTCCATATTATAATACACTTATATTTAGGTTAAGGCAGCGTTAAAGTATAAAAATAATAATTTAGTTGGTAAAAAATGATAAATCTACGTATTTATACTAATTATAATTTTAATAATGTATAAGATGTAAAAAAAAAAATATATATATAACTACTATTTTCTGGACCTATCCAATTTCGAGTAAAATTATAATATTCATCCATCCAATATTGATATTTTAAGTTATTGAAATGAAAGTGAGGGTAGGATTAAAATCATATTATATAATTTAAGATTTAAGTTAATTATACCAGGATCTTTCTAGAAATAACAGACCGGTTGGTTTAGCTAGCGCACACGAGGTCACGCTGCATTCCGAATATCATTCTAAATGAAATGAAAATATACTTTATTGCACACCATACAAAAAGAAAAAAAAAGAAAAAGAAATAAACACACAGAAAAATAAATAAGTGCAATAGGCGGCCTTATCGCTAATGAGCGATCTCTACCAGTATTCTATAGTAATGCATTGGGCTCGATGTGTCACACGCTTTATAATTTGCGTTGGTCCATACAAAATGTACTAAAATTTTAATAGAAGGATAATAGTAGAAAAGGATCGAATGTTCTACTCTAACAGCCGGGTTATAAGTTCATTTTTCAGCCGCCTAATACAAGGCGAAATATATATTTAACGAGATTTTAAAACTATGCTCTTAACACCCTAAAATAAAACTGATTTCGCCGGACACTAATTGAAAGCTAGTTAATGTTTAGAAAATTTCAAGCAACGTCTTACAAGGCGCTGCTTGCACCATTGGTACACCGGAAACAATACGAAAAGAAGTTTTTGAGTTCAAACCGACCACAGAACGGACAACCTGCGTCATTTTAGCGTTCCGGCACGATGTCGTGTAGAAACCAATTAGGAGTATAGCTTTACCATACCCCTAATAGGTTAGCCCGCTACCATCTTAGACTGCATCATCACTTACCATCAGGTGAGATTGCCGTCAAGGGCTAACTTGTGGATAAAAAAAAAAAAAAATTTGACGTCTAAATTGGACGCATACTGCAGTTGTCCCAATATAAACGTGTGCGCTAGAAATACTAAATTTTTGATTCAATTTCGTCGTTAGTTTTAGTTCGTAGTTAAAAATGACAATATTATTACAGAAGTAGTTAAATTGGCCCAATGTAAACTGCGTTAGAAACAACAAAATGCATGGCCGGAATGTATATGGAGCTGGGATACTTTAGGGAATTAAAATATTCATGTTCATTAATATACATTATAAGTGTGTGTTTACATCCGTTTAAGTGTTAGTTTCAGAGACCAAAGCGAGAGATCGTATAATAGAAAACAAAAAAGTGCGCCTAAATATTTTGATGACATAATATTCATGAACAATAACGCTATGAAACTAATTATATCAGGAATAATATTAAAAAAGGGTTACACGTAGAAGAAATATCGATATTTTTTTTTTGTTTATTTAACATTACATAATCTGGCCATGTCATTTAATTCAATTGTTCGTGGTTAAAAATGACCAAATTAAAATAGAAATAAATAGAAGTAGCAAAATGTGATTAGTTAAAAACATATACTTATCGAGTTTCAAATAACATCGTCATTACTTATAAAATCTGCCGATCGTTGTGGTTGACCTGTGTTGCTAGAGACGGTTGTCCTGTAAAACTATTTCAGAACTGATTTGTTCGCCTAACAATTATTGGAAAAAAAATGCAGTAGTATGGAGAATAAATTAATATTAAACATTTTAGACACACACTCTCACATATCAAACTATTGAATATCTTGAGGTCTGTTTATTAGTGATTTTGTTGCTTTGGTCAGTACTCGTCCAGAATTGGGTGGACACTGTTTTTATGATTTCTTTTTTGTATAAATTAAGATTTAATCGGTTTAGTTTTACTAATTAAGTTATATTTGTTTCCTTCGTCTGTGCCTTCTAGTTTTATAGTAATACAGGTGTTTTTAATTATTGCCCTTCTATCATATTAAGACCACTTAGCCCTGGTTGTGGTGGGGCATAATTTGCATTAGCAACAACCTTACCGTCTTCGTTACATGGTAAGAGTGAATGTATCTTATTTTGTTACTAGATTATCATTTATTAACATTATCTTATCCAGCCATTTAAAAACTGAAAGTGAGGGTATTGCGATATTTTTTTTAATTACATAATTATAGAGTAAAATAAACTTGTAAAATATTTATGACTATCTCACTTGGTGGGTTGTCTTAGGATCTCAAGCTTTGTTTAAATCTTTTCTATTGATTAATATTAATTGTTTATTATCAAATGATGTTGGGCCGTGAAGGTCAAATCTTTCTTTTCCGGCTTTATAACATTGTTCGTATATTTCACCCGTGATTAGCCGCAAGCAACCAGATTTTCACGATTACCAGAAAAGAACTGCAGTTTCGAAAAGGGCGTATCTCTTATTTCCAAAACATCTGAATATGTGTCTAAAATAACATTTAATATCAAATATTCTTGTAAATTTGGTTTTTTAAGTTACGCCATAGTTATAACACAATTTTAAATGTAATTAATTTTACATTACTATTGAAAATATATCCTTTAAATTCCCAGACATGTGCAGTTTTCGAAATTGCATATTTATCTGTGTCCATCAATTTGTAATTGAATTGATGAAAAATTGTTGACCATATATACTAATAAATTAGTATATATGCTCGTACTGAAAAATGCGTTACGTGCGACTTATCTGGGTATGTTGAACATTTTTTTTGTCACCTTTGACATTAGCTTGCGTTTGTTTTGGCGATATTTTGGTTTATTTTTTTTTTGTAAAATTAGCATTGCTTTATTGATAAGGCTTATTTTGTTTGTAAAAATTAAAAGAACTAAATTGTACAAAAGTAAGTCTCTTTCGGAATCATTTGGGTACTAACATAAAACATATTCTTAAAAATTTAACTGTCTAAGAAATATTATAAAGAAATCTATGTATAAATTATAAATACGTAAAGCTATGTTAGGTTTCCATGTTTTGATTTGGTGTATTACAAAATTAAAGCTTATACGTGTCCAAAAAGCCTGACCTTTGAGTCTAGATGGAAAATTCTTACGGTCACTACAGTAAAAAATATATTGTTTTACTAAAGCAAACCCAGTTTTATATTTTGACCGAAAAGCTTGCATGCTAGTTGAGTTACTGGCATTTGCTCATATTTCTAGGCAAACTACTGTACGGTCGCTGATGGAATGCGTTCCTGACATCTGTCAGTTGGCAAAGAAATAAAAAAAACAGTAGTGATACTTAATTCAGTTTTCTATATTGATTATTTCTTAATATAGTGAATGAAATATATTTTTTTAACGTAAATAAAACAAATCATTTTAAAGTTGAGTTAATTTTCTTCTACTTATTATCAGGAATGCATCCTTACAATGGTTGAACATTGTATGATTTTGTGATTGTATGCAGTTAATTCAGGCTTGTTTTACATGAATGTCTTATAGGTCTAAAAGTGTTACTATGTATACTAATGTTTTAGTAGAAAGAGATGGGACTATGTTTAGATCTCTCTGGCTCATCATGTTCACCCGGAATTACTTATAATGTTATTCAAGTTGAAAAAATTTTGAAAAAAGTTACTGACTTATGATTACTGGGTAAGAAAAGCAAATGTTCCTTCATTTTCTTTACCAAGCTATTCTGTCCAAAGTGTTCACACATGTCATATCGACTATCGAAGTAGTTTGCTTTAGTAATAATTAAAAATGATTGAACACAAAGCTGACTAAAAAGGAAAAACATTAAACTCTCTTCTATATAAACCTTTTTTACATTACAAGGCACACCGGAAAAAGATTTTTTTTTTATCGCATTGGTAGGAAATTTTTACCGTGTTTTTTTCAATTTAGTTGCCTTTGTGTACATCATTTAAAAAATTAAGGTTAACTATACCAAAAAAATTGAAAATGTTTTATTTTTGTAAAAAAAAAAATTGAAACTACACTAAAATGTTACTGTTTTTATTTTTCGATTGTTAATTACTTAGATTTGACCAAAGTCGGTGTCGGTAGCTGTGAATGTATATTTGCTAATAAATGAATATTAATAAATGTGCTTGTTTCGATTAATATGTTGTTTTTATTTGTATGTTCTCGTAAGCAAAGATTGTACCCACCCAGCTTAACTAAACGCCTAGCTTCCTAGAGCTTAAAACTTCTGGAGGAACGAAAAAGAAATTTTTTTTTTTTTTTATACACTACAAATTAGCCCTTGACGGCTATCTCACCTGGTGGTAGGTGATGATGCAGTCTAGGATGGTAGCGGGCTAACCTGTTAGGGGTATGGTAAACACACTCCTAATTGGTTTCTACGCGACATCGTGCCGGAACGCTAAATCGCTTTGCGACACGTCTTTGTCGGTAGGGTGGTAACTAGCCACGGCTGAAGCCTCCCACCAGACCAGACTCGAGCCGGGAATCGAACCCAGGACCTCCAACATTTTAATGCGACAGCGCACGCACTGCGCCACGGAGGTCGTCAAAACTCATGCACCCCCCATCACCTTGTTTAATCAAACCCTAACCTTTAGCTGTGGTGACGGGGGATGCATTTGCAAGAAATAGCTCGCATCCATGTGGCATTCCCGAATGTAAGCGACCTTAAATTTTTAGCATCCCTTAAAACGCACAGGGAAATTGTAACTTATTGCATCGCTAAGCGTTACACCACATTTATCTTTAACATCCGTTTTGAAATGTATCAAACCACTTGTAATTGTGACAACTGAAAAACTCGTATATTTTTTCATCGTTTCAAAGAATCTTTTAGATTTTTCTATACTACTATAATAAATTATTGGAGAACTGTTTTGGTGCATTAAGGGCTTCAGAATGCTGTTTGTACTTGTTAGTAGTTGTTTTTATATACCATTTTAATCTCCCGGTTATTCAGACTTATTACAATATCGTGGCAATTCCTACAACATTCTGAAACCGTTTAATAAAGTGAGTTCTCAAGGATTCACTATAAAAGGTTATGTTGTGGTGAAAATGTGTTTGAGTTTGAAATATTAAATAGTCTGTTAGCTCAATCCCAAGTAAACAAACAGATACAGCCAGTAATTGAATAAAAATAAGCATAGTCGTTCAAAAAAGTTGGAATCCAAATCCGAGAAACTGTGTTATGAAATAAAAATATCAATCAATGTCAGTGTCAGTAGTTGTCAAATTGTCAGAGAAAAACTGTTTTCCCGTTTTCCTTATATTTTCCAGTTATCAAAAAGATTACAAACAGTGCTAACGCTAGTTTTACTATAACAAGTATCATATATTATTACAGGCCATAGTTAAATTGTAAATGTTTCTAACCAAATTAATATGGAGGTGATATGGTTGAAGTTTATTATTTTATTCTTTCCGTACAGCTGGTGTCATACAATACGGGAAGAAATTATATTTCATTATAACAACACGTAAGTTCTTTTGTGTATTGTTATTCACTTTATTATTTTACTTTCGGGCGTTAAACCATTCCTCAATTAGGTATATTACCCATTTAGGTCTTTGTTAACCTATTGATTTAATAAGTTATCTGCGAAGATGTTACAAGTTGCAAAGATAGGTAGTTACAATGTTTATTCAATTAGGGATTACTGTGTTTGTAACAATATAGATCAGCTCTTGCTAGTGCAGTGTTCAGCCTATTTGACATTGCAGATGTAGTCTGTATTTAGAGAGTATAAATCCTTGAATTAGGTTTATTAATTTATTTAAGACTGGCTGATGCCAGCCATGCATATTTCACTGCTTTGGTGAGAGCTTTAGTCTAAAAATATTGTGTATTAAATTTTATCAACTAGTTTCAAACTTATGGAAACAAACATAAAGATCTCAATATATGAAAATTGAATAAATAACTAACACAACTCAAAGGTAAAAATAAATGTGCACTTCGTAAATTCATCAAAGTTTGTCACCATTTTGTTCGTAGTATTGTATTTTGCCTATGAAATTATATACAACTCTATTTCAGTAATGTGTTTGAAGGTTGGAATGAATAAGATCTGAAGAATGCGATAGTGGATGTTACTCAAAATAGACTGTTCCTATGTATAAAACCTAACAAATCTTAAGAACAACAATGTCTTCATGTTCAATTTACTAGCACACAATCTTGATTTGTTTAGGAGCGTGGGATTACCATACTCCTAACAGGTTAGCCCGCTACCATCTTAGACTGTATCATCACTTACCATCAGGTGAGATTGCCGTCAAGGGCTAACTTGTAGTGGATAAAAAAAAAAAAAAAATTTAAAAGTTATAATTATGAAGTAATTACTTGTACCAAAATTGACTTACTTTTGTAATACATAATCTAATTTAATCATATCTAAGTATGAAACATAGCTTTTGTCTCAACATACTAATCTAAATGACCCAATAATTTAATCTCTGTCCATACTAACACCTGTTCCTATCAGAGCCTACCAACACGTAAAACTTCTGTGAGATTACTCCTTTTCATCAGATAGCTGATTTATGAGATTATTGTTAATCTATTGTGATGTACTGGCTGAAGATCCTCTACAATGGCTCTCCAATTGGCTGTTTTCAGCTCATACTTCATGAACAGGCCATTACCGGCTCACTACAGAGCACGGGTCTCCTCTCAATATGAGAAGGGTTTGGCCATAGTCCACCACGCTGGCCATGTGCGGATTGGCAGACTTAACACACCTTTGAGAACATTATGGAGAACTCTCAGGTGTGCAGATTTCCTCACGATGTTTTCCTTCACCATTAAAGCGAGTGATATTTTTTTTAAAACACACATAACTCCGACAAGTTAGAGGTGCGTGCCCGGATTAGAACCGCGACCGCTGATTAGGAGGCTGACGCCCTAACCACTAGGCTATCACCACTTGCTCATACTTACTTGTATTTATATATAGCCATATATTGAACACTTTACGCTGTATGCTTTATTTTGAACCTCTAAATAAGCTCTTAGATACTAAAAAAACACATATAATATCTTCCATTAAAAGACATTACAAGAATGAGTAATAATATGGTTTATCTAAGTTAATGTTGCAATAATTAGTTATATTCATTAAATAGTAGGTAATCATGATGTTCATAATAAAAGTCTATTTTTATATTCCAGATATAAATACAATGAACCCTACACTGTGGAAGTTAGTAAAACAACTGAGTATATCATGGAATTTGCTGGTGTAAGTAAAGTGATGTGTTATTTTTGATCATTACATAGTATGCATTTAATTCAGTAGGTATGCAAGAAATGGTATGATTGAAATTGTTTTTCTAATTCAACTAGACCAAACTCTTGATTGCAATGTCCCCTCATTGGTAAGTGATTATGCACTCTAAGATGGTAGAGGGCTATCCTATTAAGGTTATATCTAGCTTATACTGCTAATCAACTTCTATGCTACATCACAATGGAAATCACTATAGTGGTAGTAAACCAGGAATGCCAAATAACAGAGTGTTATGTTTTGGAGGTTCAATGTTTTGTTGATTCCACCCAGTTTTCTAGATGCATGAAAAGAGTTGAATGTCTTCCTAAGAGTATTGATGATGATTATATAAATGATTAAAAAATATATATATATATATATATATTATCACTTGCTTCAACGGTGAAGGAAAACATCGTGAAGAAACCTGCACACATGAGAGTTCTCCATAATGATCTCAAAGGCGTGTGAAGTCTGCCAATCCGCACATGGCCAGCGTGGTGGACTATGGCCAAACCCTTCTCATATTGAGAGGAGACCTGTGCTCTGTAGTGAGCCAGTAATAGGTTGATCATGATGGATGCTTTATAGCATATACATTATACTATATGCCATTTTTAAATGAGAAAGTTTATAGTTTCATTGAAGGGCAGTAGTATTTTTATTTTTTATCTTATACTTGTTAACATATTATATCACTTTTCAGGACTATGATGGGTACAACACACCAGCCCGTGTGACTGTGGCTAGTGATTTCGCGAACCGGACTTACCCTTTATTTATAACTGCTAGACAACAAAAAGGTATACACTAACATATTAATAACTTTCTTTATTTCAAAATAAACAATATAATTTGCACCAAAACAGTGAAACTTAACAATTCCAATTATCCTATCAATTGATTAACAAGTCACATGTTGGGACTTTCAAAGTCTGGGGCTGCTTGATTGAAGCAGCTCCCTGGGACTTGTGGGATATAGTCTGTACACTTACTAATCCGTTCAAGCATCTTAACGGATATCAGTTTTACAAGCTATGTGCTTATTTCGTTGAGCTATGTCAATAAATCTAGTTATTTCACTGTTCTAATTTTTTTCTATTTGATCACACAGAAATACTTTTAATAAGGATTACATAGTTCCATGCAAAACGTAGAGAATGTAATTACCCATTGTTTTTAGTTTCTCAGTTATCTGTTCAATATATATAAAATAAGATATTTTGTCACTTTAATTTCGTATTTGAAAGAGTCAGAAGTTTAACTCCATCTTTTTGCAGGTGTGTTCTCCTGGCAGCTGCCAATGCTGGTACAAACTGTTGATGCTCTGGAGCAGTTTACCAACATTTCCAGAACGCTGTGCCCACACAATAACATATTCTCTGAAGATGAGGACACATGCGGTGAGTTGCAGCATAATAACAAGTATTTTCTTGTTATTAATTTATACAATGAACTTTAAGCTTAATTTGCTGTAACCGGCGTAAAATAGACAAAACGGCTGGGTGTTCATGTCAAAGTCAACATCGGATTCGGATTTACCCGTTTTAAACAGATTCCAGCAAATTATGCCTAAAGTTCATTGTTTTCCATGGCAAAATAACTCCTGCTTCTATTCAATAGTTATTTATTTAATAATAAACTACCAAATTTAAAAAATTATAAAATAATAAAAATTAATTTCCAATATCACAAGTGGGATATATCAGCTGAGGACTGCTAACACAAAGCTATCTTAGCTTAGCACTACAATAAAACCATCGCAATCAGTCCTTTCTTCACGAAATGACCTGCCTTTTGGCATAGTTTTTTAATGAAACCAATTAAGAATACTATTTATGTTATTAATTATATTCGCGTCATAGAAATGCTATTTTTGTCTATTCCATAATGCTCCGTCATCCGTGACACCTAGACAAATCAGCAAAATGTATAATTTTTTTTGTATCCTCCTAGAGCACTTAATTTTTTCTTATAAAACTTCGTATTTAATAGGTACTGTAAAGATCGTACATTGCATAGGGGAGTTGCTCTAAAATGCGCTAATATCTAGCGAGTAATCAATTTGGCTGAGTAATTCCACTTATGATTTTGGAAATTTACTATTTATTAGAAATGATTTTAGTGAAAAAAGTAACATGTAAGTATTAATGGTAAGTCAAATATCTTATAATGTAGAAAATTGTATATATTTCATGTATAAGTAGATATATGTATATATATTTATATACTTTCAAGGAAAACAGTAGAATCCGATTTTTCAGACTAATTATTATGGTACGTCGGATAATCGAAAATCCAGATGCTTGTCGTTTACACTCGAGTTGTATCCGTAAAAGCTGTAGGTAGTACTATTTTTATGGAGATTTAAACTCCAAATATTTCAATTCAGATCAGAAAATCTATATAACAAAAAAAAGTTGCCGGTCATGGGAAAGCCCAGCTAATATCAACCTTTAAAGTTAATATTAGAATTTACAATAAATAAAAACCTAGTAAGAATCATGAGACGTCGAGAGCTTGATGGTTTAAGAGAGCGTAAGGCCGTGGGCCGTCACGGTATACAAGTCGATATATAGAGTAATTTAAATGAAATTGGAACCAATTCCTCTCTTATAGGAGAGATGAAATTAGAGCATTGATGCAGCATGCTGCTCCAATACGGAAAATATTTGTAATATCCGGAACCGACAGTTTAACTTGTTCTCTAAGACACGGAGGTACTGTGACATTTTTCTAACTACCGATCCGTAGTCCAATATAATGGCCACTAGACCGACGAGCTAGTCGAGGAAGTAAAATCTTAAACTCAAAACTAAAGCTATACAAGGGTTCCAAATGCTCTTGTCTATGATGAAGCCCACAACAAAACTTAATCGGATATCCTTTTTGTAATCACCATGACACCACAGCATATGTATATTAATTAATAAAAAAAAAAAAATACTTTATTAAAAAGTGTCCCAATATCTTCTATTTATCCAAGGTTACATAATTATCAATTTCGCAAACTAAACTTTTTAGTGACGTAAATGACATGGCCGGATTTTGCCCTAATAATCGATTCATAATACATAAATGTTCAGTAATTATTCTTAAGTAAAAATTTTAAGATAAATTTAAAAATATCGATATTTCTTCTACGTGTAACCCTTTTTTTAATATTGTCTCTGATATAATTAGTTTCATAGCGTTATTGTTCATGAATATTATGTCATCATAATATTTAGGCGCACTTTTTGTTTTCTATTATACGATCTCTCGCTTGGTCTCTGATCATAAAATTTAAACGGATGTAAACACACACTTACAAGCTTTAATATGATTTACTGTATATTAATGAACATGAATATTTTAATAAGGACACAGCTCCATATATATTTCGGCCATGTCATCTGTGTATGTAATATGTAGTTGTCAAATTTTGACGTTTCGCCCCCTGTATACATGACAGAATTACGCTATATATATGACGTATATGACATTAGTTTACACACAAACAATACAGTTATACATTGATAATGCTACCGTTTTGTATACGAAATACCAAAAAGACTTCTGGATGCTCGAATGTCTGCAATTACTCGTATGTCCTCCCAGGGGGTTTACTTAATGCTTTATGTTTTTTGTTCACGCCTTCTTAGTAAGTGGGGAACGGATCACCGTCTACTGTGGTCCTTTGATACGTAAATACCTCCTCTTTATATAACGTTTTATATACTCACAATACTCTCGTTCACTGTACTCTGTAGAGAAAGCTAATCGATAAATTTGGATTCGCACGTCATTGGTCGCTGGTAGAATAAAAGTCCATCTCACACATTTCCATGCGCGCTTGTATTTTTAGTATTCTTTTTTTATACTCTACCAGTTAGCCCTTGACGGATATCTCACCTGGTGGTAAGTGATAATACAATCTAGGATGGTAGCGGGATAACCTGTATAAGGGTATGGTAAACCCACACTAATTGGTTTCTGCGCGACCCCTAGTGCCGTAGCGCTAAATCGCTTGGGGACACTCTTTGCTGGTAGGGTGGTAACTAACCACGGCCCAAGTCTTCGACAACAGAATATTCGATTTACGTTTATTTACTATTCATATCCTAAATAAAATTATAAATGCTAGTTTTAGTTTATTTGTTTGTCACGCTTACACGATTAAACCATAAAAACCGATTTTAAAAGCTCTTGCGCCAGTGGAAATCTACATTATAATATGTTATAAATGTTTGTTACTATTTATAATGTGGCTAAGTAATCTATGTTACTAATATAATTATTAGTAACTTATATTAGTTACATAAGTGCCTAATATTTTCCTAATCGTGTCTGTTTGTTTTTTTGTTCGTTAATCATCTATTTGATGAAATTTGACACGTATGAAGCTTGCATCCTCGAAATGGACATATGACCCGGATGAGCCACCCAATAACATACCCGCGATACTAAAAAAAAATGTTTGTTTCCACAAACCGGACGAAAGCGAAAAGCGAACAAAACTAAGTATATATATATATATATATATATATATATATATATATATATATATATATATATATATATATATATATTAGGCATTCTCGCGGGAGTTTCAGAACACGCTACCAAATTTTAATAATTATATGACAAATATCTTCGTAACGCATAGAGAACAAACTAACAAACAAACACTGTTTTTTATATAAATAGATGTGCCGATATCTTAATCACTGGGCTATCGCCGCTTACTCACTGAGATATATCCTTTTAATCAAATAAAAATAATCAGATTATTTAATGCTGTTTTTTTAAGTTCCTATAAGTAATTCTCGACTTCAAGCCCACTAAGCGTTGCCACGCCAAAAGCTTTATTTAAGCTACGCGTTAAAAACTATAAATTCTATCCTAACCAATTTTTTTGTTTGTTCTAGATGTGTCATCACTGAACACCCCAATAGTGCACCTGACCTCGTCCTCACCTGACCCCATAAAGGTCACAATAACAGTAGAAACTGTGGAAGACTTCTACATCAAACTAAACGCCGTGACCAATCTAACAAGCACTCCCAGTCAGCCCAAGTACTACTTCTACCCCTTCGACCAGGGGCCCAACAAAATGGTCGACGTCAACACACAGAGCATCAAGAAGAAGTATATCTGTAATAAGGATTTGGATTTGGAGGAACAGAGAACGCTAGAAAGGTGGGATGTTTGTGAGGATCATCATCATGATCGACCCATTACCGGCTCACTACAGAGCGCGGGTCTCCTCTCAATATGAGAAGGGTTCGGCCATAGTCCACGCTGGCCATTTGCGGATTGACTTCACACGCTTTTGAGAACATTATGGAGAATTCTCAGGCGTGCAGGTTTCCTCACGATGTTTTCCTTCACCGTTGAAGCAAGTGATATTTTAATTATTTAAAAACGCACATATCTTTGACAAGTTAGAGGTGCGTGCCCGGATTCGAACCGCCGACCCCTGATTAGGAGGCTGACGCCCTAACCACTAGGCTATCACAGGTAGCTTTGTGAGGATACAAATTATGAAATCAAATGATTAATAGGTTTCAGCATTGATTTACCACTAGCCGTAGATAGAGCTCGTCATACAAAAACAAGGCGAGAATTTGTCACCAACTAGCTATACATTCCTACATATCGGTATATCGATGTATTACAACCCGTCTAATACACTAGACATCTGGCCGTTATATTATCTATAGTGCGTAGTGCTTTGTAATTCATTCGAATTATACGGCTCGAGTGTCAGAATCGGTGACTTTCGTCTAGCCTTGTCACACTGGGGGAAAGGAGTGCACGCGTCGCTATTTGTGCACTACTTTTCCGTCCCATTTTTGAGCGTTAATGATCGATCTACGGCTAGTGGTAATTCAATGGGTTTCAATGAAAACTTTCACAGGTACTTCGTGAAGAGCAACTCGAAAGTTGACGACCACAGCTGGTGGTCCAAGCCTCAGAGCGTGATACTGATGATCGAGTCTGATGATGACATATGCGCTGTCGTTTCCATACAAAACTTTTCGGTAAGCAATTTACGAAAACATAAACGCTTGCAAACATTAAAAAAAGAAATAATTCAACAAAAAAAAATCGCGAAAAAAGACAAAACAAAATTGAGTTTTACACAGTACTGTGCCATAACACCTTTTCATTGTCGACCTTAAAATGTCCGCCTACTAAATTTTTTGTTGTTGATGTCCACGCACGGTTTGAAAAAATTTTGAAATTGAATATTTTAAATTTATATTTGCTATTTTATTAAAACGCACATAATTCAGAGTAAACATTTTATATTAGCATCTGATCTCTAATACTATGTCAACACTGTTTTCTTTTAGTGCCCAGTGTTCGACAACGAGAGGGACATTTTATACGATGGGTACTATTTGACTATGACGAGACGCGGCGGCATCACTCTGACGGTGAGCAATTTGCGCATCTTCATCATCATATTGCCTGCCCATGGAGCACGCCTTCTCTCCCATAGAAGAGAGGAGTTCTGAGCACAACCCCACCTCAATGCTAAAATGCAAGCTTTATTGATAAATGTATCTGGACAGGTATAGTTTTGCATGTTCAGGTTAAAATAATTAGGCACTGGATTGATATAATGTGTTTAATTATATCAAGTCCAATCAATCAATAACTTTATTGAAATGATCCTTTAAAATGCACTTTTGATTAATTTGATATGATGGAAATGTATGTATCTACATAATTTACGATGGTCTATACTTAGAATTGTTAATAGGTAACGTGCTAGGCACGTAACAGATTTTCTATGCTTAGCATTATATATATTTTTTTTACTACAAGTTAGTTAGACGGCAATCTAACCTGGCGTTAGGTGATGGTGCAGTCTAAGATCGTAGCGGTTAACCAGTATGAATTTACCATGCTAGTATGGTAAATCCTATTAGTGTCTACGCGACTTACGGCAACCACAATTATTTAAAACGGAAATAAAAAATAATTATAAAACCTATGTAATTGCAGCAAGACACGTTCCCCCTTGGTTTCTACATAGTCTTCATCGTGAAGACTTCGGACGACGACTGTACGGGGAGCGTCTCATCCAACACAACCGTGCCCAAAATGGCACAGTACTTTGGCTGGGATGATACCGTCAGCGTGGGCACCAATGATGGCAGAGTTAAGAGGTTTAGGTAAGCTTAAAGAAGAAATGTCTGGGATTATTTTCGTATACCAACACGTTTTTTTTTTGATAGACGACTTTTGTGTTATTTCGAATTGACAATAGCAGGTAACCCTATTAGTTATTTCTGCGTCACTGGAGGGTTTTGGCGAACGCGAAGATCTGCCTGTGAGAAGAGCTGCACTGCTCGATGTCATCTGGGGTACATCTCCTTTGAGAGACTCTGACCTCGGCTTAGGAAGACGTTGACAAATGGGTTTGATGATGGTATGATGAGTACCCACGTCTGGATTACGTCAAAGAAAGACTACTAATTATATACATATCTTGTATATACAAATCTTGTACTATGTGTGAAACACATAGCCCTAGTAGAAGATTTGTACACTTACAATTGTAAAGTCGCTTTCGAGAATCGAAACACTGTAACGTCAAAGTAAAATGAACCCTACGTTTCTACATTAGAGTCGCAATTTCCGTACTACTTATTTTTATTATACAATCTTGTGCTGACTGTGGAAGTGTGGACGAATTTAAGTTTTAAAACTAAGCGGATACAGTTAAATTTACTATAATGTTAGTGGAGTTTCCTTATTAGAAAATGACTAGGATTATTAGCAATTAAATCTTATACCAACTGTTCAAGGTATACTTAATGGGTTAAAGAAATGTGATGTTTTTAGGGTTTTTTTTTTGTGTTTAGATAGAATCTTTAGTTAAGCCCTTTTTTCTCGCAGCTTCAAAGTGATTCAGACGATATCGTACAAGGAGTACATGATAGCAGCGGGGGCTGCGTTAGGCTTCTTCCTGTCTTTCTACGTGGCCTTCTTGATCGCTGTGCTGTGCCAGGGGAGGAGACGGAACCACCATGGCGATGGAGGTATTCATATATTTAAGAGCGTTGTGGAACAAAAGACAAAAGAGAAGCTTGTAAATATCTCAGATTCCGCCCCATATATTTTAATGAACGTTTTGCAATTAAGAGTATGGGTATATAATAGCCCTTATTGCAAAATGGTAGCCCGTTGCAATCTTACACTTCATCGTCACTTATCACAAGGTGAGATTGCCGTCAATGGCTGACATGTCGTGGAGTAAAAAGAAAAATATACTTGGGTCCTGAGAGTTCAAGAGTGAAATGGTCAGCGTAAAATAGTTTTTATATGTGTTTGGTCTTTTATATATAGGTATAAAGTATCAGATACTCATCGCGAATTTTAAAAATTCATGTTTTCATATTATTAATTATTTTTAATAATTCTGAACATTTAATACTTAACTGTATTATTTCTTTGATTGTTATGTATATTTTTAAATCAAACACAATATATCTTTTGTATCTATCCTAATATAAATATCCTTTATGTTTTTCAACACACATTTGTTGCTTTTCTATTTCTTAAGCATACTTTACACAAAAAAGTTGTAATAATTATAAAAATGTTTGCGAATCGAACTCCAACAGAGCTCTCATGTTTACGACGTTAAGATATTTTTATACGTGTTTGTTACAAAAATTTAACAGAGTGAAGGTTTCTGTGGTCACACGGGTGTTAAAGCCGAATGTTCCAGATTCCCTCATCGCTCCCGTGATCCCGCACAACAATGAGAACGTCCGCACGACGCCGCGCCGACGTCGCCACGTCATCAACGAAGGTAGCAGCAGCTCCCGAGACGTCGGCGACAGTAGACGCAGAGGTGACCATCTCTTAACATTTCCACATATATTGTATTTGATTTATTAATTGAGCACCAAAAAGAAGTAACGAATGGATAAACAAGAAAATATAAGACTGTAAATGAGCATTGAAGCGGTAAAAAAAAAAAAATTTAAATATCACTTGCTTCAACGGTGAAGGAAAACATCGTGAGGAAACCTGCACGCCTGAGAGTTCTCCATAATGTTCTCAAAGGCGTATGAAGGCTGCCAATTCGCACATGGCCAGCGTGGTGGACTATGGCCAAACCCTTCTCATATTGAGAGGAGACCCTAGCTCTGTAGTGAGCCAGTAATGGGTTGTTCATGATGATGATGATGATATGAACAATGAAACACGAATCCCTATACAAAAACTCAACTAGTCATTTCAGCAGTAGGATACATTCAATTTAAATATTAGTCAGTGTATTTAACTTACAATTAGTAAATAAGCGCATAAAATACAATTGAATTCACTATTACTATATAAATGTTAATCATCTGTCAGGTACTGAGAATTTGACAGAAAAGCTAATCTGTTTTGGCTGGAAGGTTAGTGAGGTACCGGAAATTAATTTCTGACTTCGCTTGCCTTATGCTTTCCATTAGCCATCTTTTGTCGGAGAAAATACAGTAATTCAGGTATCTCACAATAAGGTGGATATCATACTGTGAGATACCTATATTCTTGGGGTAGAGCTTTATGTGAGATTCTTGCCCATTGACATCCACTCAGGCCCCCAGCTCATATTGGGAAACCTTCAATAAGTGCTAGATCTCAAAACGCATCAGTGCGGAATCACTGGCCGCGGGAACACGGCCATTGGATAAGTCCAATGCAGTTATTTTTAATCTTCAGTTGTCCATGCGTTTACTGTCTTGATTCGTCATAATAAGGCGATGTGTCTCGATCAGGAGGCAGTTCGTCTTCGGACACGGAGTCGGGGCAGTCCACGCCCGAGGAAGCGGACCACGACGCGTACCCGCACGGCGGGAAACTTTGCGTCGCCAGTCTCGCCAGGTACACGCAGTGCGCCGCGAAATACGTACCCGAATAAGGGATTACTTCTTGCAGCGATTCAGTAATGATACAATCGCAGTCACAGCAGCGATGCTGTCGCAAACCATCTCCCACAGAACCACGACACTAATACGAGGATCTGTTGATGTCTGATGTCTCTCGAATGTCAGCAGTTGCGCATTTCTGTCAGTGCAGAAGAGAATATAGCATGCTATGGCAACTCTACTGGATCACTTAATTCGACAAGCGGTTAAAATTTGCTGAAAAACTGCTACCGAATCGCTCCAAAAATTCTAGGGTGACCTCTTTAACGCAAACGCCGTTATTTTTTATTGTATATTAATAATAAGTAACGATGAATCGAATGAATTTCTAATTACCATTGTCAAGAAAATTACTTAAAGTTGACACTTGAACTTAAAAGACGTGGATGACCTTTCGTTATCTGTGCCACTATTGTAACTTATCAGGTTATAATGACAGAAGTTATCGTGAATCTTTTATCTTTGTATTGGCATGTTAGGAAGACCCATATAAAATGACAGAGGAGCGGTAACCTGTAGCGGTAAGAGGTGGTTTGTGCCCATCTGTGGGTCGCTAGTATGCTAACAGAAGAATCGAGCATACCTTATCTAAAGATAAGTGATTTTGACAGAACTCTTTTCAGTTAAGATAAAAGAAAACTGTACATTTAGAATACTAACTACATTGAACCACAAGGAAGAAACGCGCGCTTGGAACCCTCATAGCTTTAGTTTTAAGTTTACGAATATAGTTATCACCATGAAATAACTACTATGTAAATTATTGACGCGTCAAAAGTGCCTTTTTAAGGACTATTTGAATAAAGATTATTTTGAATTTGAATTTGAAATTTGAAAATCGTACTTGTACGTAGACGGTGTAGTCAGGTAATTGCTAGTCTTTACCCGGAGGTGTTTACCCTCAGGTGTCGGCCACGGGTGCTGCAGGCTCGCTCCAAAATGTACCTCTGGAACGTGCTCACGGTGGCCGTGTTCTACACGCTGCCGGTCATACAGCTGGTGGTCACCTACCAGCGGGTGAGTCGTTATACTTTTTTCTATTGTAGAAGGAACGGCAGCCGCGATAGAGACGCCAATTTGTAGTTTCTACACTAACTGTCTATTGTATTTGCATTTTGTGCTTTATAGCGTGGTGTGTAATAAAACTGAATTATTCTCAATGCATTCTCGCTATGTACTAGTTACTAAGGAACAAACTTTCATATTAATTCCCTCGACAAGTTCTTTGCCTTAACCTAAACCAAGAAATTTGTAGAAAAATCCACGAGCGCCTTGCATTCAGTTTAATAATTTATTATAATTGTTAATAGCAGTTAAAACATTAGTATCGTGCTTGACAACTAAAATCTTATTCAAATTATTTAGTCTAATATTTAAAAACAAAAATTAGCTTAGTATTTGAGTTGGGCGACGATTTTCCCCTGCCCTGGATATTTTATAGCCTGAAATATATTCACTTTACTTTCATTTTTGTGCAGTTGCTCAACCAGTCGGGCAACCAGGACCTGTGCTACTTCAACTTCCTGTGCGCGCACCCGCTGTCGGCGCTGTCGGACTTCAACCACGTGTACTCCAACTTGGGCTACGTGTTGCTGGGCGCGCTGTTCTTGGCGCAGGTGTGGCGGCGACACCAACAGCATCGCCGGAAGACGCCTGCGCAAGTATGACATCCAATCTGTGCATCCAGATGCTCCACCAGAAGAGTATTACACCATTATAAAACTGGAAGCCCTGGGTTTGATTTCCGGCTCGAGTCTGGTCTGGTGGGAGGACACTACCGACAAAAGCGTCGCCAACCGATTTAGCGTTTCGGCACGATGTCGCGTGGAAACCAATTAGAAGTATGGTTTCACCATACCCCTAACAGGTTAGCCCGCTGCCATCCTAGCCGGCATTATCACTTACCTCCAGGTGAGATAGCCGCCAAGGGCTAAATTGTAGTGTTAAAAAAAAAATACTGTGCGCCCATTGAACAAAATCGGACCCAAAATGGTTTTCTGGGGTACGAGATTTTTTATCAGGAATCTCTCTGAACTCGTTCACTTGTAAACTCAACTTTTATTACAGATATATCATTGCATAAGGTCTCGAGCGTAGTTTTTAATTATTTAGTAGTTATTATAGTTTTTGCAAACACAATTATTAATTACCATTATAATTTAAATAATAAATATTTTTTTCAGAGATGATTAAAAGTCTGCGAATGTATAGTCAGAAATTAACGGTCTTTAAAATATTTCGTTGCTTATTTTTGTGAACTGTACGTTTAATTAACGATGTTGGTGGTGCGCAGAAGGAGCTGGGCATCCCGCAGCACTTCGGGCTGCTGTACGCGATGGGCATCGCGCTGGTGAGCGAGGGGCTGCTGTCCGCCGCCTACCACGTGTGCCCCAACAGCATGAACTTCCAGTTCGGTGAGCGCTTGTGTCATGCTGAGCGGCACAAGCAGAACATCCCGTAGCGCTTTGGGAATAACATAGAACAATAGTAACGTGTTCTTGGTGTTACTGAAGTTTTATAGTACAGTGAAAAAACGCTTAAAATGGCTGTATGAGGGAAAAAATTAAAATCGACAGACTATGCCTAGCTATATCGTATTTCAAAATCAATGTTAAGGTTTCTTTTTTAATGCCTAGCGGCAGAAGGAGAACATACCGGAGCGCTTTGGGAATAAAATAGAACAATAGTATCGTATTTGGGCTCATATATTTGGTGTTTCTGAAGATTTATGTGGAAGTAACCATTAAAAATGGCTATGAGAGGGCAAAAGTTTTTTATCAACAAAATGTGCCAAACTATATCGTATATAAAAAGTTTTTTATCAACAAAATGTGCCAAACTATATCGTATATAAAAAGTTTTTTATCAACAAACTGTGCCAAACTATATCGTATATAAAAAGTTTTTTATCAACAAACTGTGCCAAACTATATCGTATATAAAAAGTTTTTTATCAACAAACTGTGCCAAACTATATCGTATATAAAAAGTTTTTTATCAACAAACTGTGCCAAACTATATCGTATATAAAAAGTTTTTTATCAACAAACTGTGCCAAACTATATCGTATATAAAAAGTTTTTTATCAACAAACTGTGCCAAACTATATCGTATATAAAAAGTTTTTTATCAACAAACTGTGCCAAACTATATCGTATATAAAAAGTTTTTTATCAACAAACTGTGCCAAACTATATCGTATATAAAAAGTTTTTATCAACAAACTGTGCCAAACTATATCGTATATAAAAAGTTTTTTATCAACAAACTGTGCCAAACTATATCGTATATAAAAAGTTTTTTATCAACAAACTGTGCCAAACTATATCGTATATAAAAAGTTTTTTATCAACAAACTGTGCCAAACTATATCGTATATAAAAAGTTTTTTATTAACAAACTGTGCCAAACTATATTGTATATAAAAATCAATGTCAAGGTTTCTTTTTCCATTAAAAATAATAGTTTAGGAATTATAATACAATATAATAAGTATGAAGCTGTGATAGCCTAGTGCTTAGGACGTCTGCCTCGGCACGCACCTTTTACTTTTTGGAGTTAAGTGCGTTTTTAAGCAATTAAAATATTACTTGCTTCAACAGTGAAGGAAAACATCGTAGGGAAACCTGCACACTGCGAATTCTCCATAATGTACTCGAAGGCGTCTGTCGTGTGAAGTCTGCCAATCAGCACATGGCCAGCGTGGCGGACTATGGCCGAACTCTTCTCATATTGAGAGGAGACCCGTGCTCTAATGAGCTGACAATGGGTTGATCATGATGAGGATGATAATAAGTATGTAGTCTTAAGCTGAGTCAGGTCTCTTAAAGGGTAATCCCTTGCGTGGGTTTTTACTGATATTGCAATGGAGTAATGTGGCCCACAGACACGTCGTTCATGTACGTGACGTCAGTGCTGTGCATGGTCAAGATCTACCAGTCGCGGCACCCCGACATCAACGCGCGCGCGCACGCCACCTTCGGCGTGCTGGCGCTCATCATATTTATCGGTAAGAATATATTCCGCCGACAATTTGCTATTGTCGGCGGAATATAGCAAATTATACTTGCTGTTTATTGTTTATCATGGACTTCCGCAAAGTAACGCCTGCTTCTATTCATTATAAGAACACTCGTGACGTTAATGTACCGATGCTAGAGCATTTTCTTCAAAATGTTTCCTCGCTCTCCTGGTGAGCGCGTTTTTGCTTTCTGTATTCATTTAACAACTAGCTGTTGATCGCGTTTATTCTTCCCGCAGGAATCATACATTTATCCGGGATAAAAAAAATGGCCTATGTGTTAATTCAGGGTATATTATTTTCACAGCCCAAATTTCAAATTGGTTGGTTTTTTGCTTTGAATAGTAACACATCCATATATATAAAATTATTATTTTTTATGTTTTATTTATCTTTCGTTGAACTTTTCGGACGAATCTATGGTAACCTCATTTCTTCTTGACATTTATTTACAATATTTCGAATTCTTCCTAGAGCAGGGCGCGTTTGGAACCCTCATAGCTTTAGTTTTAAGTTCACTAATGTAGTTATCACCATCAAATCATGTACTATGTAAGTTATTAAGGTATAGTGTCATTTAAAGAATTTTTGAAATAAAGTTTATGATAGTTTGAAGATGCAGTAAAATTTCATCTGTGGGTCTGCATGTATAAATGTTTTATTTTTTAATTTCTTTGTGTTTTCCGTCCAGGTCTGGTGGGAGTATTGAACGCTAACTTCTACTTCTGGGTGGCGTTCACGGTGCTGCACCTGGTGACCTGCCTCGTCATGACCTTCCAAATATACTACCTTGGCAGGTTTAGGCTAGGTGAGATTGATTTATACACACACACAACCCTAACAGGTTGGCCTGCGACCATCTTAGAATGCATCATTACTAACCATCAGGTACGGTTGTCAAGGGCTAACTTGTAGTGGATAAAAAAACCACTAAATATTTCTATATTTGTTTATTTGTTAACGTTTACAAATGAAATGTGTGCGATTTGAAAAATGTTTTATTTTTAATACTCAACAACAAAAGGACTTCAATATAATGATAGATAAATTGAATGTGACATAATACATGAATAATTTTGAATGAATGAATACGGTTTTATTATGAACCACACAATAAGTACATAAAAACGGGTTTTACAATCTGTACCCAATCTTTTGCCCAATTTAACATGTAAATGTTAGATTGGGCAAACTATATACTGATGATGTTTGTCGTAATTTGTTGCGGTGTCGCTCCTGTACCCGGTATGAGTAATTGGAATGCACCGTGACATGTTGGTGCCCGTGCTTCCGGCAGACGGCGGCGTGGTGTGCCGCGCGGCGCGCGAGCTGCTGCGGCAGCCGCTGGCGGCCGTCACGCCCACGCACTGCGGCCGCTGCGTGCTGCTGCTCATCGCCAACGTGGCCAACTGGGCGCTGGCCGGCTACGGGTGAGCACCCACACCTTCCGCACTGCTCACATGACACGTCGCGCAGTGCGTGCCCTGTCGCATTATAAAGTTGGAGGTCCTGGGTTCGATTCCCGGCTTCGAGTCTGGTCTGGTGGGAGGCTTCGAGCGTGGCTAGTTACCACTCTTCCGACAAAGACGTGGCACCAAGCGATTAAGCGTTCCGGCACGATGTCGCGTAGAAACCAATTAGGAGTGTGGGATTACCATACAAGTCTGCCAATTCACACATGACCAGCGTGGTGGACTATGGCCAAACCCTCATATTGAGAAGAGTGAGCCCGCAGTGGGTTGATCATGATGATGATGATAATGATAAATACGAGTATACTATAGTTAATTTAACACCCTACAGGCAAAGACGTGTCGCCAAGTGATTTAGCATTTCGGCAGTATGTCGCGTAGCAATCAAATGGGTTTGGGTTTACCATACCCCTAACAGGTCAGCCCAATTACAATATTAGACAGCATCATCATTTACCACCAGATTAGATGGCCGCCAAGGTCGAACTTGTAGTGGAATACAAAAAAATAGGCACTTGAAAGAGTTATTGTTTACGATAACACTTGATCATCCTTTACACAGAATGTCACAGCACAGCCGCGACTTCGCCTCCCACCTGCTGCTGGTGCTGATGTCCAACCTGTTCCTCTACACGCTGTTCTACATCGTCATGAAGCTGCTGCATCGGGAGTCGATTCGGTGGTACAGGTCAGTGACCAACGCGTGACCATTGGAGTTACCGTCCTGAGCATTTAAGTCATTGATTCGCCACTAGCCGTAGATAGAGCGCGTCATACATAAACAAGGCGAGAATTTGTCACCAACTAACTATACATTCCTACATATCGGTATATCGATGTATTACAACCCGTCTAATACACTAGACATCTGGCCGTTATATTATCTATAGTGCGTAGTGCTTTGTAATTCATTCGAATTATACGGCTAGAGTTTTAGAATCGGTGACTCTCGTCTAGCCTTGTCACACACTGGGGGAAAGGAGTGCACGCGTCGCTATTTGTGCACTACTTTTCCGTACCATTTATTGAGCGTTAATGATCGATCTACGGCTAGTGGTAAATAAATGATTTAAGTGCTCAAGAATCAGAAGAATACTTTTTTTTTATGTGACATTAAACCTAGATTCCAGCCCATTGTGCTCATGACTTATACAAACATAAGCTTTGATTTTCGGTTGTACTAGTCAAAGTGTTGTCTCGAACACAATGCCTACGTTAATATCCATATCAAAGTCTGAACAATCAATTGAACTCGAGATCAGAAAAACATATTCATACAATTTCAATAGACTACGCGGTGACAACCATAGCACTGCTGCGTGTGCTTTTAACACTTGGATCATGGTTTTTCGATATAAACAATAAAATCACACGCGTAAACATGATCTCCAGTCATGGTAACTAATGCTGAAAATTATCTTTATGGTCATTAAATCATGAAATATTTATTACCTATAGTTATTTCCTTAAATCGAGTTATAAAGATATAGTTTTTTTTTTGTTTTTGGACTGTCTATTAGCTTTACAAACCCTATTGGTTGCCACAGCGTAACCGGGCTGTTTGGCGAGCTTCGGATAGAAGCTCTGCCAGAAGAAATTTTTAGCTCTAGGGCTCGAAGAAACTAAGGGAACGACTGCCTAAGGGCGCCTCCTTTGAGGCCGAACCTCGGCTTAGGCGACGTTTGGGATAACGGGGGGGTCGGACGGTGAGTGGTCCGTACGTCTCCGAGACCGTGGATGGAGCCCACGTCCGGATGACGTAAGATAGCGGGGACCTCGTCTTCGCCGGCGAAGACGGTGTGTAGCGTATGATTGTGTGGTAGGTGGTACGAGTATGTTGTCAGTAGTCATCTTATCGTCAGGGTCATGAAGGATATGTTTAGGTCTCCTCTTTCGGAGAGGAGCGCTTAGGTCGTGGGAGGAAGTAAAGATATAGTGTTCAGTATTCAAACTATGGTTGTTTTGTCAAGCGATGATACTGAGTTCAATCCTGTCTATTATGGGCGTCGTTCGTTGATTGGCCAAAATGCCCGAACGCTGAAGTCACGGACAGCGCCACCTAGCGAGAGTAAGAGCATCGCCACAAATTCAGTATTGTTCGGGAGAACGCTCCTTCGTAACGACAGCGACAATCACCTCTCTTTATTCAAAACCTAAAGATATACATTCATAAACCTGTCGTCTATTACTTCCTCATTAACCAACCATTGTGATCGAGATGTAACATCAATTCCATTCGTTGGGAAAGTCTCGCTGAAGACCGAATGGAGTGGAGGCACTTGGCTCAGCAGGCTATCACGGATTTTGAAGATAAAGGAGGGTGGATCTGGATTTGTACAGAGATCAACTGAATAATAGACCACCCTCCAATATAATCTAAAATTACGTTGATGCCCTGTCATGTCCTCACTGCGCGCGTTTATTCCGTGCTAAAAAAGGGTACATCAGCCACATCAGGGCACACGAACGACGCCCTTATTGAACAAAATTAACAGGGACCCAGTCGCTGTTGCCGAACGGCAGGGAAATATATATACCAATTTTGCCGGTTGCCATTTTTGTGTAATCTAGGGTGAATCTGAACAATCTTAGGTCCTTCGAAAGATACAACCAACTCTTTCCAACTGACCTTGTAATGATCTACTGTACCTTTTGAAAAGTCACCTGTAGATAAGGTTCGTTAATCGCCAGTCGGCAGTACGGTATAAAGTGATCTTACTTGTTTGCTCGCAGCTGGATCTTCATAGCGACGACGTACACGATCTGGTTCGGCTCCAGCTACTTCTACCTGGACCTCAGCACCAACTGGGCGGTGAGTGTGATTAACTATTGTTTTATATCGTGATGTCACATTAAAAGTATTTTTGTTATTACTATCTTTTAACTTCTTTCGACTTTAAATAGCTTTTGACGGATTACGGTAATGTTACGTCATGTTTGTGGATAGGAATTGTAGATTATTCAACAATAAATTGCAATGTCTTACATGTACGTCTTAAGGTTCCGGAGTGAATCCCAAGCAAACGAATGATTTTAGAGGTAGAGGTGTTTAAGAGCTTTGGCTAGTAAAAGGGACGACATCATTAATAGAGCGAGAAAGCAATACTAGAATTAGTACAATTTAGCCTCTGATGTTCGTAATTCAAATCATATACCATTAATGTATATGTTATGCCCATAAGTGTATTGGGTTTCAGTGGCCTCAATAAAAGATATGGACACGTGCTTTCCATTATCGAAACACTATAATGTCAAAGTAAAATCAATCTTATGTATCTTATCGATTAGAATCGCATTTTCCGTGCGACTAATTTTTATTTTACAAACTTGTGCTGGTATAAAAGTGTGGACGAATTTGAGTTTTATTACTACATGCATACGTTTGAATTTACATTGACCTTAGCGTGTTTCGATATTCGAAAACGGCTCTAGGATTGTGAGCTGCTGTAAAACATTTCATGTGAAACCTTACAAAGTGTAATGACGTAGTTCAGATGACGTCTAGTTTAGTGTTGCGTCATTGGCGAGTGGTGTAGAATGTGTGGCATGTGTCGCAGCTGACGGCGGCGCAGTCCCGGCAGAGCAACCGCGTGTGCTCGCTGCTGCAGCTGTACGACTCGCACGACGTGTGGCACTTCCTGTCCGCCACCGCCATGTTCTTCTCCTTCAACATGTACCTCACCGTGGACGACAACCTCGGCGACACGCCGCGCGCCGACATGATGGTGTTCTAGTAGTTTTTGTCTGGTGGGAGGCTTCAGCCGTGACTAGATACCACCCTACCGACAAAGACGTGTCGCCAAGCGATTTAGCGTTCCGGCACGATGTCGCGTAGAAATCGATAGGAGTATGGGTTTACCATACCCCTTCCAGGTTAGCCCGCTACCATCTTAGACTGCATCATCACTTACCATCAGGTGAGATTGCCGTCAAGGGCTTACTTGTAGTGGATGAAAAAAAAAAAAAAATAGTCGCCGGCTTCTACTACATCAAAACTACGTCTTCACTTCATGGTGTACAGTGCTTTTAACTGTGTGTGCAGTGCGCTAATATCTTTAACTAAGATTCCCAACAACAGCCAATGAAGACTTCTCACGTATGTTTCTACTGGGCTATGCACTGCGTTTGCGCATGTACGTAGTGCACGCCCCTGGTTTTAGTCTACGTGTAGCTCGCATCCATGTTGGAATCAATACATACACTAAAATAAAACGCGTGCGTTCGTCGAGTTCGTTCCCTAACGTTCCCTAATTTAGTCCGACTGGAAAAAGGTGACATTTGAATAACGCATTACGATAATATGCAAGTCGGAATCGAAGGATGCATACATAACGCTTTTTCCTTACGTGATGATTTCTTCCGGTTAATTCCGACTACAAGCCACGTTAAGGACTTCGTCTCAAAATTCTTATGTCTTCTTATGGCAACAGCACACAAACCGTGCGGTGTCCTAGTGCCTTATTAATAAGCAATGTTTCACTTGCCCAAACTACGGTGGCTTGGATAATAATAATGGATCATACGTCTATAGCGTATTGTGTAATATTTATTTATTTGAAAGTAAACAGCCTTACATCTCATTGGTATACAATTAAGAAAGTTATAAAATAAGGCCAAAGAGATTACACAACATATGTTCATACTTCATCATCATCATCATCATGGGCATCATCACAGAGCACGGGTCTCCTCTCAATATGAGAAGGGTTTGGCCATAGTCCACCACGCTGGCCATGTGCGGATTGGCAGACTTCACACGCCTTTGAGGTGTGCAGGTTTCCTCACGATGTTTTCCTTCACCGTTGAAGCAAGTGATATTTTAAATGTGTAAAAACGCACATAAATCCGAAAAGTTAGAGGTGCGTGCCCGGATTCGAACCGCCGACCTCTGATTAGGAGGCTGACGCCCTAACCACTGGGCTATCACAGCTCCACTAGGCATGTTCATACTTACATAGGTAAAAAACTAAATTAAATGTAACTAAGTGAAATTGACACGGTAAAAACAACTAAACATTTATAATAATAGGATATAATATAGCTTTACGTTACGATCATAATATTCGACGACATTAAAATTAACAAAGCTCCGTAGAGAATAGGCGCACCCCATACCAAGGTCCCATTATCTTCTATTTTGATGGGATATGCAATTTGAAATAAGGCTACCGGCTGGTGTAGTTAAAGAAGGCAAAGCCTGGATTAAGATTAAATTACAGTTAAAATGCTTAATACAACAATTAAATTAATTCGAATTACTATTATACACATAAAGCAAAATTTCAAAGGTCTAATAATTAATTACAAACATTAAAATCACTTAAATCTATCTTAAAAACTAATCGAAGGTGTGGTCTAAATGCCACAAAGCTCGGAGCCCATTGCATGTAGTTAAACTTATATAAGTTCCAATATAGCTGCCAATTTCTCATTCTTCTTACGTCGGCTGTTGCGTCAAGACGTGGCTTACTGGTACTAAGCGAGATGTCACAATCACGAGTCGCTGATTTTTGTTGTATTTTAAATCTTAACGTACAGTAACAAGACCTGTATTTGAATGGTGCGTATAATGTTTCTGCGCTATCGGATATTTACATTATTATTGCTAATAGTGATTGTTGGTACTTAAAAAACTACATTTTATTAGATTAACATAAGAAACTTAAGTCCAACCATTTTAATGCATCTTCTTCTTAGTTACCAAGTACTGGGGACCGGTATAAGTTGTTAATTTTATGAAAAGGAGTTGACACCTTTAATATTTTATTTCGTTACAATAACAAATATCGTTTGATTTACAATCTTAATAACATTGTCAGTAACTATTGAAATTAGCTTAATAAAGTAGCTTTAACGTACGATGAGGCGGAACGATATGACAATATATTGTGATGATGTCTCTGATAAGCATTGGTCTTCGTTGCGCTCATACTAGATCATTTGTTACTCTCGTTTAAGGTTTCGTTCGGTTTAAGGTTTTAGATTACATGTGTACCGAAAGCTGATTTACCTGTTCCTGTTGAATAGTCTTGCGAATCCGTGGTCCAAGTTCATGTGTATGATTTTCGGTATTCGCTATTTTGCAAAATATGCAATACTTGAACAACTAAAACAGAATAAAAATACAGAAATAACAAGCTAGAAATCAATTTATTAAAATATTTAGAAATGGCAACAGTGCCAGTTTGACTTTGGACCAACTTTTAAGGTTCGCAAACACAACTTTCTTACATAATCCGTATATTCTCAATTTTACCATATTCATTGTTTATTTTTTAAATAAAATTATCTTCTATTTCATCTGAGAATAATACATTTTAAACAATAAGTTAATCGCAGCGGAGACCAACATTATCAGTCGCATGATGTGTTACAAATTATATGATTATAAAGATGCTATTATAAAAATATAAGATAAAAAAAATGTTCCGCTAGTACGCGTGAACGCAAACAAATGTTGAACACTGGACTCTGAATGCATGATTTTCCCAAAGAAGTTTCACTTGAGAATGTTCTTTAAGTGTAGTAATTTTTTTATTTTTTATTTTCAGTATAATTTAAGTGAATTTTTCTTATGAATTTAGCTTCCTCATGAATAAGTATGGATGGACGCGTGTTCTTAGTTCTTATGCTCGATAGATCGACGTGATTTTTTTTATGTATTTCCCGAGTGTAATCTTTAGTTGTACAGGGTATCTCTAATAGTCATTATATATTATTTTTTTACTGGAATTCAAAAGTGTATTAATTGTTAAGAAATGAAAGTGCTATTCTAATTTATTATATTAAGTAATGGTCGCAATATTAGATAACGAAAATCCCTCGCATATCATAGAACACGAACATAGTTCTATTGAATTTACAAATCGGTCACAAATAATTATTTAAAGATATGTAAGAAAGAAAAATTGCGCCGTATTTAAGTTTACCTGAAAATTTGACATTACTTAAGACTCTGAATTCTAGCTATTTTTAATTCAATACTGTAATAAATGGCGTTTCTGCACGATAAATTATGCGTCCAGTTGGTGATAACTACTTTTAATATGAATCGTCTTATCAAATTAATGTAATTCTAAAATGATTGTTCGTTAATCGCCACGAGATCGCTACGCCAATAATTGTTGCGAGTAATCCGCTACGAGGGCTGTGTTATTGTGTATTTTTGTACAGTACTGAGTCTATTGTAACTAGGACCTTGTAAATAAATAGCTTTTTATATGATCTGTGTTTTATTTTAGACCATCAAAAAGTTCGATCAAAAAACATTTAGTATTATTGTTTAAGTTAACGCATTCCAAATTTCTTCCAAATCGGTAAGTTACACACGTGGCACGTGCACAGGTATTAAGTATCGGTGAAGACGGCTGCCGCAGCCTTCACATTTTTTATATTGACTTACGAGCAGACGGGTCACCTGATGGTAAGTGATTACCGGCGTGTTTGAATATCTGCAGCACCATAATAGCCACCGATGCGTTCCCGGCTGTACCCATCCTACTCTGCTTCTACTTACCGGAACTGTCTGCGGCCGTGAATAGACTTTTTGGACCAGAGTGAGACCGTTCAGTCCCGAAATTCTAGATCTCCAAAAATATTCACTAATTCTGTAAGAAATTTGAGCAAAACTGGAAGGTGAAAAGAAGAAAGCAAGAAAGGATATTTTTTTCCATATAGTGTTACAAAATCAATAGAGGTTAGTCTATCTGTAACACTGACCCTGTAAATCTTGGAATGTGCCGTGTTTCTTTCTTTCTATTTTGGTATTCATGTATCACACTATTTAGGCAATGTAATTTGTATAATAAAATCATCTAACATGTCTATTTGCCAATTCCATTTAGTTCAGTTCAAGACTATTTAACCAAAACCAGATGGTTTACTTAATGTAGGTAAATAATGTTAATAAAACAGCAGCTATCTTTTAATACCTTTTTATTGTGTATAATCAATTTCCTTCAACTAATCTACGTTACAAGCCGGTAGAATTTGTTACTCGTTAAACATCGTACAATACAATAAATTACATTTTATTTTATTTATTTATTTATATTTAATTAATTAATTAAATACAGCAAGCTCCCGGGGAGACGCTTAAAGCTCAGTTTTTAGCATTACCATCCGCGACTGCATTTAGAGACGAAAGCATTGGTTATTCAAGAAATCGGTTGACCTTAAAACGTAGAAATCTAAAATTTATGGTATTCTTCTCCGCGGGGAAGGTTATGAGATGTTTGGAAATAAATTCAATTCGTCATAGACTGAAGTGGCCACAACGCTCTAAACGCAGTCTTGTAGCGATGCAAAAGGTAAATTTTTCACATAATTTACATACAAATACCCTTATCTGTTAGCAATTCAAGAGTTAAAGAAGATACAAAGCACAGAACCTTAGTTTTCTAGCACGACGGAACATAGTAAACAAGAAGTTGAGGATAGAGGTAACCGAGCTGCCCGCAAAGCTCTCAGCTACATTAACAGCTCTTAATGCTCACTTGGTTTAAAATGCTCATGAAGACAATCTTTTTGGCGAAAGTTCAATTCAATTCAGATATATTCAGGTTTAATAATAAAATTCTGTCTTTCCAACTAAGAAAACAAAACTGACAGCTCTAAATAAAATGCTATCCTTTTCTACAGATAACTTTAAGTTATACCGCATGTTATACAGAAATCTCGTAACCAAGCTAAATTGAAAGATCTAAACCAATTCCCCGCGGAAAAGAACTGCACTATTTATTGAGCAGTCACATTGAGGTTAGACATTTATGTATTCAATTTATTTATTATTTGCTCTTATGTGCATGGTTGTAGTTTACTTTGCGGCGTGCACAATTGTCTCCCACAGATGATCCATAACCTCTCGTCTATTATGTTTCGTCGTTTGAATGAGTATTATTTTATTACAAAACGGAGGAAGTACACAATACTTATTTGGCAGATTTACAGTCTGTTACATTCAATGAAACTTCAGCGATACCAATACACACAAACATTACCATAAAGTCCCATAGCTCACCCAGTATGAGATGATAATACCGCGTCAATACAAATAAAAATTATAAATTTTAATATCTTGACTACGATTTCGTAATAACTTCAAATTGTTTAAGATAGCTGAACTAACGTAATAGAGCCCCAAACAACCATTTTGTAAGGCAATCGGTTTGTCTGGGTCTATCTAATTTTTTTTGGGACTGACTATTAGTTTTGCTTATCCTATTGGTTGCCACAGCGTAACCGGGCTGTTTGGCGAACTTCGGAAGAAGCTCTCCCAGAAGAATGGTCTATCTATCTAATCTTTAGTACGGCTTAACCACTTCTGTAGGCTCATTCAGGCTCATTCAGAGTTATACAAAACGTTTTTTGAGGCTTCTTTTACACTGGGAAATATTAAAACAGAAATCCATTTCCAATCCTTAATAATCTAATCGGTGTTACCCGCAGTGCGCTCAGATCCACTACGGGACTGTGTTGTAGTGTTTGTGACGTCGGTTGTTAATCAAATGGTTAACTATTACACTAAGGGGTTTTTCCTCGAAACCTGTTTGTTTGTATTAAGGTCACGCTTGTGTGTCAAAATGACGTAAAATTAAATTGTACCTACGCGCAAAATCGTATCACGTGATGTCAAGTTGGACCAATAGCGAATTAAGATGGTTGGTGCGTAAATAGGGTGAATTCTGATTGCCGGCCTGGTTGCGGTTGTGTGCGCGAGCGAAACCCGTGACCCGGCCACCAGGCGGCGGGAAAGGATATGCACCGTGGGGGTTTAGTCAGTAAGAGTCTGACATAACCGCCGCGTCTCCTCGGACGCGGGGTATCCATGAGGATTACACACGTTAAAAAAAAAAAAAGGGTGAATTCTGATTGGCTTAAATTTTTCGCGCTTACTTATAATTCTGCGATGGTATAAAGTAACATCGCTGTTACTGATAATAATATACAAGTGTTAACACCGTTTCAATATTGTATTTCAATTTTCAATCAGTTTGTTTATGATAAACATTCTCACTGACTGCAACACGTCCTTGATTACTTTAGTTAATACAATTTAACGCCCGACATTAAAAACGAAAAACTTCTTACACAAAATCTTCAGGTGGCTGACTGAATTTTGCAGTGCCATCTATTCCTACTTTACCCTGTAAATAAGGATGGCAATCCTAACTCTGTTGTTTGTATTTGAAGATTTTAGATTGCATTAATAATTAATAATATACTTCGGGCACAAGCATGACCTCAATTCGCCCATTTTAATAGTTGTAATATTTACATCTGAGCTATTTTCCATTGTTCAAAACAGTTTCACTAAAATATAAGGTACATTATTATTATTATTACGAAAAATTGTTCAGTAAAATTACGTTGTAGATCTATTAATAGTATTAATTAATTATATAAGAATATCGAAATATTTTCCATTTTTATCCATCAATATTCTATGAGAGTCGAAAAATGAGATAATTATCATTATTATTAACGAGAGATTTAATTTTTATCAATTCATAACGTTATTGTCTGCTTAATTTTAAGTAAAGTTTATCAGAAAAATTATTATTATTATAAGAAATGGTGTGATGCATTGTTTAGTTATATATTTAAGCATTTATATTTTTCAGGGTTTCAAAGATATTATCCAACTAGCAGAGAGCGACAAATTTTCACTATTATCAGCTTCATTGAGGAAGTTAATTCCATCGTTAAACAGCGTCCGTACGTACTGTTGTCCTTTCAACAAAGGTCAAAGGCTTACACTGATTTCAAACTTCCTATTTTAGTTTTAAGATTGAGTGACAATAGATTATGAACCAACATTCACATAAAAATAAAGAGAAAAAGGTAACAAACTCCCATTCTGTCAAATCAAGAAATTTTTAAACTCATTCTATTGTACAAATCTGCGAACTAAATTGACAGGTTTCAGGTAAGGTAACTTTGTGGTATCAATACTTTAGATTGGTCTACAGCCAAATTTGCACTATATAATGGATTTCAAAAGAATGACCTTGGATTGAGCGTCTAGATGTTTGCAGTCGACCTGGTTTGAAAAGTACATTTCTTCATATACCACTGCACTAGACGCATTCATTCTGGCTTTCTAAATCAAGTTTACTCTGACATACCGAAACTGTACTGACCGCGTCTTGCGAAAATTGACGATTAGCGTGACGTAACATATCAAAACATTCTCCTAATTGTCAATAATTATTTTATATTTAAATCGGCATAGTTTATATACTGGCCTAACAAGCTTAACGAATTAATAACGAGATAAATTCAAACCGCTCAAGTATTCACAACTCAATACAAAACATTAAGAAATATTTTTAATTTAAAAAAAAGCACAATCTTTAATAATACTTAACAATTCGTGTGATAATTTGTATTTGTGATGGAAATCCAGGAATAAAGCACTGCACGAAAAAGTTCAGTTGGAAACTTAACTGTAAGATAACGTCAGTCACGTTTCAAATAGCTTTAAAAATTGAGTTTTTTAACTGTGTTTTAAAACTCATTCTTCTTAACTCCCGTTTAAAGCCAGAGGAAGCTACACAATATACTACTCTAAGACTAGGGGGATTGGGAAAACTTCGATTATTGTTTCGGTAAAAATAATAAACGTGCAGTACATTGTTGCTGGTACATGTTAAAATAAAATAGTTAGCAAGGCATATAAAGAACAATAAAATAAATAGAAATAACGTAACAAAAACGATTACACTCCGTATTCCAACATTATCATATCTTCTTATCTATGTACGCAAATAAAACCCTTATAGGTTTATAAACCAGTCATCAATTTCAAAGAGCCTTATGCAAAGCAGTAGATGGGTTTGTAACTGTAAATTTCGTTGGACTGTTGTTTAAACTCTGCATAATGCGTGTGACCTTGGGAAGTAAAAACCTATAGTTTTCTAACAAAAACAGCACACAAATGATTTCAACCCCATCTATTGTAATATATAATCTCCTTTGGGCAAAGTTATTTATATGACATATGTTCAAACTTTATAATTTTTTGCGCCAGCTTGATTCTACTCAAAACGTTTTATTATCCGTTAAACACGAAATGTGCACATTTGGTATGAAAACAAACAAATTGCAATGAATTTTGAAGAATCCAGTTCAAGTTTACTTGTAATTGCTCGGATTCGTGTCTTTAAAAATCTATGATTTAACATAAAATTAACCTTCTATGAATGCAATTCTATCCAGAACAGCGCGATTCTTAGCTATTTATTAATGGAGATGGAGTATAAATAACTGAATTTGTAATGATTCTAATATAACAAGGCTCTAATTACATACATAGCATTCATTCTCATAGCACTTCGCCTAAACTTCTGCAATGTACGCTTGTTTCAGATTCCTGCCCACAAATTCTTGAACCAGTCTTGATTGATAAACAATAAACAGCAAGTATAATTTGCTATATTCCGCCGACAACCGGGAGATTTGTATAATATAACACAAGCGAGAAAAGTAAACTTACTTTTCTCGCTTGTGAAGTCAACATCTCCTGAGGATTATCCGGTGTCGGGTCGAAACGTGAGTAGAGGTTCTAGTGGAAGATTTTGTGTGGTGTTATATTATACAAATCACCCTGTTGTCGGCGGAATATAGCAAATTAAACTTGCTGTTTATTGTTTATCATGGACTTCCGCAAAGTAACGCCTGATTCTATTCATCATTAGTCTTGATTGACTTTCTCTGGCTACTCTTTCTTACCATTGCGTAGTATTTGTGAAATTTAGTTATATTCTGTCAGGTCGGAGGCTTTGCTTGTATCTAATTACCGTCCTACGGACAACAAGTATCGCCAGGCAATTTAGCGTTCCGGTATAATAATGTAGAAATCGATTAGGCGTTTAATTTTGTTTTAATCTCACTGAACTAACAGATTAGCCTGATAACATCTTGGACTGCATCATCTGTTACAAGCTAAGTAATATTGCAGCCAAGGACCAATTTGATAAATTCTGTTACACAATAAACAGCAAGTATAATTTGCTTCCTTTTATAATTTATAATCTATATTCCGCCGACAACCGGGAGATTTGTATAATATAACGCCACACAAAATCTTCCACTAGAACCTCTACGCACGTTTCGACCCGACACCGGATCATCCTCAGGAGATGTAGACTTCACAAGCGCGAAAAGTAAAAATTAAAGAAATTCTGTTATACCAAATTGAAAAAACCAAAATGTTGTTTCAAAAGTCGTCACACTGAGTTAAAGTTGACTCTGACCTTAATATTTCCCGTATGAGTTCGGTTTTATTCGGTTAGTAATTAAACTCGACACAATTGCTTGCTACCTATATGAATATAAAAAAGATCTCCTTTGTTAGTCTACCAGTTCTGGTACACACCTCAAAACTACTTTCACCAGCGTTCCCGCGCCTTGTGCTAGTTAAGAAACGTTAGAGAGAATTGTAATAATTTGAATCTGAAACAAATCACGGACAGCGTTAAGTCGTAAAACACTACAGACATTATGTCGCACGACCTTCACATTAATACGCGATCTTACACATTAAATACGTCTCAAGTCTTAAATGCCGAAATCTAACGGAAATGAAATTACAAAAAGTTAACTATACATCCACAATTTCTACAAGGCGGGTATTTGACTGGATTTCTTTTAAAGCCTCCACAGAGGTCATTAATTTATCGATATGAGATTATCATTGCCATAAAGTAACTTTTATATTTAACACATAACATAACATCAACTGATGGGCTGAGATTCAAAAGACTCAAAAATTCAAGACAGTGTCATATTCCTCCTTACTATAGAAGTTAATATACTCAATATTATAGTTCTATAGTAGAGTAGTTATGGGGAATAAAATTAAAATTTTTACTAGTCAAATACCCTACAACCAACATAATAAAAAAAAATACAGATCAAAATAACAAGTTAAACTTATTTATAATACAACCCGCACGTAGCTTTTCTAAACTTTAGTAACACACGAAATGCAGCGGCTAACTCAAATTTACGTAACGTTTTTCTGTACCACTATTTACCATGTTTTATGTCAGCTTAAACACATGTAGGAGTCACTGCAGAAGGTAATGGAGAGGGCTCTGGTCGGAGTATTGATTTTGGGAAGTCCTGAAATAACGAACGCTTGACACTAGCGACACAAGACAGTGTAATGTGTAGAAATCCTTAAAAGAAAATATACGGCCAACAGTAAACGTATATACGTCGTTGAAGAAAAATTAATATATTTTGAAAAAAGCAAACGCTGAGATTTTTTCCGTTTCTTTTTTTACATATCAAAAATTTCCATAAAATTAGGGTTTCCATTAATACGTCTATTAGGATTCCATTAGACTTTTCCCACGGTTTGTTTGGTGCAAAACTAACATAAAACTAATTGCAAGACTAACTACCCTCAGTTAAATAACAGTTTATTAAAATAATTTAAAGCGTTACAAATATTATCCACATTCGTAACGGCATAACTATTAAACACGTTACGACTTTTACTCGTTACAATTAAATGTAATGTTCCTTATTGTTATAACGGTTTCCTTGTTAACTGGTTTCTGTCACAGTGATGTTAAGACGTTTCGTACACAAAACTTACAACTCAACTCAAATTGACAGGGAAAATCGTGAGGACCTTGTCGATTTAGATTAAGTTTTTATTAACCACCAATTAGAACAGCTTTTTTAGATAATTGCATCACAGACGCACTGTCACCTTTTTACGATTGCGTATAGCGACGTAATGCGTGTCTATGTAACGAAACTAATTAATAAACAGCAACAAAAAATCCTTACAAGTAGTTATAGTGGTAAAATATAACGGCGGAAACTCGTTACAACGGTAAAATTTAATAACGTTTTTACACGTTATAACCGGATGCTCGTTATAACGGCTATTCGTTATAACGAGGCAAGGGTCAGCCGTTGCCTTGTGATTTCTGTTCGAACATGGCGGCCATGTCGCGTATGTTGTATGACGGTGACACTTTTTCTCTCCTGCGAAATGGTAAAATTAATGCTATTATTTGACTGATTAGGAAAAATATTAGTAAATAGCATTCAATGCTTCAAGTTTATTCTTGACTAAACAGAAACCTTAGCCTAACGCATACGTTTTATATATTGAATCCAATATGCGGAATAGTAAATACTCGGATGAATTAAACAATTCTAGGTTTGGTTTCTCAAGAATTAGTGAATGAATGAACACAGTTTTATTGTACACCACAAAATAGAAAAAAAAAACAGAAAATAACATAAAAACAGTAAATACGAGAATGAAGAATATTTAAATACTTTTCAACAAAAATATACAAATCGAATTAAATACTTTTATGGACTAAAAAGATGATAAATGATTTATTAATTTCAAATGTTGCAATGAGAAATACTGTATATTAAAAAAAAGCGAATATTTAATTGAAAACATTTTGGAGTTACAATTTTTTTTTTTATTATTTCAAACACTACTTATAACACCCGA
Organism: Lasiommata megera; assembly: GCA_928268935.1. Classification (NCBI taxonomy): domain Eukaryota; kingdom Metazoa; phylum Arthropoda; class Insecta; order Lepidoptera; family Nymphalidae; genus Lasiommata; species Lasiommata megera. Next base: position 1,065,046 of record OV743319.1, on the reverse strand, counting down.
CGCGACGTGTTTGTTGGTGATCGTGTCGTTAGGAAACATGACGATTCTCATGATATTTATAAGCACTAAATACAGTTAGGAATACGCACCTCTCATCGCAGTTTGTGTCGCCGGCCTCCCCGTTCCTGGGCAATTCATCTCCAGGACTAATAGGAGATGGGATCGTGTCCAAGTTATTAGCGCTTCTGGCCAACGAAAACCTCATTCGTTGACCTAAATCAACCGTGTTCCGCCTCTCAAACTTAGGCAGCTCTTCTTTCAGTCTCTCACAATCTCTCTCATCTTTCTTAAGTTTGATCCGAGTGAGCTGTTCTGGATTACTTCTAAAGGACTGTGAGCTGTATTTTTCCCTCAAAAAATTACGCCTTTCTTCCTTATATTTCTCAATTCGCTCTCTACTCAATTTCTTTTCTGTATCGAAACCGATTAAGTTTTTTAAGTCTGTTGGCTTTTTAATGTCGAATCTTTGTATTAGAGATAGTTTATTTTCCGTTGTTGGGGTAATACTTTCTGATTTGATCTCCGGTTCCTCCATGTTTAAGTTCAAATCGGGTAAGTATTTAGCCTGTCGTTTTACGTCTTTGACTTCTAAACTTCTTCTCCTATCCTTTTCATTGCCAAACTCTTTGACAAATGCGTTCTCATCTAGAGATCGGGCATTTGTATTTTTCGACAGTTTGTAAGTTTTCGGAGTGATCGGTGGCGGTTTCGTATCTTTCTTTCTATCAGGTCTTTCCTCTTTTCTTTCAAGAGTAGGATATTTAACTTCGGTTTTATATTTGTCAAAATTAAACGGTCCCTTTTGTTCCGTAGGACTCTCGAAGCGTATTGCAAGTTCTCGAACGTTTAAATTCTTAGTTGCAATTGTTGGTTTTATAACGTTTCCGTTCTCTTTTTCCAAACTTTCATCCTCTTTAACACTACTTATTTCTACTTTATCACAGATTTTTAGAGTATCAACGTTTATGTTTTCGTAATCGCGCTGTCTATTTTCTTCGAACTCTATATTTTCATACATGGAGCAAACCTCCTTTTCCGGAGACTCTAATATCATAGCGTTTACTTCCTCTATACTTTTTCTAAAGAATTTCACTTGACTGTACACATCTATGTTATCATCGACGGTGGACTCTGTGGGAGTTTCCAGGATGATCAGATCTTCGTTGAAATCGTCAGGCTGGCAAGCTTGCTGCGTTGGCAAACTTGCGTCTGTTTGAGGTATTGTAGCCTCTTCAACTATAGACAAGTTTTTCTCCAGATCTATATCTTCGTATACAGAGTCTCTTTCGTTCGTTGGGGTTTCCATATTTCCTATTGGTTCATAATCATCCGTTTTAACTTTCACAGGCGAACGGAATGTTATACTAATGGTCGATTTCAAGGGACTTTTCAATGGGCTACCGGGGGAGCTTTTGGATGTGCTAGAAGATAAATTTATATAATTTGGCCTTGAAAAGTTATAGCATTCGTATAACTCATCCTGCTTAAAACTGACGTTCGAGTAGCTGGACGAACTTTCGTGCGACGACGTCATGATTTTCATGACGTCACTTTCTTTCTTATTCGAATTCTGATCGGAATTGGACGACGTAGAAACCGCAGACAACCTATTGAGGTTTTGATAGCTTATATCTGTGGAATGCAAGGGGCTAGCTTCAAGGCTGTCGTGTAGATTCTGTTCCGAGTACTGTTGCGACATGTCTTTGATGTTTTCGTAATCGGTCGCTTTCAGTTCACATTTGAGACATTTCTCCTCCTCACAATTGTCGCACTCATTGCTTTTTATGGTAATAGTGTGCCTGTTGTCGCTGACTTCAGAGTCGCTCTCTAGTGGATCGTAAATTGGTGTTAACGGAGTAACGGGGCTCGAATTTAAAGTACTAGTAGTCAAATTGCTTATAGAAGAATTTTCTGCAGGCCAGTCGATTTTTATTAGCGTCGAATGTCCGTCTTTGCCGTGCCAAGTGAGTCTCGTGACAGATTTTTCTGGGTCGCTTAAAACCGGGTGATGCATACCGCTGTACCGGGCCGAGTTTTTTTGTTTTCGCGGCGAGCTCCGCTCTCTGCAAGCGGTGTTAATAAGCGTTGTTTAGTTTGTGTTAATAGTAACGTGTGGGGTGGTTTAGAATGACGTTTAGTGTTGTACGTGTTACGTTGTTTCATTACCTGTGGTGTTTTTTCTGGTGTAAATATAGTAAATTTGACTATCCTGAAATAAGGAATAATTTCGATTTTTATTCTGTATATTGAGTATATTTTTGTTTTGGTATACTGTATACTATTGGTTAGTACTGTCTTGAATCCTTGTGTCTATGCATGTGTACAAAAACGTATATCAAACAAAATTATTCAGCAGACATCATTCTAAAACACCCAAGAATTTTTATAATACATTTAACTGTAAATTTACATTAAAGTTCAATTCAAAACATACAATTTATTGTCAAGAAATTATTCTCAGAGCATGCTAAATATTTAAAAGAATAGTTACATATTATATTCCGAATGTCTTGATTCTATTTCTAAAATGGGACAATTTAATTTAAGGTACTATTTTTCTAAGTATCAATCCAAACTACAGGCTATGTTGTAATTTAAATGGAATATCCTAGGCAGTTGAAAAATAAATAATATGTGTATGTTGACATACAAATTACTTACGAGCAGAAATATTTTCTGTCTGAAATATAATTTTTAGCTTAGCTTAATACCGTGCAATGGACTTAATACGCCAATCAAAATGGGAAATGTCCGAAATACTCCTCGAAATCAATAGATTGGCATATAATATGTTTTTTTTTTGTCTACGTTATGTATGAAAGATAAGAAATGAGTGTTACAAAACTCCAAAAAAATGTGACTTAATTCAGTGAAAAGCTATGAATTATGAATATTTATAAGATAAATCACAGAAATCAACAACTGCTTTCCTAAAACTAGAAATTGTGATGTGATGTTTTGTGTGGTTGCATCTATTTCTTTCTATATAAGAGAAGGACAGTGATATCATTTTAATTAGGTTCTATTTGCCTCTATCCTTAGGAGAGGTTTTTAATATATATAAATATTAATGAATAGAATGATGATGAAAGTTTAGTTAACTGACATTTTTCTTCTAGAATTTTAGTTTCTACATTAAAAATGTGAAATATTGACCGGATATCTGACACTAATTAACTAAAGTACAAGATTTTACAACACATTAATATGATGTATCACAGTGCTTAATGCCGATAATATATCATGTTTCAATATTCTGATCGCTGGAACCGTCCATCAATAACTGGACGTGCCGTGAGTCGTAAAACTATCCGTGACAAATAGGCATTCACTCAAGAATTAGGAGCCGGTATTACATTTCGGCAGTTTAAAGCGAATTTATTCCTGCTGATCGGCTGATAATGCTTCATCATCATCATCATCATCATGAACAACCCATTACCGGCTCACTACAGAGCACGGGTCTCCTCTCAATGAGAAGGGTTTGGCCGTAGTCCACCACGCTGGCCATGTGCGGATTGGCAGACTTCACACGCCTTTGAGAACATTATGGAGAACTCTCAGGCGTGTAGGTTTCCTCACGATGTTTTCCTTCACCGTTGAAGCAAGTGATATTTTAATTAAGCTTTAAGATAATGCTTATTATATGTTATATTCAATATTTTTATATATTCATCAGATATATAGATATTCTTTCTGACTTTTGACTGCACATTTAATACATTATTGATTGAAGGCTATGTTTCTGGATACACTGTAAAACTTCACACTCGAGGTTTATGAATTTTGTACTAAAACTTCTGTCCTTTTCTTATTTAAAGCGAAAGAATCACATGCACTGAACTAATATGTGTGTTGTGATGGGAGCCAATTCTTTACATACTTGGTTTTAGCCGATACCCATAATTCAACTAGCACTACTGAACCAAGTAATAGGGGGAAATAATGGTATCGCATTCACTCTGTTATCTCACCTTTCTCAACATTGTCACAGTCTAAACTGTCGGACCTATTTTAAATCGTAAACAATTGTTAGTAACCTTTGACTGCGGGGCACGGAAAAATAATTTCAGGCGATGATAATAGATATTCTTCAGGCGAGTCTATAAAGTGTTAATCATCAATGTGAAGCAGACAGTTTGCTTTACGGGATTTTTTGATTATTTTACTTGAATTGTTCAAGAACTAAATTATGTGCGCCTTCTACAATTATACCGATACATCGCGAGAATTCTGGCGAGTTTCTATCCCTATACTATCAATATAACATCGAATCGAGCGCAGCAGTTAGCGTTTCTATTCTAAGGCGAGGGTTTAAGACTCCCTTCCAAGACCTACATTTCCTGATTATTACAACATGGAGACCTTTTTAAACCACACTGAATAGGCATCTTATAGGTCCGTCCCATCTTAGATCGTATCGACATTTTCCATCAGGTGATACAGTTGTCTATGCATTTTGAGTTTTTAGCCCGTAGGAGTCTGGTGGCATCCGTTCGGATGGCCACTAGTAGTTTTCTCGCTTATTAAATTACGAGGTTATGCTTAGTAGGCTTTATAAATCTCAGCCGAAAAAAAACGAATTGTCAAAATCATTGTGTACAAAGGAGACATATTTTGACATTAGTTGTCTACTGTCTCCTTATACACAAATCCAACTTGACAAACGCTAGTCGCATACTGATTGTATGGGAATACAGGTAACAACGAACTACCAGTTAGTTACTTGCAGAGATGTTTCTGTGGCGGGAAGGTATCCTTTATTTTGTGGCGTTGTTTTCATATGATTCTTCACAAGATAATTTTGGACCTACCAGTGCATGTTTCATTAACCATTTACATCCATAATGTGATTTTAATATTGTGAAAATCGTAAATACTAATATTTTAATGATACCTTATATAACTGTGTGGTAGTGGGTACCTTTTTACTCAGTAATTTAAGACTACGCGGCACACAGTTGCACCTAAACATCTAGATTGAAATGAAAGTTAAATATCACAAATATTTAGCATACTATAAGATTGATTTAGAACACCAAAATGCGACACAGTTTTTTTATTTTACAAGAGGGTATGGAGGGAATAAATGCTAAACGAAAAGATAGCTTACCTGAGTTTAACGTTCGCGAGCGACGTTTGGAAATCCGATGTTGAGGACAGGGGACTGTCGCGGTCTTTGCATAACCTGTGAAAAACAAAGTTGTATTTACAGGAATTTTAAGTTGCTACAAAGTGTATGTAACGTAGTTATTAGAAAAAAATGCTCGATTTTTTGTTTATATGATAGTTTTAGGAAAGCTTTTTTTTTTCCAAATTCCACTTGCTCGCTGGCGAGCAATGGAGCGCAGCATCCTGGGAGTAAAGCTGACAGATCACATTAATTCAAATTCAAATTCAAAATAATCTTTATTCAAATAGTCCTTAAAAAGGCACTTTTGACGCGTCAATAATTTACACAGTAGTTATTTCATGGTGATAACTATATTCGTAAACTTAAAACGAAAGCTATGAGGGTTCCAAACGCGCCCCGGTCTAAGAAGAAGCCCACAACAAACTTAGCCTTACTTAACATTAAAAACAGCATACTACGATCCAAGACTCAAATAACGGATGTGGGAGATAATGCTGCCAAACTGAAATGGGACTGGGCTGGGCATGTTATGCGCTTGTCCGACGAACTGTGGGCAAATGCCGCTACACATTGGGTGCCACAAAAACGAAAAGACGTCGAGGCAGACCGAGGCGTCGTTGGCGTGACGAACTCGATGCCTATATGTCGGCTTGGCCCCAAATATCCCTAGACAGAGACAAATGGAGTGACAGAAATGGTTTTAATAGTATCATCATCATCATCATAATCAACCCATTACCGGCTCACTACAGAGTACGGGTCTCCTCTCAATATGAGAAGGGTTTGGCCATAGTCCACCACGCTGGCCATGTGCGGTTTGGCAGACTTCACACGCCTTTGAGAACATTACGGAGAACTCTCAGAAGTGCAGGTTTCCTCACGATGTTTTCCATCAGCGTTGAAACAAGTTACATATTATATTGTAATTAAGAGCGGCGAAGTTGAGATGTCCACGTTAGTAAGGCTATATCATCAGTAGAGACAGTCGATTAGTGAGACTGGTAAAAAAAACATGTCGTATTAGTGGAGGTGATGGTGTTTTGACGACCTCCGTGGCGCAGCGCGTGCGCTGTTGCATTTTAAAGTTGGAGGTCTTGGGTTCGATTCCCGGCTCGAGTCTGGTCTGGTGGGAGGCTTCGGCCGTGGCTAGTTACCACCCTACCGGCAAAGACGTGTCGCCAAGCGATTTAGCGTTCCGGCACGATGTCGCGTAGAAACCAATTAGGAGTGTGGGTTTACCATGCCCCTAACAGGTTAGCCCGATACCACCCTAGACTGCATCATCACTCACCATCAGGTGAGATTGCCGTCAAGGGCTAACTTGTAGTGGATAAAAAAAGGTGTTACCGCTTGGGCGCCGCGGGCCGCTTGTCGGGCAGCGCCGCGTCGGGGTCGCCGTCGATGTAGCCCAGCTGCGCCACCTGCTGCTCCAGCTGCTCCAGGGCGACGCGCTTCCTGCAACACAATACACGTGATATTTTAAATCTGACATATCGTATCCGTATCTGTGAGCAATCTATAAAAACAGCTTTAATATGGAAGACCTAATTCGATATTATTGGTATATGAGCCACATGTGTTAAAGTGTAGTATTAAGGACGATGTTTTAATGTATGTTTGGAGAGGATCTGACCCGTAATATACGGGCTTTCCTAGTTTAGGGTTCAGGATTACAGTCTTATTAGTAACCATTCGCTAACAAAAGATACAAATTACTAACCCAAATATGCAAATAAAATCAATTTTTTAAATGATGATTTGAAACCCCTTTTAGTATATGTCTTGTCTTAAAATAAAAATAGTGAGGGGAAGCAGACTCAAGCGCGATCTTAGATCTGACTTTGGCTACAAAACTTTAAAACCCGGATTACAAACTAAAACCACCCTGGAGTGTCAAAATTATAATATTCGAGGAATCCCAAACGGATGGTAACACAATTTAAAGTTCAAGTGGTCCAATATCTTTGATATCTTTGGATAAAGTGCCAAATAAATGGGCTTAGTTATGCCAAAAGGATAGATCTACATTGATCAAATTACTTAGAGTCAATTGTGATGTTTCTCTGAAATTTGTGAATGCCTGCTTTAAGTGGTATATAATGGTGCATCCTTTATTTATCTGGGATCTTAAGTAAGGTAAGTGTCGACTGGTATGATCACTTTATTAGCCACAACTGAACATAGCTTTTTTGCTAATAGGTTCCTTTCGGCATAGCTATGTCCAAATTCGGCGCAACGAGAGTGCTTAGTTGTGGAGGCGTCACCTCTCGGCGAGGTCGGTGTCGGCGCGCGGCGGGCGGCGCGGGCTGGGCGCGGCGCTGGCTGCGCCCGACTCCGGCGGCGACGAGCACAGGGAGTCGTCCTGCGGACACGTACACGTTATTCTAGCAATGTCAAAACATGCGACAGTTTCTGTGACTCTTTCGCACAATAATTTCTTCTTCTTGCCCTTATCCCACGCAACGACATGTCATCATCATCATCATCATTTCAACCGATAGACGTCCACTGCTGGACATAGGTCTTTTGTAAGGTGTTCCAACGGCCACGGCCTTGGGCCGCTTGTATCCAGCGGCTCCCTGCGACTCGTTTGATGTCGTCTGTCCACCTTGTTGGGGGTCGACCAACGCTACGTTTGCCGGTGCGAGGTCGCCATTCCAGCACCTTGGGACCCCAACGTCCATCGGTTCTCCGAGCTATGTGCCCCGCCCATTGCCACTTCAACTTCGCAACTCGCTGAGCTATGTCGGTAACACTGGTTCTTCTACGGATCTCTTCATTTCTGATTTGATCACGTAGAGATACTCCTAGCATAGCTCTCTCCATTGCTAGCTGAGTGACTCTGAGTCTTCTTATGAGGCCCATAGTGAGCGACCACGTATTTTTCTTCTAATCACTTCTATCAGCCATCACTTCACTATTCACATCTTTTAAACGCATATCTTCTTTCACACAATCCATTCATCCATTCTTTGGTCTTTCTGCACTCCTTTGCACTTTGACATACTGTTTAGCATTCTTGTGCTGCCCGAGCCGCAGACGCCGTACCTGCGGGTTGTGCACGTGCACGGCCGTGTCGTCCTCCTCGCTGAACATGTGGTGGTCCCTCTCCTGCGGCGACAGGCGCAGGCGCATGCCCGCCAGCTCCGCCTGCCACGGCTCGAAGTAGGAGTCGCACGATGACGACCTGCCCGGAAAACAACCGTCACTATCATGACAGAAGTGGAACAAAAATCATTCTTTCAATCCCCTGTCGGGTTACATAAATAAACTTTGCATTGAGTTTTAATGTTTACTAACTCGCTTGCATTCAGTGTTTTTTCAACAAACAATGTTGATTCACTACGAGGCTACTTGGAAATGTATAAAAATCGACTAAAGATGATAACGGTATGATGGTTTGATGGTCATGTTGCTCGAAGACTATAAAGTCACGGGGCTAACAGGTGTCTTAACATTGCGGCCTCTGGAGCGAATACCCGCGATCGACTCCGCTGGCTTATATGTGACCGCAGATGTTGGAGCCAACCGCCAAAATAATTCAGCAACTACATTACTAGAAGATGTCGTAAATCGGACGCCATCTACTCGTAGTACGTTAATGCTTAGTCGAAACAGATAAAACAAAGTATTGATATACTGTATATATTTCTGGTACGGAACCCTTAAATATACTCTAAAACTCTATAAACAGAAACATTAAGGTTTCTGGTTTCATTTAGCAATACCTCAATAGCTTAACCAAATTAACTTAACTCGAAAAAAAAATGATATCGAATGAATATAAATCTGAAATGACTTCAATATTATTTAGGACCTTGAAATTTTTTTCTCTATTTATTTATTTATTAATTATCTGTTAACATCTGTGCCCTATATGTAAAAAGAACTATTACTATTGTTTTAAAGGTATATTTTATTCAGTTAATCTTCTAAACTTCTCAATCTAAGAAAACAGTTGTTCATGATCCCTTGCCCACTAGCCGTACGATCTCAGTCGTATAGCGTGTCTCGCTAGCGGGTGGTGGTGGTAGGTCACGAGCGCGTGGTGGTGTCGCGCACCTGGTGTGGTGCTTGAGCGGCGCGGCGGCCGTGACCGCCAGCGGCGGCAGCGCGTCCGTCTCCGACGTGAGCGACTCGCACGACTTGGCGGGCCGCAGGCTCGGCGGGCACGCCGACACCTCCTAGCCAAAGTTACAACTATTAAATGCATAATAATACTACTATATTACTATAACATGTATATCAAACTAGCTGCTACTTCATCCGCGTTTATTAAGAATTTAACTATCTATATATATAAAAGCGAAAGGTCACTTACATACTGACATACTGATTAAACACGATATCTCAAAAACTATAATTCTGAAATAAATATGAAGTCTACAAGCTTGAAATTTTGAAAATAGGTTTCTTTTAGGGCGTAAGTATAAGGTTAGAATTTTTTTTCATCCAAATCTACCACGAAGAGGGTAAAAGAGGGGTTTGAAGTTTGTATGAAAGTCCTATGTTTTTTAATTTAGAAACACGAAAATTGATAAACGCAATTTGACATTTGCCTGTAGCTTACTTTCTGAAGCAGGGCATTGGCCGAACGGGTAACCTCAATCTCAAGGGAAATCAGCAATTCTACGCAGACGAAGTCGCGGGCAACAGCTAGTATATATATGTGGGAAAAATGCAACCCTGAAAGTCAGTAAATGAATGGAAAACCAACTTTGGGTCTAAAACCGTCTGCGCTAACAGACTTTTTAATAAAACCGATTGGGAGATATAAGCTGAGTGGTTTCAAAGTCTTCACGGATATATTTAGAAATCATTCTCATGTGGTATCTTCATGATCATCATCATGATCAACCCATTACCGGCTCACTACAGAGCACGGGTCTCCTCTCAATGTGAGAAGGGTTTGGCCATAGTCCACCACGCTGGCCATGTACGGATTGGCAGACTTCACACGCCTTTGAGAACATTATGGAGAACTCTCAGACGTGCAGGTTTCCTCACGATGTTTTCCTTCACCGTTGAAGCAAGTGATATTTTTTTTTAAACGCACATAACTCCGAAAAGTTAGAGGTGCGTGCCCGGATTCGAACCGCCACTAGGCTATCACCGCTATACCACATGAGATCTCATCTCATGTGGTATATATTATATTAAATGTATATAATGGGGATGATGACCCTTTGACGGGGAAACTGAATGGATGCCAAAGCACTTCTAACGACTTTCTGTTGATATTTGTTTTGTAAAATTTTGATAGCATAAGAGCTTGTCAAATAATTATAGTACAAGAACTTGTCAAGTAATGATAGTACAAGAGCTTGTCAAGTAATGATAGTACAAGAGCTTGTCAAGTAATGATAGTACAAGAGCTTGTCAAATAATTATAGTACAAGAGCTTGTCAAGTAATGATAGTACAAGAGCTTGTCAAATAATTATAGTACAGGAACTTGTAAAAATCTGATAGTATAAGAGCTTGTCAAATATTGATAGTTTAAGAGCGTACCTGCGCCGGCGGCGTGTCGGGCGGGCGGGCGGGCGCGCGCTGCAGTTTGCTGCGGCTGAACAAGCCGCGCCAGCCGGACGGCGATCGCTTCAGTGCCCTTTTGGATCCTACACACAGAATATACTATATATTGCTATGCCCCGCAGTTAATGTTTCCAAACATACAAAAGGTCGAGAGAAAGGCGGGAGACTTCGTACATGGCGGTCGCGGTTTTTTCACGCTTTTCTTGAATTAATGTTTGTTGGCTAATTTTGAAAGGGACTGGTGTTGGTTGTGTCGTGGACAGTTTTGGTGTCGTTTGTGTAGTGGCTGGTTTTCTGAATGGTGAGCAGGTATTGATTTGGGAAAGGTTTGAGGAAGCCGCGTCCGCGGAGTGCGAAGTTTCCCGCCATTTCTCCCTAACTTCTACATTGCTATAAACTTGACATTGGCTAATCTGAGTAAAGCCATAAAGGAGAGAAAAAAAAAGAAAAAAAAAAAATCATGGCTTCTTTAGGTGGGCGTTTCTCGAATTGGGGCTACAGTCTGTTTAAGCTAGCAGCTTTAGTGCTTATCTTGCTGGTTTATGTTCTGTTACTTAAAAATGTTAAAAACAACGGTTACACATAGCTAACCATATCCAGTAGAGGTTTGACGACCTGCAGGCAGCGCGTAAGCTGTTGATTAATAAATCGGCAGGTCTTGACTTGAGTCTGATCTGTTGGCTGCGGCCACAGCCAGTTACCAAACACCCTACTGGCAAAGTCATACCGCCATGGGATTTAGCGTATTATGATGCCGAGTAGAATCGCATCGCTCCACTGGTGCTGCAGATGCTTCGGCCCACGGTAATCACTTAACATCTGTTGACCGGTCACTCATATGCTCAGTATGACCAGTCAGTGTTTTTGACGACCTCCGTGGCGCAGCGCGCGCGCTGTCAGATTATAAAAAAGTTGGAGGTCCTGGGTTCGATTCCCGGCTCGAGTCTGGTCTGGTGGAAGGCTTCGGCCGTGACTAGTTACCACCCCACCGATAAAGACGTGTCGCCAAGCGATTTAGCGTTCCGGCACGATGTCGCGTAGAAACCGATAGGAGTATGGGTTTACCATACCCCTCACAGGTTAGCCCGCTACCATCTTAGACTGCATCATCACTTACCATCAGGTGAGATTGCCGTCAAGAGCTAACTTGTAGTGGATAAAAAAAAATATATATGTAATACAAAAAAAAAAAGATATGCGTCACATGCGTTGAAACAAGGCACTGACTTTATAAAATAATATAGAATTTAATATAAAACTAGCGAAGTGAAATGTTTGTATTAAATTTAATCATCATCATCATCATGATCAACCCATTACCGGCTCACTACAGAGCACGGGTCTCCTCTCAATATGAGAAGGATTTGGCCATAGTCCACCACGCTGGCCATGTGCGGATTGGCAGACTTCACACGCCTTTGAGAACATTATGGAGAACTCTCAGGCGTGCAGGTTTCCTCACGATGTTTTCCTTCACCGTTGAAGCAAGTGATATTTTAATTACTTAAAAACGCACATAACTCCGAAAAGTTATAGGTGCGTGCCCGGATTCGAACCGCCGACCTCTGATTAGGAGGATGACGCCCTAACCACTAGGCTATCACCGCTTAAATTTAATATAAATAGAATTTAATATAAACATTAACTTCGCTAGTTTCTCGTCATTTTGTGAAGTTAAATGTAAAACAACTTACCCGCTACTGGTAACTCCAAGACGGTGTGGTACTGCGGTAAATTGTTAGGGCCGGACCCCACCTGTCGGAGAGATTAATTTTAACTTGTGAACTTAAATCACATACGGAACTAAATAAGCGAATAGTTGCTTACGAGTTATATTAGCCACAGACCTTAACGCGTTTACACTGCATCTTTAATATCAACGTGTTTTTGAACGAATTGCTCTGCATAGGTACCATAATTTAGTATTGATTATGTGAGATGGTGATAACAATAACAAAAATCCGGCTAAGTTTGTTGTAGGTTTCTTCTTAGACCTGCGCGCGATTTGAACCCTCTTAGCTGTAGTTTTAAGTTGGCGAGTGTAGTTATCACCACCACTAATAGAAATAATGAAAAATGTGATATATATGAACGATTCATAGATGCCTGTAATAGGTTTATGTGAAAGCTATTTTTGATTGATTAGAAACGTTAGACAATAATAACATTATCAAACTACCTTATTTTTGCTTTTACTGGTTCATATCATTTCGATAAAATTTACTAAATTGAAATCATATTTATACACATATACAATTGAAAAGCCTAATCCGAAATCTAAAAGCCAAACCTTCAAGTCCATTCGCGGATATACACCCAAAATGATCGTATAGTCATTTCTGCTGGGCACATTTTGGATTGATTGTGCAGGGCATGGAGCTCTTAGCTCCGACACCCCAACCCTCTCGTAGTTGCGGCTTCTTTTTACTCCCCTGACCTAAGCGCTCCTCTCCGAAATAGGAGACCTAAACATATCCTTCATGACCCTGACGATCAGATGACTACTGACAACACACTCGTACCACCTACCACACAATCATACGCTACACACCGTCTTCGCCGGCGAAGACGAGGTCCCCGCTATCTTGCGTCATGTAAGGTGGGCTCCACCCCCCCCCCCCCGCCGTTATTGCAAACGTCGCCTAAGCCGAGGTTCGGCCTCAAAGGAGGCGCCCTTAGGCAGTCGTTCCCTTAGTTTCTTCGAGCCCTAGGGCTCAAAATTTCTTCTGGCAGAGCTTCTTTCCAAAGCTCGCCAAACAGGCGCAGTGCGTGCGCTGTCGCATTATAAAGTTGGAGGTCCTGGGTTCGATTCCCGGCTCGAGTCTGGTCTGGTGGGAGGCTTCGGCCGTGGCTAGTTACCACCCTACCGACATAGACGTGTCGCCAAGCGATTTTAGCGTTCCGGCATGATGTTGCGTAGAAACCAATAAGGAGCGTGGGATTACCATACTCCTAACAGGTTAGCCCGCTACCATCCTAGACTGCATCGTCACTTACCACCAGGTGAGATAGCCGTCAAGGGCTAACTTGTAGTGTATAAAAAAAAAAAAAAAATTTTGACGTTTATTACGCACGTAATGTCAGTTTCTCTGTACTTTTGTCGCGTTCTCTCAAAAGGTCTCACCTCGATGTACTTGGGTTTGAGGTGTCCCGCGGGGCGCAGGGTCTCGTTGACGGCGGCGGCGATGGCGCCCGAGGCGCCGGGCGCGGGCGGCGCCGGCTCGCAGACGATGGACTTGCCGCGCCGGCGGGCCTCTTCCAGGCTGAGAACAACCAATGCATATCGGTAACGATAGGTGTAGTTCAAATAATAATCTACAAAATTTCATCCTAACAGCCGGAGCGACCAGCCAACTAGAACTTACGAATTGGTGACTCTTGGTTGACATGAATAAATAAGGGTTGAAATTTTTTTTTTTTTTTTGTTTCGGTTTTTGGCTTTACACAGATTAGCCAATGTCAAGTTTATTATTTTATTAGTTCTCTCTTTTTATGGCTTTGCACAGATTAGCCAATGTCAAGTTTATAACAATGTAAAAGTTAGGGAGAAATGGCGGGAAACCTCGCACTCTGCGGACGCGGCTCCCTCAAACCTTTCCCAAATCAACACCTGTTAACCATTCAGAAAACCAGCCACTACACAAACGACACCAAAACTGTCCACGACACAACCACCACCAGTCCTTTTCAAAATTAGCCAACAAACATTAATTCAAGAAAAGCGTGAAAAAACCGCGACCGCCATATACGAAGTCTCCCGCCTTTCTCCAGGGTTGAAATTATAACTTTTCAAATAATAAACTTCAGTTTCAATCGAAAATTTTAATACTTAAACAGGTTCGAGGATTTATAAGATGAGATGGATGCATTTGTTTCAATTCAAATCAATGAGGAATTTAGTTTTAATATTAAATTTGTTAATTCTTAAAATTATGATGCTTAGGACTATTTTGTTCTGGTATTACATCTGCAGCGACAGAGGAGCCTAGGTTGCATTGCCGGCTGAACTCGTTCTCCTTATCGGTTGCCACTCGGCGTCATATCGGAACGATAAATCGCTTGGCGTTTTCTTTGCCAGTGGAGTGGTTATTAGCCGCGACCGAAGCCTCTCACCATACAAGACTCGAGCTGGGAATCGAACACCCATTCTATAATGCGGAGGCGTGAAACCACGCAGGTTCTACCAGGAATCTGCTCATTTCTGATTCGAAAACGTTGAGGTACTCCGAGCATAGCTCTTTCCAGCAACCACGTTTCAGAGTTCATCTCCGGCAATACGTATAGCTCGATGACTTTGGTCTTCAGGCACTGAGGGTTTTTGGACATATCAGCGAGTGTATAACAAACATACCTTAATAATTTGGTGGGTGGGTGCAGCGGTAAACTCTTAGGCCTCCTGCCGGCTTCCAAGCCTCTTAATTCCACGTGAGAGTCGTATTGATCCTGAAACGATTCATCAGCATCACTGATTATATATACCGGTATCCTCTCAGAATGAGATTTCTTCCGTAGACCTCACACTGGCCATGTGGTGGTTAACGCACACCTTACGAATATTATCCCATTAATTTTTTTACCATTAAAGCGTGATTTTTAACTAAAATTACTTAACCCGAAAAGTCAAGACGTGAGTGCTGGGAACTAACTCAGTCCTCCCAAAAGGTTTACCCCTAGGTTCATGGTTTTAACTCAATTCAATTACTTCGATTTAGGCTAGTGTAACCTCTTACAAAGGTCAAGAACAATTAAATCAACATTTAGCGTTATAACAAATAAGATTACTATTATTCATAAAAACGGGAAAAATAACTTATGGCTTAACCTGCTGAAACAAATAATAGAAATAAAGTTTACGACGATAGTAAACCATTCTGTATCACCACTTAGTTGACGTACATCAGTTGGGATCTGCGTGCAGGTGATATCTGTGTAATTCGAAAATCCGCATCAAAATGGGTCTAGTTACTTTTAAGCAAATGGTGCGCTGTTATTTGGTGGTGTTCAAAGTGAGTACTGTACCTGCTCTAACGATTGCGGGCCAGAATCGGCGCCCTGCTCCTGTGCGAACAGCTCCTCCGCGTAACAGATCAGAAACTCCGTCACCACCGCCTGGGAACACGTCAGCTTTATGAATCACTTTCAATGAGAATTGAAGGTTTTCAAGATTTATAGAGTACCATGTCAGTTTCTGGGATAAGCTATGTCATAAGAAGCCTAGTTACCACTCTATTTTGTTACTTTAAACTCTAACTCTTAGCTAAGATAAACAATTTTTAAAGTAAGATTTTGAAGTGGTGTAGATTGGTGGTAGTTGTCTAATTGAGGAATATTATTAGATCTTGATGACTTGGGATGGCCCAGTGTTAAGCACTGAAGTCTTCCCGACAGGGACTGTCTAGGAATGATTCGTAATTTTTCTCTGGTCTGACTTGTCGGGGTGTTTCGGCCGTGGTTAGTGACCATGCTACCGTCAAAGACGTGCCGCCAAGCGATAAAGTTCTCCGACACAATGTCGCGTACAAACCAATTAGGGGTATGGGTTTACCATACCCTTTACAGGTAAGCTCGCTACAATATTGGACTGCATCATCACTTACACCAGGTGAGATTGCCGTCGAGGGCTTACTTGTAGTGGTTAAATAAAATCGATTACAGTCAAAAGTTTTTAGTATTTTCCTTATATTTATAGCTACCATTTTGAATTATTCCACTACTAGTTAGCCTCATCACCAGCAAAAAATATCGTATAAACTATAGTGCCAGGGATGGTATGCGTATGTATCGCCCAGTATCGCAGCAGAGAGGCGAGAGTGCAGGAGACGCGCCCACCTGCACGGCCACGCCCTGCAGCGCGTGCTGCGGCTTGGGCGAGCGCAGCAGGTTGGGCGCCCACACGATGGCCATGTTGCGCGCCGTCATGCCCGTCGACTCGCTCAGCAGCGACACGCGCCGCAGGTGGCGCATCAGGTACGCCAGGGTCCTGCGGGGGAAACAGCCGCCGTCACAACCAAACCCAAGTATTGCAAAACAAGTCCAGACTAGACCAGTGCCAGTCTGTCTGGATCCAAATAAACGACGCGTGTGATCCATTCACAAGTAACATATTTGTATTTCATACAATGAAGTGAAAGAATAGACATAGGATAGAACATGTAGTAACGACAAAACTGATTTTTTTTTCGGGAGCCATGGTAAGGCGCTCGACCTTACCAATAGGAAGATCTTCCTGCTAGCCAGTGTTAAGCCCCTCCCGGGCTCCCGTTGATTCCTTCATGGGAAATCGTATCCTATATATGTGGCGCCATCTAGTACCGCTAGTAGTGTTGAAATCCCCATTTGCCTTTTTTTTTTTTTTTTTTTTTCCGCTGGGAAATGCTTTTACGCATCCCCTCCGGAGGCGACGCAGGCAAGACTGCGCCGCTTCCGACGGGGTATGTGGGACTCCCCGGCGGCCAGGCTGGCGACCAGAATACCCACTAAAACCCAGCGATGCTCCTTCGCGTCGCCTGGTGGCTGGGTCACGGGAACACTGATGCACTCGACCGCGGCCCAGCCAGCGGCGTCCGCCGAGGCAGACCCTCCACGGGGGGCCTATATTGACCCCCGAGCTCCGTCCGAGGCGCGCCAGGACCATTGGACGCGCCTCCCGACCCGAGGATTAGGCTCGACGGGTGAGGATGCCTCTCATCCATCACCCGGAGCTCCTCGTTAGGGGGGCAGGCGGCGATCGTGCGCCCGTCGCCTGCGCCCCACCCTACGACGCCGGAGAGGGTGCGCGTCTGCGTCATTCTCCCGGCGCCGTCCTGCCGCCTGCACACTGTACAGTTTTTTTTGTGCAATAAAGTTTATAAAATATATATCTGTATTTATCTATATATAGTAAGGCGGAGATGTATAAAGCGAGCTAAGCCTTACTTAAGTTCTGTGGGTAAAAATCATATCAAGTTTATTTTTAAGGTCCACAATCTCATGCCAACCAATTAGATATAAGAAACGAGAAAAAGTACAACTACAATCTCAAACCACCTCTCCTGTAGGAGAGGCGGCCCGTGCAGTAGAGCGGCCCACCTGTAGTGCGGCGGCGGCAGCTTGACCACGGTGTCGCGCATGGCCCGCAGCCGCATCTCCTCGGGCGCCTGCACGGCCGCCACGAAGCTGTCGTACAGCTGGTACGTGCACAGGGGGTTGGGCAGCTCCCTGCAACGAGCGCGCCTCCGATAACAAGCCGCTACAATCACGGCCTACTTATATACATACATGTTAAAATATGTTTGGTCTTGTATTTCACGAATCTATATATATAAAAGCGAAAGGTCACTTACTTACATACTTAAATACTTACTGATTAAACACGAGATCTCAAAAACTATTGTACGTATAAAGCTATAATTTAGCAAGTAGCTAGTTGATAGTTAAGAGATATCAGCTAAGAAAGGATATTTGGAAATTCCACCCCTAAGGGGGTAAAATAGGGGTTGGAAGTTTGTATGAAATTTCTTTATTTTTAGAGTTAGAGACACAAAAGTTTGCATTAAGATTAATAATAATAAATAAAAAACATGTACATCAATTTTTTTTTAAATATTACCTGTGGTGGTAAAAAAGGGGATGATAGTTTTTGCTTACTTTTTATTATGAAGTCTAGCTTGAAATTTTGAAAATAGGTTTCTTTTAAGTATAAGGTTAGAATATTTTTTCATCCTAATCTACTCAGAAGGGGGTAAAATAGGGGTTTGAAGTTTGTATGAAAGTCCTATGTTTTTTAATTTAAAAACACGACTATAGGCAATTTGACATTTGCCTGTAGCTTACTTTCTGAAGCAGGGCAAACCTCAATCTCACGGGAAATCAGCAATTCTACGCAGACGAAGTCGCGGGCAATAGCTAGTAATATTATAAAGGTGTTTTACTTGTTGCGTTTCGGCAAGCACTAGATCGCATCTCCCAATACAGATTACATTATGTATACTTATTGTTACAGCAGTAGTCATTTGATCCAATAACTACCAGGAGTACTGTGATATCGGTTGCAATAGCCGGTGACCTTGGGCCTTGAGGCTCAACGTGAGGAGCTACGTGGAGCGTGCGGTGCGGTGGCACTCACCGGAAGTACATCTTGAGCAGGCTGGCGAGCGCGTGCGGGTCGCGCTGCAGCGGCGCGGCGAGGTCGACGGGCTGGCCGGCGTCGAAGGCGGCGCGCAGCCGCTGCGTGAGCGCCGCGCCGCCCGACAGCCGGTACACGCCGTCCACGGCGCCGCGCCGCTCCATGGCGCGCGCGCACTCCTGCAGCACCAGCGGCACTGCGGGCCACACAGCCGCTACAGTGCGCGCACAGGTACGCCACGGACAACAACGCCGTTTTTTTTTATCCACTATTGGTTAGCCCTTGACAGCAACCTTACCTGATGGTAAGTGATGATGCAGTCTAAGATGGTAGCGGGCTAACCTGTTAGGGGTATGGTAAATTCATACTCCCAATTTGTGTCTACGCCACATCATACCGGAACGCTAGGTAGGGTAGTAACTCGACACGGCCGAAGCCTTCCACCAGACCAGACTCGAGCCGGGAATCGAACCCAGGACCTCCAACTTTATAATGTGACAGCGCGAGCGCTGCCTACGTCCTTTCGGTTATTACCATTTATAATATAATTAATTATCAAAGTAACAAACCACGAGCGAGATCTATAAAGCGAAACAAAGAAACGGAGTTTTGTCGGACTCATAACGCTGTCTCGTTTTAACTGTTTCTTAAATCAGAGGTAAGGCTAAGCTCACTTTATAGATTTGGGCCTAAGTGTGAGTTGGACTCACCCCCGAACCGTTCCGTAAGGGTGCAATTCATAAGATAACATAGAATTGACTTTATTAAGATCGAGCGAAAAAACCGAAACAACACCTTTCTTTTATGGTACATTAATTTTCATTTTTTTTTATTGGTAACATCGATAAATGATAAAAACCTAGTATACTAACCTACAACCTTTGAACTAAAAAAAATTTAATAAAACTAGTCTGTCAGACGCGATAATTGTGGGATTCCTTTCAGTTTGATACTGATATGATGATGAGAGACTAGTCCATCATATGACCACGGCGCGGCACTTACCGTCGTGGCCACAATTGAGCAGATGCTCGCCCAGGTCGCAGCCGAACACCCGCTCGCGCAGGATGCCCTGCTGCTTGAGGCTGCGTCGCGAAGGTCGCGAGAGTATGAAACTCCTGAACAGGGAGATCAGCTTGCCGTGCTTGCGGAGGACTGGCTTAATCGGCGCCACGGCTACTGATCTGTAAATGTTGATAAAACATTTACAACTAAATTGCATTGAAAACTAAGTTATGTATTTGTATGTATTTATATGTATTGGAGATGGATTTCTATGCTACATAAATATTCATGGAAGCCTGACCTGTAAATGGTAAGGATCACCTTTTTAAAGACAAAAACAACTATTTCCCGCGCGAAATTTAAAAGTGAGTATTTTCGCCTATTCAAACCCATTCCTAAAAAACAGGAATCACAGGAAAAGAAAAATCACAGGAGAAAAGCATTTGTTTAATTTATTTAGCAGATGCCATAAGACGTTAACTCGACCTCCGGCATATGATCGTAGTGAGGCGAGGCGAGAAGACCTGTGTCCAGCAGTGGATGCCAATCAATTTAAACGATGATGATGATGACCTTGAAAAGTACCGTAGTTAAGTAGAAATAAGTTGCCTAAACGAGACAATGTGGATGTACGCAGATATCTTACCCAACGATCGGCGGGGGTTGCGTCATATGCCGGGGCACTTTGTCGCCGATCACCGCGACGCAGTGGTGCGGGAAGAACCCCACCCGGAAGCCGCGCTTGCCGCGCCACCATATCGACTCTTGCGGACCTGCCGAGAATGAAAACACTATTGGCATTTTATTATTTGTTGCTTCAAATTATAGAATTTATAAACTAAAAATAAAATAGAGTAGTGTGGGGGACCGCTGGGACCTCGCGAAATTCTTCACGCTTTTTTTAATATCACTTTTTTTTTCTCAATATGAGAAAGTTCAAGGCGAAATATTTTACTCATTTTAAGAGATACTAAATTAAATGTGTAAAATTTTTGTATAGTTTACATATAAAATTATAGTAAACTATTCGTTTCTAAAATAAAACACAAAAATTTTACCCAAAATTATGTTGCAAACCTGTGCCGAAAAGTATTTGTTAAACTAGTATAACAACTTTAAGACATTGAAATAAGGTTGACATATATTCAACGAGTGAGTTTTTCGTCAAATAATTATTTCTACCAGTTAACTCAAGTAAACGCAAAACGATTAGGGAACTTCGTTCCAAATAGCTGATTTGTTTACGCGTTAAATGTGAGCGTATCGCAATCAAAGAATCCTTTGGGAACTTTAAATCGTATATTTTTCGCATAAAGTTACATGGAAGAGTTGACTTCGACGTTAAAACTCCAAATCTATGCCCGGTGCGCGCTACGCGGACCAATGGGCTTCCACCACTTGGCGCGTTTAGTTTCTGCTTGAACACTGATATATTCTCGGAGTATCCCTATGCAATCAAATCCGAATTTAGGATACCCGAAAAGAAACCAATCTCATTGATAAAGGTAGCAATGGAATGGGCACATAGCAAAGGACCATTGGAAGTTGGGGTTGCAAGGTTGCTGATGTGACGACATTAAGCAAGTCGCTGGACACAAGTGGCGCAAAATCATTAAATGTGGAAATCTCTGAAGACCCAAGTCTTGGACGGCCGTTGGTTCAGATAACGATGATGATAAAATACACGCCTTTTGAAATACAAGCGATATCATTGTTTTAAATATAATATAATACGTTCCAAAAATTCCAATATGTAGCATGTTAAAAATCTCATCTCCCATTCATATCCCAGCTGCTTTATAATTAAGAAGGCAAAGGACAAAAGAGATGCACTTATAGAGATATCTCACCTGGCATGTCAATGATTGATATCATATCTCCAACTTCAAAACTAATTTCGTCCCGCGCCTGCGAACAAACAATTACAATTCCGTTATAATAAAACTGTTGCGTCTGTTACAAAGCGCGCTTATCATTACCTCAGATTAAAGAAACAGTTAAACCGAGACTGTGTTTTGTGTTGGACCTAAACTTGTCTTGTTTTAACACTAACTTTGGCCTTAGTAATGTGCGCTTTATAGATCTCAGCCTGAGTTTTGATTTAGAAATCTTTATTACTTTATAAAGCGGTGATAGCCTAGTGGTTAGGGCGTCAGCCTCCTTATCAGAGGTCGGCGGTTCGAATCCGAGCACGCACCTCTAACTTTTCAGAGTTATGTGCCTTTTAAAAAAAATTAAAATATCACTTGCTTCAACGGTGAAGGAAAACATCGTGAGGAAACCTGCACGCCTGAGAGTTCTCCATAATGTTCCCAAAGGCGTGTGAAGTCTGCCAATCCGCTCATGGCCAGCGTGGTGGACTATGGCCAAACCCTTCTCATATTGAGAGGAGACCCGTGCTCTGTAGTGAGCCAGTAATGGGCTGATCATGATGATGATGATTACTTTATAAGATTTAATAATAAAACAAGGCAAGGTTATTTTCTTACACTAAGGACATCTCACCAATACTCTTAGTATAAGATTTACACGATCGCAATCGTGGAGTCGCTTTAGAGTACCAAGACAATATAACACAAAGTGAAATCGACCTAATTAATTTAGTTTTAAAGTCGCATTTTCCGAACAATTTTTTTATTTTACTTTCTTACGCTGGTTATGGAAGAATTTGAAATTTAAAACTACGTCGATTGATATAAATGTATCCTTGAATTAGTGTGTTTGGTGTTCTAAAAGGATCACGATTCACTTTTTTTTTATCCACTACAAGTTAGCCCTTGACGGCAACCTCACCTGATGGTAAGTGATGATGGTAGCGGGCTAACCCGTTAGGGGTATGGTAACCCATACTCCTAATTGGTTTCTACGCGAAATCGTGCCGGAACGCTAAATCACTTGGCGACACGTCTTTGTCGGTAACTAAGCACAGATCTTATAGTAAAGTAAAGATATAACAATTAACGGCCTCGTTTTGTTAACTAAGAACTCTACTGGAAGAACCTCATACTTTATGTTATTTACATTGATGTAACTCGGCCAATAGCTCTAGTGAATAACATTTAAGCTACTTTCTGTCAGTTGCACAAACGCACTTTAATTTTTAAAGCCGACATTAAACCCTAATCTTTCGTTAAATGGTTGCACAAAACAAAAGTATGAGAAATTTTAATGGTCCGTTAACTTTATCTAATGAAATGTCAAACACTCCCTTAAATTTGTCCCTTTAATTTCCTAAAGTTTGCGTTGCACGAAACGTCATTAGCGCTCATAAGCACCTAATGAGTCTTTAGTTTGACAGTAATTATTTAAAATTTTAATTGGTCTAGAATCGTTCATTAAAACTTTAATTTCCGTGTTACTACAAGTGCTCAAGTAGAAAAATGTCCATGACTAGCCTTTCTTCGTTGTGTGATGTAGAAGAATTACCACGACGTTAAATTCCCGACCGTCAAAATTTATTTACTAAACAAGATTGTAAGATTTACCTGTGAAACATATTTTCTGACGGAGTAAGCGGCGGCGACGGCTGGAGTGTTGATGGAACTTGAATCCTCATTCGACACCAGCAGCTTGTGACCTGCATTCAATTAATAAATCAAATCAAAAATAGCTTTATTCATAGAAACCTACATGCATCTATGAATCATTCATATATATTACATTTTGCATTATTTCTATTCGTGACGGTAATAATACATCTAAAGTAAATAATTCTTAGTAAAGGAACGAGAAAAGAATTCATAAAATAATGTCTATAGTGTTTGTTTGCGTGTACGATTATGTGAGTATGTGTGTGTGTGGTTGTGCGAATGTATATGTGAGCGAGTACGTGTTTTTCTTTTATATGTTTAACAAAATTTAATATTAAAAACACAGGCCGTTGTCGGACAGCAGCGACAACGGTGCGTTCAGTTGAGCCCTGCGATGACCAACCCGGCTGCCCAGCATGGTTACTATAGTGGCCATATCTTTCGATGTATCCTGGGTTCGATTCCCGGCTAGAATCTGGTCTGGTGGGAGGCTATGGCTGTGGCTAGTTACCACCGTACCGACAAACATGTCGCCAAGCGATTTAGCGTTCCGGCACGATGTCGCGTAGAAACCAATTAGGGGCGTGGGTTTACCATAGTCCTAACAGGTCAGTCCGCTACCATCCTAGACAGCATCATCACTTACCACCAGGTGAGATAGCAGTCAAGGGCTAACTTGTAGTGTGTAAAAAAGAATAGCGCCAAAACACAATGGCCCCCAGTTCCCGGTCGCCCTGCTATTCCCGACCTTGGTAGCAGTCGTGGTCACGGCGGGGCAGGGGGTGCAAGGAATCTCCGGGCGACGGCGAGCTACCATCCGTGTGTGGTGGCGCGCTCTCGGAAAGGCCTATGTACAGCAGTGGGCGTCTATAGGCTGATTGATTGAATATTGCTTTTGTTTTGGTGTTAAGTATGCTTATTGATTTCTCACTAACAAAACGTGGGTCTGACTTGTCATTGAAAGGTCTGAGGATGATGATGGACTAACCTTTGTTGTCCATCTGCAGCCAGTTGAGCGCTGGCCCGCAATTGATGGAGTCGTCCGCGATGATGGACAAGTGGTGCACGTAGTCGGATATCAGCTGCCTGTACTCCGCCTCATCTGCCACCAGCTCGGCAGTCATGGACTCCTTGAGGTTCGGCAGGCCGGAGACTTTGCGGTCGTATATACATCTGTAATGAAACATACAAAAGATTTTTATCCACTTAAATATGCAAACGTACAAATCATTTTTTTAAAGCGCAGATTTTGAATTGCTTTATTATTTTTTATATTACCAGCGATTTCGCCGCCATATTCGTAAAAAAATCACTTATTATTATCCATCGTTTAGTTAAATTTTAAAATTTGTTTCGTGTGTTTTATTAAAAAAAAATATAGGTAATTAAACTTTGTTTCACGTCGATTATTAAAAAAAAATTACATTATTCTGAAGTAATGTACTAAGAATGTGAGTAATTAATTTCAGATAAAGAAAACCAATATTCTGATCTATGTAATTATGAAATTATGAAATTGTAATATTAAAATTTGTATAAATATAATATGTGTTATATTGAGTGTTATGTAGGTAGATAGTATTATGAATATTTTAAATAGATTTTCGATATTACACCCAAGGTTCTATCTTAAATAATTTCAACAAAGGTTAACTAAAGAAAGTTAATTTATGTATCTTATTTGTTCTTGTATCCATGTTACCTTGTGTGTGCAATGAACAATAATAATAAGAGGGTATCTGAAGCGTTGATAGCCTAGTGGTTAGGGCATCAGCCTCCTAA
The DNA here is from genome assembly GCA_928268935.1 of Lasiommata megera. NCBI lineage: Eukaryota > Metazoa > Arthropoda > Insecta > Lepidoptera > Nymphalidae > Lasiommata > Lasiommata megera. Next base: position 1,039,957 of record OV743319.1, on the reverse strand, counting down.
TCAGAGCTCGGCGGTTCGGATCCGGGCACGCACCTCTAACTTTTCGGATTTATGTACGTTTTTAAAAAAATTAAATATCACTTGCTTCAACGGTGAAGGAAAACATCGTGAGGAAACCTGCACGCCTGAGAGTTCTCAAAGTCGTGTGAAGTCTGCCAATCCGCACATGGCCAGCGTGGTGGACTATGGCCAAACCCTTCTCATATTGAGAGGAGACCCGTGCTCTGTAGTGAGCCGGTAATGGGTTGTTCATGATGATGATGATGAAGAGTGTATCTGACCGGTGCAGCATCTCGTCCAGCTGCAGGAAGTTGTCCTTGTTCCTGGTGAGCGTCCACTCGCGCACGTCGCTGGCCTCCGTCCAGCTGGCGCTCAGCGCGCGGGACTCGGCCGACTCGTCGGAGCTGTTCACGTGCGACCGCACCTTCAGGCACACCCAGCCTGGAAAACGAATCTTTGTACTATTCAACTAGGTACAAGTGTTACACTTCACATTAGCAATATCCATTCATGTATTTTGTTTAAGTTGTGAGTTCGACTCGTTGATTAATGTTGTTGTAGTATAGCATCGTGACGTGAATTGTATTTCTAATAGATAGATAGATTTATATGTTTTAAGATATTATTATTAGTATGTATATATATATATTTGTTTATATCAAGGTATATATTTATGTATATATTTTGCACCACCTTCCTCTTTCCGTATCTCTATATCTTCTACATATTTGGTTGCCTGGAAGAGATCGCTATGTAGCGATGAGGCCGCCAAATTGTATACTACTGTGTCTGTTATTTTCTGTCTTTTTTGTTTTATTTTACCTTTTTCGTGGTGTACAATAAAAGTGTGTAAATAAATAAAAATAAATAAATATATAGAAAACGAAACGTGGACACTGACAGCGAGGCTAGTCCACAAACTTCAAGTCGCTCAGCGTGCCATGGAAAGAGCTATGCTTGGAATCTCTTTGAGAGATAAAATCCGTAATAAGGTAATTCGGCAAAAAACAAGAGTAACCGACATAGCTCGAAGGGCTTGCACGCTGAAGTGGCAGTGGGCTGGTCACGTTTGTCGGAGAACCGACGTACGGTGGAGTCAGAAGGTCCTCGAGTGGAGACCACGTCTCGGCAAACGGTGTGTGGGCCGTCCTCCGGCCAGGTGGAGTGATGACCTCCGAAAAGTGGCAGGCATCGACTGGATGCGAAAGGCCGGAGACAGGATGAGTTGGCGCTACTTGAAAGAGGCCTATGTCCAGCAGTGGATAAATGTTGGCTGATGATGATGATGATGATGATGAAATATATAGATACTCTTTATTGCACACTTTTTTTAAAGAAACAACAAAACGGAACACTTAACACATGAGTACGCAAAGGCGGTCTTATCGCTTCAGCAATCTCTTCCAGACAACCCTTGGGAAAAGAAGTAAATAATAAATGAGGGTAACGGTAAATAATGCTAATTCCCAAATTGCTTTCACCGAGTATTGAATTCGTAACGTCCACTTATTACCACAGCGCTGCCCACTGTGCCATGCAGGACATCCATTAATTTATTTTATTATCATTCATCTCCAGGATTTAAGCTACTTTGTTCATCAAGATCGGTGCAGGACAAACTCGCATTCACAAAATTAGTACCGATTGGCAGATTTACCTTCGCACGGCGAGTCTCCACTGGTATCGCAAGGCACCAGTTCCACTGACAGCCCCCCCAACGACACCCTCTCGTAGTGAAAGTGCGCGCATTCCTCCAACTTCGGGAACCGGCAAGCTGGGGGCGGGGGCGGCTGGAAGAAGCGACAAGTTCTCTTAATTACAATAAACTTCTCTATGAGCATAACGACTACACAATACTATAGTCTTAATTATTAAGATATTAGATATTAGAATATGTTAAGAATTTGGCGGCCTTATCGCTATGTAGCGATAAGGCCGCCAAATTGTATACTACTGTGTCTGTTATTTTCTGTCTTTTTTTTATTTTCCCTTTTTCGTGGTGTACAATAAAAGTGTGTAAATAAATAAATAAAAAATAGTCGTAAAAATGTAATAGGCCAGTTTAGACATTTATCAGAAACATCATCAATAATCTAGCTGATAACCTCGTAATGGTACACACAATATTATTTATTTCTAGCGGTTATAACTTCACGATTGCTTGTCTTTTTTCAGTTTCAAATACGCAATTATTTTAGAGGTAAGTTGATCGATGGTTTGTTTGTTCAGAGAGCAAGGTCGAGACAAACCACTAGTGCTCTTTATACGTTTTTATATATTTTATCAAAAATGTAACCCCTTTTTTTTTTTTTTTTTTAACGTGGGTAATCCTCATGGATACCCCGCGTCCGAGGAGACGCGGCAGTTATGTCAGACTCTTACTGACTAAACCCCCACGGTGTATATCCTTTCCCGCCGCCTGGTGGCCGGGTCACGGGTTTCGCTCGCGCACACAACCGCAACCAGGCCGGCAAAAAAAAAAAAAAAAATGTAACCCCTGACTGTCTCGTTAGTCTAAGTGTTAGAACGTTTGACTAAAATCTTGAGACACTCAAGGCGTTGCAACAAAAGTATGTATTAAGTTTTTCTGCTATGGAGTTTTCGGTTCCAGCTCGGAGTGAGTAAGCTGGCACATGAGTCCAACAACCTTAGAGGAGTTTGGTAAAGCTAATCTCTGAAAGCGGAGACGTATACTCAGCCCCAAAGTGATGATCATATACCCATATCCTACCGAGTCAATGTCGATGTCGAAGGTGGTGGAGGCGGTCGGTGCCGATTGGCTCATGGCGGAGCCCTGCGACATCGGCGTCACGGAGAGCGCGCTGAGCGACATCGACCCTGCAACAATAATAGCGGGTTAGTTGTACACCAAAAAACATGTGAAAATGTGTCATAACAACAGATTCAGATTTCTGACATCTGATCCGAAATCTTCCCGAAATCTCTCTAACAAAACAGGTAATAGCTATATTAAAATCTAAATATAAATAATAATAACAAGTTTTGCCTAAACTAAGACCCCAATTATGTACTTAAAGCATTAAAATATCACTCGCTTCAACGGTAAAGGAAAATCTCGCGAGGAAGCCTGCACGCCTGAGAGTTCTCGATACTGTTCTCAAAGGCATGTGAAGTCTATCAATCCGCTCATGGCCAGCGAGGTGGACTATGGCCAAACACTTCTCTTATTGAGAAGAGACCCATGCTCTGTAGTGAGCCGACAATGGGTTTATCACGATGATGATGATGAAGATAGATTATAAATTTGTTAAAATGAGTATCACGGAACCTTACAACCCCAGATATCTGCATGCCGTAAGTACACGTAGGTGTGCGTCAATAACTTTTGCCTCAAACAACCTTACCTGGCGTATCTCGCTTGCATTCTGTGTCGTTAGAGGTCCTCGTCGTTTGACTCCGGGAATCTGAACTGAACCGCACAGTTCTGGAAACGAAAACGCCATTCTTAATATACAAATAATATCCATTAAAATATCGCAAAAATTCAAGAAAAAAATGGACTGTAACACAAGTGGGCTTCAAAAACTCGTTCAATGGAAATTGTATTTTATTTTATAATAAATTACCTAATGTTATCTTCGAAATATCTGTCAATAAGTTCAAAGTTATTATAAAACGAAAGCTTATAGAAAAGTCCTGTTGATATTAAGGATTATTTAATAGATAAAAAAGCTTGGGTGTAAATTGCTCTAACTTCATAGCTACTTATTATTTATTACTGACTATGTGAGACGGTGATAACAAAAAAAAACCCTGGCTAAGTTGTTGTAACTAACTAACTTCTTTTTAAAATTTAGTTTTCAGTTGGCGAGTGTAGGCATCACGTCATAAATTAAAATAATGGGAATATAAGCTAATTTGTATTTACGTCTTATTGTTCTATAGAACATACTCTATGGCATTTTTAAATATGTGGACATGTGTATACTGAGCGAAAGAGACAAGATAATGAAAACTTTGTGAGCAAATTTTACTTAATTTCTACAAAACACATATACAATTTATATCCGAAACCTGCAGTAAGCCAAGAAAAAAGGCCAACAATTAATAAGTACGGGAGTTTTTGATAAAAATCTCAGTTCGATATTTGCCGGTATTATTCTATAGAGCACCTTGTGTATCGGTCCTGTTTATTTTAACTAACATGATAAGAGTGGTTTAGAATTTCAACCTTTTTTTTTTTATTATTGTAGGAGGAAATGGATGTCATTTGGCTTGGACCAATTGACATGCCCGACTTCACAGAGAGTAACCTCTTTGTGCCCTACGGACTAAAACCTCCTACATTCACTGGCCGTCCTTCCCGGAACCGCAATGCGCATGACTTCAGGAAAGGGGCTGTATGCTCAGGCTTCGGTCACTTTTTGCCGATCTCGTAATCCCTGCTTCTCGTAAACCCTCTCCCATATGATGTTGTGTATTGTGATGATGAAATTGTGCTTATAGCAATATTTTGACTTCCACTGTAGACCAGTGCTGCGGCTTGCTGCAGCTGATGCAGAGTGGGCGCCTTTTTTTTTTGGTTGATATCCGCATTAGGTTAAATTATGTTATGAACAATATGTATATGGGGCCAAATAAAAAACCTTTTCGCATTCTTCTTTGCAAACAGTACCTGTGGAAGGTGGTCCTCGTGCAGTGCGAATCCTTGTCCGGCTCGGCGAACGCCCGCGCCGCCAGCGACTGGCACGACATCACCGAGCCGTGCGGGGAGCCCTGGAACACAGTGACCTCAAGTTAGTGGAGACCAGCTACATTGCTGAAGTACATATTCAATGAAGACAACGCTTATTGCTATACCTATAGTAGTACAGTATTCTATTTACCTATTTCTTAAAGTTAGGTACTTAAATAAAGGTCATTGTAAACTGGGCTTCTCAGTACTTACAGCTGACCTACCTGAAATAATGTTTTTTAAGCAATTAAAATATCACTTGCTTCAACGGTGAAAGAAACCATCGTGAGGAAACCTGCACGCCTGAGAGTACTCCGTAATGTTCTCAAAGGCGTGTGAAGTCTGCCATTCCACACGTGGCCAGCATGGTGGACTATGGCCAGACCCTTCTCATATTGAGAGGAGACCCGTGCTCTGTAGTGAACCGGTAATGGGTTGATCATGATAAAGACATTAATTGCAACTGTGATTTTTTATATCAAAAAACTATTTTTGCTACACGTACGTACTTACGTAGAGTTTCATTCAATTGTTATGTTCTTGTGTTCAATTATGTATGCACCAGTATTGTTTAAATTCACAGATATACATACGGTTCTATTTAAATCTTGCCATTTTATTGTACCCACCTATTTATGTAAATAAACCATCATTTCAATATAGTTATAGTACTGTGGGTTTCCCAGTAATGGTCGCTTTGCCACCGTTAACAAAAATTTTTTGAAATTAAATATTAAAACGTCACCCAACGATTATAAACCAATCAGAATTCAGTAGCGGCTGAACTAACATGTGTGTTGAAAGTTAAACTTGACGTCGCTCGCGATGTGCATCCAGCGCATTCCTCAACTGGCCTTAAGCACCCTTAAGCGTGAGACGGAAGATTAAATAGTTCTTGCAATCGTTATCTGTAAAAACCTGAGCCACGTGCCGCGCCGCCGCCGGACCGCGCCGATGAATCACTGACACTTGACAGTTATCAGAACATGTCAGCTTATCGGTTTGTTTACGAGCTAACGATGTATTACACACTTATGTCTAGTACACGCTTCTAAACGAGGCTATTTATATCAATATTTAGGATTTAGTATTGCAGCATAGGTATAACGTCGAGTCGTCCGGGAAGTATTATTTATTTATTTATTTTTATTTTTATTGGATCATTAAACTAGTCACTATCTATATAAAACAACAAAAAACATTTCAGAAGAACAAACACCAGATAGTGACTTTCTAGAAATGACCACAGCATGCACAACCTTAAAATTAACCATTCAATTATATACAATGGGTTCTCCGGGCGTTTAACAAATCCAGCGAGAGTGACATGCTGTGGTGGTTTTTAGTTTGGGTTTACCCCACCGATGAGGGGGGAAGTCCCACATAACCTCTGTCCTGCCCAACGGATGGAGGTAGTCATAAAGCGTTTCCACCACGGGGAAAACAAAAAAAAAGGTACAACGTCGAATCATGTATTATTATGAAAGAAGACATCATAATATGGGCAACAAACAAAGCAAGCGACATAAGCGAAATGAAAAATTAAAGTGGAAATGAACTGGACAGCTAGAGGTCATCTGCAATTGCAATTGTTTTACAGTGGTCAATCAATGACATCATTGTACATACTCTTGAAATTGAAATTATTTCGCGCACTAATTTCAAATTCAAAATGATCTTTATTCAAATAGTCCTTAAAAAGGCACTTTTGACGCGTCAATAATTTACATAGTAGTTATTTCATGGTGATAGCTACATTCGTAAACCTAAAACTAAAGCTATGAGGTTTCCAAACGCGCCCCGGTCTAAGAAGAAGCCCACAACAAACTTAGCCGGGGTAATAGTAAAAGAATTCCGTTTTCGTGCAATCACTGCATGTTTTTCTTGAATAACAATTTGTAAGGTCACCGAGCGAAATGTAACCCTAAAGGCACGCTGGGAAATGCGTTTACGTTATGGAAGCGACGCAGCCAGAACTCTGCCGCTTCCGGCGGGGTATGTGGGACTCGTCTGCGTTCAGAGTGGGGACCAGAATCGTTTGGCAGCATGTGTTCGTCACTAACTTGTGTTACAATTTCCCCGGGCCAATCGACATGGGAGTAGGTAGGAGACGGTTTACAAAATTAATACTGTGTCCCCAGTCGGCAAATTATTAGAGTTTGCGGCGTATAGGTTTAGTACGCTTCCATATATTTGAAATGGAGTGTCCACAGTTTGCTAGTTTTGCACTCACTTTACGCAGTTTGCAGCGTTACGTGCGCCGGCTGTCTCAGTTAGTGGCCGACTCTCATAACAGCTTGCTTGCGACGCACGAAAACTGATCTGCGTTAGCAGCTAACTCGAATTTCAGTTTGCCTACTGGGGACATGGCCTAAATATCAATGTATGTTCATAAAAATATTGATAAATTCAAGAAAAAAATGGACTGTAACGCACTGAACATCAGAAGTAAAAGTAAACTTGTAGTACCGTTTAGTAGGCTGCACAAAATTAGTAACTCATTCAAAGGAAATTGCATTTTATTTTATAATAAATTTAAAATACCTATTGATATCTTGGAGATGTCAATAGGTTCAAAGTTTTTATAAAACGAAAGCTTGTAGAAAAATCATATTACGATATTAAGGATTATATAAACGATAAAAAAGCTTGGGTACGAATTGCTCTATCTAAAGCTACTATAATTTATTATTCATTATGTGAGATGGTGATAACGAAAAAAAAAACCCGGCTAAGTTTGTTGTGGGCTTCTTCTTAGACCGGGGCGCGTTTGGAACCCTCATAGCTTTAGTTTTAAGTTTACGAATATAGTTATCACCATGAAATAACTACTATGTAAATTATTGACGCGTCAAAAGTGCCTTTTTAGTAGTAAATAGTCCTTCTATTTGAATAAAGATTATTTTGAATTTGAATTTATCTCTCCCGCGACAGGTCTCTCGCGTTCATGGCGGTGATAGATGCTCAGCAGACCTCCAGGGTCTAGGCAACCGTATATAGATACGTTCCGTATGACACATTCTGTTAATACGCATATCGCCTGAGCACAATTATAACGATCAATTAATATGAAGCGACCGGCCGGCCAAGGTGAACGGCGTTCTTCAATGGCCTATCGGAACAATCGTTGATTGTTTCAATTGTTTATTTATATTTAATAACGAGATTAAAAAACTACAATGACTGCCATATGTTTTATTTACGTATTTGATTATTATGCACATTGTTAAGTATCAGCCTATTAATGTCCAACAGCTGCGCCCAGCCTCTCTCTCATATCAGAGATGGAAGATTTATTTCTATTCTTCACATTAAGTATATTATATATTAGATATAATGTGGCGAGTGGTGCCTGAACAAAACAAAACCTGTGTTTCAAGCTTTGCATACAAGAATAATGCTAAATTACAAATATTATGTTCAATATTATTAATAATAATAAACGAAAATAGCCTCATACAATCTTATGGATTTCTTTAATGGAACAAATTTTAATGTTATACTAAGGGTTATTTAGATATGGCTCGAGATCACAGACCGACCACGCAGCCTTCATGCAGTTAGGGTTATGTTGGGTTGTTCATGATTATTATCACGTTAGTGATAGTAACCGTTACAACGGCTCAACGGTATAATTACGTGATCGCATAACTTTTGTCAAAGGTAAACAAGAGGTATGATTTATGAACCACTAAAAAACTGTTATGGTAGGCACACTTTACAAATATTGGACGTCACAATTGATGTCGATGGCTGTATTATTTTAGCATAACTACGTCCAATTATTGGCCCAACCCATTTATTTAGCCGTTTACATGAAGTACATTTGCTTAATTTAGTTCTTGCTATAAGAATACGTCATAGATACTATCGCATTTTTCCATTCTTGTGAATGTCCCCCGCATTAAGGTTACCTTCAAAAACCTTAACCTATTGATCTAGCTAAGCATAGGCTTTTCTTATATTCACATCGCAGGCCACCGAGCATTTGAGTCACCTGATGTTTAATAATTACCATCGCCCATGAACATCTGCAGCACCAGAAGAGCCACCGATGCATTGCCACCGTTCCTCCTGATCGGTTTCTACTCGGCTTCGTACCGGAACTTAAGCTTAATCACTTGCGATATGTGATATGTTTGGTAGTAGGATGATAACCATCGGCGGCTGAAGCCTCTTACCAGACCAGACTGGAGCCGGGAATCAAACTCAGGACCTCCCATTTTATAATATCATAGCATACGCCATGCACCACGGATATCATCAAAAAGTTAAACCTCAGATACAGAAAGTTATAGTTCAGACTGCGTCCGTGAGAAATAATGACTCATTCGCGAATAATACTGCGCTCTTAAATTTAAAATTAAGAAACTAAGAAATAAGCACACAGTTATTGCTTATAAGTCTTAGTTAAATATTAATAATTTATAGAATTTATACCTACTTTGCAAGGGAACTATAAATAAAATTAAAATGCAACTTATTTTGACCTTCTTTACATAGAAACGGAGCATCAGATGAGTTTGCCACGTTTCGACAGACCGGCGCTGCAACATTGCCACGATGGCAAAACAATACTGGTAGAGCAAACGTCATAAACAAAGGAATGTGGTGCGGTGCCGGAGTGCGCCGCTGCGTTACCGCAACTCCACCTGGTCTCGATGGATACAAATCCACCACGTGGTATACCATGGATTTTAAAGAAGAACACCGCCACAGCGGCACCGCAACGTCGCTGCAGCAACGCATCAAGTGGTCCGGTTGTAAAAGTAAATTAACGCCACTGGCTAAAGGATAAAGATTTATAATCGAGAATGCTAATTACAGCAGCTATAATGTCGTTTATACTACTATTACTTATATAATTTTCCTTATTTATTTTCCTCGTAGTTCGCATGATTGCTGGGTGATAATATTACATCTAAAGTACCTACCAAGTTTTCAGTGTCTTCCGCAGGGGCTTCCTTCAGGGGCTTTCGCAAAAAAGTCTATGCCTATAGCGCCTTTTTGCACTTACATCATGTTTACTTTGTAATTTAATATCTTAAATTTTCTCTGATGTACCAAATATAATGTAATAATCCATTCATAACATGTATTACATCTGTAAGTTCGTTACTTAGACCAAAATCCAAAAAACTGGTCAACATTTGCAGCATTTATCAAAATATACCTATAAGACTTCATTAGATACCTCAAAATAAAGCTAGTTAAGAACTAAAATAGTATCATCATCATCATGATCAACCCATCGGCTCACTACAGAGCACGGGTCTCCTCTCAATATGAGAAGGGTTTGGCCAGTCCACCACGCTGGCCATGTGCGGATTGGCAGACTTCACACACCTTTGAGAACATTATGGAAAACTCTCAGGCATGCAGGTTTCCTCGCGATGTTTTCCTTAGATAATTAAATGCTTAAAAACGCACATAACTCCGATACATTAGAGGTGCATTGCCCGGGATCGAACCCCCGACCTCTGATTAGGAGGTGGACGTCATAACCACAATATTAACAGTAGTTTATTGTACAGTAATTAAAACAAGTGTTCATTTTAAACTGGGTTTTATGGTTAAGTTGATTTTTCATATAGAATTGTCTAATAAATTTAGTTTTGAGTAAGAATTTGAGGGCGTAACATTTATTTTAAGCTTCTATGTTCCTGGGCAATTTTAAAAGGCAAGTATTATTTTGTTTGAAAATTTACATAACACTAAGGCTGAGAATGTAGAGCGTATCTACATACTAACCTCTTACTTTGCTAGGTCTTTACTGAACGATTATTTAGTATAATATACTAGTTACGAGATATATTTCATAGCTATCAAATAATTAACAAATGAAAATGTTGATATTAAATGCAAATTTATGTACGTCGCGTACATTTATACGCATTTACACGTGTGCGCGTCGTGTATTTGTAAATGGACAGCGCATTTACACCACGGCTTCCGATGACCCACGAATGTATCTACGTAAAATGAACATTGTGGGTTCAGACACGTCTCACTCAACAGAACTTACGAAACTCCCGTGAAACTCCAAAAGTTTAGTTTTTTTTTTTACGATTCCGAATTCGATGACCCGTATGGTTTGTTTGTCTATAAACTATGGTGAAATTTGAGCCGATAACCGATCCGGCTAAATTTGGCATATTACAGTGGTAAGCAGGCATACGACACTGTTAATACACAAAAAAAATTTAAGACCCAGATATATACCTATTGCCTATGCATGAGTAAAGGAAAACGGATCTTGAGGAGATCTGGCATATGAAATGATTTTCAAACAAAAACTTTTAAGCCAGGTATTCAACGGTTGCCGAGGAATTTTAAAAACATTAATTTCATAGTTTTGTGGTATTTAGATAAATAAAACTGTTTGAGAGACTAGGGTATCACATATAAGACTAGTCAACTTATGCGATACATATAGAAAAACTGTCGTTAACTAGTGATCATTTATAACAACTCGATTTTACCCGCGTTAATTTTGGTCTTAAGCAATAAATATTTTTAAATCAAATTGGTATTTCCAGAGATCTGCGCATTCTCAAACGTACAACTCTTGAGAGTTATATAATTCGTACATTTCCTCGTGATGGTAAAACACAATGTAGAAATACGCTGTAGGCCTTTTTATTATAGTTCCGCTTTGTGGAAGTATATAGTAATTTATAAAATTCTTTTCTATTCTATTACGCCATAAATGTAGCATAAAGCATAACGCGCACTTAATGGCATTGTAAATTTTTACAACATCTCAGTTATGGGCTATAAAGTGTCGTTATATCCGTTGCAGACGTAGAAATGGGTGTTTAACCTAGTTTAAAGTATTTACGCTATATATGCGCTCTCGTCATGGGGAAATGCAATACGTCTGTTCTCACCGTTTATCTGTTTTCCTGGATTATAATGTCAATAGACTGTTGCCCGCGACTGAAGTCAACCTTTTTATCAATTTTTAATAATCCCGCAGAACCGATAGTATACCGGGACATATTCCAACTCTAGGCAAAATTATGCCTAGATTGGTTTAGCTGCAAAGACGGGTTTGTTTTTTTTTTCGAGTTTTATTTCAAATAAGAGGCTAATAATTTTGAGAACATGAACACTTTAGGGCTATCAAATTATTCGTTGTTCGATGTCGTGTTGGCGTTGTTGTTATACACGTTGTCCTCTTGTCATGTTATTTAACTGTGGTACTAGATACAAATAAAGGTTATTATTAAAACTGTTATTTCACGAGATGAGCTCGTTCAAACTGCGAAGCAGTTTTCACCTTGATTATTTAGTAAGCATAAAATATAACGATTTTATCCGTACTAAATAATCAATAATCCATATTAAATAAATAATAGACGTTATTTAGAAAAATTAAAAAAAAAAACTAACGATAAAGCTACAACAAGCATGATTCCGAGAGATCAATTGCGTCGCAGAAGTCAGAGTACAGTTGACACGCACATGTATAAAAACGCGCTTTTTTTTGTGCGTTACGTTACGTTTGTTCAGTGACGACTTACGATCCGGAGAAGTAGCTACCATCTATAATAATCAAACGGTTAATGACCTAATGATAACACATTGCGATCTAAATATTCAATAGAGGCAGATAGTATTAAGAAACAGAAGTCCAAGATATGGGCATAGACTATATTGAACATAAAGCTTGTAGGTGTAATTTATAATGTTTATATATAAATGGTGACCACACTGATTTAGAACGTTAATAAATGACACTAGCCTAGAGCAAGGTCTAATCTATATAATAGATATTTTGGGTGATACTAATTATTAAAAAAAAACTATTATATGTCGACCATGTATTTATTACAATACATTTCTACTGAGACCACTTGATACCTTTTGGCACTTCTTTCATCCCTACATTCCCCTCCAAAATAACAACCTCATATAGAACTAATTTGCATTTGTGTTAACATTTTCAATATAACATTAAAATATCCAAAGATTAATGTATTACTTTTTAATCTGTTGATAAATTCAAACAATTGCCATTTTTAATTACTAGGTTTTAAATCTGAATCCTCAAACAGAAGACTGTCTGAAAGCTAAGTGTCAAATGCTTATCAAACATGCCAGTATGAAGAGTAACCTGAATAATGGGTCAAGATATGATGTGCCAGACAAAAAGTTTCAATTGTACATTAAAAGTTACCTATAAAACAAAAAAAGATCAAATGCAAAAGTGTGAGTCAAATTTATGTGTATGTACAAACAAACCAATCAACACATAACATAATCATCTATTAATAGCAATAAAATAATTATAAAATATAGAATTTAACACATGCATTTACACTTGACAGCTTTTTAACAAATTGTTTGAAACCATCTAACATCTGTGCCTTCAGTGTAAGTTTATACAAATTTTTATTTTCTTTAATAAATTGACTACCATTTGCTTGCAAACACACTCGATGGAAAGTGTTGATTTATCATACATTTTGGTTTGGAATTTGCAAGGTATCTCAGTTTGATGGTAAATTGAGAGATGGACTTGATTGAATTGTCATTGATAACGTCCTGAAATATAATATCTGCCAGTAATACTGATATTAGCCTGACTCAAAATTGCTAAAGTTCTAAAATGTCACACCAGTTTAGTAGTCGTGATCAACCCATTACTGACTTACTACAGAGCGCAGGTCTCCTCCCAATATGAGAAGGGTTTGGCCATAGTCCACCACGCAGGCCATGTGTGGATTGGCAGACTTCACATACCTTTGAGAACATTATGGGGAACTCTCAGGCGTGCAGGTTTCTTCACGATGTTTTCCTTCACCGTTGAAGCAAGTGATATTTTAATTGTTTTAAAAACGCACATAACTCTGAAAAGTTAGAGGTGCGTGCCCGGATTCGAAACGCCAACCTCTTATTAGGAGGCTGACGCCCTAACCACTAGGCTATCACAGCTTGTCTCAACTCATAACTGCATATAAAATAGGCAGATAAATAAAACAACAGCATCACTTGGTTAACTTAGAAGCTCACACTGCAGGCCAAATTATAGGTTTGAAAAACATATGAAAAGCTTTATAGCCAGTTAACATTATTTGTATCAGTACAGCGACGGTATCAACACATCTCTTGCTCAGAGGTGTATCAATAACATAGTGACTATTTATAGTTGCTCTAGTTACTTGACTTATAGAATCAGAAAACAGTAATAACATAATTACAAAAATATAGTATATCCTTCTCTCTCACAATGCTCAGATTCCTGAGAGAGGAAAAACAGCATCCTTTTACCCTGGAGAAATAAACCATGCAAAAAGCTTGTACTGATTATACTGATTGGAATAACATGAACTAGCTATAAAACTTTAGTTAGGGGTTAAAAAGAAAAACTAAAAACAAACAACATACAGACAACAAATAGAAGACAGCCACTAGCAGCTCACATTCTGTCCACAGAGAAGCCACCCATCAGAGCACACGCCGAATACCCTTCTCATGACTGAAGGTTGAGACATTGCGTCCCAATTTTATCTTCCATTGAAAATACACTAATTTTTTTTTATTTAATCTGTTTTTATCCTCTAACCCACTGTAATTAGAAAAATAGGTGTAACTTTATTTAATCAGACTATTTATAATGGAATGTCACAGCCAGTCCTTATTTAAATTTGATATGGGTACACTGTTACTGCACAGAAAAATAAACAAGTTCGTTATTGGATAAAATATAAATTCAACACGGCATTTTTAGACGGTATTCGATTGGAAATGGTATATTTATTTGCATTTACATTTGATTTTGGCACTGAATTTTAGGGCACTCGCACGTTCGTATGACACCAATTCACGGATTGCGAAAGTCTTGTTTCAGTCTTACTACAACAGTTTTCACGCTCCACTGCTACATTTAGGAAGAGGATAAAAAAAAACACTGCACTTATAATTTGAGAAAGCGAAAGAACAATATTTACTGTGGCACTGGACTACCAAACAAAAATAGCAGGTTACTATGTGAGTTCGGAATTTGGAATGAAATGTATCGTATTTCTGTTAAATATATTCGTGCTTGCGCGTGTTACGCCCAAGTTTAGATTGGAAATAGCAAGTTAATTAATTCAGGAAAAAGCTTTTCGAGCTAAATTAACGTGAATCGTAACTCGGAGCCGTAATTCGATTTGACAGCCGCCCCTCCGTCCTACTCCCCGCACCGTAATGCCCGCCCGCGGTCGATCGTAGTGTTGCCAACGGGAAAATTCTCCCACTTTTCAGTTAAACAAAGATTTAACAGAATTTTTCGTACGGGTATATTGTATAAATGTCTATCGATACAAACGAGTCAGCATACAATTTTGAATCAATCGTATGATTACAACAAATCTATATATATAAAAACGAAAGGTAACTTACATACTTACATACTGATTAAACACGAGATCTCAAAAACTATTGTACGTCTAAAGCTATAATTTACCAAGTAGGTAGTTGATAGTTAAGAGATGTCAGCTAAGAAAGGATATTTGGAAATTCCACCCCTAAGAGGATAATTGGGGGGGTTGGAAGTTTGTATGAATTTTCTTTGTTTTTGGAGTTAGAGACACAAAAATTTGCATTAAGATTAATAATAATAAATAAAAAACATGTATATCAATTTTTTTCAAAATATTACCTGTTAAGGGTGGTAAAATAGGAGATGATAGTTTTTGCTTATTTTTTTATTATGAAGTCTAAAAGCTTGAAATTTTGAAAATAGGTTTCTTTTAGGGCGTAAGTATAAGGTTAGAATTTGTTTTCATCCAAATCTACCCCAAAGGGAGTAAAATAGGGGTTTAAAGTTTGTATTGAAAGTCCTATGTTTTTTAATTTAGAGATACGATAATCGGCAATTTGACATTTGCCTGTAGCTTACTTTCTGGAGCAGGGCACACGGGAAACCTCAATCTCACGGGAAATCAGCAATTCTACGCAGACGAAGTCGCGGGCGCGGTGTATCGATTCACAATAACACTACGATATTTATTTACTACTACTTATACTGTGTAAATTAGGTTTATTTCTAGTCTAGTCTAGTACCTATGTTTCGATATTCAAATAAGGAAACCGATCTGGAAAAAATATTGCATAGATATACTCGTAGCTCCATTCCGGAGCATGGAGACAAACTTACTTTAGGAATACGTTTTAGATCAATATGACAAATGAAATGTTAAAGTTGAAACTAAGCAACAACAAAGGTATAAGGATGTGTGAATGAGTGTATCGGTGTACTTGTAAACAAGACGGGAAGTAAAGCAATTAAAAAACCAGTCCGGCATCCGTCGGGGCTGGAAAGTAACGAATCAATGCAATGACTGGATACTTGCTGTGGTGGGATTGCGATTAACGAATATGATTCCAGTTAATCATATCTCATTTATAGTATATAAGCAAAGAGTATACAAAGTATGGTTTGTATGCAAATACTGAAAAACTTAAGCTATTTTGATATAAAAATACTTAGTTTTATATCTATTCATATTGAATATTGTGTAAAGGATAACCAAGATACAATTTTAAGAACAACAGTAAGTTTAGACAGATTTTTTTTTGAGAAATATATTAGCCACAGACTACATTTATGGTAACTTCTCTCGGAAAACTAAAGAAAATAAACTTCGAGTGAAATCTTATTACAACGGATACTTTTGGCGAGTGCACATCTAGTATAGCTAATACATTATTGATAGAAGATAAACAAGTTTCAGTGCTTACCTACATTAAATTTATCAACAACGAGGTAAATGTAGAATATTACCTACTATGGCTTCTTCATTCTATTAATAAATAAATTAATTAATGAAAAGATGCACTTATTAATGTTAACATTCCTTACATTGGGACTTACAATAATTTGGTCGTTGTTATGCAATAAGGATCCAATCTACATAATACATAAAAGTTGAGTTGTGGCTAATAAACTTATCGTACAAGTCGTTACTCTTGTCAGCGTAACGATCTCAGAGATTTATAGGATGAACCTATCATCAAAATACCAGTAAGAATCCCTGTTATGGCAGGCCTGTCTTAACCAATGTCAGACATACGACACAGTTCATTTATTAAGCTTGCTAGTACTCGCTGGTAGGAAGAAGTAAGTAAGCAAGATATTATTTCTGTTTACTTCTGTGTATTTTAAATTTATATTTTCTGTATGTTTCACTTTTCATCATTTTTCTTGATATTTATTAATATTTAATTTTGTAAGCTGTGATAGCCTAGTGGTTAGGACATCCACCTCCTAATCAAAAGACGGGGTTCGAATCCGGGTACGCACCTCTAACTTTTCGGGGTTATTTGTGTTTTTAAGTAATTATAATATCACTTGCTTCATCGGTGAAGGAAAACATCGTGAGGAAACCTACACGCCTGAGAGTTCCCCATAATGTTTTCAAAGGCGTGTGAAGTCTGCCAATCTGCACATGGTCAGCGTGGTGGACTTTGGCCAAACCCTTCTCATATTGAGAGGAGACCCGTGCTCTGTAGTGAGCCGGCAAACGGTTGATCATGATGATTTAATTTTGTATGTTAAAACAAATGGAGACTACCATGCGCAAACATCATACGTATGATGCACGTGCACAAAAGCTGTGACAAGAGCGGTGGGCTCACATTCAATATAGATAACGTTAAGTAACTTCTAACACTTGCGAATAATAATAAAAATAAACCCAATGCTAGTTGCTCCCATATCCTGCGATCGCAACCGTAATATCCTACCCATCTGCGAGACACACGTCTCAAATGACGCAATGAAAATAACTCCGTGGGACGACCGAGTGTTCCGTATAATTTGCGTGGACGAATCTATTCAACGCGACCCTGAGCTTTATTGTGTGCCTAGGACGAAAATGCACGACCTAGACCGACAAACATTGCTACAAGTTATTCCGGCATGAGATGTTGAATTTTATCTCGCTGTTTAATGACCAACGGTTACACTGAAAATAATATTTGTATTACCAACTAGATACCTACCTCGTTAACGTAAAAAAATTGTGACTAATTTTTTAGATGAACATTTTATTTTGGATAGAAATTAATTCAAAGATAATTTATACATATTTATAACAAATTACCAAATGAAATTTCCGGGATGGCTCTCAATAAGTTCAAAGTTTATATAAAACGTAAGCTTGTAGAAAAGTCCTACTATAGTTTAAAGGATTATACAAATGATAAACAAGCATGGGTATGAAATATTGCTCTAATAAGATAGCTTTTAATATAATTTTAAGTGGCATGTGAGATGGTGATAACAAAAAGAAAATTTACCTGGCTAAGTTTGTTGTAGGCTTCTTCTTAGACTGGGGCGCTGGCTTAAGTTTTAAGTTAACGAATGTAGTACGCGCGATTTAAAATTTCATATATACCTGCGACTCTTTAGTGGTGGTCTACCTACACTGGATATTCCAGTGTGGGGTCGCCAGTCCACGACTTTGGGACCCCAACGCCCGGCGGCCCTTCGGGCTACGTAAACCGCCTATTGCCATTCAACTTTTCATCTCATGAAAGATATTTCTTATTTGCCATAGCCCTCTGCATCGCCTGCTGACTCTACTAATCAATTTATTCCCTAATCTTTGGGAAAGAGGCTAGGTTTTTCCAATTCGTAAATGCTACAAAAAAAAAACATTTAAAAATTTAATATATCACTTGCTTCAACAGCGAAGGAAAACATCGTGAGGAAACCTGCACGCCTGAGTTCTCCATAATGTTCTCAAAAGCGTGTGAAGTCTGCCAATCCGCACATGGCCAGCGTGGTGGACGATGGCCAAACCCTTCTCATATTGAGAGGAGACCCGTGCTCTGTAGTGAGCCGGTAATGGGTTGATCATGATGATTATGGTGATGATGATGATGAAATGCTACAATACATACATTTGATTGCTTACTTTTCATACTTTACTTCTTGATATTTTTTATCAGACCTGTTATAAGCCTGGATAGGTCGCTCTCCGGATTTTCATTCATTCTCTAGCCAGCACATAGTGCATGCTTTATACATTTAAGCCTGAATAGGTCGCTCTACGGAAATTCATTCGTTCTCTAACCAGCACATAGTGCATGCTTTATACCTACATTTAGCATACATCAAATAGTCACACACATTTAGTGCCTACACAACTTCTTCACATGCATCTAGCGATCAACCCACGCTCAAACTGAACTGAGTTTTGATTTAAATTCCACACTCGAGTAGACACGGCCGTGACCGCAAAATTCAAGAATAATAAATTCTGATGAACTGTAAGTGCGATAAAAACGTTACCGGCAACGATAAATATTGAATAGAATCTGATTACAGTCGCGATCACCTTCCGCTCTCCGTTATTTATTCTTCAATGGAAATGCAATTCATGTATTCTCATCTCACACTGCCATAACCAATGTTATACCACTGTGAATAGTGTGCTAATTTGAACGGTACCTAGTTACTACTAAGATAGTACACTCATTATCCGTGCGTCAGTCGGTCTGTCTGTCAGGTTTTATTTTATATATATACTACAAGTTAGCCCTTGACGGAACCACACCTGATGGTAGCGGGCTAACCTGTTTGGGTATGGTAAAGCCGTACTTTTAATTGGTTTCTACTTGAACTCGTGCCAGAACGCTAAATCGCTTGGCGACACGTCTTTGTCGGTATGGTGGTAACTAGCCACGGCCGAAGCCTCCCACCAGACCAGACTCTAGTCTGAAATTCAGGACCTTCAATTTATAATGCAACAGCGCATGCGCTGCGCCACGGAAGTCTTCAAAGTCGTGCTTGCATCTTATTAACCTGTTAAAGAGTTGAAATTATCACAGTATGAGTATTTTATTTTACCAATTAATAAGAAAAAAAAATTTAGTGTTTTCATGTTTTTTTTTTACGGCTTATATTGGTTTTGATTTTTAGCGTACCTTGTCTTTGGTAAGGTCATACTTAGCCTGATATTTATGAAGCCTGCATAATATTGTATCGAAGTAAAGAAACAATTATAAAAAAAACTTGAGAGGTGTCAAGGGACACCCGGAGTTCCTTTCGATTAATTAGTGAAGGAATTGTAATAAAATTGTATTTTATTTAAGTTATAATAATATTTTTTTTATATTAACAAATATAATGTTATATAAACTTAATCAGTAGGCTCAATTTTGTACTCCATCAGCAATATCCGGAACTTGTGCAGAAACACTGTCAGGATTCATTATTATTATTATTATTTATTATTTACAAAAAACCTGTATACACTCAACAAAAATAATCGTCGCGACACCACACTGTTCAATACGAAATAGAAATGAAAATATCTGGCTTGCTTTCTATAAGAGAGAGAGAGAAAGACAGAGAAACATGCGACGCCGCACAGCTTACAATAACAATAAGTATCGTGACAACTTTTCGTAAGAATTTTTTCCGTCTAGCCCCCTTTCACAACGCGCGATAAGGAACTTCGTTCCAACAACGAGAATTTATCTTCGAAGTAAGCTTAATGCAACACAAAGCTTTGTCTTGTTCAATCTGTTTTGTTGTCTGGAGTGTTGTTCGTGGGTTAAATGCACTTAAAGTTCGGTAAATATACTCGAACTACTCTATATATTCAGTGACTGGAGTAACCGTTAATCTGCCGATGTGTATGGTTTGTCAAATGTTCTGATTTGTCAAATCAAGACTTTCTCGTGAACTAGTTTTCCGACCGAAAGTAAGATTTATGGTGAAACTTTTACGTTTAACAAAAAATAACCACTAAACTTTTCACAAGATATACAATTGCCTCTCGTTCCGTATCACTATCCTGGCTTTATCATGATGTATACTGACATAATCTTTAATCCATTATAGATAAATATTATGCAAAACGAAAAGCAGTCATAGGTAATAAGATCAACACATACAATCTGAAAATAATTTATTGCATAAACTAGTTGGTGCCCGCGACTTCGTCTGCGCAGTCAGTATTACGAGTAGCTTATATTAGCGTGGCGTAGAAAATAACTAACATTATGACATTAAAATTATCACGCCGATGCATGGTAGATTTTTCCTGCCCACTTGACATTTATCATTATATTTTGGACAATTCACACAATATCTTTATAAATTGTAGCCTATATGCTATTCTGATGTATAAGTATTATTATTGTAAAGTTTCATACAAATCCATTCAGTAGTTTTTACGAGAAAGACTAACAAACATCCATCCATCCATACTTTTATTTTTTGAGACAGGTTTGCGCTTGACGACAATCAGTACCAGAAAGCACTGATGAGGTCTAGGTTGGAGCGCGCTTGCCTAGAAAACGCCTATTCACTTACGCATTTGTAATATTAGTAGGATGAGCAGCACCGTTGTTGAGCAGAGTGGTGGTGACCGAGCAGCGTGTAACACATGACGTGTTACCCTTCACGCAAGCATCCGCCTTCTAACATGAGGTGCACTGGGGATGCATTAACACCTAGCGCCAGCTAAGATTCAAGGCAGTATGCATAAGAAATGAAGGGTCATTTTGACCCTGCCTCGGTGACTCTGGGTTAAAACTGGAGCGATGGGGCGTGCCGCGTTATATATTTCATACTTGTGCGGTGATATACATTTTATTCAATGTGCTTATACAGTAAGCCTATTTGTAATAAATGAATTTTGTTTATTGACACTTGAATCTACATGAGCTTAGCAAGTTATACTTAGCATTGTATTCTAGTGGTGGTAGTTATTTTCATCATCATCATCATGATCAACCCATTACCGGCTCACTACAGAGCACGGGTCTCCTCTCAATATGAGAAGGTTTTGGCCATAGTGGCCACCACGCTGGCCATGTGCGGATTGGCAGACTTCACACGCCTTTGAGATCATTATGGAGAACTCTCCGGCGTGCAGGTTTCCTCACGATGTTTTCCTTCACCGTTGAAGCAAGTGATATTTTAATTGTTTTTTAAAAATGCACATAACTCCGAAAAGTTAGAGGTGCGTGCCGGGATTCGAACCGCCGACCTCTGATTAGGAGGCTGACGCCCTAACAACTGGGCTATCACCGCTTTTTTTGTATTTATTATACCACTTTTAAATAGGTAATAAATATTAATAAAAGTAGTCTCTAACGAGCATACTAGAGGATTTATCACTAATTTTAGACCTTTCAGGCATATTTGTAGGATATTTGTGCAAGTACGGCCAAAGAAACACATTGTCGAGTTCTACGCTCGTCGAACTATCGATTGACCGTAATCACATCAAATAGTAGAAAGTAATTGTAAGTAATTGTAGCTACACTACATTGCATGGATCACTTAGAAGATTCCTACTGCTATTTAAGGTTTACATTCCTTTTAAAATCTCCTCCACATTGCCTTCATTGGCATAACCTACTTTCTTGTTAATTCTCGAGTCTCACACTAGATACTCATACGCTAATTTCTATACGTATGCGTAATACCTTCAACAATTTGATTGATTTAATTCTCCAAGCAAAAAAATTGATTTGATTTCTCGATACTGATAACTGCAGTTTCTACGTATTTTGCTCCTGTAAAATGGTGGTGGTTGAAACACGGTGCCCTCTGGGATATTACCGTCTTCGCCGGCGAAGACGAGGTCCGGACGTGGGCTCCATCCAAGGCCTCGGATACGGACCACTCACAGTCCGACCCCCTCGGTATACCAAACGTCGTCTAAGCCGAGGTTCGGCCTCAAAGGAGACGACCTTAGGCAGACGTTCCGTTAGTTTCTTCGAGCCCTAGGGCTCAAAATTTCTTCTGGCAGAGCTTCTTTCCGAAGCTCGCCAAACAGCCCGGTTACGCCGTGGCAACCAATAGGGTTGTACAGCTAATAGACCGTCCGAAAAAAAAACCTGTGGGATATAAATCTCTACTAAGGGTTCCGAGACTTCAAGTTTTTGTGCTGTCTCCTGTGACTTGCTTGACGTCGCCTTTCATTTAATAACACTAAAAAATATTCTAAACGCTGTGTTTTTCTCATCGTTTTTCCAGTACCTTCGGAGTTTGGGCCCCAAATCGTCGACCTTATAAGCTAAGTAAGCCGTTACGTTATAAGTTCTGAAACTCGTTAAGCTATGAAACGGATCTTCTACAGATTATCTCGTTTTCATGTTTTATCAGCAGATTTTTTTGAGGACGTCCGTGGCGGCTCGAATCTGGTCTTGTGAGAGGCTTCGGTAGTTACTACCCTTCCGACAAAGATGTGTCGCCAAGCGATTTAGCGTTCTGCACACACCACGACTTTGTGCAGAAATAGAAACATGGGTTAGGCCGCTATCATCTTAGACTGCACCATCACTTACAATCAGGTGAGATTGCAGTCTAGGGATAACTTGTAGTGTATATAAAAAAGATGTGACGTGGGCGCTCTTACGAGCCATTTCTGTCTACCGACAGCAGCAGGTTTCAGATCCTTTGTCGAGATATTTTTGCATGAGTATGTTGTGTCTGTTACATTCCTAACAGTCTTAGTTTTATTTTGATTATGATAACGTTCTGTTAAATTAATTAGGAGATGATGATGGCATTACCTATTTCGAACCAAAGTCCCATAAAAAAAATTATCTTCGGCAAGAGAACAGACCGCAAGTGCCTCTGAGCTTTGTTATCAAGGGACAATATGAGTTCCTTAAGTCACCACAACATACCATTATCACGTGGACCAGCAATCGTCAAGCCAATTGAGCCAGTCGAGTCGTCGACAGCAACTAAGTGTTCATCACATGCTATTAATTAGCAAAGTGGCGATGTTTTTATCGCTGCGTGCATTGAGAGAAACATTCACGGCGGATTCTACGTAGACATAAATTTAGTAAAAGCTCTTTATTCGCGGGGTATATGTTCCATAAATATGCCCCGAATACAGAAACCGTGAATACAGGATGGTAATTTATATGGGATTATACTGGGGATACGTTTCTAGGTGACCAAAAAAAAAAACAAATACACATAAAAAAACAATTCTAATTTTGTAATTTTTTTAAAAGCTCCTTTAATTCAAACATAAACGCAGCAGTCGCATTAGAAAACATCCCAAAAACAACGCAGTCTAATAAATAAAGTGGAAAGCACCTATAAAATCCTTTATAGCTCCCACCTGACGACCTGTCGCATTATAAAGTTAGAGGTCCTGTGTTCGATTCCCGGCTCGAGTCTGAACTGGTGGGAGGCTTCGGCCGTGGCTAGTTACCACCCTGCCGACAAAGTGTGTGACCCTACGTGTCACCAAGCGATTTAGCGTTCCTGCACGATGTCGCGTAAAAACCAATTAGGAGTATGGGTTTACCAAACCCCTAACAGGTTAGCCCGCTACCATCTTAGACCGTATCATCACTTACCGTCAGGCGAAATTGCTGTCAAGGGCTAACTTGTAGTGGATAAAGAAAACTAGAATGCAAGATTTTTTTACTTACGTGAAAATTAAAGTCATTTGTACAGCATATAAGTACTCGTAGATAGCGATCACAGCGGAAGGGCACGCGACATTACGCCCAGCTAGAGCTATCCAATTGAAAAATTAGTTAGCAGCCGACTTCACGGAATGAGGAAGTTATTGTTTAAAGAGGAAATGAAGCGGAGATTGTAATGTTAGGCCGACGGAGAAGCTGTAGATGGCCTCTGGTTAAAATATCCTATAATTCGTCCGCGTTTGTACGCGGGCAGAAATTGTCTTCAGCGACAAATGAATTTTCCCTTAAACACAATATACCCCGATCAAACGCATCGCATAGCACTATGACTCTGTCATATATCTTAAATATTTGTTTTTGTCTCTCTTGTCTGTTTTTTTTTGTTTTTAGTGTATATTTGTTTTGTTTAGACTTTGTTTTTGTTATAATGTTATTATGTGTAATCATTTAATTAGTGTTATTGGATATTGTCCGTTCTAATTAAATTAAAAATTAATTAAATAAATAAATAATAAATAGCTTGCCAGCGTCACTACTTTTATTTCGCTTCACGCAAAACTGAATTTGCTGTATTATTTTCCATCCTAAAGTTCGTTGTGGGCTCCAAATCCGAGGGGATTTCGCAGAGAATAAACCAAACCCAAAAACACAAACATCAAAATTGAATGGCTGTGATTTTAAAGTAGCTGTCTCTTATTAAGATCACCAAAAAATAATTAATTTAATTAAAACCCGGCTAAATTTGTTGTGGGCTACTTCTTAAACCTGGGCGCGTTTGGAACCCTCCTAACCTTTAAGTTAACAAAAGTAGTAAATACCATCAGCTCACATTTTTTCGAAAATTGGATTTTAAAAAGATTTGTCTGAATTAACTCGATTTTTCGAACTATTGGAATAAAAAAGAGCTTAAACGCCGTTAAACGTCGATTTCTGTATAACGTGTCAGATTCTAAAATATTACACATCGACGTAAATTCTATTCTATTTCCGTCTTCAGAATGCAAGCTAACCAAGCTATCAAGTTTGGTTCAGATCGGTGCAGTTCGAGTCGAACATGAGCGACAAACAAACTGACAGTCACGGTTTAGCATTAATATGGATGACAATGGCTAGTTTTTTTTTCAACGGAAAATTGACAAGCTTTTTGACTTACAACTGACCTCCAAAGCTCGTGACGTACTCGAGTGTCCATTACTCATTAAGTTATTGCACAACGATGACATAACCACAGCATTTGATGGAAAGTGTAAGACGAAACACGTTTGATGTTGTCTTAGTCATCTTACATACGCTGTTACATATCACGGGCACCCAGTTACTAGAAACCAGTCTGCATTTAACACAGTCCTAACAAAGAGGGGCTTATCTAACCAAGGCAGAGTGAAGATTTGTAACCCACATATTGATATAGCGACTTTTCAAAACGATATGTAATTCTAGACAAAAATATATTTACTGTCAGATGTACCATTTCTTCCTAATCCAGAATATCTATTTATCTCAATCATACTAATATTATAAATGAGAATGAAAGTTTCTTTGTCACACCGTAAACCTACTTAACCGATCATCATGAAACTTGTACATATATCCTTGGAGGTATTGGATGTAACATAGCCACTTTTAATTTTTAAAAAAAAGTGTTTTGAAAAGATAAAGGAGTGGTTTGTTAAAATATAGTTATCATATTGATTCCTCCATTGTAATGATCTCTGATACTCATTCAATGCGAGCGAAGCCGCTGGTAAGAGGTATTTCAATAATATTAAGAAGATGCATTTATCTTTCTTAAGACGTCATTCAAAAGTCGAAAATCTCTGTCTATAATTTTTAAATTGGTTAACTAACTAACTACCCACCTCTCACTCCACCCATTATCTGCCCACCGCAGAACAGGCATCTCGTCTTAGAATGTGAAGGTTGGTGGCCGCAGTCCACCACTCTGGCCAAGTGCAGATTGGTTTATTATTTTTGTACCAAATTTGTGATAACAAACACTTATATAAAAAGTATATAGAAAAGAAAGCTTATCTCCATAAGTGATCATAAATCTTCCAGATGTGAGTAAGATGACTTTGTTGATTGTGTGCAACTTTCTCATGAATTTTATTCTACTACAAGTAAGTCCTTGACGACAATCTCACCGGTTAGCCGGCTAACCTGATTATGATAAAACCATGCTCCTAATTGGTTTTTACGCTACTCTTACTCGCTTAGTGACACGTTTTCGTACGTAACTAACCACGGCCGAAGCTTCCAACCAGACAAAAAGTTGTTTAAAGCAAATGATTTATTTTTAAAGCATTTAATTTCTTCAAAAGCCGAGACACGCGTGGCAGCAAAATGTCCGATATGGTGCCATCATCTCTTTAACTTGTTTACAAAAGTATTTAAAGCGACTTAACAGTATTTAAAGTGATCTTTTTTGTTCGCGACAAAATTACGGAAACAGCTTTTTCCGCTGAGTCATATAGCACTGCGTACCGTTACGTTTATTTAGTACAATAAAATTAATAATAAACTATAGTTCCATAGGTACTATAGTTTATTATTAATTTTATTCATTATGTGAGATGGTGATAACGAAAAAAAAGAAAAACCCCGGCTAAGTTTGTTGTGGGCTTCTTCTTAGACCGGGGCGCGTTTGGAACCCTCATAGCTTTAGTTTTAAGTTTACGAATATAGTTATCACCATGAAATAACTACTGTGTAAATTATTGACGCGTCAAAAGTGCCTTTTTAAGGGCTATTTGAATAAAGATTATTTTGAATTGAATTGAATTACCATTAAAGCCTTATTGTAGTTAAGGATGTTTTGATTAAGTCTTTATATAAATAAAATAATAATACCGTTGGGGAACCTCAAAAATATGCGTTGAACGAAACAACACGTTTTTTTTCCTCTTTCACTACTATGTGTGTTGTCGACGCATCAAAAGTGCCTTTTAAAGTAATATTTGAATAAATTTTATGATTGATTACTTGATTGATTTTAGGAGATAAAATAAGTTGAATTTTGTACGGCTAATCTTAATATAACCACGGACAATCTTAACTGAACATTGTTTGCTTGATTTTGATTTTTAAGATTAAGAGATGTCATGCAACTGATTAAAGGATAATCCACTATACGGATAATTCCGCGATACGATATCCACTTTACGTGAATTTTCATGTGTTTAGAAAGTGAGATCATGCAGGTTCCCTTACGATGCTTACCTGTATCGCAAAAGCAAGTGAAATTGAATCTAAAATTTCATATATTCACCGCAAGACACAGAGAAAAGTGGCATCCTATTGTGGTAGATATCCAGCGAAATAGAACGAAACGAAATTTAAGTGCCTAGACCTCATAACTGTCCATCAAGCATGATTGTAGTCAAGAGCAAGCCTTTTTCTTTGTCATAGTAGAAAAGCTAAATGGCTACTTCCGTTCCTTGGGCAGGACGGAGGTTATGTGCGACTCCGACCCATGGGTATACCCGAAGTAAAAACCATCACGGCATGTCCCTCTCGCTGGTTTTACTGGACGCCCGGGTGACCCGTTGTATACTTCCCGGACGCCCTACTAGCCGCCCCAGCCTACGGCCGGGCCTCCCGCGCTACAAGTACAAACAAAGACAGTGAGAAGATTTGTGCAATGGCGGGCAGCAAGACTATTTTTAATTAAAAAACCAGAAAACAATTAACATATCACATAACGCCAAAACGAGCATGAAAGATGGTCCTTCGAAAGGGCGGCCGAAGTCTTAATCTCTAGGCCGCTACTGAACGTAACGCAATCTTAATGACGCGCCGTCGATAAGCTCCGTGCAACAATCGCTGACATAACGTCTAGTCTGTAACGCTGTCTGTACATTGTACAGGTCAACAAACGAGACAAAACATGCACACAATACGGGAACAATAGGTGTATTCATTCGCTATGAATGTTTACACTTACAGGCGAACACTTCTGAAGCGATCCGAAGAACTTATAACTCCATATATGAATTACATAGCTATGATTAGGACATCCACCGCCTAAACCCGGGCACGCGCCTCTAACTTTTCCGAATTATATGCGTTTTTAAGCAATTAAAATATGACTCGCTTCAACGGTGACCGAAAACATAGTGAGGATACTGGCATGCCTGAGTTCTCCGTAGTGTTCTCAAAGGCGTGTGAAGTCTGCCAATACGCACATGGCCAGCGTGGTGGACTATGGCCAAAACCCTTCTCATATTGAGAGGAGACCCGTGCTCTGTAGTGAGCCGGCAATGTGTTGATCATGATAATGATGATGATGATTTCTTAAATATTAAATTAATTGAATAAGAATGACCGATAACAACATTTTAAATGCAAAGTAGCTAAAATGTTTTCATAGAGTATTTAAATAAGGTCCATTTGGTTCAATTGAACGAACCGCACCATCGGTCTGTCGCCATGATCGATCTATCGATGATATGAACACACACAAGTGACGAGACAAACGATTCATATACAAAATAAATTCAAATTTGAGGCCTTTGTTGGATTATCAGTTCACATTTGCTTTATCGGCTTGAAATGGAGTACACGAATAATAAACGTTTTTTTATGGAAACTTTTACGGTTGCTAGTAGCCTGTTGGGCCTAGCCATTTCCTTGTTCGGTAATGTTTCGGTACTTCGCAGTACTTATATATTTCGTAAAGTGTGAAACGATTGGATTTGGTTCCCCATTCACCACCTTGCTATCGTACCGCTATCGAAGAGGTCTTCATCATCCCAAAAAATTGGCACAAAGCGATTTGAATAAATTTTTGGGACTTCCTTACCTATATGGGTTGGGAAAGTTTTTCCGAGTTTAATACTTCCAAATTTTCTTGACCTTGTTACCTTTAAATCAAGATTGATCTGATAACTAGGCAAATGCGTCCTATCATAGGACACATCTACGTTTTTCATCAGGTTATAATTTTTTTATAAATGTAATAAGATTATAAAATTCTACTTTTAAATCTAATTAATTAGTTATTTACTTCTTTCTAATCTAATTAATTAGTTAAACTAGTCTATACGGTTACGAGTATTTCCGAATAAACCAAAAATCAATCTTAGTGAATAACCATAAAACCAAAACCATATTTTTTCAGTGTAACTGTTTCGTACCTCGCAAAAAAGTGTAGGTTACAGCAAAAAGTATAAGTGGATGTAATGCTAACATTACGGTTGTTATGAGAACAAGAAATAACTGTTTTAATGTTAGCACGAAAACTGCTGGCCACACAGGTGGGAAAATTGTTAAGGCAGTGCAAGAGAAAAGCTAAGAGATACCGTTTTCATTATTACGCCTATAGTGATCATTTAGATTAATTTCCATGACAGCCAGACAAATCTGTGGTCGTTATTATATACGTAATAGGCAACACTTCGCATATTCTCAAAAAACAAAGTAGACTTAAAACAAAATCTCCTGATGTACCTTTGTGGTTTTCCGTATAAGAAAACTTTTTCATACGTAAAATCGTACATGGTTACACCCATGTACGTAAAAATAAAATAATGCACACAAAGACAAATCATAAATCTGAATAAATTAATAAATAAAACCTTATAGACAATCATAAATATCAAAAAAACAACAAGATAAACAGCTCAGTTCGGTGTTGCAATACCTAATAATTGATACAACGCTGATTTTCAGTTGGGACAAAAAGGTGATGCCACGGAGAGACAGCGTAGCATAGACAAGTTTAAATCCTGAGTTCTGTGATACTACTTGTATACTCCTTGGTTAAGGTTTCAAAGAGTATACAAACACCATATCATAGAATCTTCTTTATGTTATATATACGTGACACTCCACAGATGCATAATAACACAATACAAACAGATTAATCAAAGCAAATGCGATATGTTTTTCCTTACTCTCATGTGTATACCTATCCCATACTATAAATCATCCATGCAAATCGTGTTCTTGCATCCTATCGACCGTGAACGAGATGCGAGCGAGCCCTGAATAACGATATTAGTTCCGTCAACAAACAAACGGAAAGTGGTCGCGATCTTCGGCCTATTAATATCCCAGGGCTTAATGGGCAACTTCTCTCACACGGGAGATGGAACTGGAGCATTGGACGCATTGGTACTCCAATAGGGCTTCATTAATCTTAATAACATTATAATTAGAACAAAAGGGATAGACTGCTGCACGTGCTCTTCAGGATCGGTGGTGGACACCGACAATTTTTTGACTCTGTGCTGGTACTGACAGCTAGTACTGGTATAACTCGCGATTCGATTCTAGGAACTTGTTACACTTAGTCAAACATACTAAGCATTATACCAACGGGGCAGGATGGTATGGCTATGTTTTTGCTGCCAGTGATGGGATATGGAAAGAAATTGACGCTAACTATGGGCCTTTTACGACTGAGGAAGCTCAGAGTCACTCAGCTGCCAATGGAGTGAGCTATACCCTGATTGTGTTAATATGATCAAATAACTGTCTCATTGGTCTAGCAGTCAGCATGCGATTACATACATACGGAAACCAGCTTCGCCGCGCGGTTTTACCCGCGTAGTTCCTATTCGCTAGGGATTGCGAGAATTATGTAATAGTACCGGAGATCACTCCGAATATCGAATCTTACAAAATTTACGACTTTATAATATAACTAGATTTTACCCGCTTCGAACGCATTGAAGCCAATAAATTGGTATCAGAGTTCAATCAGTAGAAATAAATCAATTTTTTTTTTTTCTTTTAATTTACCTCCAGGAATATGTGTACAAAGTTGCATGATATAATATTAGACGTTAGAACGTGAGATTGTTTTTGAGAGCGTTCCTGCGGTTCTTGTCATTATTTTTAGCGAGTGTCACGCGGTAGTCGCTATAAATATTAAGTAGATGAGCTGTGATTTTTGCGCTGGACCAGACGCACAATATGGCAGGCAGCAATTAACACTGGTGTAGAAAACTTTAAGATATCTTTAATTCCAAATTCAACAATACCCAAATTATAACAACAGATAACTTTTTGTAAATATCGCAACTATTTTTTACAGATAATATGCGTAAAAGTATGATTTATTATTAAATGTGGCACAATTAAAACCCAAATATTATAATAATATATAAAGATATTCTTAATATATAAAAGGAAAGGTCACTACTCACTAACTTATCTACAACCAGGAATAGAAATACCCTTGGATCTAGATACCTGAAACAAAAAAGCTTTTACACGGAGGCTCCCTTTATGATTTAGACAAGAGATAAGACCGAATTGTTCAAAGATGAAACCTTAAAGGGGTTTTCATAAAAAAGTAGATATGAAAATCCATCATTTTCAAAGTAAAATCTATAAACAATAGTATAAGGATTTTCAGTTAGCAATTAAGACAGATATGTTTCAGGATTTTCGAATTTCTACCTTAAAGGGTGTAAAATAGACGCAAAGCTATGTATGGAAATCCATTATTTTTTTAAATAATTCCATAATAATTTGGAAAATAAATTGTAATTTCTGCTAAAATAAATACATTCTTGAGGAAGCAATAACTCGAATAACTGGGACGCGTTGTGTTGAAGTGCATTTCGTAGAGAAATTCGTAGTTCGTCGTATGAAAATATTTGAAGTTGCGAGGAACTTCTAGTAATATTTACATATAGAAATACATTAGCATGATTTTACCCGCCACATTATCATTTCAATCTCATTGTTATTGATACACAACGATTAGGAACTAATGAATAAGTGCTAATAGTACGCATTCCAAGTGGTAAAGTAGAAGGAACTAAGTAGGAACTAGTGAGGTAACCCAAGTTCAGTTTCACAATCCAATAACACTAGTTATAAGGAGAAATTACTGCGAGATTTATTTACTGCACGTGAGCTATAATTTTGAAGAAAGTGATATTGACGCTTATCTGCTTATCTGAAGACAACTCTATATTACTTTTGCTTATTGCCAATTGATACTATTACTGTATCACTTTCTCACTATTACACGTTTTATACTACTCTTATTAAATGATACCTATTAATTTGCCGCTAATTTATGTGTGTTGTCCTACAATATATAAATACGAAACACGGAACTTTTGCATTATGATCATACTAGCTTCTGCCCGCGACTTGGTTTGCGTGGACTTCAGAATTGGGTCTAAACCTTCGCTCGCTTAACAATTTTAAATCTTCCTACGGGAACTATTTGAGAGATCAGTATAGAAATTTTCCATAGCGTAGGTGACATGCATACTAAATTACAAAGCTGTCTGCCCGCGGCTTCGCTCGTAAACAATTTCCAATTTTCTCTCGGGAACTACTTAAGGTATCGGGATAAAAGGTAGTGTATATTCTTTTCCAAGTTTTCACATGGAAAAGGGTACATGCCAAATCCGCTCAGCCGTTTTCGCGGGATTGAATACCAAACATTCACACTTTCACATTTATAATATATATAGGAATATACCATTTGTCAGTCTTTCTGTTCATCAAAAACGGCTAATTGAATAGGGTCGCAATTGCAACTTTTACTTTCATCTACGTGCATTAACGTAATTCGGTTACAGTTATTCCTGCAGGAATTTGAATTTCCCTAGATTAAAAGTGGCTAATGGTTGAATTAACTCTGAATAAAATATAAATGCATTGTCTATGTAATAATAAATAACAATAAAATAAAAAGCCTTTTATTTTTCCTTTACAACATATTTAAACTAAAACATTGCCTATAAGCGCATAGAAATAGCCATTCTCCGATTCCGTCCTACTCACACTTGTCCTTTTAATTGATTTATAAAGTTCCATAATATGTTAGAACGAAGAAGAAGGAAAAAATGGACTGTAACGCACTGAACATTAGAAGTAAAGGTAAACTGGTAGTACCGTTTAGTAGGCTGCACAAAATATGTACTCATACAATACATGATCAACCCATTACCGTCTCACTACAGAGCACGGGTCTCCTCTCAATATGGGAAAGGTTTGTTGGCCATAGTCCACCACGCTGGCCATGTGCGGATTGGCAAACTTCACACGCCTTTGAGAACATTATGGAGAACTCTCAGGCGTGCAGGTTTCCTCACGATAAGCAAGTGATATTTTAATTGTTTAAAAACACACATAACTCCGAAAAGTAAGAGGTGCGTGCCCGGATTCGAACCGCCGACATCTGATTAGGAGGCTGACGCCCTAACCACTGGGCTATCACCGCTTCAACTCATACGCTCTTTATTAATTTCTCCCATCATTTAATATGTTGGAATTGATAATACCAACGCTATTACGACTTGTTTCGTAATCGGAGCAACGCAAACGAAATCACTATAGGTAAGTATGCGTTGATAATTGCACGTCCACTTAACAATTACAAACGAAACCAAGAGTTTACGACTGCTATTAAACAATCATCGACAGCGTATGCGGTGATCAATTAAGTTTTACGACGGTGGAGTGCAAACTGCAAAACGTTTTTCTTAACTGGCAACTCTAACTAGCTTTACCAACGTGTGTGTTTTAAGTTGACGAGTGTAGTTATCACCATCATTTCACGAATAAAATTAATGGAAAATGTGTGTTATATATGGACGCTTCATAGATGCCTGTAATAGGTTTACATGAATAAAGCAATTTTGATTTTATTTTGTGCAGAGTGCCTGAGGTACGATATTTACTGAATATAAACTGCCAAAAGATAAATTCAAAATCAAATTCAAATAATCTTTATTCAAATAGTCCTTTAAAAGGCACTTTTGACGCGTCAATAATTTACATAGTAGTGGTTTGATGGTGATAACTACATTTGTAAACTTAAAACTAAAGCTATGAGGGTTCCAAACGCGCCCCGATCTAAGAAGAAGCCCACAGCAAACTTAGCCGGGTTTTTTTATTTTTTTGTTATCACCATCACACACAATAAATAATAAATTATAGTACCTATGGAGAAAGAGCAATTCTAACCCAAGCTTTTTTATCGTTTATATAATCATCCTTAATATGAAATATAATTTATCTATAAGCTTTCTTTTTTAAAAACTTTGAACTTATTGATAGACATCTCCAAGATATCAATAGGTAATTTATTATAAAATAAAATACAATTAAAATTAATTTTGTGTAGCCTACTAAACGGTACTACAAGTTTACTTTTACTTCTAATATAGTTTATCGATAATTTGTATGAAGTGGATATGGACACACTAGTGAGCTTAAAAATGTACTCACAGTGTTTAAACGTTACGAAGCAATGTCAGGGACATCGTCACTGAGACCGAAGCACAGGTTCTCTTGGTAAGAAAAGTGCTAAAAATCTTTTTTACTAATATCAATCTGTCAAACTCTTGGCACAGATTTCCTCTCTCATATACTATAAAACAGAGGGAGTTTAAGCTTTTAGTTTGTCAGGTTAACCCTCTAATGCGGGTTGGCAGGCTTCAGTAACGGTATCTCATTTATGGGTAACTTTCAAAAGATTAACAGTGCCAGGTTTCAGTATTCAAAACGTTTACAAAACAACTATTAATTATTAGTCTCCCTTCCTGTGGGGTAATTTATTACACACACTGACAACACCGTGACATATTAATTTCACGGATTGGTCGCGGAGAAAGTGAACGGGCGCGGTTCACGGATAACTTGGGAATTATTAACACTTCCCACGATACATATAAGATGGATCTTTGCGATTGTACGTTCGTTCGTCCAAGGCCAAGAATATATTGACGCCAAGTATAATTGTTCAGAACCTTTAGGTCAAGAAATTTTTGTGAAGTTTACGTCTCTCTGGCTGTTGTGGATTAACGTGATTAATATTTACATATTTTTTATCAACCAACCCATCTGCATGGGTTGCCTGATTTTAAGTGCCGCCAAAGAACTTCTGCAGCATCCGAAGCGCCACTGTCTGCATGGGTTGCCTGATTTTAAGTGCCGCCAAAGAACTTCTGCAGCATCCGAAGCGCCACTGATGCGTTGTGAGCTGAACCCATTCTCCTAGCGTCAGAGGCATATCGAAATCTCTCCGACCAAAAACTTATTTTTATTTTTAAACTCATAAAAATGAGAGCTAATCGTTGCAATTTACTATACTGCTATTTTTGTCGATATTCGCTGACGACTCTTCGATTGTAAGCATACAAATCATATACTAACGGTATAGACTTGAGCCGAAAATCGAATCCGGAACCTCCCACTTTATATACTCTCTCGACTCGTTCTCCTTGGCTTTGGAGATAAAGACTTGTAATTGTAAAAGTTACTTTTTTTTTTTCGGACTGTCTATTAGCTGTACAAACCCTATTGGTTGCCACAGCGTAACCGGGCTGTTTGGCGAGCTTTGGAAAGAAGCTCTGCCAGAAGAAATTTTGAGCCCTAGGGCTCGAAGGGAACGACTGCCTAAGGGCGCCTCCTTTGAGGCCGAACCTCGGCTTAGGCGACGTTTGGGATAACGAGGGGGTCGGACGGTGAGACAAGTATATATATATATATAGGTGTAAAAGCAACGTTAACCGTTGCTCAGCTGCTGCGTGAAAGCGGGACAAACCAACAAACGCACTTTTGCATTTAAATAATAGTTAAAGATTTATCCCTACGCGTTAGCTATATACTCGTATATATATTATAACATTTAAACAACCTGGCACACAATCAGTAGTATAGAAAGCGGACCGGTTCAGTATCCACCGACCGGTAAACTAACAGGCGGGAAGATGGCTTATTAAATAGGCATAGCTAGGCCGTATTCAATAACTTTTTCCGCGAGTTGCTAAGCGACTTTTTACGTATAATACGCGTAAATCGACAGCGGCATTCATTATCTAAATCATTATAACAAACCGTGGAGGACAGCTGCTGATTATGGTCTGTATTTAATTTATTTTAATCTATATATGGGGTGTATGGGGAAGACTAGTACCAGACGGCCTTCCCAATTGCCAACCTCACCTGCCCGTGGTGCACCCTGCCGACTTACCGACGAGGCTCTGGCGAACGATCAATGGCGGTATAACCATTAAATATTAACTGGTCCAAAACTGACTGACAATAACGGGCAGCAGCGTTATTGGTGCGAGAGGACCAGCACTGCGATCAACAACCCGCATGCCAAGCGTGGTGATTATTGGCATTCCTTTGAATGGTAGAAACACATCAAAAAAGTCGCAGGGAGCCGCTGGATACAAGTGGCCGAGGACCGTGGCCATTGGAACTCCCTACAAAAGACCTATGTCCAGCAGTGGACGTCTATAGGTTGAAATGATGATGATGATGATGATGATGAATCTATATATTTTTTTACACACTACAAGTTAGCCCTTGACGGCTATCTCACCTGGTGGTAAGTGATAATGCAGTCCAAGATGGTAGCGGGCTAACCTGATAGGGGCATGGTAAACCCACACTCCTAATTGGTTTCTACGCGACATCGTGCCGGAACGCTAAATCGCTTAGCGACACGTCTTTGTCGGTAGGGTGGTAACTAGCCGCGGGCGAGGCCTCCCACCAAACCAAATTTTAATCTATATTATAATAAAACTGTAACAAGACGAATTCTGTACATTAAATAGATTTTGAAAATTTTAATTGGGGTATGCTTAACTATCGATACTGAGTCTAAAACATTTTTAATTTTATTTTTGGAACGAAGTTCCTTATCGCGCGTTGTGAAAGGGGGCTAGACGGAAAAAATTCTTACGAAAAGTTGTCACGACACTTTTTGTTATTGTAAGTTGTGCGGCGTCGCATGTTTCTCTGTCTGTCTCTCTTTCTCTTATAGAAAGCAAGCCAGATATTTTAATTTCTATTTCGCATTGAACAATGTGGTGTCACGACGATTATTTTTGTTGAGTGTATACAGGTATTTTGTAAATAATAAAAAATAAAAATAATAATGAATCCTGACAGTGTTTCTGCTTAAGCATCTCGGCGGATATGCCAGTTACATTGAAGTAGTTCTACCCTAATTAGTTAATTATTGTGAAGAACTAATATTCTGAAGGTATTTCGCGGATTAATGTACGCTGCATTGGCGAAGTCACATTTAAGCGACGTTTATAATCCGGTTTGCGTAACTGTACCGTGGTATAATCATGCGAGCGGGAAGTCAGGGTGATTCTATTGTGTGCGTGGGAAAGCAGCTGACGACCTCTGGCGCGAAGTGGTAAGCCCCGATTTTGATTCCCGGCAAGGGGAATTTAAAATACTGCCCAGTGTTACATACATTTCAAATCTTCTGCCTAGAATCTATACTATAATATATATATATATTTTTTATACACTAAAGTTAGCCCTTGACGGATATCTCACCTGTTGGTAAGTGATGATGCAGTCTAGGATGGTAGCGGGTTAACCTGTTAGGGGTATGGGAAACCCATACTCCTAATTGGTTTTTACGCGACATCGTGCCGGAACGCTAAATCGCTTGGCGACACGTCTTTGTCGGTAGGGTGGTAACAAGCCACAGTGAAGCCTCCCACCAGACCAGACTCGAGCCGGGAATCGAACCCAGGACCTCCAACTTTATAATGCGACAGCGCACGCACTTCGCCACGGAGGTCGTCATATTCTTTTCAATAAACGGGCAGCTAATGCAAAATACTCTAATAATAGCTTTTTAATGTACCAGCTAATCTAGGAAGCTAAGTAATGTTATTTTGCATCATATGACATTGACCCTTCCGTACGTATTTCTATTGAAACTACGCATTATTTCTTGACCTTTAATTTTTAATAACATGATGTAAGGGACAACGTTTACCTACATAGGTAAACATTGTTCCTTAACTATCAAACTACTTGAATGATTTTTTTATACACTACAAGTTAGCCCTTGACGGCTATCTCACAGGATGGTAAGTGATGATGCTGTCTAGGATAGTAGCGGACTTTGTCTTGTTGATAAAGGTCCTTTTGGAGACACACAGATAAATACATTATATTCTATTGTTCTATTATATTTATGATAGAAGGCAGTAAAGCATGTATTTAATGTAGAATTCTTTTTGAAATAAAATCTATTTTATATTATCTATTCATCCGCAGATTTTTGTTTAATCTTTCAAAGACCAGTAGTTTTTGTACATTCATACATCACACACGGATAAAGTAGCTTGTTTTACAAACACCTTAATTACAGGTATTCAATCATCATCATCATCATCATAATCAACCCATTACCGGCTCACTACATACAGAGCATGGTTCTCAACGTGAGAAGGGTTTGGCCATAGTCCACCACGCTGGCCATGTGCGGATTGGCAGACTTCACACGCGTTTGAGAACATTATGGAGAACTCTCAGGCGTTCAGTTTCCTCACGATGTTTTCCTTCACCGTTGAAGCAAGAGATATTTTAATTTTTATACTGATCTAAAATGCACTACTAACCGTATGGGAATTTTGTAACCCACATTAAGCTGGCGTGGTGGGTCCCTACTTTGCCCAGCTGTGGGACTTAATTTAAGCTGACGATGATAAATTCTGAAGTAGCAATGAAAACATCGTCATGTCCAAACCGGAATCGCCGTCCCGTAGTCGCAGTGACATTATAATCAATTGCGGTATTTTTGATAGCGATCGCCTTTTTGTAACATCAATTCTGTATGTTCGCTTCTCCAAACAAAATATCCACTCAGCCAATAAATAGTTTACAGTTAGTTACAATCAAAAAGATTATAACATTCGTTCAGCCAGGCCTGACCAACCATTTTGTTATTTTACACACATTCTGGTCTGGTGGGAGGCTTCGGCCGTGATTAGTTACTGCCCTACCGACAAAATTGTGTCGCCAAGCGGATTAGCGTTCCGACACGATTTCACGTAGTAACGAATTAGGAGTTTGGGTTTACCATATCCCTCACACGTTTGCATGCTGCCATCTTAGACTGCATCATCAAATCAAATCAAAAATAGCTTTATTCACATAAACCTATTACAGGCATCTATGAATCGTTCATTTCATTATTTCTATTCGTGAAGTGATGGTGTTAACTACAATCGGTAACTTAAAATCGACATCACATACACAAGCTGAGATCGCCGTCAAGGGCTAACTTGTAGTGGATAGAAAAATATTATACTTTGAAGTGGAGCTGGGATACGTTATTTATGTTACTACTAAAATAAGTTTAAAATTGAAAAAAAAACCACTGCTATTGAAGCCAGTTAAAGAACTAACGAATCAATGCTACAAACGCTTAAGGTACCAATTCGACGGCTTTTCAAAAAAATCTTGATAGATGTACACTTAAACATTGCAAAATATTAACTTACTATTTTATACTTCCCGGAAGTTTATGATATACAATGAACGTTAAACTTTTGTAATCCGCGTAAAACAGACGGTACTAGTAATTCCATAATTTCTTTAATCCTTCAACAATAATACAATTGGTACATTGTACGTTGTGAGGCCTACATCTGCTGAGGATGCTGCGGTGTCAGAGTGAAACGTGCGTTTAAAACGCATTTTGCTAGATATGTGTCTTATTCTTATTTTTTTTTGTTATACACTACAAGTACCCTTGACGATTATGTCACTTGGTGGTAAGTGATCATGCAGTCTAGGATGGTAGCGGGCTAACCTGTTAGGGGTTATGGTATACCCACACTCCTAATTGGTTTCTACGCGACATCGTGCCGGAACGCTAAACCGCTTAGCGACACGGTAGGGTGTCTGGTGGGTGTATGGTTGTTTGTCGGTAGGGTGGTAACAGCAGAAGCAGTGGTGGTGAAAGCAGAAGATTTACCTATTTCAAGCGTATAACAGCACATTAAAGCATAATTTTTTAATACTATTTTGGAATCTAAATCTCCGAAGATTGTCAAAGAATACGGCTTCAATCAATAATCTCCTACTTTTGATTGGAGATATATAAGTAAATTATGTTTAAATTAAATTGTACATCTGATTTGTCATCGCCGGAGTTCGCTACACCTGAGTGAGACGTTAACCGTTATACAAATGGTACAAAAAACCATTTCGAAGCCATTCAGTGCGTAGGTGCGGTACAACACACTGTTGATTTGTAAACATTGCGAGTGTAAGGGAGATTGATCACACCGGGATCTAACACCGGGTAGTTATTAGTAACAACTGTTTTTTTTTTCGGACTGTCTATTAGCTGTACAAACCCTATTGGTTGCCACAGCGTAACCGGGCTGTTTGGCGAGCTTTGGAAAGAAACTTTGCCAGAAGAAGTTTTGAGCCCTAGTTACAACTGAGTGCGATCTCAGCATAATAGCAACATATAAACGGTGACAGCCATGTGGTTAGGACGTCCGCCTCCAAATCAGAGGTCGGTGTTTCGAACCCGGGCACGCACCTCTAACTTTTCGGAGTTATATCACTAGCTCATCGGTGAAGGAAAACATCGTGATGAAACTTGCACGCGTGAGACTTCTCCATAATGTTCTCAAAGTCTGCCAATCCGTACATTGCCAGCGTGGTGGACTATGGCCAAACCCTTATCATATTGAGAGGAGACCCGTGCTCTGTAATGAGCCGGCAGTATGTTGATCACGATGATGATGATGATGATGATGAGAGCGATCTCTTAACTGCGCTGACCGGATCTTAGTTCTTAATCCCTCTCTAATGCGACAATGGAGGCCGTTGGTCCAGTGATAATTACATTGGTCATGAGTCAGACGTCATATACTATACTACTTTATGCCCGCGACTTCAGTCATGTAAAGTTCTTCGTTCTCGTGTTCCTATATAACATCAAAACTTATCTGTGCGTTGACAGATGAGTCAGATGACGTCATGACTACATAGGAGTCAGGGTCATCTACCCACTTGATATAAAATGTGAAACTTGATATAAATTAAAATTACCACGTGCTTCTACGCATGTATCAACTAATATGAAGATACGTATAAAAAATATTGTTAACCTTTTTTAGTTTTCGTACATTAAAAGTTAGCGTTTATGAATAACGCAACGGATTGTATTATATTATTTCACTCAAGTTGTTTTAAGGTTTGCCAAAATGGTATTAATGAACCGTATGCATGCTCTGGTCAAAAACCCTGGCCAGGAGTGGTAAGATCGCGGTCCAGTGTAAAACATCGATCGACATAAGACACTACGAAATCACTGACCCACATGTGTGAGTTGCGGCGAGTAAATAAAACATGTCTCGGCGGCCCATGGTGCCAGTGGGTATCGCACGCTCGCATATAATCGCAGTTTCTCTCAGCAGTTAGCATTGAACACTTTCTTGTAGGGGTGTGCCGTGGATTTTAAAAAGGAAACTACTTAGTTTTTAATATATTAGACTGAAGCAGGTGGTTTTTTGATTGCCTTGTACTAATTATCGAGTATCTTATAACGGAAGCTCTGGGATGGTAGCGGGCTAACCTGTTAGGGGTATGGTAAACCCACACTCCTAATTGGTTTCTACGCGACATCGTGCCGGAACGCTAAATCGCTTAGCGACGCTTCTTTATCGGTAGGGTGGTAAATAGCCACGGCCGAAGCCTCCCACCAGACCAGACCCAGCTAGGAATCGAACCCAGAACCTCCGACTTTATAATACAACAGCGCACATCATATCTAATAGGTCTAATAGGTTTACTAAGCCAACGTTAGTGGTAAAACGAGACATATATATGAATCTGCGCACGCGCCTTCGTTGCTTTCGAGAGCTCGACAGCTACGGTAACTTTAAGTAACTAAACGGCTCGCTTACGACGGCGAGTAACGTCTGTCAAGCCTATCAGTAATGTAGGAGCACATATTCAATGATCTTGTGTCGCTTAAGTTTAAATGCAATTGTGTTACTTTAAAGTGTCGTTCTAATGTAATGCATATCTCTAAGAAATTTTATTCTTATGAGATTACAGCCAAGCGGTTTTTTTAATAGGTTTTCTATTTAAATTTTTTTATTTTATTTTGAGATAGATTTGCGCTTGACAATCAGTACCAAAAGCACTGATGAGGTAAGTTGGTGCGCGCTTGCCTAGAAAATGCCTATTCCCTCTTCCCTTGAAGGAACTAAGGTTATACGTACAAAAATAAATCTATATATATAAAAGCGAAAGGTCACTTACATACTTACATACTGACTTACATACATAGTGATTAAACACAAAATCTCAAAAACTATTGCACGTATAAAGCTATAATTTGGCAAGTAGGTTGTTGGTAGTTAAGAGATGTCAGCTAAGAAAGGATATTTGGAAATTCCACCCCTAAGGGGGTAAGATAGGGGTTGGAAGTTTGTATGAAATTTCTTTGTTTTTCGAGTTACAGACACAAAAATTTGCATTAAGATTAATAATAATAAATAAAAAACATGTGCATCAAATTTTTTTTAAATATTACCTGTTAAGGGTGTTTAAATAAGGGATGATAGTTTTTGCTTATTTTTTTATTATGAAGTCTACAAGCGTGAAATTTTGAAAATAGGTTTCTTTTAGGGCTTAAGTATAAGGTTAGAATTATTTTTCATCCAAATCTACAAATATAAAATAGGGGTTTGAAGTTTTTATGAAAGTCCTATGTTTTTTTAATTTAGAAACACGAAAATCGGCAATTTGACATTTGCCTGTAGCTTATTTTCTGAAGCAGAGCAATCACGGGAAATCAGCAATTCAACGCAGACGAGTCGCGGGCAACAGCTAGTACATAAATAAATGCCTGACAACCCTACTGAAAACTTGTTCAATAAGCATTATGCGATAATATAACGAGCAACGGCCGCTAAATCTCCACTGGAAAGCGCTAACGGCGATGACTCGCTAATATTTACTACATTATTGATATATATATTATATGCTTTCGTAATTTTAAAATCGTTTTCTTATCTGATTCACTTAATTTATGAGTGATTACTTATGTGTGTAATCCAACACCGAACCGCATACTTCGAACAAATAAACTCTTACAGTTTTTTTTAAACCAGCAAAGACCTCATACCATATCATTTAAAAATAAAATTATGTCTCTTTTAAAAATAACATTAATAATTTAGTTATCAAGTTATTAACGATACACAACAACAAAATATGTTTTATAGATACGATTTTTTAGTGCCCTACCGAAAACTTGCGCACAAATCGTTGGAATATAAAAAATATCCATCGATGACGTATTCGCAGTTTTTTTTTTGGTAGATTATTGACAAACAAAATCATCGAATCTACTACGATCGTGCCCATCGACAATATAATACTAAGGCACGAAACGAGAGAAAAATCCTTTCGGACACTCCGAAGGAAGGATCCCTCCTATCCTCCTTCCTTCGGAGCTACAAGGGAAGTATTTTTAATTTCATTTTTCGCCCGGGATCATCGTGGTTGCTTTGGAGAGTTTTACAAGTTATCCCTTGACGGCAATCTCACCTGATGGTAAGTGACAATGCAGTCAGATGGTAGCGGGCTAACCTGTTAGGGGTATGGTAAACTTGTACTCCTAATTGGTTTCTACGCGACATCGTGCTGGAACGCTAAATCGCTTGGCAACACGTCTTACTACCGACAGAGTGGTTACTAGCCACGGCCGTACTAGATCTCTTTATAATGGATTCTGTATCTTATTACCGCTAATTACGTGTAAATTTACGTTGGGCACAGATAAAATACTCTGCTCTGCCGTCACTGGCCTTTATTCAA
Organism: Lasiommata megera; assembly: GCA_928268935.1. Lineage (NCBI taxonomy): Eukaryota > Metazoa > Arthropoda > Insecta > Lepidoptera > Nymphalidae > Lasiommata > Lasiommata megera. Next base: position 996,255 of record OV743319.1, on the reverse strand, counting down.
AGGGTTTACACTAGAAATACCAATTATACATTCTGAAACAAGATAAGCATGCAAATTCGGGTCGTCCGGGAAGTATGCAATGGGTTCTCCGGGCGTTTAACAAATCCAGCGAGAGGGACATGCCGTGGTGGTTTTTAGTTTGGGTTTACCCCACCGATGAGGGGGGGAGTCCCACATTACCTCCGTCCTGCCCAACGGATTTAGGTAGTCATAAAGCGTTTCCACCACGGAGAGAGAAAAAAAAAAGCAAATTCGGGTCAATAGAGCTAGTTCATCGTTAGGTGGGCAACACGTACAGACAGCGACAGAGTATGGTTTTCACCATAAACCTCGTATTGTACACTACATGTTATAGCGTACCAAACCTATTTATTTTGCTGTCTCTACCCATGCCTGGTGTAAGTATAACTTGTTTACGCGATTATAGGTAACCGACAAGGTGTTAAATGTTGTACGGTTAGCATATGCTTTTTGTCTGCGGCCCTATGTTAGTGATACTTTTGAGGGTTATTTATTTATACTTTATTTATATTATATATATATATATATATATTTATTAAACTTATATATTTTTTAATATGGCTATTATTAGTATGTATAGATATTCGTTTATATAAATATATATATTGATGTATATATTATTGCACCACCCTTCCTCTTTCTGTATCTTTATATATTCTTTTACATCTTTGGTTGCCTGGAAGAGATCGCTATGTAGCGATAAGGCCGCCAATTTGTATTACTTTGTACTACTGTTTCTGTTATTTTCTGTCTTTTTGTTTTCCTTTCCTTTTTTGTGCTGTGCAATAAAAGTGTGTTCATATAAAGTTATTGTTTCAAAAAATCGGTTTGACACAATAAGAAAAATACCTATTGTTTGAACAAGTTTATAATTTAAATATTCTATAATATAATTAAAATAATCCTAAATTTAAATACAAAATCGTTAGAATTGGATTTTGTTGTGCCCATGTTGTTGTATGTTACTTTACGCCTATTTCGCAAACAATAAAAAAAATGTTGCAAATGTAAACCAATTCAGTATTGAAAGATTAAAGTTAATTTCAGTTCAAAAGTAAATTTAACTTGTAGTTAGAGAAAACATTGTGTTTACGCATAATAAACAACAGGACGTAAAAGTTGACTCTTGAACTCTGTTCCCTTAAATATTTTTATATTATAATCTATGAACTCGTACTGCATAGCTTTTTAAGTAAATGCTAGTAAATCTACAAACGCGTGTAAACCTAGTTAACCAACCTAGACGTATGCTGGTATGTAATCATGATCAACCCATTACCGGCTCACTACAGAGCTCGGGTCTCCTCTCAATATGAGAAGGGTTTGGCCATAGTCCACCACGCTGGCCATGTGCGGATTGGCAGACTTCACACGCCTTCGAGAACATTATGGAGAATTCTCAGGCATGCAGGTTTCCTCACGATGTGTTCCTTCACCGTTGAAGCAAGTGATATTTTAATTGCTTAAAAACGCACATAACTCCGAAAGGTCAGAGGTGCGTGCCCGGATTCGAACCGCCGACCTCTGATTAAGAGGCTGACGCCCTAACCACTAGGCTATCACAGCTTTTTTGGTATGTAATAAACCCTATAAAATACCTATTCGCTCATTGGTCAGATAAAATTTAAAAGCGCTGCTTAAGAATAATGCAGACAGAAATTTCTTTAGAAAAATGTTTGGAACGCTTATTCCTTTGAGAATCATAAAATATTTATACATCTGGAACCTGTGTTTTCCACGCGCTGCACATTGCTGCTTTCTCCGTTTATTACCTATAACAAAAAAAGAAACGTTAAATATTAATATAACATTTTTTTGCCATCGCTACCGAATATTTTCACTTGCCACCTGCATTCTATCAGTCACGCAAACTATTCTAGCGAGTATATTATACATATACATACAAACATATTTATACTTAATATATATATAATATACATTAGATAACTTGTTTATAAGTGGCATTTATAATCAGTTCAACCACCTTTCACAATGCAATTCCTAGATATATAAAGATATTAATACTTGTTATTAGTCACACTATTAATAATTAACGGTTATAGTTACACCCCACTCAATAGTCGAACTAAAAATGTAAAGTTGTACATTTTTCATAATAGTATAAAATTTGCACACTTGCATTCAAATAAATACTTATGAAAGCAACTTGGCTTGTTAATAAATAAATTAATCAGCGTCAACTCATAGAAATGTTGAAAAAAATTATTACCATTTATTTTTACAGCTGATTTGTATGTATTCTACCACAAGTTTAACTTTATTTGCAATACCACCTGGCGGTAAGTGATGATGCATTCTAAGATGGGTAGCGGGCTAAACTCTCAGGGGAGCTGGCAGTTATACTGAACCAATAAATACTCCTAAACGGTTTTTACGCTACATCGTACCGGAACGCACAATCGCGGACCCTTGCTCTGTAGTGAGCCAGTAATGGGTTGATCATAATGGTGATGATTTGGGAGTAAACACCGCATTTTAAAAAAGAGTTTAAAAACTACCTCATCTTTCATGATCATTAAAGTACAATGAAATCTCGAACATGAAAAATCGGTTTTATTGTGATGAATGTTTTTCATTATCTTATTTTGAAAACATTTAAAATAATTATCTCTCTCAAAGAAGATTGATTTAATTATAACATGTTTATAAACATTAAATCATAGTTACTATCATATACATAATATTATTCATTGTCACAAGCCATTGTGATCATTCAGGTCTCTTAACAACAGCCCGGCTAGCTCAGTCGGTAGAGCATGAGACTCTTAATCTCAGGGTCGTGGGTTCGAGCCCCACGTTGGGCGGAAACATCTTTTTTGTTTCCAATATTTTATTTTATTTTTTAACTGCTTTTTTATAAGCTTAGAGTTTTATTTCTAACTCTGGCGAATTGGCTATTTTTAGATTTCCTTCAGATAGCGTAAATTTCGCCCACCTACAGGGGCAAACTTCACATAATAACCTTATTCCGCGTTCAACTACTGAACTAATTTGTCGCATACATCTTTTATTCTACGAAGTAACATCGACCGACTTCGAAGGGCTTTAGCAGCTTATTGATAAAATAGGATTCCAACTAATTGATAATAAATGCAAATGAGTCTTTCTGTCACTTTAATCACTAATCGTGCGTGCGCTGTCGCATTACAAAATTGGGTTCGAGTCTGGTCTGCTAAGAGGCTTCGGCCGTGGATAGTTACCACCCTACCGACAAAAACGTGTAGCCAAACGATTTAGCGTTCCAACACGAAGTCGCGTAGAAACCAATCAGGAGTATGGGTTTACCATACCCCTAACACGTTAGCCCGCTACCATTTTAGAATGCATCATTACCAGGTGAGATTGCCGTCAAGGCCTAAGTTTTAGTGGAGTAAAAAATGAAGCTTTCTTTAAGACGCGTGTATCTACACTTTTCAACGATTATCGTCACTTGAATAATCAGCTATAAATCATAATCTGTGGGTACTTGTCAAATATAAATGGCAATTATATTCCGTGACCTTCAACCGTACATCTGAGTCGAGGGGACAGTAGTCCTGCAGTCCGCATTACAGAGACAGGTAAACTTCAATATAACAATGAAAGATGGTCACGTACACGTTTAAAGATGGCCGCCGGTAGTGACTGGTGAACCTGGCTACGCGGTGGCTGGTGATTCATTAGGTGCCGGAGTGATGCACTTTGAAAGATAACTCGGGGTCAAGTGCCTTTCTATCGAGCGCACTTCACACGCGCCGCGTCAGAGCTTTTTTTTTTTTGTATAAAAAACTCTTTTCAATAAACCCTTCTTCAAAAGCCGCTACTAGAGTAAAATGCTCGCACGCTCATGCAGGTTTTTTTAAGTCGAGCGTAGATATGAAACTACTTTCCTCTTTCATATGCATCTTGTTCTTAGTTATTACAAGTATTATTCATCCTAACTAATCATAACTGAGGATTAGCCTTAAAACCCAAGTAAAGCTGACGATATATTATCAGCGAGAAATATATACTGTATTTCTAGGGACCTTCAAATCAAACTACACTAAATTTTATACTACTACCTTATAGAATAGTCCTTTTATTTAAAATAGTATAAAGGATTACGTAAATGATAAAAAAGCTGGTATATGAATTGTTCCTTTTAAACTGTTTGAAGTGACAATGACAATGACGGTGATAATAATAATATTAACCCGCGTTTGAAACTATAGTTTTAAATTTTCGAATGTATTTATCATCATCTTCACAATACATTTTTAGATTAACTAAAAAATTAACATCATGTTGTTTGAACATATACTCGTAGCTATGGAGAAGATGCACCATTAAAGTACTTGCGGGAGGGGTGTTAACGTGAAAGTAACGTGTTTTACAACCCTAACTGACGCAAAAAATTCTGTCAGAATAAGTTGTATAAACTCCTACGGGATGTCACTCTCTGGGTCCTCAACTATACTATCTAAAATCACGTCGATCCATTGCTCTGTTGCGACGTGATTGAAGGACAAACCAACATACAAACACGCTTTCGCATTTATAATATTACTATGATTTTGTCTGGATAGTAAAGATTTCTTAGTACAAAGTATTTCAGTGTTATATACTAATTATACCTCGAGTGGATTCAAAGAAGTAAAACTTTATAAGATTTTCATCCAATATTTGAACCTCGGTATTAACCTCTGTGCGGCGGATTTTCACCAATTATTTTCTTATCGGATGTCTACGCCTAAGCAGGACCTAGAGCTTATACTACATGTTATTATTACTGAAAAGTAATGCTCTAATTGCCGATTTTCATTTCTCTAATTCCAAAAAACGCAAAACTTTCATGTAACCTTCCAACCCAATCTCACCCCCTGTCTCACCCTTGTATACAGGTATTTATTATTTAAAACAAATCAACTAAATGCCAGTTTTCATGTCCCTAACTTGATTTTTCGTGAGCATAAACTTCAGCAAGTTTTGGTAACTGCCAAAATCGGTTCGCTTCACAAACTAAAAATAAACAATTCCCTCGTCACCATATGGTCAATGCTTGGGAATATTTTTTCCAGCAATATATTTCGGTTTTTTTTTTTGTTCTTTTCATTTGACAGGACCGCCCGCGCCAGTTGGACAACATACGGTTCAGCACGACACAGAAAAGAATTAAAAGCAAGTTTTTAGAATTTCATAAAAAAAATTTGACTGCCTTTCACGTGTTGATTCAGGAACTACTGTTGAAAAATATGATCACTAACCTTATTAATCGATCAATCATAAACTCAAATAATCCTTTTTAAGACACTTTTGATGCGTAAATAACTCACGTGGTAGTGAGTTGATGGTGAAAGCAACATTCGTAAACTTAAAACTAAAAGAAAAGGAAGAAACCCACAACATACTTCGTTTTATTTATGTAAACCTAATATCTATGAAGCGTTATTCTAATGGAATATAATATATTTAATTCATATAATACATTTATATTAAAATTATATCATAAAATATATATAATATGTAACCACATTCGTTAACTTAAAACTAAACCTACGAAGGATCCAAACGCGCCCGTCTAAAAAGTTTACAACAAACTTAGCCGGGGTTTTCTGCTTATCATTATCTCACAAAGTCATTAATTAATTATAATTAACTATGAAGTTAGAGCATTCTAATCCTTAATATCATAAAATATTTTTTCTATAATCAATCATGTTTTAAAAACTTTGCACTTATTGATATCTCGATTTTAAAATTATATTCGACATAAGTAACGTAACGCACATAGGTACTTGTTTATGTGAGTAACGAAAGCTTCACTATGGGTTCTGTGCCATCCAAGTTATCGATCGCACTCAGCGCTATAATGACATCCATGGGGTATTTCACCTCGGCTACGCTGTAATCCCATGGGGACGGGGAGAGGTGACGTCACGCGTCTAGGCGGCAGTCGCGACACCGCGACGCGTACACTCGCAGACAGAAGTATGTTTTTTTTCTCTTTCTCGCTTTACTCAGATAAGCCAGCCAGGTTATCCAAATGTATTTACAATGTAAATTAAGCTTAATTCTGCACCCTTACTAATATTCAAAATGCCACTGTGAATTTGTTTGTACTGAACCGATTTTAAAAATTCTTTCACCAATGAAAAGCTACAGCGTATAAATTAGGCTATATTTTATCCACGTATTCCCGCGGGAACTACTAATAAAGGTGAAAGTATGTTTGTTTTTATTACTTCATTCATAGTGCAACTGCGCAGAGATTGTGTTTTTTAGTGTGTGTTTTGAGGCATATTTGAAAGGCCGGAGAGAAATTTAGACTAGTGTCAGTGTCTTATCCTCATAAAATAAACCGTTCCTGTGGGATAGAGCTACTCCTACGCCTTATACGCATACTTTATAACATCGGTAAGGAATAAATTAGTAGAGTATGTCTATGCAAATCCACGGACACTTCTAGTTTTGTTGGTTTGTCTATCGATCAAATGGATTTACGAAATTTAGTGCATATATAATTGGCCGGAGAATGACTTGTCTTGCTTATACGATATAGCATTTATATTATTAGTTTTGGAATAGGCATATAGATTAATATGCGAACAGTACACGCGGGGGTTCAATCAAATATGAACAGCGCCAATAAGATCCTTTATTTGTATTAGGTAACATATTATTATTCCTTATACACGACGATGTAGCGGTGATAGCCTAGTGGTTAGGGCGTCAGCCTCCTAATCAGAGGTCGGTGGTTCGAATCCGGGCACGCACCTCTAACTTTTCGGAGTTATGTGCGTTTTTAAACAATTAAAATATTACTTGCTTCAATGGTGAAGGAAAACATCGTGAGGAAACCTGCACGCCTGAGAGTTCTTCATAATGTTCTCAAAGGCGTGTGAAGTCTGCAAATCCGCACATGGCCAGCGTGGTGGACTATGGCCAAACCCTTCTCATATTGAGAGGAGACCCGTGCTCTGTAGTGAGCCTGTAATGGGTTGATCATGATACACGACTGCACAGAGATCTTTAAAAATTCGCTCCCTGAGCACGTCTCACTCCGACGCCGGAGTAACCCTAATTGTTGACTTCAACGCACAAGACAGTTTCGCCTGGTTACCAAGCATTAAAGATTACGTTGATTAGGTGAGGTCTTCCAACACGCTTGAGAGTTCTCCATAATGAAGTCTACCAATTTGCACTTGGCCAGCCAGCGTAATTGACTTACACCCTTCTTGTATGACAGTAGACGCGTGCGCTACGGTGGACTGGTAATGGTGAATACATAATGATGAACACATTGCGTGCACTTCATGCATGCATAAAAGCAGTGCATACCCCATCGCAGAAGCCTGCATCATAATTTCTTAAACATAAAGATAAAGATTTACCAAAACAGGATAGGAGAATATTTTTTATTATTAAATTATGATACCCCGGTCAAAACATCGACCGTGGAATTCCGCAAAGTAACGCCCGCTTCCGTTCAATATTACAAATGATAGTGCGGACAGTGCGCTAAGATTTCAATCGTAAAGACCTCAACCTTCATTATACATAGCGAAACTTTTTAACACCTTGAAATATTGAAATGAGTGAGTGACTCATTGACACATTTGAGTCACTTACTCATTTCAATATTTCAATATTATTATATATTTATGCTCAATTAGCGTTAGTAAAGGTAGAACCTGGCTGATGTCAATATGGAGACGTTGACGTGTGTTAGATTTTGATCTAACGCGTCTGTTTCGATATAAATACCCAGATAAATATTGCTCTAATAAGATAGCTCTTAAATAATTTTAAGTCTCATGTGAGATGGTGATAACAAAAATACAATTTACACGGCTAAGTTTGTCGTGGGCTTCTTATTAGGCCAAGGCGTGTTTGGAACCCTCATAGCTTTAGTTTTAAGTTTACGAATGTAGTTACCACCATCAAATCACTAGTATGTAAATTATTGATACATCAAAAGTGCCTTTTAAAGTGCCTATACCGGTGTGCAATAAAATACATAGTTTCTTTTTAGAATAATATTGTTAGAAGTGAAATAATAGCATTATTTGTTGTTTTTCTTTACATTTAAGTTTTAATTAAACATTAAACCCTGTTTAGTTATCTGAACATGTTACATACCTAATAATGCAGAGAGTTACAATAAAAGCTCTTTCTTTGCAGAACAACGCAACGACATAGACACATAAACACATTATACATATAAACTAGTATAAATAAGCAAGTAAGTCTGTCTATTACTGCACTAAATTTATAAATTGAATTATTTAGATGTAAGGTTAATTTTAAGGTTGCATGCTGTGGTCATTTCTAGAAAGTCACTATCTCGTGTTTGTTCTTCTGAAATGTTTTTTGTTGTTTTTATATAGATTGTGACTAGTTTAATGATCCAATAATAAATAAAAAGTAAAATAAATAAATAAAAAATATATATATATATATATATATATATATATATATATATATATATATACATATAATCTCGTGTTCTCTTCCCATTTTCTCCGTGACTGTACCAACTACCCGGAAAGGCATAAATGACTGAGATAGTTTCAGGATAACCAGTCACCCCTAATAGCATTTCGGCGAAATTCGCGTAGTCTGAAATACAGCATCGCTGACTCAGACTGTCTGATGTCTGAAGAATAATTCGCGTCAATTGCTTCATCATACATCTGCAATCTGGTGCTACCCGTGGTCTTGTAAGTTTTTTTTTTACACGCACCCGTCATCACAGGTCGTTGGCAGGGTGTCCTCATTCATAAAAAGAGACCTTACTTGCTTTATTATAGATAAAATCAATACAATTAAACAATTATAAACAAAAATAAACAATTAAATTAATTTAAAACCTTACAATAATTTTTTTTCTAAAAAGGTCTATTATTAAAATCAAAACAATTAAAATCATTAACACTAACTTAACAACTACTCGAAGGTGTGGTCAAATGCTTCAAAGCTCGCAGCCCGGAGTTCGCAGAACAGCGACCTCCTCTTGGCTATTGCGAGGAACAGAACAACACGACTTATATGATAGTGCCATCTATATATGCTAACGATACAAGAGGCACTATGCATCTCTATCGGCTGTTCCGTTCCTGGCAATGGTCTTGTAAGTTGGAGTTTCCAGAGCAAATTTTGGAATTTTTTATTGCTGAACTATCAGTGGTCTAATCTGGAGTAACGTTAAATCGCTTGGCACACTTTTGTCGGTAGGTTGATGACTGACAGGGCCAAACCTTACCACCAGACAAGGCTCGAGCCGAGAATTGAATCCAGGACCGGGAACTTTATAATAAGATAGGCACGAGCTGCACCTCGGAAGTCGTCAATACTTAAACGCCTAATTAACCCCCTTTTCCAAGTCGCTTGTAACCGGGCTCACTGGAGATTACATGTAGTAGTGGCTCTCTATATATCGTGATCAACCATTGCCGGCTTACTGCAGAGCACGGGTCTCCTCTCAATATGAGAAGGGTTTGGCCATAGTCCACCACGCTGGCCGTGTGCGGATTGGCAGACTTCACACGCCTTTGAGAACATTATGGAGAACTCTCAGGCGTGCAGGTTTCCTCACGATGTTTTCCTTCACCGTTGAAGCAAATGATATTTTAATTTTTAAAAACGCACATAACTCCGAAAAGTTAGAGGTGCGTGCCCGGATTCGAACCGCCGACCTCTGATTAGGAGCCTGACGCCCTAACCACTAGGCTATCACCGCTTCTTATATATATATTTATGTGTAAATAAAACGTCACAAGTATGGATATGTAAGCAAATTAAATTATACACTTTAAATGTTTATATTATACAAGTGAATTAATTATCCATCTTGAAACAAAACACATCAAATCCGATTGAAATACAAAATACAATATAAAAATAGTTGATTGTCACTGGAAGCCTGGCAGATTTAATACACTGAATTTGATAGTAGAATTTACATGACGGCACAAGTGAGCGTTATAGCATTCGTTATAACGGCACACGAGTCGACTTTCCTAACTATTCTGCTCATCAAAATATAACACTTAATTGATAATTTTAAATCCCTATTTTCGATAGTACACCGCCTACGTTGTATGAAATTAAAAAAAATAAAATGTATTTACCCGTCGGTATCCTGTAATGATACCTATACGCGAGATGTATAAAAATCAGGCAAATTATAAAACTTCTAGCATGAGTACGCCTAGTGTAATCGATATTTGACATCAATACAAAATCCTCACTTATATTTTAAATTCGAATCTGATTCGCACTAGAGATTTCTCTGTTAAGCTCAATTTATGTTTCCAGGATTATGTAAATCAATTTATGATAAGTTTGTTTTAGGTACGGTTTATTACGGTATATTACTCTACCGTCTAGTAACAATACTTGCAGCAATTAATAAGTTATATTTTAGTTTTTATTACTCATTTATTGCACATATTTATATTATATTTCGAAAACGTAATAATTTCAAAATAGTAAATATTTATGCAAGCTAGAGATATGGCGAGCGAGGTTAGCCCATGCATATATTCAAACTCCTTTTCCCTCACATATTTTGCTGACTTAACGCGAACTCCAGTATCCAATTTACACCCATACAGTAGCGTTGAAGGGTCGGGTGCAGAATAATTTGTCCCACATAAATTACACAAATAAGTACGTCCAACGTTGTTTCATTGCCGCACCGTGGACCCTTGACCTATATCCCGTTTTGCGCAATGCGAAACGACATTGTGATCCCAGTGCTATAGTGATGTACACCGCTCCGTCCCGGGAAGAGCCAAATAAATAAAAGTTTTCTTCTCAGGAGGCAGTGCAAAATGCTTTCACACAGTTTGTCGAATCTAGATCACCAGAGTTCTATCGCAAAGGCATAAATGAGCTTCCTATTAGATGGCAGCAATGATATAATAATGGTAATTATTATTTCATCAAAATAATTATTTCGATTAAATAAATATGTTAAATTAAAAAAAAAAAACTAATTTTTGTTTTTCAGTACAAATCGGCAATTTCATACTTTAACCCCTAATATACAAATAGGATTTATTTATACTTTAATAACGCCCGAAATTGCAATCCAATTCAAAATACTTAAATAGCTTATACTGAATTTAGTAGTGCTGTCCTTTTCGTAATCTTCCCTGTCGATAAGGATGGCGTAACTTTAATTTAGTTATCTGAACAAGATTTGCTATCTGAAGTTTTTGGATTAGATTGACATCGGATGTATATCTCTTATAGTCGGATACAATTGCTAGGTACTTAGTATACAACAGTAACAGATTTGAAGATCCAAAAGAGAAGTTTGAGTAAACAATTATTGACTAACGGAGGCTATTAGAAAAATAAATACGCACACATTAATTGTCAAGTGTTTATATTTATCCCGTATAGAATAAATAGCTCATGAGGATTGCTTATATTATATAACATTAACAAACCAACTAAGATTAAAATACTAAAATAGACCTCCGGATCCTATTCACTTGGTCTTTAAAGATGCTAGAGATACGAGCACTATGATTCACTTAAGTTCATGCTTGAGGGTAAGATTATATTCCAATTGCGCGCGCAGGCGCGTACTTATCTTTACATCTAATTATGTTAAGACGCGAAATGTTGATAAACAAATAACACAATATTTTTATTATTTTACTGTTCAATATAGTATTTTAATGAAATATCAGAATACAGTTTCGTATTAGAATAAGTAGCTTTCTTATTTTATTTATTTTACTAGATGTTGCTTTTTTACCGGGATTATAGAAGACTTTGTCTGTCTCCAGGATGCCTATATATAGTTATGTACTTTTATTTTTTGTAACAAAAATATTTATTTTATAATTTGAAGCCTTGTTTTCGCTTTCCGATTTTTGTACTTGAACGTGATTCGACGCTATACATAGGCTAATCACACGGATTATACACACATACTAAGTAGCTGTAGTAATCCTTGATCGCTTGTGACAAAGCTGTCTCCGTCGCCCTCTGGGTGATTGTGACTTTTCTTGAGAGTGGGGAGTTAACATCAAGTTCCCAGAATATTCAATTATTACTTATTCTTTTATAAAATTACTGATACTTTTTATTAATTGTAACTGTCAATAATTTACCAAGCGTTAATATTGTCCCGATAAAGTCCCGATATTACAACACAACCCTAGTGGTTCGCGTACAAATGAGGGCCCGCTACGAGCGCCAAGTCGAGAGACGTCAGACGATTCCATCGCATTCAATCCGCATCATTATTGTGCGGAGAGTTGGAACCGAACAAAGCTCTCCATTGGAAATCCGCGACCCCTTCCTTTAGAGCTTTACACAAAGTTATCTTTGAGATCCGGTTATCTTAGCATTAATGTCAGGAGCGACAAGCCACACTAATGGTTTTACAACAACTGGTATTTTATGGGTTTTATTTTTTTAATTTAAAAGGTTTAATTTCGCTTGCCCTATTTGTTTGAGTACGTCTGCGTCTGAACAATGCCATGAATGATAAGGATAGTGGTGTGATGAAAAAAAAACCGATATTCTTTAGAATTTATAATATAAAAACGATATGCAAAAAAAAACCCGACTAAGTTTGTTGTGGGTTTCTTCTTAGACCTGGGCGCGATTTGAACCCTCTTAGCTATAGTTTTAAGTTGGCGAGTGTAGTTATCACCATCACTTCACGAATAGAAATAATGAAATATGTGATATTTATGAACGATTCATAGATGCCTGTAATAAGTTTATATGAATATTAATAAAATATAATTTTATAATTTAGTACATTGTCTGTCATTATGATCTTTATTTTCAAAAGAAACCGTTTAGCATACGTTTCTTTTTAAGTTTCAATACCCGATCGGTGGCCGGTGGCTATTAGTAATACACCGCTGGCACACCCTTGGTAACAGTCCAATTTACACCGTTGCATTTGACTAGTAGGATATGACAAATTAAACTCATTATTCAAAGGATCTACTTGTAAAAATCTGAACGAATGCCTGCGTTAATAGAGTTTCATCTCTTGGTTAACAATGCATGAGTTCCTTTATCAATATTTTGAGTTCCATAATGGATAGATTTAAACATTATGTTGTATAACAACTCTTTCGCGCGGCTTAGTTCCGTTCACTTATTTAATTCAACAACTCGATTGTAACTCGTACTTGATCTATACTTATTTTAATGGTAGTTATCATTATCTACTAATCATTACTTAATTAGTAGTCCTAATTGGACTACTAATTAAGTAATGATGAAAATATAATAAAAAAATATCTTTCATTCCACTCAAATAGATCGCAATATTAAAACCGGAACACACAAATACTTCACAAATCTCGAATTTCGATCTACCAGTTACGGAATACAGAATAGATATGTATCATTTCCTTGCGTAACGTTCACAAATCCAATCAGAAAGAGAAGAAGAGAAAGTGATTTATAGACCCAATTTATCAATTCATAAATCTAATTTACACTGCCACTCTTAATCGGTTTAACATACTGTGTTATCGAAATAAATCGATATCGATATCGGATAGATAGATATCTAGGAATAATGTTATTGTAATTTTACTTATCATCGTGTTTTTTCTCGATGATACCGTCATACACCACCGAATCTTAAGTATATTTGTGTTGAAAAACGCCACATGCGTTCACTTTGGAAGTTCCTTACGTCGTTTTTTGTTTTTTATTTCATTGCTTTTTTCTATGAATCGTTCGCCAACCAGAATCGCAGGCCAGCTGAGGGACTCTAAAGTGCAAATTCCACACAATTGCGAGACTATCCTCCCATAGATGTCTCTCAATAAGTTCAAAGTTTATATAAAACGTAAGCTTGTAGAAAAGTCCTACTATAGTGTAAAGGATTACATAAATGATAAACAAGCATGGGTGTGAAATATTGCTCTAATAAGATAGCTCTTAATATAATTTTAAGTGGCATGTGAGATAACAAAAATAAAATTTACCTGGCTAAGTTTGTTGTGGGCTTCTTCTTAGACCGGGGCGCGTTTGGAACCCTCATAGCTTTAGTTTTAAGTTTACGAATCTAGTTATCACCATCAAATCACTACTTTGTAAATTATTGACGCGTCAAAAGCGCCTTTTAAAGGACTATTTGAATAAAGATTATTTTGAATTTGAATATGAATTTAGAAGCCTATGGAAACAATTAATCCGCACGAGGTTGCAAGCACACCAGGACCACGATCTTCAATAACGAAGGGACGTCTGGAGTGTTCTATGAATAATTGACATATATAATGTATAACAAAAAGTCGCGAACAATGACTTGGATAAAAGCAGGCTTCACTTTGCGAACCTTTGAAGCAATATTTTAATTGATAAAAAACGCACATAACTCCCGAGAAGTTAGAGGTGCGTGCCCGAGATCGAATCCCCGAGCTCTGATTAGGAGGCGGCTAGGCTATCACAGCTTATTATTTATTTTATTTATTAAAGGCTGTTCACCCATTTACAAACAAGCACTTACAAACTTACAAAAAAAAAACAACAAAAAAGAAGAAAAAAAAGGATTTAAACAGGCTAAAAAGTACATAATAATAACAAATAACCGCTTATCTATGATTCGTACCGCGATGCTGTGACAACCAATGCCGCAAGATTGAGGGATCCAAGTGGTCACACATCGCGCGATGTGTGACCACTTGGACATATAACATATATAACATGTGGACCACTTATGTTATATATGTTATCTTTATTCAGGAAAATAGGTGTAGCCCCGCATAACATCTACCCAAAGGGTGCGCTGCGAGCATGAATCATTTGACCTTTGATGTCGACTACGATTTAAGAATGCTCGCATATCTGCTAAAGCTATACAGCAGCTATATATCTTTCACACCAAGTATTAGTAAGTTTTTTTTTTTTTTTATATCCACTACAAGTTAGCCCTTGACGGCAATCTCACCTGATGGTAAGTGATAATGCAGTCTAAGATGGAAGCGGGCTAACCTGTTAGGGGTATGGTAAAGCCATACTCCTAATTGGTTTCTACACGACATCGTGCCGGAACGCTAAATCGCTTGGCGACACGCCTTTGTCGGTAGGGTGGTAACTAGCCACGGCCGCAGCCTCCCACCAGACCAGACTCGAGCCGGGAATCGAACCCAGGACCTCCAACTTTATAATGCAACAGCGCGCGCTGCGCCACGGAGGTCGGAGGAGTTTAAGCATTTAAATACGAGTATAAAAATATTTATTTAGTTTCAATTGAGAAATGGTTTCTTTTTTAGTTAAAATATCACTTACTTCAACGGTGAAGGTAAACATCGTGATGAAACCTGCATGCCTGAATGTTCTCCATAATGTTTTCAAAGGCGTGTGAAGTCTGCCAATCCGCACATGGCCAGCGTGGTGGATTATGGCCAAACCCCTTCTCATATTGAGAGGAGACCCGTGCTCTGTAGTGAGCCGGTAATAGGTTGTTCATGATGATGATGATGATGATGATGATGATGATGATGATGAGAAATGAATCAGAATGAGAATGATAATTAATGAATTCAAGATCATGTATTATTATCACCTACACTGAAAAGTCACATGCACCGAGTACAATCTTCGCAAAGGGGGACATAAAGCACTTTGTTGTTAGCAATAAAGTTAACTTTATTACTGATTTTATCACCAACATAGTGAAAGGAAGTTATCATTAGTGTAAATGCAATTTCAGCCTCGCCATGATACTTTATTAAACTTACAAAATGATTAGCATATTTTAATACTTTTGACTTTATCTGCAATTAATGATGTTCTACCTTGTTGGACAATGTTGTTTTCCAAGGTATAAATTTAGTTTTCAATATATACCTAGCTTGAAGGTTGTTTTTTATCACCTGATGTTAAGTGATTAGTATAGCCCATGAAAATCTGCATCAGAGTAGGCATCGCAACACGTTACCAGCTGAATCCATTCGTTAATCGGTTTCTAAGTGGCGTTTCAATATGGTATTGAAACGATTAGCGGTATGTCTTTGCCAGATGACTAGCCGTGACTGAAGCCTCCCATCCCAGTAGATTCGAGCCAGTTATGCCTACTTAATAATACGCACGCACTGCGCCACGGGAGTCGTCAAAAGGACGTTTTGTACCCTGTAATGATATGTTAACTTTTCCTTTATAAATATCAACTTTAGTTTTAAGATGGTAAATGGAGTTACAACTCACAATAATATAAAAATAGATAGATATATATATAGATAGATAGATACTCTTTATTGCAGACAAATTTGAAAGAAGAGCGTATGCAAAGGCGGTCTTGTTGCTTAAGCAATCTCTTCCAGACAACCCTTGGGGAAAGAAGTAAATAAAAGAAAAGGGTAACGGCGCAATATAAGTATAATATAAATCTATATATATAAAAATCAATTTCTGTTCGTTGGTCTCGCTAAAACTCGAGAACGGCTGAACGAATTTGTGTTATTTTGGTCTTGAAATGTTCGTGGAGGTCTAGGGAAGGTTTAAAAAGTGAGAAAAATTCGAATAGTTGCCGGGAAAACTCTAAAAACAGCCCTTTTCTTTTTCCCATATAAACGTTTTCTAAATAAAATCAGAGTCAATTTGAACTTTATTGATATTTAATAAAGTTCATATTAAATTATAATCACTCATTGTTGTCTAAGAAATGTAGGTGTGTTCCTAACTTCAAAGAGTCAATTTGCAATTTATATTCAGGCAATATTTAATCCCGGTATTTCCACGGAAACGAAAACTACGCGGGTGAAACCGCGGGTCTCAGCTAGTTATCAATAAATATAAAATATTATATGTACAAACTTTCATGATTGCTTGTGATACCTCTATTTGTATAAAGAAGGTCTATAGACTATAGTTGCACAATATAGTATAGCATTAACTGTAAGCTCGGCCAAACCCTACCCGCCTAGTTTTGCACGAAACGGTGTTGCGTAACCTTGTCAGTATCCATCAAACAAATTACTTCTAAATCGATTCCATATATACTTGAATACCAACGTATTATTATATATAATACCTATTTAGATATAAAAATCATCTCCAGCCATTTTTATCCCACTGATGGTACCCGATTACGATGACTTGACGTGTTGCGAGGCTCGGTCAAGCTTAACATAAACACATATTTTTAATCAGGCCCGGGATTCTTGGACACACACAGATAATAATACAAAAGGCAAATACAATAGAGCGGTTAAATAGAAGGTACAATTTGGCGGCTTCATCGCTAAATAGCGATTTCTTCCAGGCAACCAAAGGCGCAAAAAGAAAATTCTTTAGATGCTTGGTACGTGGTACAATATTGAAATATATACTTATATGCGCTTTGTGGGTTATTATAAAAATGATCCGCAAACGACTATTTTTTTTTTTAAACCTGAATTGTTCCTAAATGCAATGATGTATACAAAAATCGTGATAACTTCATTAAAATTTTTGTTTATTCAACAGTAAGCGACATTAAACTCCTAATTCAAGTAATGTTTATTAATGAATTTTACAAATTAAACCTTAAAATTACTTAAAATTAATAACGCCTGTTACCTCCTCTGACCCTGATGACCGCCTGCATTTTTTATTATTTCTTCCCAGGCGGCGGTGTAGTATACATATTTATATATATAATTAATATGTAGTATGTATATAAAGCGGTGATAGCCTAGTGGTTAGGGCGTCAGCCTCCTAATCAGAGGTCGGCGGTTCGAATCCGGGCACGCACCTCTAACTTTTCGGAGTTATGTGCGTTTTTAAGTAATTAAAATATCATTTGCTTCAACGGTGAAGAAAAACATCGTGAGGTAACTTGCACGCCTGAGAGTTCTCCATAATGTTCTCAAAGGCGCGTGAAGTCTGCCAATCCGCACATGGCCAGCGTGGTGGACTATGGCCAAACCCTTCTCATATTGAGAGGAGACCCGTGCTCTGTAGTGAGCCGGTAGTGGGTTGATCATGATGATGTGATACTACGAATTATTATAAAAATACTTATATATGAATGAGGGAAAAGCTGAAACAGATGATTTTATAGAATCCGCGAAAGCCGACCAATTCGTATGGTGAAAATTAATTAGTTAACGTAAAACATCTACAATTTTAAATAAAAAACGATTGTGCTAGTGGATAACGTGTCTGTCTTCAGATTAAGAGGTCTTACGTTGTATTCTCGGGAGTGGCTAAAGATGAATGATAAAAGTGGAATCAAGAAACTGTTGAAATCTGTACTTCGGAGGGTAAAATAGAAGCCGTCGATCCCGTTTATAAAATCGAATACGTAAACCCCGCAAACCTGGATTGGCACACGTGTTGCGTTTAAAAGTCCTAATTTCTTCTCACTTCACTTCTTCATAAAACCAAAGACTTCAAAAAAGGAAGTCTTTGGTTTTATTTTCTGTGGGACAGTCTATGGATTCATCAAATCAATTCAAATCATATTACGATATTAAGGATTATATAAACGATAAAAAAGCTTGGGTGTGAATTGCTCTATCTCCATAGGTACTGTAGTTTATTATTAATTTTATTCATTATGTGAGATGGTGATAACGAAAAAAAAAGAAAAACCCCGGCTAAGTTTGTTGTGGGCTTCTTCTTAGACCGGGGCGCGTTTGGAACCCTCATAGCTTTAGTTTTAAGTTTACGAATATAGTTATCACCATGAAATAACTACTATGTAAATTATTGACGCGTCAAAAGTGCCTTTTTAAGGACTATTTGAATAAAGATTATTTTGAATTTGAATTTGATTGTGGAAGAACATTACTGTTTCTCTTCTATGGTGTTTCGTCTACCTAACGGTTCGGCTGGCGGTATCTTCATAATCCAATTACATACGTACCTTTTCCTTATTTATTATATAAAATACGATTGGTAATTTTATATCGAACCACATTGCGGTCAATCTATAGATCAGGTGTCAAATGCGACAGCACCACCTTATCCCCATAAACATAAGGTGCACAATCACTCGCAGTACGCAATGGTGATTTCACCGGCTTCTGGGGTCAGATAACGTTGTAACCTTGGTATGGTTTTATTTCTAGATTTTACATTTTATTATTAGGCAACCCGTGAGTAAAAGTGTGATTTGGTAAACTGAAACCCACTTAACAATAGAGTAGGTAGGTATGTAGACCGTAAAATGTAATCGGTCTAGATTTTAGACAAGCTGCCGTAAAATGTGACTATTTTAATCAAAGTTTATCTTTTACCTGTGGCAAATGCAAATGCGGTCCGTAGTAAGCAGAAGTTTCGAGGTTTAATGATTTATGATATTTAAATATATATATATATATATATATATATATATATATATATATATATATATATATATATGTGTTAGTGAATCATTGATTTATTTACTAGGCACACAAAACAGGAAATACAAATAACAAGTTTTGACCCAAACTAAAACTTACAATTCAATTTTATTTAAATGAAATTGCAAGAATAACAAAATAAAATCGTACAATATTAATTTGAATTACTAAATATAACGTGTAGATGTTGTTTTTTTAATTATTATTTATGTTTTAATTACAAATTTCAATGTTAGTATTAGTTTTATGAAATATCTCTTACTGCATCTAATTGAAACCACATTTGCCATGCTCGCGTGCCCGCAGGCCTAGTATGCCGGCGGACATGAAGGTCCGTTAAGAATAACTTTGCCCTGTAATAGAATCTGGGCCCGTCCGCCGCGGCTCGCATTTGTAAAGAGCAGGAAAGTCGAAAGCGCGCGTGAGTGAAACCTGCCCGTCTGTCCGCAGACCTACGCGCTGAATCATTTCACATTCGAAGACATCGTTAATTTAAAAATAATATATATCATAGCTCGAAAAATATATATATCGAAGCTGTGATAGCCTAGTGGAAGGACGTCAGCCTCCTAATCAGAGGGCGGGGCTTCGAACCCGGGCAACCTATAACTTTTAGGAGTTATGTGCGTTATTAGGCAATTAAAATATTACTTGCTTCAACGGTGTAGGAAAACATCGTGAGGTAACTTGCACGCCTGAGAGTTCTCCATAATGCTCTCAAAGGCGTGTGAAGTCTGCCAATCTGCACATGCAGCGTGGTGGACTATGGCCAAACCCTTCTCATATTGAGAGGAGACCCGTGCTCTGTAGCGAGCCGAGAATGGGTTGATCGTGATGATGATATAATAGCTCGAATATTATATCGCTAAGAGACCGCCAACCTGTATTCCATTATCAGTAGATCATTCGGCTACTCTTACAAGCTAGAAGTAAAATAAAGAGAAGTTTCCTAGAATACAATAACATTAGTCTAGAAGCAATTTCATAAATCAAACCTACATACAACTTTACATAAACCACCGGATGACAGTTGTCTCTCAATCAGCTCAATGTTAATATTAAAACTTCATAAGCTTATAGATAAATCCTATACGATATATACGAGTAGTATAAAGTATTAGGTAAGTGATAAAAAAAGCTTAGTTATGAATTATTGCTTGCTCTTAAATAGATCTACGTGACAATGTAAGATGATCTTAACAAAAAAGTTTTTAATAATATAATAGTTTAAAAAACTAAAAAAACACGCTACTGCACGCATGCGTAGTTCGCGCACTAGCTCTGTCTCTCTTACTCGCATGCAAAGGATGCGGAAAGAAATTAATTAATCCTGGCGAATCTAATTAGGATAATCGGATATTTTGATCGGATTATTGCATTGTCATCGACCTTTGACAGGTGTGCAAAGTTTGAATCAAATCTGATCGTTCAAAGTAGGGCAAAATCGAGCTCAAAGGAGTCGGTTACAAACAAACAAACATACATACATACAGGTGAAGCTAATAAAAGCGTGTTAAAAAGGCGAAGTTTATTGTGGCCTTCTTCTGAGACAAAGACGCGTATGGAACCCTAATAGCGTGAGTTTCAAGATGGGTTTGTAGTTAACATAATCACACTACAACAATTTTTAAAGAAAAATGCATATACGCCTCAAAAGCGACATTTAAAGGCCAACTCGAATAAATATATTTGTATTTTGAATACGCATTTGGCCTTTTAATAAACGTGGTATAGGAAGCGTTTTCTCCCTTTCTATCTTCGTTAATTTAACATTTGACAGAAGAAGACAAGGCATTGTATAACTAAACAATCCCTAAGGAACGTTTATTTATAAGGGGGGCTGGGTCTGATCCCCGTAGTAGTTGAATATCAATAAGTTGAGCGTGATGTATTGGGATATTATTTGATAGTAATATTCGACGCGTATGGAACCCTAATAGCGTAAGTTTAAAGATGGGTTTGGAGTTAACATAATCACACTACAATTTTAAAAGAAAAATGCATCAAACGCAACATTTAAAGGCCAACTTGAATTAATATATTTGTATTTTGAATACGCATTTGGCCTTTTAATAAATGTGGTATAGGAAGCGTTTTTTCCCGTTCTATCTTCGATTATTGTACATTTGACAGAATAGGACAAAGCATATCTTTTATTTATAAGGGGGGTCTGATCCCCGCAGTAGTGGAATATCAATAAGTTGAGCGTGATGTATTGGGATATTATTTGATAGTAATATTCGTTAACCCCAGCCAACTGAAGCATCATGGAGGGTAGGCTCCATTACTCATTCCCCTATGAATGAGAATGATGTTGATCTGACAGCATGGAGACGTATTTAGTCTGTGGATGTGAACGTGGCGGCCCTCACGTACAAGCGTCATACAAACTGTGCGCTAATCTTGAGTGCAGTCAGCCGTCCGGTTAATCGCACTGCACTAAGGCTTCGATACCCTGGCACCTGGCAGTTCTCGCACTCTTGACTTTGCGGTTTATTTTAACCGGGTGTTGCGGTTGCGGTTGCGTCTACCAGCAACTCTTACTGAGTTCGACGACCTCCGTGGCGCAGTGCAGTTTCATTTTAAAGTTGGGGGTCCCGGGTTCGATTCCCGGCTCGAGTCCGGCCTGGTGGGAGGCTTCCGACAAAGACGTGTCGCCAAGCGATTTAGCGTTCAGTAGGCACGTGTGGAAACCAATTAGGATTATGGGCTTACAATACCCCTAATAGGTTAGCCCGCTACCATCTTAGACCGCATCATCACTTACCATCAGGTGAGATGCCGTCAAGGGCTAACTTGTGGTATATAAAAACCATCTTAGACCGCATCATCAACCGGATTAACCGCATTTGGAAATCTAGACAGAAAACCACGATCTACTTGATCTACATCAGCTACGATATCTAAGAACTTCAATTGCTTGGTGACTAAGTGTTGCGAAGTCGGAATCTTCTTAGGATACTCTGGTGTCGGAGCGAAACGCGCGTTGTGAGGGCATTTTGGATGACGTGTTGTATAAATATTGAATCAAGTACAAATTGCACCTTGCAGATTTGCTTGCAGTTTGAAGCAAATTATGCTGTATGCCACTGAAAAATGAATACGTTACACAACCCTTACTTATTAGTTCATTGCTATAGTGATATCAATTTATTATATCCCTCCCCGATATCCTATTCCCGTAGGAAGTTAGATGCAGCGTTATGTAATTTCAGTATCTTCGGAACCATACCTAAAGGGACTCCTTTTAATAATATATATTTTAGTTATGATATTATATTTTTTAAGGTTTTTAGTTTTACGTTAGTCTTAGGGTTTATTTTAAATTATATATGTATGCTTGAAATTAAAATTTATCTAACGAAAAAAAAACTTTAATAAAATTATCTCAATCCATCTAATACTTCCCGATTTTTGCTGACAAAATTTAGTTATCTCACGACTGCAGAATTTTATATCTGATGGCAAAGATGACCCCATAGCTCTTAGTTGCTGAAACAAATTTGTAAGAAATCTTACTAAAAAGTATAAAACTTGGAAAACAACCCATCCTTTAATCAACACTTCATGATCTTAAGCCCGGAAGAACCCGACAAAGGGCATCAAAGCCTGTCCCTTTCCTATCCGCATGCCACATTATACCGCACTTAGCGGCATTACCTTCCATTTGCTGGAAACAATGCTGCCTATTCATTGAAATGAAGATGTTTGGTACGTGATTGTGATTCTAAGTGTTGCCTTATATGACACCGGTAGCGGCGCGTGGAATAAATGCGTTATGCCGTTGAATTGATCGACTATTTACTAATCGATTATTATGATCTATTACAGCAACGTTCTGCCGACGTGTCCCAGCGAGACAGTTATGAAATAATTATAATCACGGACCTTTTGTCACCCTCTGATGGACTCAGGTCTCTTCTCCTCGGAGGACTAGTTTGATACCTCCGTGGCGCAGCGCGTTCGCAGTTGCATTATAAAGTTGGAGGTCCTGGGTTCGATTCACGGTCTAGTCTGTTCTAGTGGGAAGCTTCGGCCGTGGCTAGTCACCACCCTACCGACAAAAACGTGTCGCCAAGCTATTTTCGGCACGATATCGCCTAGAAACCAATTAGGAGTGTGGGTTTACCATACCCCTAACAGGTTAGCCCGCTACCATCTTAAACCGCATCATCACTTACCATCAGGTGAGATGCCGTCAAGGGCTAACTTGTGGTGTATAAAAAAAGGAAGGAATGTGACCAAGCTGATCAAGTTGCATTTTTATGACAACAGAGTTATGGTTTAGACGTAACCAGCTCGGAACTACGCCTCGTTGGCGAGAGACGACTTTTGTTGCCAAGAAAAAGAAAGTTCATCTACAAAAGTTCAACGGTTAATGCAGTGGTAATACAAACGATTATAGGTTCAAATCGCAATGGTATATATGCCATGGCTATCATTTTTACAACCAAAAAGTAGATACCCGATTAAACAATGTGATTATGCATGACGCAATGCTGCTCTCGGTAATCGCCGCCACTTACACTAATTGCCCTCAATTGTAATGCTTAGATAAGCAGGCCCTTTGTCAGAGGTACCTCCATATCATTCCATAACTGGACAGCTACTGACCATCAATATTTGTGCTCTACGGAAAAGCTAAACAAGGGTCTACTAGTATATGAAAGCATAGCATATAGCAAAAACTGTTGACTTAGCAGAAAGCTTCCCATTAGTATTGTTTAAGAACATGATTTTAACTGCTTTAGCAAATGAACACTCAAAATTACCCTACTTGAGATCAAACACTAGTTTAACTGGGTCAGGTCAGGTTAATTTGATTAACACAGATTTTTGCAAACTTTCAATTCCCTGTTCCAATTTGTGGAGTTTCTTCTGATTAGCACACTACTAATTAAGAAGGTACTCTAAGCAATTTCTATAAAACATTCTAGAAGGTATACTTTCTACAGGTATTAGGTATAAGAAACATTTGAATTAGCAGTCCTACAATTATGTCTATGCTTTTCAAAAAGGATGGTACAATCATCAACCATTAAAATTTATATTTTTGTATGTTTTCAATGCAAATTTCATGAATATTGCAATACCTTATTTGTGAACTTTAAAACTTGTTAAGTTTTTTTTAAATTTTATTTTTAACAAATTTTTTGAATAAAGCTTAATAAACCAAGCTTCTTAGTCAAAGTAAAAAAAAACATGGCACTTCTAACATGTACTTATAAATTTTCTCTACGTGATCATTTTATATTTACTCATTAAAGATGCAGGTTCCCAAAACAACCTGGTCTAAGAAAGAGCACACACTGAAAGCCTTAGGCTTGTATTCTTCTGTTATGAGCATCCCATTATCTCACATTGTCACTAAAAACTAAGTGGTGTATCTCTAAGCTTTAGTTTTTTATGTTACAATAGTTGTTTTCTATGTGTTAATATTCCACACTAGCTTCAAAAGCTAGCACATTGAAAAGTGGTAAATTAGCAACAGTGAACAAAACTTTTACTTTGATAAGAATGTTTATAGGCCTCTGCCTAAATACTTTTCAATCTGCTAAAAATAGAAAATTGATTTCATTATCCTTTAATTTTGTTTTTTTTTTATCCACTACAAGTTAGCCCTTGACGGCAATCCCACCTGATGGTAAGTGATGATGCAGTCTAAGATGGCAGCAGGATAACCTGTTAGGGGTATGGTAAACCCACACTCCTAATTGGTTTCTACGCGACATCGTGCCGGAACGCTAAATCGCTTGGCGACACGTCTTTGTCGGTAGGGTGGTAACTAGCCACGGCCGAAGCCTCCCACCAGACCAGACTCGAGCCGGGAATCTTTTTTTTTTTTTTATATACTACAAATTAGCCATTGACGGCTATCTCACTTGGTGGTAGGTGATGATGCAGTTTAGGATGGTAGCGGGCTAACCTGTTTGGGGTATGGTAAACACACTCCTAATTGGTTTCTACGCGACATCGTGCCGGAACGCTAAATCGCTTTGCAACACGTCTTTGTCGGTAGGGTGGTAACTAGCCATGGCCGAAGCCTCCCACCAGACATCTCTCAAATCATCTGGTCTCCCATCAGACCAGAATCGAACCCAGGACCTCCAAGTTTATAATCCAACAGCGAGCGCGCTGCGCCACGGAGGTGGTCAAAAATTAACAGTACGAAGTATTTAACAATACTAACATCTGTTAACATCTGAGGAACATAAAATTCAGACAAAATATTCCTGAAACATTGAAGAGATGCTAAAAAAGTACTAAGAATTACTATAGGCACAAAGTTGGTGATGAAAAATTGCAAAGACTATATGTAGGTTTTACAAATGATATTAATTAAATAGGTACTTTTTTCAGCTTTTAAAGAAGATCAACCCTTATGGCATAAAGTAGTAGATATATGAACAGAAATTTGAATCTGGCCAAATAGCAAGGACCTGCTAGTCTAGTAATAAAGGTTAACGAGTAAGTCACATGTGAATAAATTAACTAACGTGCACCTAAGATTGTAAGAATGATACGTAATATTGTATGTACAATACCAGAGTAGATTAATTTATTTTTACACTTACCTGCGACGTTGGGGGTAATATTAACCACGCCTATGCGGAAAATCCATCACACACACTCACTAACACAAACATGATAGCAAAACAATATTAAGCACAAAATTTAGCCTAATTATCGACATACAATACGAAAATTATTATTTTTACAGAATGTTCACAAGGTGTTCGAATTCAAGTCACAAATTCGGACAAAGTAACTGAAAATGAGTGGAAACGTTGTGATAACAACGAAAAGAATTGCTGCACTTTTTAAACAGGACGTGGAAATCAAAACAAGGCGTAGGTACTTAAGTATTTCACAATTACAAATCGATCAAAAGGTTTTCAAATCTACACAAGAGCTGCTGAACTCAAATTAACTCGACCTTTTTATAAATGACACACGCACTTTAAGTCACCGAGGACCCCACATAGCACTTCTAAAACCTTTATTATTGACTTTAATTTGTTGTTATTATTGACGATCACCGAGGAGGTCTGGGATATTCTCACAAGTCAACAACCGTTTGACAACTGCTGACAAGTAGCTCAGACCTTGGTCATGGACGCGACGCCATTATAAATAATGTTGCTGTTTACTTATGTAAAATTTCCCCTTATTCTTGTAAAAATTAAATATGAATTTTTAAGTATGAATACAGTTCCTAATTATTATTTCTATATGTTAATTCTATAATTAATATATTTTAATTATAAATTAAAATTATACACCTAAATCTCAATATTTCAAAACCTATTATTGTGTTTGCGTTATCACTGCTAACGCCATCTACTGTTAAGCAGACGAACTTGACTCTTTGGAAAGTTGTCAATAGAGGTATCTTGAAATTCAATTTCATACCATGACGACTGAACACCTTTTATAGTCACAGAGTACCTACATTTGAAATAACAACTACATTTCTAAGCTTATAAACATTATTCAGGAATTATTAGAATAAATATGTAGATGGCTCTATAATCAACTAGAAATATATCCAGGATAGATGGCGATATACCAGTTTAAGCTAAGTTGTAAACTATTGTAAGTACCTAGGTATTAATATTACTTTACTCTATGGTAAACTGGTACAACTATAAGTCTCAGAGTACCACAGAGTACTTTTTACATACGGAAATAGAGTACAATCTCGCAAGCTAATAGTGGGAGCAGCTTACTAGCGCCATCTGTATTTGGCGAACGGAACTAATATTTATAAGTAGCATTTACCAAGCTATAAATATTGTAGATTGCTTAGGTATAGGTTCATACCTACACTCGTACATGTCTATAGATAGTATGTATGACTAATGGAAGGTAGGATTGTGTTCAGATTAATTATTTATTATTTGATTCCCTAACAATTTGACATGTCATCCAAATTAAAATATATATATATAATTATTCTGAACACATATTTTTAAATAATACAAATTTTTGGCTTCTGTTCTTTATTTTCTCATAAAATACATTCTAATCGACTTCCTTATCCTAATAAAAACAGTTGATAAAGTTCCCCGAGGAGTGGCTCACTGGGGTCTGATACTGACTCAGACTAAGGTGGTCAAATCTTGCAACACAATTTGAGAGCTGTTGCCGCCAACTGATAGAGATAACTTCTCAGAAGTAGGGACAATATAATTTTTGTAATTACCAATGTAGTAATAATTAATATGACTTATTACTTCTCTAGATAACTCGGTTGTATTTTGGGCCTTTAGATTTGCCTCACAAGTACTATATGACCTCTCTGATGGCAAATCCTCGAATAGATTCTGTAATTTACTTGTGGTTGAATTCAAGCCTGAAAGTAAAACAAAACTTAAAAATAGCACAATAATATTATCACTTTTGTAAATGACTTTGGTAATCAGCTCCAACATCTAACTATGCCATATTATTTCTAATATGAGGTTATACTCTCTTTATTTTGAACATATGTACTTCAATAATTAATAAACTTACATGGCATGTTTAAACTTGGCACAGCTATGTTGCTGAGTCTATTATATCTGCAATACTTTGCTGCAAAATGCATGTGACAGACTTGCTGATTCTTGTAAATGAATGTGTCAGTTAATTTCAAGATATCCCCATCAACATTATACATCCAGGATTTGGGAATTCATGCAGTATATTTTCTGAAAAGTAAAAATATCTTAGTTTGAACACAAGTTCAAAATATGTTCAGTAGATCTGACTTGATTCACTTTTCTGTGGAAGCTGTTTAGCAGAATTTATCATGAATCTGCTTTAATATACTTACTTTAAAGTTTACGCTACAATATACCTTGTCTATTAACCCAGCTATCTAAAAATAAAGATTAGATTATTTTTTATAAAACATGGTCTTTTTTTGTAAGTGATAATTTAATTGTTGTATATATATAGGAATTTGTTCTAGAAAAACTAGAGAAAACGCTGTTTATTCAAATAAACTTGAAACAGTACGAACCAATAAGTGAATCTATCACTGGTTCGGAACGGAGAAGAACCTATGCATAACCCATGTCAGAAATTTCAAAGATTAAGTCGACAATGACGGCGTTTACTAACCTGCAGTTCCTGAAAAGCCTGGAATACAGCACCTCTTGTAAGACATGTTTACTAAACTTAACTACAACTATACTGGAGTCCTGTATCAAAACACTAAAATCAATCTTTGACTTAGCGTGGGTTCACTGGTTTTGAGGAGCACTAAAAATTCACAAGAGGTAATTAAAACAACAAAATCAGAAAAATAACACAACCGCCATCAGTTATTTTTCGTAAATTGTGAAATCAAAAATATTTTGTCAAATTGACTGTTGTTTGCCCAATTTCTACCACATCAACAGCAGAAAATAGAGAAAAATACTCTGACTTAATTTTATTTCGAAGAATATTTATTAAACTAATGGTACATCAAAAATAGAACCATTAATATTTTTTTGATTTCAAATACTTAAATATTTTAATGTAAACTAAACTACCAAAAATTGGTAGAAAAATTAAACATGGGATGCCTTCATCACAGACTAATACGTCGACACTAGAGGTGGGCATTATAACACACAACGCATTATATATTAGAATATATTTTTATAACGATATAACACATTATAAAATATGCCACTAGACTCTTATAGGTACCTAATATAAATTATTTCCGTAGTCTCAATTAGCAATTTTAATACAGCGCCATCTATGTCCACGAACGCTCATCCTGACCTAGATACTAGATAGTGGTTATTTAAACTTTAAACAGCTGGCTCATTTTCTAATAGTATTCGATTAGTACGTTCCTATTACTGCCTAGTGCTCATTATTCAAAGTAATGTGAACACTTCAATCATCTTAATAAAAGCTATTTTTACTTGCGACAAACAAAAATAACAAATTAATAACACTGTTATTTTTAATTGCAAAGTATTGTAAACACCATGAACATAAACATACGAGCTAGTTTTACGTGCGATGATTCGGAGATAAATAATAGTTTTAATAAAATAACACTTTCAATTAAAATATTTCCAACAAAAATAATTTTAAAACAGTTTATATTTATTCCTCTTTAATATGATATATTATAACACTTATAACGTTATAACTACAAACTGCGACAATAACTAACACCGCAAATTATTTTTATTATTATATTTTTATCGGTTAAAATTTACAACATATAATATATATTATAACAGTTTAAAATAACAGTTAGACAAATATAACGCAATACTATAATTTATTGAAAAATTATAACAGTTTAGCCCATCTCTCTAGTTAGCAGGTATTGTATTGGGAAAAGTTTGAGGGAGCCGCGTCCGCAGTGTGAAGTTTCCCGCCATTTCTCCCTAACTTTTTTTTTTTTTTTCGTTTAATGGCTTTACACAGATTAGCCAATGTCAAGTTTCTTATTTCATTTGTTCTCTTCCTCTATGGCTTTGCACAGACTAGCCAATGTCAAGTTTATAGCAATGTAGAAGCTAGGGAGAAATGGTGGGAAACTTCGCACTCTGCGGACGCGGCTCCCTCAAACCCTTCCCAAATTAATACCTGTTAACCATTCAGAAAACTAGCCACTGCACAAACGACACCAAAACTGTTCACGACACAAACAACACCAGTCCCTTTCAAAATTAGCCAACAAACAATAATTCAAGAAAAGCGCAAAAAACCGCGCCCGCCATGTATGAAGTCTCCCGCCTTTCTCCTCCCTAACTTTTTTTTTTTTTTTTCTCATTTTATGGCTTTACACAGATTAGCCAATGTCAGGTCCTCCCTAACTTCTACATTGCTATAAACTTGACATTGGCTAATCTGTGCAAAGCCACAAAAAGAGTCTAATAATTATAAACTTGACATTGGCTAATCTGAGTAAAGCCATAAAAGAGAAAAAAATAAAAAAAAAAAGAGTACGATAGCAGAAAAATTCACACCTAACAATTTAGTTCGTTTCAGAGATTTATGTACAACAAAATGGCTACCAATATGTCATTATTAAGACGTAGTTACATTATTACGTATTGCGAATTTGTCACTAAAGACGAAAAATTAAAAAAAAAAAAAACATGAATGATAAATTCCCCGGGGATCGAACCCGCGACCTCCTACTATTTACGGCGCTCATCAGTAAGCCAGGGAATTCTTCTTAATTAGGTAAAAGTATAACGAAAACGTTTATTGTAAGACCTTAATTATATTTATAATAAAACAAAAATGTCAGTTGTTTATAGGTAAATAAACATTTTTGTTTTGAGGTAAATTTTGTACCTGTAGGTACTCTTTAGTTAAATAAGCATAAAAGTTTACATCGCGCTGATCTCCGACTTGTTGAGAAATAATCTAAGATGTTACATGAGGAAGGTTTTATATAACATTAGCATAACGTTAGCACACGGCAACAAAATCATGTTTTCACCTAAACTCCAAGTAACTTAAGGATAGTAGATATTGCAAGAACTTGCAATGGCAGCAATAAAGAAGTGGCAGTAACAGTATATCCTGAAACAGTGTGTCCTGCAGACCTGTCTACTTGGCTACAAGTACAAGTTAAACCGCGAGACAAAGCTACAAATATTTATAATTTCACTACAAATGCGGGTTTAAACAATCTCTAGCGCCATGAGCTTCGAATATTTCGTGTTCTCTTCAACCCCAGGAAAACGGAAACCATGTTTGGCCAACTCTTCATATGTGATCTGGAAGAGATCCTGGAAACCAGCCTTCCTTGCAACAGCCTGGGACGCCGCTGCCGTGAATACAGTGGCTGTCACTTTGATGCCTAGGGCTTTGCAGAGCGGTATGCTAGAAAAAGGGAATAAGGTTTTAAATAGGTATGTTACCGTTGATATCGCTTATTTATAAGTAAATTTTTCTCTTAAATTATTGATATGAATAATTATCAAGCAAGAAAAAACTTATGTGAAATTACGCACATTCTACCTGAATTGAAACAATAATAAATGTCTCATACATTTATTTAATAAACAAAAATAATATTAGGAAAAAAAAAAACAACTACTAAAGAAACCACCCCTACAAAAGATCATCGTAATTCATTGATTTTAGAAAACAACATAAACAAGAGTTAAGTTCCGAGTCCTCCTGCCAACAAGATTTATTAAACGAGCGCGAATTGCTATCCAATACAATATTCTTTAAACGTCACAGCTTGCGTTTACTTTTTCGTGCGTAATGGAGTGGAGGGACGGCACGGTGCGTGCTGAGACAGGGTCGCAACTCTA
The DNA here is from genome assembly GCA_928268935.1 of Lasiommata megera. Lineage (NCBI taxonomy): Eukaryota > Metazoa > Arthropoda > Insecta > Lepidoptera > Nymphalidae > Lasiommata > Lasiommata megera. Next base: position 964,643 of record OV743319.1, on the reverse strand, counting down.
CGATGAGGCCAATAAAGCGCTAAATTTTTATGCATTCATATTTAACACTCTAGGTCAGATTCTTGGTGGTGAAATTTTAGAATATTTATTTCGTACAGTAAATTTTTAGAAACGATTTTTATCAGTTTTATCGAGTTTGTGTCGTTGTTTACAGTCAACTTTAACGACTTTCTTCTCTGCCGCCACATTTCTAGTTATATGATAAACAGGTTGAGCGCATCCGTAGTCCAATTCATCGTAATACAGATGCTTATTTCTGTTGGCCGGGTTCGGGTAGTAGGCTGCATAAAGAACATCGTCCACTTCATACAGTTTGACGTCAAGTGTGTGTTGAAACAAAGCCCCACTGATCAGCATCCTCTCTATCACCACACAACTAGCATGACTTATTGTATTACCCCATATATTCAAGAAACGCAAGTAATAATACTTTTTCAGCGTATTCAAAAGATCCAGAACACCATCATCTGTTATTTTATTATGCCCTACGTCTAACGCACGAATTTTTGAATACGGCAATCCAAAACTCAACGCTCTTGCTCCCGTATCTTTTATTCCATTCCCAGCTACGTTTAAGAATATTAATTGGGGTCTCTCAGCCAAATATTTGCCAAGTAATTCAGCTCCATATTCACCGATTCTGTTGAAACCTAGATCTAAGTATAGTAAGGTATCGTTCCTTCGAAGGCCTCTAACGAAATATTCTAAATCGTGCCCGATGAATTGGTTCTTCTGCAAATGTAATTCGATTATTGTCGAGTTTTTTTCTAGGAGATATTCAACGTGGTAAGCTAGCCATTTGGTTTCATATGAGTAACGATTGAATAATGGTACAATTCGACTTAAGTCTAGCACTTTCAAAGTGGTATTGCCCCCGTGGTCGTACCGCAAAGCTGTTATAATATGAGATATGCTTGTTAGAGTCAAATTTGTTTCCCCGATATCACAATATTGAAGGGAGACGTTCTTTTTAAGAAAGTCTGCAAAATACTCAGCCCCTTTTACTCCAAAATCGTTTCCATTTAATCTTAAATATTTTAGCTTTATCAACTGAGCGTATTTGGCTAAATTCAAAATTGATTCTTCTGTCATGTTATTGTTCATAATATTCATGTTTATAACACTCGATCGGGCTTTGACGAGAATATTCTTCAGTAGTTTGAAGAAGCCCACGTCTGTTATATTATTGTAGCTCAGATCGACTCTCGTGATTCTTCGCGCTTCCTCTTTTATATACCGACAGATCGCTCGGACATCTGCGTCTGTAATGCGTCGTTTGTATCTGTCGAAAATATCTTTGCCTCTTAAAACCAAATGGCCTGTTCCATCTGAATTTCTTTCCGTAAACAAGCTCAAACGGATTTTATTTAATTCTGTCTGTTTCAACGGCTCAGGGTCGCCGGTTATCTGTTTGAGAACAGCGACCGTGTTGCAAATGCATTTCTTTTTCCGGGGTGACTTCTTCATTTTGTATTTGTCTAGGTAGTCACCTATCTTTTATTAAACTTGTAAATATTACAAAACCATAATTTATGATGCAATTGGTTTTTGTTGTTGTATTTCATGTCATTTGTGTCAGTGATACAGATTAAGCCATCTGGTTTTATTGGTCAAGGTTGTTTATACAATAAGTTTTAATATATATTTTTTATTTCTTTCAACCAGTTAAGTCTCAGATCCCTAGTTCGACTCCAGGTACACATCTAACACAGGTAAAGGTTTTTATACAGGGGAGCAGTTAAACAACATGTCATTATACCGATTAGGCAAGTTCATGAAGTACAATATACGTTGCTTAATTTCGTATAAACTGCGACAGCAAGCGATATCCATGAATTTTTAAGATCTCAATAGCGCAACGCGTGCGTTGCATTACGAAGATAGAAGTCCTGGGTTCGATTCCCGGCTCGAGTGTATCCTGGTGGGAGGCTTCGGCCGTGGCTTCCTACCGACAAAGACTTGTCGCCGAGCGATTTAGTGTTCCGGCATGATGTCGTGTAGAAACCAATTTGTGGTTTACCATACCCTTAACAAGTTAGTCTGCTACTATCTCAGACCACCATCACTCGGCATCAGGTTAGATTGCCTTCAAGAGCTTACCTGTCATCATCATCATCATCATGAACAACCCATTACCGGCTCACTACAGAGCGCGGGTCTCCTCTCAATATGAGAAGGGTTTGGCCATAGTCCACCACGCTGGCCATGTGCGGATTGGCAGACTTCACACGCCTTTGAGAACATTATGGAGAACTCTCAGGCGTGCAGGTTTCCTCACGATGTTTTCCTTCACCGTTGAAGCAAGTGATATTTTTAATTGTTTAAAAAAACGCACATAACTCCGAAAAGTTAGAGGTGCGTGCCCGGATTCGAACCGCCGACCTCTGATTAGGAGGCTGCCGCCCTAACCACTAGGCTATCACCGCTTCACCACTTACCTGTACTGTGTAGTATATAAAAAGAATTTCTGAAAGTGCAACTATATAAAGTAAATTACATGCTTCAAATTGCGCTCGCTCTCCGACGTACCCCGAGGAGATTTTGCGTTCACAGCACACAATTGCTACGCTAGAAATAGCAAATGCAGCTTTGTGTTTATTGTGAAACCTGTCGCTGGTAGGTTTGAAAATACCAATAAAACTTGTAGGACGTCGGTGAAACCATTAAGCTCTTATAAAGTAGATTCCTCGAGGCGAGAAAGTTGTGGTTTAATGAGGTTATTGCGGAATTCCTTTCAGTCCGCATGCTTCAGCGTCCTCAATAATTTGATCGGATCGTAGCGTCTGGAATTCCAATATAATTCCAACCGGCTGATACCTACCTCTACTTTTACCGTCAATTGGTAATGAGGTTCTCTAATCATGGCTTCATTTTAGTACTCTTTGTTTTTGTGAAAACATAAAAGTTCATTAAGATTGTACCTAAATTGTACAAAATTGTTTTATTGTACCTTTCCTACATGCATATAAGGTAACAATTATTTTATGTACAACCCCTTAATAAGCACATACCGTGTCATTAAGTCAATAAATAAATGAAATAAAAGCGGCAAAAGTTCCTAAAGTAAAAACAAAATAGATAAAAAAAGAACAAATGATTATTCTGTGTCTAGAAACTGTGATAGCCTAGTGGTTAGGATCCTAATCAGAGGTCGATGGTTCAATTTCGGGCAAGCACCTCTATTTTTTCGGAATTATGTGTTATCACTTACTTCAACGGTGAGGGAAAACATCGTAACACGACGTGACGTGTCAACCTGCACGCCTGAGAGTTCTCCATAATGTTCTCAAAGGCATGAGAACAAAATATTTGTGAATATCAATTGTCTCGTAATTTACAAGTAACTTTTATACTTTCTTATTACGATCCACCGTCTTGCAACGCCCGCCTGTAGTTCGACTGCTAAAGTGCCTTAGCATACCGTTGACCGTTGTATTTAACCTCCTTCAAAAATTAGGCTAAAAAATGTCAATTCTACTTCAACCAAATAAAATACACCTCACTTTGCTCATAACAGTCTATCGAATGAGCAGAAAACCGGCCCAGCACCGGCCACTCAGTGAGACATGGAACCCGCTTGTTCTACCTAGTTAGTCAAAATTTTACCGAGCCAGCAGGATCTCCTTCCCGATCCCACAGCCCCTCCACTGAGGCGCCACCACCAGCCCGTACGCGGTCAGGTAGTGCTCCACACCGAAGCGCGCGAAGACGTCCACAGCCTTGCCTACGAGGTCCACTGCTCCGAACAGCTTCGCCCAGATTCTGTCCTCCGTCTTAAGGAAAAGAAATCATCACCGCCATCTACAGCCTCTACAACCTTCACTAAGGGGCTCTAATGATAATAATCAGGACCGAAGATTTAACATACTCTCCGAGGCATGGAGGGATTGTACACGCCCACGTCCAAACTCTACTGTACCGAGAATTTCATAACAGAAAAATCCAATACGTAATGGATCATTTTCTGAACTCAGGGCCTCGTGAACCATGCTAACCACTAGACCCATTAATAAAATTTGATTGCGCGAACAGCGACGTAATCGTAATAGAAGTGAAACTATAAAAAAAATCTTATTAAAATCCTTGTCAAATTTTAACATACTGAAAGTTACTGATTAATTTAGCTTACGCTTGACGCTTACCGATTTGTTATATGAAAGGTGACAGCATAAAAGGTATTTGACGAAGTTTATTTCAAAGTTAGTTTTTAAAACAAAAAAAGTTGCTTAATATTGAACTAACTGCTTGTTCAAATAATTTACCCTTATACTGGTATATCACCGGTGATAGCCTAGTGGTTAGAGCAGGTCGGCGGTTCGAATCCGGGCACGCACCTCTAACTTTTCGGAGCTACGTCTATGTGCATTTTTAAGCAATTAAAATATCACTTGCTTCAACGGTGAAGGAAAACATCGTGAGGAAACATGCATGCCTGAGAGTTCTCCATAATGTTCTCAAAGACTTGTGAAGTCTGCCAATCCGCACACGGCCAGCGTGGTGGATTATGGCCAAACCCTTCTCATATTGAGAGGAGACCCGTGCTCTGTAGTGAGCCAGTAATGGGTTGATCATGATGATGATGATGATACTGGTATAGGTTGTGTGACCTGGACAGCCAGAATATGTCTCGCTGATACGTTTGCACATTTACAGTTAGTTTTGCAGAGCTCAGTTACTAAGTGGTCTAGGGTTAAACCCTTACTCTGTAGCTTTGCGGCTGCCATATAGGTATACTGCTATCATGAATTCCATGAAAACTATACCTTCTTCGAGCATTGAGAAGTTATTTCAGGACGGTACTCAAAAAGAATATTTACCTTAAATTCTTCTTCTTGATCACTTTTAGAAGATACCGTGAGGACATTGACTCCGATGATTTCAGTCGGCTCGTCCACGTCCTCTACACAGACGACAGACATTCGGTCTTTGATGGTTTTCCGCCACAATTGTTCCAACTCAGCCAGGGCTCCTGGGTGCTTGTTAATTTCTAAAAAATATTACAGAAGGACTTCAAAGTCCATCTGAATATTGCGTTGGGACCGCTCATAGTTAATATATGTTTTAGAACCAAAATCCAAGATTAATCTGGGTCAACATAGTCCATTGTACCGAATGCAATTTCTTGCAAACAGCTTTCGGCATAAAATAGATATCTTCAGTGATAGCATCTCTAGTATTAAGAATAAATTAAGAAACTGCAATTAGTTTTTGTAGTATTGTTATTTCTCTTTTGTTAATTTATCGTCTAGGTTAATTTTAAGTCATTTTTTATTTAATTATTTTTAATGGTTTGTACCCCATCTTCTGCATGCTATGTTCGCATCGAGAAGTCAATGTTGTAAAATTAAGATATTTTTGTATTCTAATGACTATACAATTGTTGACAGTTTTGCGAACTAATAAATAAAAAAAAAAAAGAACTTCATTTAAGCTGGAATTTATTTCTAACAAAATAACATTCTCAAGCATACTCAAACAGGTTTTTGATTTTACGGCTGCATAAATGTTTGTTATTAAAAATATGACTTTATTACATTGAGTAGTAGAATTATTTACACAAAATAAATTATTTGTGATCAATTGTACCTCAACAAAGTAATCACTTGGCTAGTTTTTACCAGCAAATCAAATATTTAGAAGAGCATAACTTTACTATATAAGAACCATGACTTGCGTATAAATTATTCACAATAAGTTGATTAACCAAAATATATGATACACCAGCCAAAACAAAGTTGAAGTTTAACTCTTGTATTTTCATAGCTCTTAACTTTGACATGGAAAACTCAACAGATGACGATACCTATATATTTGCAAGGCGGTTCATCGGCCGTGAAATACTTCAGCAGCAGTTGGACGGCCGGCTCGACCTGGTCCTCCGTAATGTCCTGCACCCTGAGAGGAGCGCCCCGAGCGGTAAAGCGGTGCCAGACCGTTGGTAGAGGCAGTGATGAGGGGCGGGAGAACACCATCTAGAGACCATTATCAGAATAATAGCAACTATACAAGAGTTTAAACTCCTATGCTAGATAGATTTGACGACCACCGTGGCGCAGAGCGTGCGTTGTCACATTTTAAAAATGGAGGTCTTTCGATTCCCGGCTCAATCTAGTGTGGTGAGAGGATTCGGCCGTCGCTAGTAACCACCCTACCGACAAAGACGTTTAGCGTTCCGGCACGATGTCGTCATTAGGTGCATGGGTTTACCATACTTCTAACAGATTAGCCCATTACCATCTTTAGATTGCCGTCTAACTTGTAGTAGATAAAAAAATACGATTAGAATCTAGAGTTAGTCCTTATTTATATCTGTACTGGATGCATATTCAATTCCAGATTACTACGATTTTTTCTAGCCAAAACTAATATTCTAAATATATATAGATATTAGTTTTGACTAGTTCAATTTCATATAATCTCTTTAGTACTCCGGTCTGTGCGTTTTGCGTATCAGTGAGGCAGTACCTTACGTTTTATACTTGCTAACTACAATAACATATTGTTTGAGAGTAATAGTCAGACACGTTCACTTATACATGTATAAAAACAGTGCAGATCATTGCAGCCACCGGAGAAATAAAAATATATTTGTGACAAATATGTATAGCTAGGGGTTATTTATTCAAAAACTATTTAGACATAATGGCACGCTTCTAATACATGCTCAAACGCACTGTATATCCTAACAATTAGACATGTTTTTTCTATATTAAATATAATGTCTAAACCCTGGCCAAAAGCTCTGTGCACAACAGATAATGACAAAACGTAATCAGAGATATTCAAATATCCGTTCCTACAATTTTCAGTAATATAACAGCGCTACGCTGTAATAAAACAGTGCTACGGAGTAACCTAACACCGTAGCAGTGGAATGCTGCAATTGTAAAAACTTAATTTTATTTCAAGACCTTTCGACCATTTATTACTAAGATCAAGCCATTACGACCATTTATTACTAGTTAGCCGAGCCTATATCCTTAAGTTTTTTTTTTGTTTAAAAAAAAGGTAGAAGTTACCAACATTTCAAATGCATGTAACTCTGAAAATTCATGGTACAATTTGATTTAACTTGGCCATTCTGTCTAATTTTATTTATATTCTCATTTCAAATCGAAATCAGAGAAATAGCCTCAAGCTATCATCTCATTTGTTGACTAAATAATTATGCCTTATTTTGAAATTATATATTTTTTTCAGTTTGATTTATTTTTTATTTTACTTAAAGCGGAGGTCTGTAACAAAATATTTTCGAGTTCTAGCCTTTTAAAGTTTTCACTTGGTTCAGTAACGTTAACAAATGTTTTCGTTGTTGAGATTGAGTTTTCATCATTTTCCGCATGTTGTTTGCGTGGAATCTTCCACTCATAATCAATATTCTGAGTGGTTATGGTTCGTTAGTGAGTTGACTCACGACTCTGTTAATAGTTTTGCTGTGTGAAAACCATTTTCTACATTAAATTATTAAAGTTAGGTTCAAGTTTTTAGTTGAATACTTTGTAGTATTTTTTAATAACCATCTACCAATAAATAGTGCCGTGCAAAGATCATACGTAAACAAATGGTATAAATCTGACTTTTTCGTCAACATAATATTTTTTTAGTAAGCCACTTTCGATTTCGTTACAGTTAATTTCAATATGTTTGATAACGATAGCGTGCCTAAACTTATGCGACGGTAGTGAGAATAACACATCGTGAAGATACAATAAATGCCGATTTTTTTATGCTTTTCGTTTGAATAACGTTTATAGCAAACTAGCTGTGACCCGCGGTTTCACCCGCGTAGTTCCCGTTTCCGTGGAAATGCCGGGATAAAATATTTCCTAAATATAAATTGCAAATTGACTCTTTGAAGTTAGGAACACACCTACATTTCTTAGACAACAGTGAGTGATTATAATTTAATATGAACTTTATTGAATAGCAATAAAGTTCAAATTGACTCTACATTTTATTTAGAAAACGTTTATATAGGAAAAAGAAAAGGGCTGTTTTTAGGGTTTTCCCGGCAATTATTCGAATTTTTCTCACTTTTTAAACTTTCCCTAGACCTCCACAAACATTTCAAGACCAAGATAAGATAAATTCGTTCAGCCGTTCTCGAGTTTTAGCGAGACTAACGAACAGCATTTGATTTTTATATATATAGATGAAGGAATAAAAGCAATTTTTTAATTACTGACAATCTGTAAATCTCTAAGATACACTTATAGACTAGAAACAATCTCAGTTATTCTTTATCTATTTTTTAACCCTTGTTTATCTAAACATGGGTCTCTCTAAGATCTAAGATTATGTAAATATTTGCGTAAAATTCTGTTTGCCCAGGAACCAAAATATTTTACCGGGACAAATTTAATAATGCTGGATTAATTGGGCTCGAATTAAATTTAGGATTTCCACCGATTTGTTACAGATGTAAACGACTTACCGCTAATTGTGTGAGGGTGAGAGGGTGTTGATAAAAATTCGCAAACTGCCGTCGATGTGGCTCCGACACTACGACTGAGCAGAATTGAGAGTTAAGGGTGGTTTTAGCTGGAGGGCACACTCGGCGATGTACCAAGAGACTTAAGATTTTTTTTTTATTGAATGAATATGGTCAAGGAACATGGGTTTACCATACTCCTAATTGGTTTCTACGTTTGGTTCATCACTTACCACCAGGTGAGATAGCCGTCAAGGGCTAACTTGTAGAGCATAAAAAAAGCTAATCAATCGAATACGCTCATGTCACTTTGGTAAGAGGATGGCAAAACGGCATTGTGTGATCGAATCTAGCCTGGACTATTCCTCCTTATTATTACTTATTAATTAATGAAATTATTGACAGTAAATGAGCGCTGGTAATTGGATATTAAGATACCACCACAGAAGAAGAACCAGAGTTACCGACATAGCTCAGATAATTGCGAAGTTGAAGTGGCAATGGGCGGGGAACATAGCTCGGAGAACAGATGGACGTTGGGGTCCCAAGGTGCTGGAATGGCGACCCCGCACCGGTAAACGTAGCGTTGGTCGACCCCCAACAAGGTGGACAGACGACATCAAACGAGTCGCAGGGAGCCGCTGGAAGCAAGCGGCCCAAGACCGTGAGCATTGGAACTCCCTACAAAAGACCTATGTCCAGCAGTGGACGTCAATCGGTTGATAATGATGATGATCATGATACACCACAGTTAACGACAAACATTTAACCAACCACCGCTGTATGTCGTATCTAGATGACGATTCGCCGTTCTAAGCATCCGTTACAAAAATCACACAATCTAACCAGGGGCCGGTTTACTTCGTCCAGCAATTGACCAATCAGCAAATTGGGTGAAAACTATTCAATTTATTAAGCCCAGTGCACCTACAACCTGAAAGGATACCGTCATAAGCTAATCTAAGCTGCTAAACGGAATTTACATCCACTTTAACCTTTGCGGTTTATCCGTAAGTCGTGGGCCCGTCGCGTCGTACTCGTAGGGTTATTTAGGGATTTCTATTACGATAACAACTTCGAATGATTTCAATATCACTTGATAACAAAAAGGTGTTTTTAGTTTAAAGTTATCTACCCGGCATCGTACTGGAACACTAAATCGTATAGCAGCGATTTAGTAACAGAGGTCGGCGGTTCGAATCCGGGCACGCACCTCTAAATTTTCGGAGTTATGTGCGTTTAAAAAAAATATCACTTGCTTCAACGGTGAAGGAAAACATCGTGAGGAAACCTTCACGCCTGAGAGTTCTCGATAATGTTCTCAAAGGCGAGTGAAGTCTGCCAATCCGCACATGGCCAGCGTGGTGGACTACGGCCAAACCCTTCTCATATTGAGAGGAGACCCGTGCTCTATAGTGAGCCGGTAATGGGTTGATCATGATGATGATGATGAGTGTTCCGATACCGGATTTCTTGCCGTAAGTTTTCCGGTAGTGTAAAATTACCAAAAAGTAGCAACTAAAAAATATATGGTAATGAATAGTGAGGACCGTTTAGGTGCATTTCTACGCACCACTGGAAATGCAACAGTGTCTTTAATTTTCCTGATAGTGATTATAATTGTGAACCCGTAGCTCGTGGATGAGGATTTCAATATTTTAGACATAGAAACATATTTAGAAATGAGGGCAATTGGTCTTAACACAAAATATCTATAACTTATACAGACGCTCTAGCTTTTGCTAGTTAAGACAAGCCGATGAAACTTCAAAACATCTAGGCGCCCAATGTAACGTACATAGATAATTTTATTATGGAGTCATGCTGCTGAGTTTGAATCTGTATTCGTGAGAAGACGACCTCCGTGGCGCAGCGCGTTCGTTGTTGAATTTTAAAGACGGAGGTCCTGGGTTCGATTCCCGGCTCGAGTCTGGTCTGGTGGGAGGCTTCGGCCGTGGCTGGTTACCACCCTACCGACAAAGACGTGTCGCCAAGCGATTTAGCGTTCCGGCACGATGTCGTGTAGAAACCAATTAGGAGTATGAGTTTACCATACCCCTAACATGTTAGCCCGCCACCATCTTAGACTGCATCATCACTTACCATCAGGTGAGATGCAGTCAAGGGCTAACTTGTGGTAAATAAAAAAAAAAGAAGGCTGTTCTACGATATACAAATCGGAACCATGAGTCATTAAGAGTTTAATTGAAAGAATATAAGATAATGACGCTCCTTAATCAAACAAAACTTTTTTATTTTTCCCTATCAACATTAGAACTAATTAGAAAAGCGACATCTTAATATTAACTTATAACTATAAAATTAAACGTATAATTTGAAAAATATATATTAAATATTAGAAAACCCTCGCGGGTCAAGGCCTCCCCCAGAGATATCAATCGCTGTTAGTCTCTTGCCTCTACCAGCCAGTTTTCTCCTGCTCCACTTTTAATATCGTCGTCCCATCGGCTGATAGGTCTGTCTCTAGACCATGTTCCACGGGGGCCTGGCAATTTTGTCACCCTTATAGTACAACGATCTTCGGTTAGCCTAGCGACGTGCCCTCTTCAGCTCCATTGGGATCATAGTGAGTAGATAAGAGCGTCGGTTACTTTGAATTGTTGTCAAAAATACTGTTGTTGTTTATTAGTATGACGGCAGTCAGAGAGCAGCGCCATCTAGTTTTGGAGTCATGTGCATGCATTCATTGCATTCGGCCAGTTCGGATCGGTGGTCGAGTCGCGGTAGTGCATAGTCGTACTTGGTGGAGCGTATAGTCTCCTCCTTATAAATTACCGTACTTATAGTTGTTATTCTGTTCTACCAAGAGTATCTGGTCTCTTTGCCCGAACCTAGCCGCGTCTACCAAATTACCGACGAAGACACGCACCCGCCCCGTAGTCATCCTATAAGTACATTTCCAAGTCAACAAGTTCCAAATATGACAGTCCATAACAACATATTTGGAAATTTAAATAAACAAGTGAAAAATAAAAACGAAGGCTGCACAAAATTAGTAACTCATTTAAAGGAAATAATTTTATCAAACCAGACCAAAGATTATATAGACGTTAAAAGAGCTTGGGTATTAATTGCTCTAACTTCATAATTAATTATTTATATTATACTAATTATTGAATATGTGAGATGATGTTGAAAAACCAACAAGTTTGTGGGCTGGCTGGTTCTACTTAGAACCCTAGATGCCTCGTTTGGAACCCTCATACCTTAATTAAACGAATGTGATGATTACCTCACGGGTTACAATAATAACAATGTACAGTAGGTATATGAACGCTTCACAGATACGTCTACTGTGTGAATGAAATGGTAATGAATTTTAATTAGAAATAAGAACAGTAATAATTATTGCGTATCAGGAAAGAAGAAACAGTTCATTAAAAAGACGACGAGATGTGGCGCATCATCGCCGAGATCGGCCGGCGCCGGTCCGCCGATGTGATGTTCCAATCGCTTGTTCAAGATAACAGGAAAACATGAACAGGCGTGTGTGCCAGTACAGGTGATCAGCGACCACTTCATCACCAAGTGCGTTGTTTACAGGTGCATGATACGAATGTAGGGTAAACGCACATATTATTGACCATATAAAGGATTCCCTTGAGCTTCTTGAAATAATAAATTCAAAATTCAAATTCAAAATAATCTTTATTCAAATAGTCCTCAATAAGGCACTTTTGACGCATCAATAATTTACATAGTAGTTATTTCATGGTGATAACTATATTCGTAAACTTAAAACTAAAGCTATATATTTTCACCACCACTAATCTCACCTGGTGTAAGTGATAATGCAGTTTAAGATGGTAGCGGACTAACGTGTGAGGGGGATTAACCAAATTAGTTTCTACGCGACATCGTGCCGGAACTAAATCTAAATCGAAGCTAAATATGGTTCATGTGCTGACAAATCGGTGCCGTCCTAGGTTAGGTTTTAGATTTTAATCATACTAACATATAGATTTAAGTTTTTGTTTCTTACTAACACACTACGATCCTAGTCGAAATAAAATATTTTTATTTATTTAAATCGCTTGACGACACGCCTCCATTGACCTAAGCCTCCTACCAGACCAGACTCAAGTCGGTAATCGAACCCAGGGCCTCGTACAGGTGCAATGCTGTCGTGAGGGCTAACTTGTGGTGTAAAAAAAAAATACAGCATTTATTTATTTATTTTTATTACTTTTGTACTGTTTTTATTTCATGACAATTAGTTGTTAGGAATACATATATAACTTAAAATTAAACTTAGATTAACCTAAAACTAAAAAAATATTTAAATTTTGTACCGAATTTGTGATACTAAACACTTACAAAAGAAGTATACAAAGGAAATCTTATCTCTATAAGAGATCTCTCTACCCTTAATAACCACCCGGTGAGATTGCAGTCATGGGCAACTTGTTGAAAACTAAAATAAATATGCTTTTATTACTAATGCAATAGTTCATAGGTCGGTAACGGACTCTCGTACCCTACCTTTCAGCTTTCATTCGTATTTCGTATTTGGCTGGGCGCCATGTTGGCGCGCGCCCAGCCATGGCTTCCCCGAGCGACGTTCCGCCGTCACAGTGCTCTCCCAACTGCAAAATAACACACACGTTACACAACCTGGGTTTTTTTAAACACATTATATTATTATAACACGTGCTGTAATTAAATATTTTCATTTGCTATTGTTGCAAGTAAAACCTTATTTGACAAGTCAATTTGACAGCGCGGGAAAGTTCGCGTTTTTTTTTCAATAATACAAATAGTAGACAAAGGCATTGTGTCGGTCTACGTTGTGACCCAAGTTTGGACTTTCAGTTGAAAAAAGGGTAAGTGTAAATAATAATTGGTTCTTTGATAATAATTCTTTCTGCTTTTTTTTTAAATTGAAGCTATTAAGCTTAAAAAAAGCAAGCTATAAAAGCTTGTTTTTTTAATACGTAATTTTATTGATAATTTTTTACTCAATAAATATAATATTGCGGTCTTTAAATAATATACCAATCAATGTCTTGGTTGTTATTGTTGTTATAAGATATTTTTTTTATTCCTCATCTGGGACTACGCAGTCTCTACAAACGGATGTCGATTTACGAATATAGTATTCTATGTCTAATTGCAAAAGAGAAATGGCCGATCACTCGTTTTCATAATGTTCATAGATTGAGAGCAAATGTTAGTGTACTGTGTGTACTGAATAAATAAATAAAAAATTAAGAATTGCCAGTATCAAAAAATCAAACATACGATTTTTTAATATAGCTTAGTATTAGCATAGTATTACTAATGCACTCTTCATTAGTTTTTTCTATATTCTTTTGTTCTATTAAGCCCGAGATATTAAAACATAACAAAAAAACCAAAGCTTTTTCTATCTTCTTTTGTTAAAACTACTTTATCATATGTACTAATAAAGTTTAAGTACAAAAGTCCAACTTCAATGGTATGTTACTCATATAATCGAATAGGATGGTAGTTACTGCTGGTATTAGGTATAAGAGCTTGATCAATATGTGATATGATGACCATATCAACTATCAAAAATTTTAAACTAAAAAAGGTATACGTATGAACTATCTTTGAAACATAGGGCTTGAATTTAGAACCTTCTCCCATCTAAAATCGGTTTGAAAGACGTAGTACCTCATCTCACAGACATTTTTTTTTTCTGCTCACACCTACCTACGTGTGAATACCTACTCGTGAAAACATGTGCGTATTAAAATATGAAAACAATCAAACGCGTCCTGCATAGATGATAAACAGATCGGATATTTTTGGATTTTTGGGGCGAAGTCGAATGCGCACTTTCGTTTATAAACACGCGCCCACGTGTTTATTGTACTCGAGTTATTTGTATAAACTTAATGCTGGATCATTGATCGATCTGAACATAAAGATCTGGAGTGTTTTGAGAACAGCTCACAAATTCTATATACATTGACCTCTCATCCTATATCCTATATCTATATATATAAAAATCAATTGCTGTTCGTTAGTCTCGCTAAAACTCGAGAACGGCGCAACGAATTTATCTTATCTTGGTCTTGAAATATTCGTGGAGGTCCAGGGAAGGTTTAAAATGTGAGAAAAATTCGAATAATTTCCAGGAAAACTCTAAAAACAGCCCTGTTCTTTTCCCCATATAAACGTTTTCTAAATAAAATGTAGAGTCACTTTGAACTTTATTGCTATTCAATAAAGTTCATATTAAATTACAATCACTCACTGTTGAAGAGTCAATTTGAACTTTAATATTCAATAAAGTTCATATTAAATTATAATCACTCACTGTTGTCTAAGAAATGTAGGTGTGTTCCTAACTTTAAAGAGTCAATTTGCAGTTTATTACCGCTGCACAAATTTCTAATTCAATCATGTCTGAATCAGTTAATTTCAATTGTTTTATTTAACGCGGTAATCTCGGGAGATACGGGTCCGATGTGAAAAACTCTTTCAACTCAAACAAACTCGATGTTCGATAGTCCATTTATTGAAGACGGCTATAGATATTTAGGCAATATTTTGTCCCGGTTTTTCCACGGAAACGGGAACTACGCTGGTGAAACCGCGGGTAACAGCTAGTATATAGTGAATGTGAAAGTGTGGATATTTGTTACTCAATCACTAAAAACCGGCTGAACGGATTTGGATGAAATTTAGCATGCATGTAGCCTTTGACATAGAAAAGAATACAGGCTACCTTTTATCCCGATTCCTTAAGTAGTTCCCGATTGAAAATTAAAAACTGTTTACGAGCTAAGCCGCAGGCAGACAGCTTTGATATTGCGTTTGCATGTCACCTCGCTATGGAAAAAACATGTATTTTCTATACCGATCTCTCATAAAGTTTCCATGGGAACATTAAAAAATGTTAACGAGCGAAGCTTTAAGACACAATTTTGAAGTTTACGCAGACGAAGTCGCTGGCAGGAGCTAGTCATTTAATATGTTGCATGCATAAAAAAGAATGCAATGCAAAGGCATGATACGAAGATACCAATTATTAAAAGCAAGTCAGTGTCCTCTAAGTTTTATAACCTCAACCACTGACTGATTATATTACATTTAAGTTTTTGGGGTAGTGTTGAAAATCTTCGAGGAAAAAAAGCAAACGAGGTTCTGATCTCGGTTGCCATTTGCCATTGGGTATCTTATGAAGCGGCCAATCATTTCCTTTTTCAAGTGTTGCCCGGTTTTGCTAAATTTGGCTTCCATTATCTTTTTTATATACCTACATAAACATGACCTGTAAATAACGATCTTTTGCTCATGACAACCTCTATGGTGCAGCGAGTGCTCTGTCGCATAATAAAGTTGGAGTTCCTGGGTTCGATTCTTGGCTTGAGTCTGGTCAGTACCACCCGTGACGTGTTGCCAAGCGATGAAGCGCGATGAATGCGGCACGATGTCGTGTAGAATAAGAAGTATGGACTTACCACACCCCTAACAGGTTAGCCCGCTACCATCTTAGACAGCATCATCGTTTACCATGAGATGAGATTACCGTCAAAGACTAGCTTGTACTGGATAAATAAAACGTATACGATTGATTAGCTCTGTAGCAATTAAGCAACACCCTCATCAGCGTACAAACATGAAACCCTGTACAGAGCTTATATAAAATGGAATACAACAACTAGTTGCAAAGGCCACTTGCTAGCCCCTATTTTATTACACTACAAGTTTACCCCTTACGGCTATCTCACCTGGTGGTAAGTGATGATGCAGTCTAGGATGGTAGCGGGCTAACCTATTAGGGGTATGGTAAACCTACACTCCTAATTCTATGCGACGTCGTGCCGGAACGCTAAATCGGTTGGCGACACGTCTTTGTCGGTGGGTAGTAACTAGCCACGGCCGAAGCCTCCCACCAGACTCGAGCCGGGAATCGAACCCAGGACCTCCAACTTTATAATGCGATAGCGCACACACTGCGCCACGGAGCACGTTAAAAATAGCCGCTTAGCAAATTTTCAATAGGCAATTGATGGCATACTTATTAAAAGCACCCAGTAAAAGTATAATGCGTAGTAAAACCCTCGAGGAATTATTAACGCGTAGTAGAACGACCTAAAAATCCGCTTAACTTGTGTTCTTTATGCCAAATCGGCGTGTTTAGTGTCAAGGTTCCGGTCATCAGCCCGTGCGGTTATTTCTGGCTCCCGTTTTGTTTTGGTCGGCCATTTTGCACGCCTGTTCCGATCTTTCAAGCCATTTCATCCCGTCAGGGGCTTAGAGTTAAATCTCTTTAAAGCTAATTATGGGATTGAGAATTGACATAAATGTTACTTCAAACTGAATGAAGCTGAAGGGAGAAATGCTCTCTGAACCGCGTGTTTTGTAATAAAACATGTTTACTTATATTATAAAGTGCGAGTAATTTATAGTTATTTCTTAAATACGGTTCTTTGTACACTGGTAGATTTTTCAAGTCTTAGTAGTTACAAGGGTTAGAGATTATATTAAAGTCCACTCAAATTAATATTTATATTACGCATATAAACTCTCAATCAAGACACACCAGTGGTCACTTCAAAGAAGTGACAGCTTCGGTTTTTGTACGTAATATGATAAATAAAAAAAAGAACGGGGATGGCGGGAAGATAAAAAAAGAGCCGGAACTACGCGGGTTTTCTTTTAGAGTACGTGGTAAAAGCGCAGTTGATTTAGATAAATTGATAATAACGAATTATGTTAGCTCGAAAAGATGTTGTTTATTGTAAAAAAACAATAGCTAGTTGTAAATAAAGACGAAGTGGTTATAAATTTCACCCAGTTTCTGATTACTGATTGACTTCTAATGATGAATATACAGCTTAAACCACAGGACGGTATGTGCTGAAATTCTACGTAGGTCCAAACGTCATATAGCTATAACGTTTGAAAAGACATCGCCTGAGAATGCAAAATGGGGGATTTTATGGGATGCATATAAACTACTTAGGTAACTCGACTGTAGCACAAGTGCCCTAGGCCCGATAGAACTCTGGTATATTTGGAAATTCATAATTTTATAAATTGGCTTATCTGCTATTCATCATCATCATGTTAAACCCATTACTGGCTCACTGCAGAGCACGGGTCTTTTCTCAATAAGCGAAGGGTTTGGCCACAGTCCACCACGCTAGCCATGTGCGGATTGGCAGACTTCATACTCCTTTGAGAACAATATGGAGAACTCTCGTACAGGTTTTCCTTCACCGTTGAAGCACGTGATATTTTAATTGTTTAAAAAACGCACATAGCTCCAAAAAGTTAGAGGTGCGTGCCCGGAACCGCCGACCTCAGATTAAGAGGCTGACGCCCTAACCACCAAGCTATCACACCTTCGATCTGCTATTACTAGTTACAAACTCACCAGCAGAACTTTTAATTTAATAGATATTGCAAAATCTGAACAATACCTAACAAGCAAATACATAAAAAAAAACAAACGCAAATTCATGGTCGATGCATCCACCATCATTATTCAAGATACTGGTACATCGTTTCTATAGCAACGGTCATCTGATTGACGCAGCGGACGACGTCAAATGTGACCTTGTGTTGACGTCACATCATAACACAACCGAAATACATATTTTACTAATTGTTAGTATCCACTAAATTATTACGGCCAATAAATATATCGTAATAGTTATGATAGAGACTGTAGTCTTTGGCACACCACGGAAATCTAAATTGAAATAGGATAAATGGCGGAAAACTTCACATTCAAAAATGTTTAGCTGCATTTTTGAATTTAAATGTTTCATTATATAAATGAAATATAAAAGAAACCCGCATTTTTGACGACCTCCGTGGCGCAGCGCGCGCGCTGTTAGATTATATATATAGTTGGAGGTCCCGGCTCGAGTCTGGTCTGGTGGGAGGCTTCGGCCGTGACTAGTTACCACCCTACCGACAAAGACGTGTCGCCAAGCGATTTAGCGTTCCGGCACGATGTCGCGTAGAAACCGATAGGAGTATGGGTTTACCATACCCCTTACAGGTTAACCCGCTACCATCTTAGACTGCATCATCACTTACCATCAGGTGAGATTGCCGTCAAGAGCTAACTTGTAGTGGAAAAAAAAAACCCCATCCATCATATTTTATTAAAGGACACAGAGACGAAAATGTTAGATATGCTTCGTCTTTTTCTGGAATTATAATTTACCGTTCATGGGGAATGGTATCCACGAATTTTAATACTAAAAAAATTCAGCGCGTTATGGCGACAGTTCTTTTTATTTTATAGGATAATCACTAAGACGGTGATATAAACCTATCAACCCGGATTTGACTCTATGCTCGTAGACCTCTCGCCTGAGGAACGTTAATTGCCTGATGAAGATGATGAAACCCAGTTAAGTTGATTGTGGGCTTCGTCTAAGATCTGAGCGCGTTCGGAACCCCAGCAGCTTAAGGTTTAATTTAACAAAATATGTAGTTATTAAAAATTAGAATAAAGCAAATAATATGTATGAACACGTCGTAGATGTACCTACTAGGTTTACTTCATGTAGTTTACAAAACAATATTGAAGTTGAATTTGAATGAAAATAGAACATCTTCTTGCGAAACTTTCAATTCCGCAAAAGTATATGTTTTTCTTTTCAAATCCAGGGTTGTCGAATGTGCCCGGGAAGTATAGAACGGGGCCCCCGGGTGTCCAGTAAAACCTGCGAGAGGGACATGCCGTGGTGATTTTTAGTTCGGGTATACTCCCCTTCGGGGATGGGAGTCCAACATAACCTCCTTCCCGCCCAAGGGTACGGAGGTAGCCATAAAGCTTTTCCACCACGACAAAAAAAAAGGGTTGTCGAATGTACGTTATTATTGTTACGAGTTTTTCACGACAGAAATTTTTCAGACAGACACACACAACGTAAATTTGATGTCAAGTAATTAAAACTTTATTTCGTTACTTAAAAATTTAATCATTTCTCCAATACGAGAATGTTACTTTAGTGACACCTACTGTTTATAGTTAAACTCACATTCGATATGAGACGACATTAATATACAAAGCAACAAAGACGTAAATGAAAATGTAAACACATGGTCGATAACAAACCACAGATAAAGAAGAGCGTAGTAGAGCAATGGCGGGTACACATGCCACGTGGCGACATCTATTTTGAAAATCATAAATAGAAGTCAAGGTCATTGGTCTCGGTCAGTTGGAGTCGATCCTTTGAGCTGTGACGCGTCAAAAGTAAATGACTTTTGCAAGACGTAGCCGGTAGTTACATAGAAGGTTTGGCGCGAATCCAAATCGAAATAAAATTTCGCAATTACTTCGGGTTTCCCGAACATTAAACCTTTCTAGGAAACATTAATCTTGTCAACGAATAGGTACCTATGTTTTAAAATTTAAGTAAAATCCAGCAATAATTCGTTCCTAGTTATTTTTTGGAGGATCAATCAGTACACAGTAATTTTGACCAGCATTCCATGTATGGCTTCAGGCTGTAGACGTGCATGAATCTTAAATGTGTGTTAAATGGTTTCGGTATTTATTTTTATGTTTCCAATCTCCATGACGATTTAAGAAATGTGTAATACAGATGACCATAGATAATTCAATAACCATTGATTTTAATATAATTATTTATTTACCGCGACATCTTACTGAAAGATATATTCTAAGTACAGCCAATTTGGTACAATCTGACCTCAGTTTTATTTGGGATTAGACGTTGTCATATACTCTTTATCCTGGGTTTATTGATCACCGTCTTGCGCTAAGTAATGGTAGGTCTATCGAAAATGATAATGTTCGTTTTTAAATACCTTTTTGAGAGAAAAAATCCCATCATATTTCTATTAGTATCTCTAACGGTTTATACGCCGTACGCCGAAATAGCTCAAAGATCTTTTCCGATTTACTGAACAGTTATGGTTGTAATTTGATCAATTTACTCAATATTGCTGTAAATATTCCATAGCCTAGGTATATATTATAATGATAACAATAATCTTGAAAGTTTTACCAAAACCGTTCAGTAGTTTTGTGTGAAAGAGTATCTAACAAAGATCCATCCATCCGTTCTCACAAACTTAATAAGTTCTAAAAGAAGTGATGCGATTTTGAACAAGTAAAAATCTTATTAGTGCGTGTAGGAGTCACCCACGATTGGTTCGTTACCGAAAAGCATAATAAACGCTAGTAAATTCCAAATTAAAACGTTTTAATTTACATTTTATAGAAATATTTTTTTTTTACAAGTTCTTATACGGACGATAGGAATTCAAGTTCTGTTAAAAAACATATTCAAGTATATAAATTACAGCATCTTGTAACAAAAAAAATGATGTTGCCAATCTTCCAGTACTTAACTCTAAGAGTTAAATATCTTGCGTAGAATGGTTGAAACTGTTCTTAATTGTTTTATCATTCATCATCATCATGAACAACCCATTACCGGATCACTACAGAACACGGGTCTCCTCTCAATATGAGAAGGTTTTGGCCATAGTCCACCACGCTGGTTGTGTGCGGATTGGCAGACTTCAGACGCCTTTGAGAACATTATGGAGAACTCTCAGGCGTGCAGGTTTTCTCACGATGTTTTCCTTCACCGTTGAAGCAAGTGATATATTATCATTAGCACTTTCCAATATACCTACATGATGGCGAGAGACTGATAATTCAGTCTTTCAAAAGTATAAGTAAATAATCAATAATACAAAACAATACAAAGCACGCTTTGTTTTCGCATGTGATGTCACTTAGTCGAACGATTTGGCCGCGTCCGGGGTTGGAGGTACGCCATCTTTGTCTCGAGTTTTCACAACTGTCGTATTTAAATAATGTACTTACTGTGCAGAAGGATTGATGATGGTCACGAGCATTCAACGCGTACTTTGATCATCCAAACATTTCCGCTTTCAAGCTTTTTACTTTGTCTTAGCAAGTTGGGTGGGCTTAAGGAAGGTAGAACTGAGTATCGCTCAATTGGTTTCTCTGAGTCTTTATGTATGTAGAAAATGAATGATATAAGTTATAAAAAGGTTTATTTTTTTTATTTATTTTTTCTTTATTTGTACACCACATATTAATATAAATAATAAAGGCGGCCTTATCGCTTAGTAGCGATCTTTGCCAGGCAACTTTAGGATTAGGAAAAAAGTTTAGGCCTAATTAGGCGAAGGTTTGTTATATTCAGCCTAATACGTCAGAGTTTTTTTTTTGTGGCACATCCCTTTTTCGTGTACTTTACTGGACAGCGTGAATTCCTGGGAATTAATAACGCCTAAAGTTTAAAACTTTTTTTAAATAAAGGTTTATAAGGCAAAGGTTTGTCATTGAACATTCAGCCTAATATGTTTAAATATTTTTTTTTAATTTTTGTGGCTCATCCCATTTTCTTTTACTATAACGCCTAAAGTAGAATAATCAATCTAATGAACGTCAGTTGCAGATTGTTGCCCTTTTCTTATTCTTCCCTGTCAGTAAGGATAGCGCTACTAAATTCAATCAGCTGTCTATAAATTTTGTATTGAATTGATTATGAATATCTGCCTTAAAACGATTACAGATTAATTAAGGTTCATTAATTAATTGTTACTACTTTACGTGATGTCATGAATGTTTTAGCGTGTCATTGTTATAGCAAAATGTGTCCAATGATGACGTAAAACGACATGGTTGAAATAAATTCTGCATTAGCGCTAACTTATTAATTTTACCAATACATTACGCTTGTAATGTTGGACTATTTCTGTATTGGGAACCCTTCCTTACTCCTTCGTTGATATAGTGGGTATCTTTTAGCTAAGAGTGAATATGCATCTTTTTTGCTATGACTTCTAATACATAGAAGTCAGTGTTTTTTGCAAACGCAGGTAACACTACAAGTTTTATCGTTGCCGAACTATTTTTTTCATAATCATCATCATCATGATCAACCCATTTTCGGCTCACTACAGAGCACGGGTCTCCTCTCAATATGAGAAGGATTTGGGCTTGTACACAAAACTGCGAAGCGACGTCGCATCGTAAAAACCTGCGAGCTCGCACGTCGCGTCGCCAGAACTTGCGAATTGATGCGCATCGCGCATTCTTGCGATGTGACGTCACACTTGTTGACAACACTTTACAGTCGGCTCTGAGACAGAGTCTGGGCAAGACGATCCCCTTGTACGATCGTTACTGAAGATGTGGTGATAATTAACTTAAAAGCTCCTTGAATGAAGATATGCTCATTCTAAAATAATCAAAAACTTTTTTCTCTCAGTTTCATATTTTCGATCAAAATAGTTCTCTTCGGCGTTCATTATAGTAATAAATGGATGTACCCAAAACATAGCTAAGAATTTCATTTTAGTTATTGTTTCTTTTGCCTATATCTCCTAAGCAATAAAAAAGTGCACACTTCTTTTAAGATGTCACGACCTAGTTTTCAAAATAGGTCCAGTACGGTCGTCGAAGGAATGGTCACCTTATCGTGGAAGGGACACGCCTTGCCGCACGATATCGCATCGCAGCAATTCGTGCCGCAACTTTCTGCGTTGCAAATTCGCATCGCGTCGCATCGCAGTTTTGTGTTCAGACCCTTAGCCATAGTCCACCACGTTGGCCATGTGCGGATTGGCAGACTTCACACGCCTTTGTGAACATTATAGAAAACTCTCAAGCGTGCAGGTTTCCTCACGATGTTTTCCTTCACCGTTGAAGCAAGTGATATTTATTTTTTAAACGCACATAACCCCGAAAAGTTAGTGGTGTGCCCGGATTCGAACCGCCGACCTCTGATTAGGAGGCTGACGCCCTAACCACTAGGCTATCACCACTTCATAAACTATTTTTTTACAGTTTATGAAAGAGGTTGATTTTAATTAACGTAAGTGGGTAGTTTTATTTAACATTGTCTGGTGGTAGGATTCGTTACCACCCTATCAGCAAAGACGTGTCGCCAATAATAACTTGCAATAGAACAACATACATAGGTGGCACAAAGCAATTGTGCGCACTCTGTACCCGACAACAAAATACGCAAAGACATAGCCAAAGATGCAAAATGATGTATTATATCATAAGTCGCTTTCGGAGCGGAACATTTATGTGAATCTATATATATAAAAATAAATTGCTGTCCGTTAATCTCGCTAAAACTCGAGAACGGCTGAACGGATTTATCTTATCTTGGTCTTGAAATATTCGTGGAGGTCTAGAGAAGGTTTAAAAAGTGAGGAAAATTCGAATAATTTTCGTTTACTAAAAAAAATGTAAAGTCATGTCAATTTGAACTTTACTGCTATGCAATAAAGTTCATGTTACATTATAATCACTCACTGTTGTCTAAGAAATGTAGGTGTGTTCCTAACTTTAAAGAGTCAATTTGCAATTTATTACCGCTGCACAAGGTTCAAATTCAATCATATCTATCAAAATAGTCTTCGCATGCGCATTGGAGGATCTAATGTCGCGTTCCGAAACTCAAATTGTGTATTTAGTTGTAATTCATTAACGCGTACTTCGATTTCATTCATTATTTTTTTGTTAGAAAGGAGATACTTTACAGATTATCCTGTAATTATTTCAAGGTCGTCGATATAGTAATCAATCGCGATTGGAAGGCAAACATACACAGTTTCACACACACTAACTCAACGCAGACGAAGTCGCGTTCGTCAGCTAGTTTACAATATAGTAGAGATCGTCAGCGCGATGTTTACCGAGGCAACGACAGACAAACGTGACAGAGGAATGCATTCCCGTGTCAGACACATGTGCCGACGTGTTAGATATGTTTTCGATAAGATCAACGCAGGAAAATCTATAAATGTCCACAACGCAATCCGCCTCAAATGAACACGTCAAATAAAATCGCCATTATATTGTATTTTACAACAATGAAGGTTGGCGTATCTATTAAGCGACCGTTCTTAATATTTTTACTAAAAACCTACTTTAAGACATAATTTAAACGTATATTTAGGTATTTTTGATGATTTTTATGTTTTGGATTACCGATTACCGAGTTATTTAATAGCTACTGTGTTTTTTTTATTGCTACCAAGGGGTTTATCTATTTCTAAATATTAGTATTCTTATTACTTATTATAAAAACAAAATATTTACTTGTCTTTTCACACCTAAACTCTTTTTAATATTAATTCATTATAAGTGCGCCTCTGACTGCAATCCCACTTGCACCCTGATAGGAGTGCACTAACATATCAACCTAAACTAAGTGTGGAAACATATGAATGCATTAGGGTTCATCGGTTTGTACGCGACAACGTACTTTTAATCACTTGGTGGCACGTCTTTGTCAGTAAATATAACCACGACCATAGTCACTCACTAGTTCAACGCAGAGAAAGTTTAGAAATTATAAATTCCCCAAATGACCCCGTCATCGCGAAAAAGACTTCAGTAAATTGTCATTACAGAAATCGTTCTATATATCAAGAAGTGATTTCACTCTGGAGATGAGTAGAGGATATTTATTCTAGAAAATTAAAGAGTTCGAAAGAGAAATAAGTTGTGAGCTAGTAGAACACAAAAAAATTTTTTTAATGAATCATTTCTTTACACGTTGTTTGTAATTTGATTATCAGTTATATCATTTGATTTCAGTCAACATGCCGTCTGAGGTGATCGCCGACAAGTCGCTGCAGCGAGAGCTGGCGGACTCCATCATCCGCATGGTGCCTCTCGACGAGATCCGCATCTTACTGGCCTGCGGAGCTAAGGTCAGCAACTTAACACCACACTTTTCCTGTTGCACTGTAGCATTGTTTATTTATTTATTGGGAACAAAATACATGAAAATACAGTTTATAAAAATAACCTTGTTAACTGCATTAGTAAAAACTGGGTTGCAGTTAACAGGCCCTCATTTCCGAGACACGTTATTTTATACAAATCAAAGATTACAACGTTTAGTGCCTAATACAAACTATTGTCACTTATTTTTACTGATTGAGATACCTGAATGCCCGAGACTTTAACCTCATACCTACCTGCTGCCTGGTGGTATAGCGGGCCACGACATACAAACATATCACACACCCTACACATCTATATATAGCGGGCTTACCATTTAGGTGTATGTTAAACCCAAACCCCTAAACTAGCCGTTACTTAGGGGTTTGGGTTTAGAAGTTGAGGCTGGAGTTTTTGCCGACCTCAGTATATGCGTAGTATGTGCGCTACTGTATTATACAGTGGGAGGTCCTGGGTTCGATTCTCGGCACAATTCTGGTCTGGTATGAAGTTTAAGCCACGGCAAGTTTTTGGAAAAGCCAAATGATATGATGCCGAGTAGAATGGGTTCAGCCATCAACGCATCGGTGGCTCCTCTGGTGCTGCAGATATTCAAGGGCAACGTTTATCACTTAACATCAGGTGACTCGTCTGCTAATCCTCCGAACCTAGCACTTTTCAACGCTAGATAAATAACACATTTTTTTTATTGTTTTTTTACGGTTGGGGATATTTATTAAGCCATAAATACTTGTTTTACATAACCAGTGATTTTTAATTCGGTAGGTGAACGAACCAGTGACGCAAGGTCTACGCCCCATCCACTACGCCATCTGGCAACGGTACCTGGAAGCGACGCGACTGCTGCTCGTGCGAGGCTGTGACATCAACGCCACGGACGACTGCGGATATAGTGCCCTCCATCTTTCTGCGGAACATGGGTGATTATAACTTTATATAAGAACTGGCATCTTGTAGTGCTGACGAGATCATCGAGCCATCCGTATTAATTTCCGATTGCTGGCCACAGACCTTTTTTCTGACACTCCACGCTGCGCAGGTTGGCAGGTATCAACTATTATTGGCACATTTGTGACTCGAAACTTCGTGCACGGGAGTGGACTGCGAGAATTGTCTAACGCCGAGTTGTTCCTGAGAATTTCTTGATAGGAAACCCTATAATTCATATAACGTGTGGCCCGCATGGGGTATCGTAAATACTTGATACTGAGTTAGCTGGCTACGATGTGCTACGAATTATCGTAGCACCTGTTAACCAGCCCAACGAAGCAGTTGAATATTGAAGCGCAGCTCTAGGTTTTGCTATGCTTCTGTCCATTTGTTTCTTTCTAAAAATATTATTTTCATCATATTAAATTATCTTTTTGCCCTTGGCAAGTCTCACATTTCATTTGTTCACCTCTATTCCATTAGGGTCATGATGCCAATCAAGGCATTGAAAATAGTGGTAGGCTCTTCTTTGAAACACAGTTAATGCAATTAGGTTTAAATATAAGTATGTTAACGATTCATTTGCTTTAATTTTCACAATAATATCGAAACATATATCTTCCACACTTAGCTAATTTCTAGTCTTAGCTAAATGGAACAACTTTCAGATATACGGAGCTGGTGAAACTGCTTCTGGAAAGTGGCGCAGCGGTGGACTACCGGCCGGACACGGGCGAGCAGTTCCCGCGCACCACGCTCTGTGATGAACCGCTGCGGCTGGCCATACGAAACAAACATTACGTAAGTACAATAAAGAGATAAATAAAGCCTTTTTAGGGAAGTTCGTTTCTTTTCCCGGAGCTTGTACAATGGCATTAACAAAACAAAATTCGCGAGTGCTTTCTGATTGGCTATTTTATGAATTCGACCAGTTTCGCGTTGACCCCAGCATAATTAATCTTTGCTTAACAGTTTAAAGATATATTTGTTATATAAGATGGAAACGTTAAGCGTAAACGAAACCTTGAATCGAGGAGGATGGCGACTCCCAAACTTTCAAAGCACTTTCTATTAGCATGGCGTGGTCTTTGGCTTAATGGCCACGAAATGTACAAACGAATAGGTGGATTTGTCAGATTCGTTTATTCGTAAGATTTTTGTATACAGAAAGGAAACGGAACTATTTGGTAGGTCTTTAACCATCATCTTAAGTTCCTGTGAGCATTTTGCATATGAAAAAAAGCCATCCCTTTTACTATATTATATGCAGTCTTTATTTTTTAAGGCCAATTATATTTTCTTGAATAAGTATTTTATATCATTGATTGCGTTGCCGTTTTTGAATTATATTGCTGATGCATATTTAATTTTAATAACCAGATAATAATTCAATTATGCAGCCAGTATATCGAATAAATGTAGCTGTCCCATTATTAGCTGCCCGAAATTGGTATTCCTAGATGCTCACCGCATATTTTGATGTATATTTATCATTCTAATGTTCCAGGCGGTCGCCCGCCTCCTGCTCGAGCACGGTGCCGACCCCAACAAGCGCTATTTCTTCGGCTCCGAGATTAACCTGGTCTCCGATCCGGAGTACCTGGAGCTGCTACTCATGTTCGGAGCCAACCCTGACTCCAGGGATAGGGCTGGTCTAACTCCACTTATGAAAGCTGCCAGACAAAGAAAGGTACATTATTGGTTATCGATTTGTGTATTGTTCCATTATTTATCATCTTCTTCTCATTTCTCGCTAGAAAAATGTTCGTGAAGTAGCGAATTTCTACGCCGTATTAATAAAAAAGTTTATAAATAATTTTGAAAAAGAATAATACGCATACCTTACTTCTTTAGTGGGAGCATTAATTGTTGGAACGAAGTTCCTTGCGGCAGGCTTGGAGGAGATAGGGATTGCTGCGCGACCGAACTGAAAAAAATGTGATAATAAAACCGTAAGAAAAAGTCCGTGGAATAAAACCGTTAAATGAGACGTGCGCAGGCGCGACAGTCGTATCCACAAGGGAGTAGTGTATAATACCTTTCTCTTTCTACCCCTTTAATTATTTCTATTTCTATGTAATTATATGTTGTCAAACAAAAATAAAGAGACATATTTTGTTATTTTAGTTGATAATTTGAATAACGATTTTTTTTTATTTTACGTAATTCATTATTTCCTAAAATACTGAATTTCGTTAATACTTTCCTGTACTTAAATAAAAACTAATCAGCAAAATTTAAGAGAAAAATCAAAAAAACCTACATAAAATTGAGCACAATTTTTTTTTTTTTGCACATTGTGTCGATTCTACATTAGCCGAAGGAACGTTCCTACCTGGTGTCCCACGACACCACATCTTTTTATTATTACTCAATTCTGAGAAAGTCTCATCATTACGATGAGTGAAATTATAATTCTTACCATCGCTTTGGAGGAGAAGTTTCTTTAAAAAAATCAATCATCAATCATCATCTTTTCCATTTAACACTCGGTCCGGGCTTTCTATGACGCGATGTCCAAAAGAGGAAAAAGAAGGCTTTATTGAGCTTACCAAATCGGTTAGGGAAATTGATAAATTGTACTTCATTTCAATCTTGATCTTGATGAAGCGGTGATAGCCTAGTGGTTAGGGCGTCAGCCTCCTAATCAGAGGTCGGCGGTTCGAATCCGGGCACGCACCTCTAACTTTTCGAAGTTATGTGCGTTTTTAAAAATTAAAATATCATTTGCTTCAACGGTGAAGGAAAACATCGTGAGGAAACCTGCACGCCTGAGAGTTCTCCATAATGTTCTCAAAGGCGAGTGAAGTCTGCCAATCCGCACATGGCCAGCGTGGTGGACTATGGCCAAACCCTTCTCATATTGAGAGGAGACCCGAGCTCTGTAGTGAGCCGGTAATGGGTTGATCATGATGAATGCTTGTTGCAGGGCATTGAATCAGTGCTGTTGCTGATCAGCTACGGCGCGGATGTCAACGCGATGGCGGACGCGCGGAACGACTACCGGACGGTCATGCATTACGCTGTCTTAGGTGGTAAGTTTTACTGTTATGAATGTGCACTCAGAGGATAATTGTGACACATTCCTCGATTAACCTTTACACTCTAAAGGGATAGAGCATAAAGCTTACGTTTAATTAAGCAACCAAGTATTTAGTATTGGTCGAATGCGGCATTGTTTGAAAATCCTTCCTTCAAAAACCTATGTTTCCAACAGCTAGAAAAGTGACACACCTTTGAAAAAGACTTCTTGAAGAAGATCTTTATGCACTCGCAATTACAATTGTCAATTTTGCCAATTGTACGACAGTAATGCATTGTTTTGGTGTAAGAATTGCGTGTCTTTTTGGTGTATAACTATATTTCCTTTTATCCGTATTTCATAAAAGAGGATCAATATTGCATGACCTTGAGAGCTCTAGTAAAGACTGTTACTTGTTGGGTATGGAAGAAGTCGTTTGCTTGACTTTTTATTTTAACCTTCATCGTGATCTACCCACAATCGGCACACTACTGGGTGCTCTTATCTTGTCAGCATGAGAAAGCCCTAATGTAGCCCTAATAAACCAATAAGTGAGGATTGGTAAAATTTACACGTATTAAAGAAAATAATGAAGAACTCTCAGGTATGCAGGTTTTCCCACGATATTTTTCTTCACCTTTCCTTAGAAAGTGCTAATATTTAAACTTTAAATATATACTATACATATATTTTTTTCTATACATGACGATATTCGGCGATATTGAGTGTACTTAGTTGGTGGAATAAATAATTAATTAAAAAGATGAAGGTGCTTGTTTGGGGTTTCCCCTTTAAGGCAAGCCGAAGTCTTAACCAGTAGGCCATCGCCGCTTACTATTTATGTGATATTTATTCTGTGTTAAAAAATCCTTTTTTGTTGTATTTATTTTTAACTGAGTGGGTCTCCCATCCCCATTGGTTTATTACTGGTGGCATGGTTATAAAACTGAACTTAACTAGTAGCCTGTCATTCATTTGGGTACTGAAAAATAGACAAAAGGTACTCAAATACCGCGACCAAATCAGGACGAGGAATATTTGCGTGTGTTCCAGGAAATACCGATGTGGTGAACCTATTGGTCAAACAGGGCGCGCGTGTGAACTATGACTGTCCAGACCTCAACAAACCCAGTGCCTTGGACCTCGCGATACTAAAGGGAGACGTGCCAATGCTGCAGCTGCTGCTATCAGCTGGTGAGTTTTTTTTTTTTTTCTTTCGATTTATGGCTTTACACAGATTAGCCAATGTCAAGTTTATTATTTTATTAGTTCTCTTTTTATGGCTTTGCACAGATTAGCCAATGTCAATTTTATAGCAATGTAGAAGTTAGGGAGAAATGGCGGGAAACTTCGCACTCCGCGGACGCGGCTCCCTCAAACCTTTCCCAAATCAATACCTGTTAACCATTCAGAAAACTAGCCACTACACAAACGACACCAAAACTGTCTACGACACAACCAACACCAGTCCTTTTCAAAATTAACCAACAAACATTAATTCAAGAAAAGCGTGAAAAAACCGCGACCGCCATATACGAAGTCTCCCGCCATTCGCTGGTGAGTTTACATTAAATATATGTAAAAGAATCCCCATTCTTTGATGCTTGTTTATCTGTGGTTTCTACGTGGCTGTCATTTTAAGAAAAAGAGCGTTATGGATTGTACGAGTGAAAAGTTTAAAAAGTAGAAAAAGGTTTAAATACACGCTATTTAGTGGCAGTGAAATATCAGCTCAATTTGTTGTTTTTCTTTTAAGAACAACACAAATTAGTTCGAGGTAGACACATTATATATATTTTGAAAATTTTAATTGGAGGATGCTTTACTATCAATACTGAGCCGAAAACTTTGTACGTCTCTATATGTCTGTGTCTGTATCTTGGCCGCGCATCACGCCGAAACTACAAGATGGATTTGAATAAAATTTGGCATAGGAGTAGCTGATACTCCGGTCAACATATATGATAGTTTTTATCCCGGAATTCAGCACGGTTGCCTTGGGAGAGGGGCTGAAAGACAAAATGTGTATTTAGTTGTAATTCATTAAAGCGTACTCCGATTTCACTCATTCTCCTTTTTTTGTTAGAAAGGAGATACTTTAATATTTATCCTGTAATTATTTCAAGATCGTCGGTTTAGTAATCCATTGCTTCGTGATTGGAAGACAAACAAACATACTTTCACTCGTACTAACTCAACGCAGACGAAGTCACCGGCATTAGCTAGTATAACATAAAATTTTCAGTACAAATTGTAGTTTGCAATTTGTCCTTTTAATACTTCCCAGCCGAGGTGAATTTCGGTTAGAGTCATGGTTCAGAGTAAAGGTTCTGCTACATCTTTTGTAGTTATCTCCTCATATCTACTCTGATTAGCTTTCTACCCGTTCTCTCACATCCTTGAAACTTTTCAGTATGATTCAGTACAAAATCAATCAATCATAAACTTCTTTATAGTAATCCTTGAAATGCACTTTTTATGCGTCAATAACTTATAGAGAATTAATAATGAAAACTACATTCGTAATCTTAAAACTAAAGCTATGAGGGTTCCAAAGGCGTCCTGATCTAAGAAGAAGCCCAGAACAAACCTAGCCAGGTCTGTATTTACAATATTTGCACCAATGTGAATTAAATGGTACAGCCAGACTTACTTCCTTGGAGTGCTTTTCTTTTTTGAATTACTTGTTTGTTTTTAGCAAGCACCAAAATGACGCCCACACTGCGTTGTGCTCACCTCTCTCTGTTTACTTTTGTATTTCAGGTGCTCAAGTGAACTCCTCAAGTTCCGTGATCGGCACCCCGCTCCACGTGGCCTGCTCCGACAACATCACGAATAGGAAGGAAATGGTCAAGGTAATTAATAATCATTCATTACTCATAATACTAACTAGACTACAGAGGCCAGGTTATTCTCCATTCCACACTCTTAGTTTGTGGCTAAAAGTTGAGACTTGGTACAGCCATGCCTATTTTGTATTACAATTGTATGAACATGTCAAAATTTACGTTTTTTTTTATACACTACAAGTTAGCCCTTGAAGGCAATGCAATCTCACTTGATGGTAAATGATGATGCAGTCTAAGATAGTAGCGGGCTAATCTGTAAGGGGTATGGCAAACCCACACTCCTAATTGGTTTTTACGCGACATCGTGCCGGAACGCTAAATAGCTTGGCGACACGTCTTTGTCGGTAGGGTGGTAACTAGCCATGGCCGAACCAGACCAGACGAGACCAGACTCGAACCGGGAATCGAACTCAGGACCTGCAACTTTTATAATGCGGAGGTCGACAAAATGCAAACGGGGGCTATATTGGAAGAAGAAGTTAACAATCCAAGTCCATGAATATGCAATAAAAAAAACCAAGCTACTTTGCAATTGTGCATGGTAATGTAAACATCTGAAGATGGGTGGGTTTCGAAGGATATGTGAGGTATTGCTAATCAAGCTTAACGTTGGTTGTTTGCCAAAAGATTAAAACCCTAAGTTCCTCGTTTAATGTATGTCCTTAAGAGTATTGGAACGAAGTTCCTTACGGCAGGCTTGGAGGAGATAGGGATTTTGCTGCGCGACCGAACTGAAAAAAATGTGATAGTAAAACCGTAAGAAAAAGTTGGAATAAAACCGTTAAATGAGACGTGCGCAGGCGCGACAGTCGTATACACAAAAGAGTAGTGTATAATACCTTTCTCTTTTTTTTGTTTTTGTTCTCTCATCCCTTCTCTCTCTATTTCTATTTCTATGTAATTTTATGTTGTCAAACAAAAATAAAGAGACATGTTTTGTTATTTTAGTTGATAATTTGAATTACGTAATTTTTTAATTCCTAAAATACTGAATTTCCTAAAAACTTTCCTGTACTTAAATAAAAACTAATCAGCAAAATTTAAGAGAAAAATCAAGAAAACCTACATAAAATTTAAAACGTTTTTATTTTTGCAAATTGTGTCGATTCTACATTAGCCGAAGGAACTTCGTTCCTACCTGGTGTCCCACGACACCACATCTTTTTTTTATTCTTAGATATCTAGGTCTGAAATTTAACTTAGGTGCAGGGTACAAGGTTGTGCGATAATAGATATGGGCACTTAAGAAAAACGTCTCTCTCTACCGCAGATCCTTCTAGAAAGCGGCGCAGACCCAAACCTGAAGGTCTACAATGAAGATGACGGCGCGCAGCTGCGACCCGCCCTCGCGGAGTACCTCGCCAGTGACACTGACCCCTGTGCTGAAACTGTTGCGCTGCTGCTGAGATACGGAGCCAGGGTGAGACCTCATTAATATTAATTTTAATTGAGACTTTACTATATTATTTGGGCATTACCAATATATGTCTTATAAACATCTATATATATAAAAGCGAAAGGTCACTTACATACTGATTAAACACGAGATCTCAAAAACTATTGTACGTATAAAGCTATAATTTAACAAGTAGGTTATTGATAGTCAAGAGATGTCAGCTAAGAAAGAATATTTGGAAATTCCACCCCTAAGAGGGTAAAAGGGGGGTTGGAAGTTTGTATGAAATTTCTTTGTTTTTAGAATTAGAGACACAAAATTTTGCATTAAGATTAATAATAATAAATAAAAAACATGTAAATCAATTTTTTTTAAATATTACCTGTTAAGGGTGGTAAAAAAGGACGGGCTTATGGCTTAAGAGTTAATTCCCCGGCTAAGTTTGTGTGGGCTTCTTCTTAGACCGGGGCGCGTTTGGAACCCTCATAGCTTTAGTTTTAAGTTTACGAATATAAGTATCACCCTGAAATAACTACTATCTAAATTATTGACGCGTCAAAAGCGCCTTTTTTAGGACTATTTGAATAAAGATTATTTTGAATTTGAATTCACTCTGACAACCTTGTATACTGTTATATATAGACTTTTCTTGCAGTGCTGACGACCTCTGTGTCGCTTTATAAATTGGGAAGTCCTGGGTTCGATTCCCGGCTCAAGTCTGGTCTGGTGGGAGGTTTGGCCGTGGTTACTACCACCCTACCGACAAATACGTGTCGCCAAGCGATTAAAAAGATACCCTAATGGACCTATAATATACCCTTTTTTATTTGAGGAAGTGCCATACTATTGTCAGTTCTATTGATTTTTTTAAGTAAGAGTATTTATTTCTTTTTCAGGTGATAATGAAAACGCAGTTCCGTGATCCCGACGGCATCCTTAACCACCTCCAGAACGTCACCACGGTAGAACACGAGAACATATTCTATATGCTTCTAGAAGCTGCTGAAGCCTTCGACCTGTGCATGATCAAAAGAAACAACGTTCTGAATGCCGTCCAAAAAGAAGCCTTAATAGAAAGAGCTAAGACGCCAATTGCTCTTCTTGCTCAAACGAGAATATTTTTCCGTAAATTCTTCGGCGCAACACTCGTAAACGTCGTTAAAAAGTTAGAAATTCCTAAAACTCTTCACAGTTATCTTCTTTTTGAATGTCGTTAAGCTCTTTTAGGATTTATATTGGATTTAACTGAGTCATATTGGTTAGGCGTATGGTTTTAGACCTGTTGCTTATACCAATATAAATGAATACCTATATTATCTTTTTGATTACTGGCCAAAGAGGATATCTACAACACTGGCTTATTAGGTCTCATGTGTACTGATTACATACTCATTGGATCTACCAATTTGAACAGTGCTGCCAGATACCCGTCAAAGCTTTTGACAAAAGGAGGGGTTATTTTATATACCTAGGTTTATAAGTTAATAAGAATGAGGAATATTTATTCCTTCACTGTTATTATAGGTGCTAGTTTTTGATAACCATTATTAAATTTATACTTCTTAAAATATATTTTAGTAACAAATGGATGTATCAATTTTAAATTTGTTTATTAATATGATATAAATATATTGTTATATAAGATTTTTGAAACACAGTGCGTTCACAATCGATAATGGGATTTCAAACTAATCATGTGCTTATTATTTTTATAACACAGTAGGAGGTTACATTTTTACTCCAAAACTTATTTTGCTTTGCTATAAAAAGATAAATTATCTAGAATAATTTGATAATCTTATATTTTTGTAGTCTGATTTTATAATATTGTGATATAATTTTGTGATATCTTTAAATATAAGATGTTTACTTGTATCATTAAAATACAATATACTACAAGTAAATATGTATTGGACTGGTTATTATATGAAATATGAATAAAGTCTGTGTGTTAAAATATTGATGGTTTTATTTACTTTATGTAAGCAGTGAACACCTATCATGACACATTTAAATTATAAAGGTCTAATAATATTAAAGTTTGGGATAAGACTGTCCCTCTTGTACCACTAATTAAATTCTACCCGACATGCTGGAACGCTAAATTACTTTGCATGATACACGTCTTGGTCAGTCGTGACTACAACCGAAACCTCCCACCAGACCAGAAGTTTTCCAGAGAGACAACAGAACTGTTAAATTAGTAAATTGTCCTTACCGGAGATGGAATAAGATAAGACCACCGTGCTAAACGCTGGGCCAAAGGCTGGGAGAAGGTTATATTATGTACTGTGCAAACATGACACATTGAAAACAAGTACTTAAATCTTTTAAATTATAGCCCAGTGATCTTTTATCTGTTTTAAATTTTAAATTACAACTTCGACTGTAATAGATATTTTGAAATGATTATTTCGTTTTTGTTTATTGTAATGACCAGAGTTTGTGGAAGCAAAGTATTTTAATTCGTGAATGTTGAATGAAAGTATTTATCCTAACTAATTTGCATCATTTTTGCCGAAGAATATATGAATTTTTTATTCCTAATTCTGTTTAGAAGGCTAAATTACTTTGAATTGTAATGTGCCATACAAAATTTTCCGAAGTTAGCTGATGCACAAAATTAATTCTAAGGTAGGTATCTAGAACTTAGAAATTCAAGGCTTTCAGTTAAAATCAGTCAAATCTAATCGCATTTATTTATACGATAGATTTAGATAATATATTATATTAAATCTATAATAATCACACAACTCTGAGTTTACCTCAATGGTAATAAACGTTAATAGTTTATCTTATATTTATTAATTATTTGACAACTAAAGGTTTTAAAAGCCTGGAACTCAGAGTTAGTTGAACGAAAACAGCCTGTGACATTTGAATTTTGATATTCATGACTTGTCAAAATTGAAAATTCACTTTTAATAAAAAGGGAAACGAAAATACTATAGTTCCGACAAAATTGTAATCTATTTAAACTAAAATGGCAGATAAAGCGAAGGTAGATCTTGGACTTTTGGAGGAAGATGATGAATTTGAAGAATTCCCTACGGAACGTAAGTTTCACATCTCTTTCTTTGTACAACATGAAAATAACTGTCCCGCGTAAATTTTTAATTATAATTTGTGTTTTCAGATTGGGGCACCGAAGACGCTGATGATGCGGACGTGTCCGTGTGGGAAGACAACTGGGAGGACGATATTGTGCAGGACGACTTTAGTCAGCAGCTAAGGTATAATCCCAATGTCTTTATCGAGTGCGTGAGATATACTGCACAAAGAGAGAGTTCAGCTTTCATCAGAATTTAGAAGCTTTGTTCAAATATTTGGCTCACAATAAAAAAGAAATGTTGTTACAGTCAAAATTGGCTGGTCATTCTGATTTCAGGTTGTCTGACTTGTTGTTGGCCTTTTAGTACCTTATATATATTTTCCAAAACTTAGATTACCAACACTTTTATTACCTTGTCTATTTACCTGTGGTAATGGATTGACAAGATACTCTATCTTGTAAATATCAACCTTGTTAAGGTTTATAGATTTACAATATCATATT
Source organism: Lasiommata megera (assembly GCA_928268935.1). Lineage (NCBI taxonomy): Eukaryota > Metazoa > Arthropoda > Insecta > Lepidoptera > Nymphalidae > Lasiommata > Lasiommata megera. Next base: position 927,718 of record OV743319.1, on the reverse strand, counting down.
TTATGTTCATATTTGAGAAATTATTAAATAATTTTATTTTGTCTGGTAAAACTTAGTAAATTACTGTAAAATGACAGAAAGTTCTAATCTTGAATCATTGTTTAATCTATTATGTTGTATTGTTCTGAAATACACTAATAAATCTCTCTTTTAAGATAGAAGGGGTTCATGCCAGCATAAATGTGATTTAATGTTGTTCATTCTTGCTAATTACTAATTGGATAATGGACATTTACAGTGATAATAACTGGGGCTGATGGTGTAACATCTCTACCTAGACATGTTTAAATTTACTGTTCAGAGAAGGATAATATAAAATCAAGCATTACTTTGCAGAAGTCCATTGTTTATTATAATTTTAAGCTCAATACGTGAAAAATAGGCAAATCTGTGTAATTAAATTTATAATTATTTGATCATTATTGACCTCACCATGTAGCTCTACAATACACTAATGCTTTGTTTTGAAACTGGAGTCACATGCACTAATAAGGTGTACTTGACTGCTAACATATAAAAAAGAAATAATCAACTATAAACATATTTCATGACTCTGCTATTACTTTCAAGAAAAAACACACTGACCATTTATCCCATCTGTAACTGTTAATTGTTTGTTTAGAACATTTAATTATGTTTTAATTTACTTGTATTTAATTAGTTTTATTGCTTTTTTTTTGTTGTTCTTAAATCTGTTGTAACATAATGTTTACTTGGCACATTGTGAATGTTGCGTACACTTATTATTGATATATGTATCAGTGTGTGTAATAGTGTGTAATTATGTGGCGAGTGTATGATATGTATATTGTTCCTTTTAACTAAATAATAAAAGTTTATCTGAGGTGATAAGTTGTAGGAGTAAAGTAATTTTTTAGATGAAGATTTGAAGTAGTGTTAATTATATGGTATTTCTGTTACAGACAACAACTGGAGAAGCTTCGAGAACAGAATAAAAGCTAGATCATCAACAAAACTTGTGAAGTCCCTATAAATCTTTTGTTATCTATTTGATTCTGATGTAAAATCTGTTAACTAAATTCTCAGCTCCAATACTGCTGTCCTACTGACAGTATGTTCTGCAAAAGAGTAGTACTTTTTTAATAATGTCTGTATTACTTAAGTTTATAGATTAAATTGAAATTCCTAAATTTTGGGCTTTTCTTTTAAATGTATAGAACATCACACTTACCTCTACTTTCAGAATTAACCATTTAGTTTGAATTGTTTTAATAATGAGTACTGATGATTTCAAATAAAGTAATAAATATAGTCCTATTTATCCCATTACAGATGTTTTGTTTGGCTATAACCATAAATTTGTAAGATTACTTTTATTTTTACCATGCTTTTATTAGCTTCACCTGTATGTTTGTTTGCTTGTTTGTAACCGACTCCTTTAGACTCGATTTTGACCCACTTTGAACAGTCAGATTTCATTCTAACTAAGTAGATTTATCGAGGACCGATGACAATACAATAATTTAATAATTTTATTATTCTATAATCCTAATTAGGATCTTCAGGATATTATTAACTTGTACAGAGATTGTATTCCAAACAGCGGCATACACTTTCCCTGGCATCACTTAGTGATGGTTCACCAGAAGTGTATTGTTGCCATGAAGTAGTTTTTCAATTATATTATAGATGGCGTTTAAAACCATTTATTGAGGATAACGAATTCAGTAGAAAGGCAATTAAATTATACAATATATTTCTTAGAAAGCAAAAAAAATAGAATCACTCTTTTTCAGTTATCTGAACTAAAAAATAGAAAATAATAGTTTAAAAAACTAAAAAACCACACTTTAATGAATAAACCGAACTAAAAAGAAGAAAATAATTGTTTGAATATTTCAAATCACTCTTGATAAATAAAATAAATTATTTTAATGTAAAAAAGCGTGGGATGCTTTGTGAAAAATATTTCTTCAATGTTGCTACTCCTCTCAGTATCTAGTTATGTGAGGAAAGTGCACGCTCTTAGCAAGAAAACAAATCCATGCATACATACATCCCACGCTTTTTTACATTAAAATAATTTCTTTTATTTATCACTCTTATCCATAATTTGAATTATTCAATCAATTATTTTCTTCTTTTTAGTTCGGTTTATTCATTAAAGCGTGGTTTTTTAGGTTTTTTTTAACTATTATTTATTTAATTAAATATTTTCCATAATATATAACAACTCCTTTTATGTTTAACCTGTACATTTGAAATCACAAGCTATTGCTTTACTGTGGTCAATACTGAATTTTCTGCTTCTGGATGTGTCTGTGCAGATTCTACTACGTAGATTCTAGAAAATGTAAACTGACAAAGAAAACAAAACTTTGGTTTTATAAAGACTTCATTAATCACAAAATATCACAATGTATCCAATAAAGGTTATCATCAACCATCTTATACAATCTTTTTAGGAGACCAGCCCAGGATAATTGATTAATGAAATAGCTTATGCACCCATTTTTTGTTTTACCTGCTTAAATTAGTACCACAAGATTGAATAAACTACTTAATTTGATCCTATAATCGGTAGTTTTGGATAAAAACGTGTTTTATATTATAATTTGAATTTAACATTTTAACAGCTTTAAAAACAAAACAATATGCATATAATGAAGAATTGGTCTCCAAAAAACTCTAAAGCTGGTTTTCATAAAGTGTCCAGAAAGAAATCTGACTTATGCTAAAATATTTAATTTAATTAAACATTTAAGATTATTTTCAGTTATGTAACAATTCAGTCTTACTTTACCTTAAGCTTAATAATTATTTATCTATATCTAATCTAAATAATAGCAGCTCACTATTTTCCGCTCAGTATTTTTTTTTTATTGTGCTACAAATTCCAGGGATGTGGCTGACTTAAACATTACTTTACAAGAACAAAACATGCACCCTGTGTAAATAATGAAAAATTTTTGATACGAAAAAAATTGTTTACTTTGTGGTTGAGTATAAATCAACAAGTTCAAAACTAGTGCAATTCCTTATTGTAGCTGTTAATATAGCTATGACATTTATTTACTCTCATATTACTAGTTTATGATTGTATGTCAACTTAATTGTAAAGGCTATTTGAACATAGTTTGAACATCAGTGGGGCAGTCTGTAAGAGTTGATTTATTTACACTAAAAACGAATGTTATCATTATTGCCTTGGTTTGTGCCGAATCTAAACTCTTCGTTGGTTTCATCGGGTATAGAGCCCACATCTGGTTCACTGAAATATGTGTCTATAATTGTGTGGGCTTTTTGGTAGATCTGAAAATTAAAAAATGTAATGTAGCTAATGGTTGTCTTGTATCGCACATTGAAAATAATAGTGTCAATATCCAAAATTCCACGTTTTTCAGTAGAAGCATTTAAAGATTTATAAGATTTTTTTTCTATGTGGAAATCAGAATTAATTGTTATTAATGTAATAGTCTGTTTATGAAGGACATTAAGTGTAACAGTTGAGTAATATTTAAAAATCAAAAAAAGTTTTTTTTTTAAATATAGAATTTTGGATGACACTATTATTTTCAATGTCCGGTATACATATGTTGAGGCTTGGAACAACTTGTGACTAACTGATATATACCTATATATTGGTTAACCAGTAATGTCATAGTGATTTCTATACAAATTGATTTTGAAACAATATTTAAATTTAAAACTCTTCTGAACTGATTCTATATTAAGGGTCAAATCAACCACTCACACAACAATTCTGCTTATTGACCACTTTTAAGATTAAGTACCCATAAATGCCTGTTAAAGTAATTTTACGAACAAAACCACAAAACCTAAATTTATCTTCATGTATTGGATAGACCAGATTTTAAAACCTGCAGGACTAAGACTCTGGAACAAGCAGCCTTGAAGTGGACAAGGTGCACAATGGTGAAATTATGCAGTGGGACTCCATTTTGTGGTGTTGGGGATATGTTGAAATATCTTAATTCAACCATCTCATTTGTCTTAGCAACTTAAAACTGGGGTCTAATGCTCTTTAGATGACATACCTCTTCATTTTCATGGTTCTGTAGATTTTCTATCAAGTCCAGTGCACTAATTTCTTCTAGTGTGATGCATAGTTGCTCTACTTGATCAAACTTAGCAGCCGTCTGAAACAGTTATATTTTAGTTTAACAAAGTAATATGTTAGAGTGACCTTGGAAATATCTAATACATCCTATCATTTTTGGATCAGGCCAAAATTGTTAAGTATGAAACTTTATGTTAAGAAATTATCAGTATCATACACCATAGTTATGATTTTGCCTCTATGCCTAGTAGAGTATGTTCCGCAGTTATTTGATTAGGTCAATGCTAATTTAATATAATTCCAATTTAAATTTAATGAGCATTTGATATTAATTCATAATAACAGAACCAAGCATATTTAACCAACTGCAAATTATTCTCAATTAGTACCAATTAATTTTGTAAAAATACTTTCATTAATATCTGTACAGACAGTGTTCCAAACCTATGGACCCTAATACTAAGACGCCGATGTCCACCTTCCACGACGATCCGCCTTCAAAATGTTTCTATGGCCGCAATAAATTATTATGGAGATTCCTTAACAATGTTAATAGTACATAATCTTGAAACTTTGTATGAACTTAGCTAGTATTTCTAACCTGCAGCAAGTTGTTGATTCCATCCAGTACAACCACTATAGCTCTGAGATCAGTCGACTCTAGCAAATTACAGTATGGCTCAAGGAAACCGGAAGCCACCAAAGCGTCCAACTGTGCCGGAGTCCCACCCATGGTGAGATTGGTGATACCCCACGCGGCCTCTCTTTGGCTCCTGGTGATACAGGCATATAATGCAGACTTGCTTTGATGTTTAGCTAAGATGTTTATGTTTATTTATTTATGTGTTTACCATTGTAGATAGAACCACTCATATAACACTCATCATCACCAACTCATCATAGAACACTTGGACACCTAATGGTGCAACCATGGTTGGTGAACAGTTCCCAGTTAATGCTACCATTATGAGAGTTTTAATTACAGAAATTATGTTTGATATTAACAATTTAAAGTGTTAAAATATAAGAATATATAATCAAATTACAACGAACAAATTTACAGGTATGTTACAGGCCCATCTGTAATGACAGACAGGGTTAAACTCTTCCTTTACCAGCATAAAATTATATCCGTTGTAAGGGTATATTATAATCATGGTTTACAATTTTGTCTCCTATCCATGTCGTATTGGTTGGTTGTTTAAAGCCTTATCTTTTATTTACTCAACGTGGCAATATTCTTGTTGCACCCAACATACCTGACGTCCTCAACGGTGAGAACATGCACAAGATGCTGCAGCATGCCCTTGTCGATGGCAACCTGGATCTGTGCCTGTGTGCCAGCAAGCACATTGCTAACCGCCCAAGCCGCCTCCTTCACCAGCGCGGGCTTACTGCAGCGGAGCAGCAATGCAAGCTGTTCCAGGCATCCAGTCTCAAGGCAACGGTCAGTCTGGAATATTTAAATTTCAATAAAAAGGTTAGCAATGAACATTTTCTATTCAATGTTAATATTTGTTGGATAACTCTTAAATATATTATTTTAAACTGCAAACTTAAGTTAACTAGGACATAGATTCAAATCCACAACATTCTGTCTGAAATTAAATATTTACATATGTATAAGGAATAAGTGTTTACTTATATGTAAATATGTCTGGTTATAGTATAAGTATGTCTATTTTGTCTGGTTTTTGTCTAAATACTATGTATACTGGTGCTCTATAATTTGTTATATGAACGCTTCATAGATGCCATAATTATTAACATTATGATACAGCAGTTATAAGATTGTATTTTCAGCAATAACTCTCTAGCCTCACCTGTGCATCAGATCCAGTCAGCATGTTCCCCGTAGCCCTCAGTGCGGGAGTGCGAACAGCGTGCGACTTGTGCTGAAGCAAGTTAACCAGCCGCGGTAACAGGTGTTTCGTTGTTTGCACCTCTTCGATGCGCTCGTTGGGGCCGTCGGTCAGGTAGGACAGGGCCCAGCATATGTCAGCTGTTAAAAAGTTAAAAAAAATCTTACTTTGAATAGGAATACCACACGATTGATTTCTAGGTACATTTTGGCAGACCAGCCAGTACGAACACATTCTTTCTGTAATATTGTAATGCTAATTTATGTCTTTATATGTTCTATCACTTTCTACTACTCTTATTATTAAATCATTGTTTGTGCTCTGCTCTATATATTAATTGTGTATGTGGTATGTATTACCTACTACTATATAGTACTGACAATAAATTCAAATTATTCTTCATTCAAGGCACTTTTGTTGGATGATAACTATTAATTTTAAATTTAAAATAAAGCTGCGAGGGTTCCAATTGCATTCTGATAAATGCATGCTAAGAAGAAGCGTGCATACAACTTATGTGTAGGGCACAAAAGAAGAAACAAATTATAAATGGTCACCATTTGTAATTGTTTTTTAACGAAAGAGATATCCTCTAACAACGCCCCTATCAAATTAAACGTTCTTTGGTAAAGGGATCAGATTTATAAACAGGTCAACAAAACCATTGCTGGAAAAAGATTGAAAGTACTCACCCAGTACATCCGGGTCTGAAACTGTTAGTAGTTCCGCAATGTATGGCAATGCTGGTGCCACTAATTCAAACTTCACAAGTGGATTCTTATTTCTGAAACAATAATTACATAATAATTAAGTTTTGATTTTAGACTTGCGCTTGACCACAATTTTACCAGATGGAATATGGAGTTAAGATGCCCGACAGTGAAGATTCACTTAATGTGTTACTAGACAAGTTGCATTAATCCTTAAAACGTTACTTACAAAAGTTACCTACAGAAATTGCTACAACCAAAAAGTTACCTGCAGAAATTGCTACAACCAAAAAGTTACCTGCAGAAATTGCTATAACCAAAAATTTACCTGCAGAAATTGCTACAACCAAAAATTTACCTGCAGAAATTGCTACAACCAAAAAGTTACCTGCAGAAATTGCTACAACCAAAAAGTTACCTGCAGAAATTGCTACAACCAAAAAGTTACCTGCAGAAATTGCTACAACCAAAAAGTTACCTGCATAGGTTGCTATAAGTCCACGCGGCAGTCCGCAGTTGACTGGGTGTAGTGCTAGGAGTCAGCATTGGTAGTAGGGCGGGCAGGGTTCCCTGAGCCAGCACGATGTCACGCTGCATGGCGCCGTCGCCCGCGATGTTGCCTAGCGCCCACGCACTCTGCTCGCCCACCACGCCGCCGCGTCCGAGCAGGGTCACAAGCTTGGGGACCGCGCCTGCCTATAATGATCGTTATCATTATATTCTTTAGGTGGAATAGGGCTAAAAATCTTTGTTACATAGATATTGAATTGATTTGAATATTTTTATATTGAACTGTGAAGATGTTGATATCTACATTCGTAACCTTTAAACTATATCTATCCGGGTTCCAAACACACCCTGGTCTTAGAAGTAAATCACAACAAATCAAGCTGGGTATTCTTTTGTTATCATGGCAATTACTCATTAACATAATCAATTACATCATTAACATAATCCTATATGCTATAATGAGAGGTAAGGTTTAATATAAACTTAGAAGTTATTGAGAGCCCAATATTTACTTAAAGGTTAGTTGTATGTGCAATTTTTGATAAGATAATTAATATAAACTTTTAGTTCAATCATTTAATATATTGTTTGAATAAATAACAATTAAGAATAGACAATGTAATAGTTAAGAAGATTATATAAAAACTTACATCTACCACTGCCAAAGTGTGTTCATGTGTTCCAGAAGCGATGTTAGTGATTGCCCAAGCAGCCTCAAATTGTAGGTCTGGACTAAATAAAAAAAATTACATCGTAAGTTTAAAAAGTGCCACAAAATAAATTCTGTTTTAATATTGATAAGTAGAAATATAGTAGTCAAAACTAAAATATGTAGAAGATACCAGCTGATACAACACAAGCAAGGATTGCTAGGATCCATCAGACCCAGCCACCAGGCGACGCGAAGGAGCATCGCTGGGTTTTAGTGGGTATTCTGGTCGCCAGCCTGGCCGCCGGGGAGTCCCACATACCCCGTCGGAAGCGCGCAGTCTTGCCTGAATCGCTTCCGGAGGGGATGTGTAAACGCATTTCCAAGCAAAAAAAAAAAAAAGGATCCATCAAATCCTTCCTAATACTATAAACTCTTACGTGGACCCCTAAAACAATCATCATGAAATTTCACACGTTTAGAGCTTGCATCTGCAAGAAGGACAGTGAAAAAGCCGATTAAAACTTTATACACTATAAAATAATCCTTTTTGCCAGTCATATAAATTTGTTAACGATGCAGGTATTTGGAATTATAAAATTCAATTATAAATAGATAAAAGATATTGATGTAGTTAGTAACATACCTTACAACAAGTGCAAATTAAAAGAATGGCTCATCCTTAGTAGCTTCTACAGGATAGACAAACTGTTCCAATAAAAGTATACTTAAGGCCTCAATTGGACATCAGCCTATGCGTAACAATTAAAATATTTATTTATTTTTTTGACTCATTGAATTATTATTGTTATTATTTTAAATTTTAAATTTTTTTTTTATTTTTATTGAATTGTTTAACATTGGAATATGATGAATATGTATAACAATTGTACTGTTTGCAATGCCCTGACCGGGTCTCATGTCTGTTGGATGTGGAAGCAAATAAATAAAACAAATATATTCTATATAAGGAAAGGAACTGACATTATACTACAGTACTCACTAATCATCTCTATCCAGAGCTAAGATAAGTGGCTTCAGAACCCCAGCTTCGACCATTACGCTTATGGGAGGGTTTTGTTCACGTGATAGCATTCGCCTGGCCGCTCTCGCTGCAGTGATATTGGTGATCAGGTCACTGGATTTCAGACCTAAGGGAATAACATTATTATTATTCAATGGTGATGGATGCTTGCATGCTTCATCTTGATGGATATTTCCTCCTTGGCTAGAAGACTAGCGTTTATTTACTATACCTAGTATGTACTTTATAATAAAGTGATTAATAGGATAAAATATTGTTTGTACAACCCCAGTTCAAAATATTATAAGTGTGAAAGTTTGAATGTTTGTAACTCCTTCACACCATAACGTTTTTATTTTGGCTGAAATTTTAATTGGAAATAGATTGATTATTCTATAATAAATTACCTATTGATATCTTGGAGATGTCTATCAATAAGTTCAAAGTTTTTATAAAACGAAAGCTTGTAGAAAAATCATATTACAATATTAAGGATTATATAAACGATAAAAAAGGTTGGGTGTGAATTGCTCTATCTCCATAGGTACTATAGTTTACTATTAATTTTATTCATTATGTGAGATGGCGATAACGAAAAAAAAAGAAAAATCCTGGCTAAGTTTGTTGAGGGCTTCTTCTTAGACCGGGCAAGTTTGGAACACTCATAGCTTTATTTTTAAGTTTACGAATATAGTTATCACCATGAAGTAACTACTATGTAAATTATTGACGTGTCAAAAGTGCCTTTTTAAGGACTATTTGAATGAAGATTATATTGAATTTGAATTGATTTTACCATGGATCAACATAAAGGCATCAAGTTAAACTGAGTTTAATGTTGTTAAGCTACAACTTTAACTATAGTTTGACATAGCAAACCTTCAACAAATTATAATAGATAAGATAAATGTGAGGCTTTTATTGATTGCTCCCAGAAACAGCGGCACTGCTGTCTGTGATTCCTCAGATAGATTTGGTCAGCATTTTAAATTCAGATTAAGGCAAGATTAGACAAAAGTGAAGCGGTGATAGCCCAGTGAAGCGGTGATAGCCCAGTGGTTAGGGCGACAGTCTCCTAATCAGAGGTCGGCGGTTCGAATCCGGGCACGCACCTCTAACTTTTCGGAGTTATGTGTGTTTTTAAACAATTAAAATATTACTTGCTTCAACGGTGAAGGAAAACATCGTGAGAAAACCTGCACGTCTGAGAGTTCTCCATAATGTTCTCAAAGATGTGTGAAGTCAGCCAATCCGCACATGGCCAGCGTGGTGGACTAACCCTTCTCATATGGAGAGGAGACCCACTCTCTGTAGTGAGCCAGTAATGGGTTGATCATGATGAGACAAAAGTATTTGTTTACTCGAGTAGTTTTAAAATGGGACAAACAGAAAATATTAATACAGCAGTCCAGTAAATAGATAGCCTATTCAGACTGTGAAGAGGTTCGTGGAAAATATACATTTATTTGTATGATCTATCAGGGGAAACACACTAGTATATAAATGAGGAAAGATGCAAAGAAAGCAGTGTTGTCCCTGGCAGCATCTAGTGAACACTGATATAATCAATTAGTTTAAGTTGCTGTAATACAGGGATTTAAATTGCAAAATAACCACTTCCACAGAAAAGGGGTGAAGGAGGAGGAGGCTCCACGCACATGATACAAATCTTACTAGAATTGACCTTGCATTATCTCAGCTGGTGTCATGGTCTTCTCCGACACCTGAACCTCTTCTCCTGCCTCAGGAGACATGGCTCTGCGCTTGAGAAGCTGTTCATCACGCGCCTGCTTCCGAAGTGTAACACTGAGCTCTGCACGTTTACGACGGAGTTCCTGAAGGTTAAAAACAAATGAGTTAACCTATTTTTTTGGATTCTGTGAGTTAATCCATACTTGTGCACTTTTAGATTTTGCTGTCTTCATGATCTGTAGTCATTTATGAGTTTGTTTCAAGGACTGTGACAAGATGCATGAAGATAGCCCACTAGATTAGAGCGAGTCTTAATAATGGGATCATTAACTGTTAATTTTTACATGATCTAGGTTGAACTTGTGTCATTGTAATAAGTAGCACAGAAAGATAGCTGAAGGGGCAATGGGCAGGGCACTTCAGTCAGAAGACTGACGAAAGTTTGAGGGGCGCGCTGGTACTAATTGTTCCTTACCAAAGTCCTGTGGTCAGCAGTGGCAGCAAGCAGATGATGGTGATGAAGGGTATCATTGCAAATTTGTTGGTACGAATTTTACATAACATGCAATATTAAAAATACGTTCAAGTGCCAAAAACCGCAGCCATCAGTTGCAACAATGTTAATTTATGTATTATTTAGTTAATATTTTGGTTATTTAAAGTATAACTAGCGAATATTAAATAAAACTAAAATGGATGCTCGGATTTCTTTTTTCAAAATAACTTACCGTAATTCCTTGCCCAGCATGTTTGTACGAAGACAATCTCGATTTATGAGTTCTATCTGCCATTATTTTATCGCTAATAAAATTAACAATTTCAATTTATTAAGATGAGCTCGAAAGAACAAGTGTGGTCAAAAAAAAATTCCAGTAGTTTTAAATTTAAAATGCAACGACCAACAGAATTACAGACTAAAGATGACCAAATGTGAAATTATAGATAATACAATATTAACTGTAAATTGAATTTTGTAGTAAGCAACACTAGGGTAATTGGACTAAAATGTGTTGATATTTTTTATTCTTCATCGTTTACATCTTTTCTTTTTATAGAGATTTTTTTTTTTTAGTATATTCATTTAGTATTTATTTATAACAACTGAAACTTCTTAAAATAAATCTTTGATTGGAGAAAGATTTAAAGTTCATTCTATTCCTTAGCATCGACACCAACGTTCCCTTTTACAGAATCACAGATTATTAAGAATACTAAATGACAGCTGAATACATAGGTTACAGAAATACCTATTTGTGTTTACATAATGCAACATAAAAAAAATATTATTATTTTATTTACTTATTATTAATATAAAAGGAATATAATTAATTATAAAAATATACAATAACGGCACCGAAAAAACCAAAGAGGTTTGTCCTCGGTGCTAATCTGTAACTCAACAGCTTAAAATTAGAGGAACTGAGTAAGCATATTATAATTGTATGTGGTAATACTTAGGTACTTAAGTGCTGTTTATTTCAGGTTTTATAAGTTGTTACGTAATCGATTATTTTTATTCGATGCCTATAACTGTCCGATTAATCCACAGTTTATTTGTTTTATTACAATAATACTATAGTACTGTTTAGATTGTAATATAAAAATATTTCTCAAAGCGGCAATTATTGATGATAATTATGGAAGTATTAATTAATGAAAACTTTATGTCAACCGTAAAATTATTAATACTTGTGTATGTATCTAACAGTGCGATTTAGCCGATTAGTCTTTAGCATCTATCTTACTTTTGACAATATGTCTTTTGTTGGTTAGCATTTCGTGGAAATAAAATATATTATAATATTATTACCTATGATATGATTAAATAATTTATACTGTTAAATAATTGACCTGCAAATGATCTAAAACTGAAAAATATAGATAGATACAGTCGTATTTCATATATTAAAGTTTTATAATTGGTTATACAATACAATTCAATTAAATTAATGAGAAAGATTCATGAGAGAACATGTTGCAATACTAAAATAAAGAAATACAGGTTTTTTATTCAATACAATCTCTAATTCAGTAATTTTAAAGACAAAGGACTAAGAGAAAACTTATTAGACCTGACTTCATTATTAATCAAACTGCATTGCGACAGCACAGTAGCATCGAATTAATGCAGTCGCGACTCGAGACGAAGATCTGAAAAAATCCTGAATAAAATAAGAAGAAGTAGGAGGCGCTTTTACGTCAGATATTGAGTGGTGGGACGGGCCTAACATGCGCAAAGACGGATTACCTTACATTATTAACACGTTTCACTATTATTAACCTACGCCATGAGCGACACTTTCATCCGATGACCTTAAAACATAAAATAATCGTTAATTAAAGTTAATAAAACAAGTTTACAAGCTATCGTGGATATGTAATTACGCAAAACATTACGCCGCTGGGCGTGACATCACAAATCAGTCCGGTCGAGCTGAAGACAACACGTCTAATGGCTATCTCTTTTTATGCCTCATGTTAGAGAAAGAGGGAAGATACGAGCAGGCTGGTGCTGATCGTATTCTGTCGAGGGTGTCGCCATTTTCGTTTTGACGAATATTGACAGCACGGCAGACAGACAGTGGCGCGGTCGTCGACGCAGCGTCTGCCAGACTATTTTTATTTTGATTGTGAATCATATATCTACTTGACTGAATTTATTTACACTTGGTGTATCCAACAGTGATTAATTTGATATTTATAAAACTTTAACTCAAGAAAAGTGATAGATAAATTGAGCAGTAACGTATATTCGGTGCTAACCTCCTTCTTTTTTTACTTGTGTTTTGAGAACTGCAAGACGTGATCGATATGTGCAAGATGTATTACAGATGACTTTGCATCTAATTCAGCATCGTGTAAATTATCTGGTGAGTTTTTTTATTACTATCAGAAGCAATATACCTTAACATTATGGATGTTAAAATTATTTATTGTCATATTCTGTGTTGTAGGATGATATAATTGTTCATTAATGAAATGAATAATACACATTTGGAATATTTTAGCGAAAAAAATGTCACTTGTTCGTTGTTGCGGTAGCTCCAGTTTGTTTACGAACTGTCACGGGCAGTATACGGCCTAAGATATATTGCCTGGGTTGGCGACTATGCGTGGGTAATATGCTTAGAGCAAATTGAACCTTAAGTTTTAGATGTTAAGTCGAAATTGCTATGAAGAGTATCGCGATAACAGCCCGTGGAATTAATTTATCACACGCCGCGCTTGACAAGTTGAAAACATAAATTCGACCTTGGCGCACCACGTGGTTTCATGCCGATGTTCTATCTTTTGTTTGATAATCGATTTTATAACTTATTTAAAAATTAAATGCGTTTTGAATTAGACATAATTACATCACTAAGAAATTCGACGCTTGCAGTTACCTATTTTTTTTTGCTAAATTTGTTTTTACTTTGAAATACCAGAATAATAATTGAACTCTAAAATATTTTTTTGTTTTATTTGAAATTGTGATTAATAGAAATATTAATTTAAAGAAAGTTTGCTGGCGTTACTTCTAATTTGTCACTGGTAAGTTCAATATAAGACACAAATCTAAATCGTCAGCGTAATGTTTTATTTTGTGCATTTGTTTTGTTATTTAAAATGTTAAACATTTGTTTAACATTTTGCTGATGCATTTAAGTTAGATATTATAATAAATTTCGAATTACAAGGAATATACTATATTCCTTGTTATTATTTTTTGGGGAACAGACATTTTAAAATTTATCTTATGTAATCCGAATATTAAATTAAAAAAGAAAACCACTGACAACGAAATAGTTTCAGTCATTTAAATCGTAAGTTGAACAGTCGAAAAAGTTTATTTAGTACATTTATTCTTTATCTCTAATAAGGTATTGAAAGAAATATCGGTCCAAAATTTGAAAAGTACCTAGAACTTATGCCCAGTGTACGGCGCAGTTTGTCTACTGCTGATAACTCTGTCGTGCCAAGCAGTTTATAGTAAGGTAAAATTCCAGACGGTAACTCTTTCACTTTAGACTATTGTTATAAATTTGTTATACAACACAAGGTATTTTTCCTGTCTTAGTGTATGTAAGTTTCATTTCATATATAAAGGTACTTATCAGTACAGATATGGTAAATGGTGGTAAGGGTTGCACAATCTTATAGTTTAGCAAATAAGTTAACCCAGCTAAAATTGTCGTAGGCTACTTCTTAGGCTGGGGCGCGTTTGGAACCCTCATAGCTTTAGTTTTAAGTTTACGAATGTAGTCATCATCAAATCACTACTATGTAAATTATTGAATCATCAAAAGTGCCTTTTAAAGGACTACTTGAATAACGATTATTTGAACTTAAATAATTAATAACAGCAGGTTTAGTGCAGTAAGCATTGCTGCACAGGAATTGGAAACCAACTGCATGTCAGATACATTAGGACGATAACAACTATGCTGCTAACTGTATCTATGTCCAGCGTCAAGTTGCCTCTTTTTTATCTTTTATACCTGAACAAGTTTGTTCTCAGGGTTTGAGATTATGTAGTCCAATATTGTTGTGGGCTAATCTTTTAGGATGTATGGCAGCAATATCAAACTCATAATCAGTCACTACAAAGTAACTGAACATCATACCGAAACTATAAATTGCTTTTGTTTCAAAACAGTGTATTTGTAGGGAAAGCAGTAGCGGACTAGCCCTGGCCGAACTCCCATTAGACCACAGGTGATTGGCAGTCACGCTTCAATCATGCATCAAGATAGCAACATTTGATGTTATTTTTATTTATTTATTTGGACAACCAACAAAATTACATGTAAAATAAATAAACTTAATTAGATATTATAAGGTAATTTGGCACATGTAATTCTACTTATAGGTAGCCACATCATGCATAAATATTGTAAAGGTCGTACATAATAACAAATTAAAACTGTTACCTGACTTAAAACTAAACTAAGTTAAATTAAAACATATAAACTTCCACAGAGAAATATAAACTAGACACGTACATCAAAACATATTTCGGATCTTATCTTTAAATTTATTGATATTGTCACAGAACAAATCGATAGAATCGTCTTTAACCGATAGTTCCTTGTACAGTCGACTTAGCTGGGGTATTAAGAAGTATTAGAGGGTATTTTATTTAGAGATAGGTCGGAGAGCTAGTAGGTTTTGCATATTTCAGTAAAAAAAGGTTAAATGCCATTCTTAATGTCTATTTACTTACACTAATTAGAAATAGGCATATGAACGCCCCACTGGCTAACAGTTCCCAGGCAGGTATTAATCTGTCAGTATATTGCAAAAGACTACATATGGATAGTTCTGTGACGTTACTTCAAGTCTGTGGCACTTTATGATTCGTGCCTGCGTGTTGACATGTCAGCCTGACAATTTAATTATGTTGTTAAACCAATGGTCTTGTGTCAGTTTCAGTTTTTTTGTTCAGCATCGGTTTGATAACTGTCGTCTGCCACCAGAGGGCTATGTATGCTGTGTGGGTAGGCAAGCTGCCCGTTAGGATTATGTTACTTTCGAATTTAGATAAAAACTAACATCATAGTGTAAGCTTTCGCCTGTAGTCAGCAACCAAAGTAGAAAGATTTTGTGTTGTTAAAATACTTTGAGTAACTTTTTCTGTAAATATCCATTAACAAGTACTGGAACCCCAACAGCTATCATGTCCTCTGTCAAAATGACCAATGACCACAGATCATATACAAAAATCAGGCAATACTCATTGGATACCTTTTAATAATTAACTCAAATTGTACTTTATAGTTTTATAACACAAATGCGTCCATACTACTACAACTTGCAAGTTTTAAGATAAAAGGTCCTTTTTGCATGGACCTTATAATGTTTAGTTACTTGAAAGGGACTCCACTATTGCTAGTGTATTAATCTTATACTAAGGCCACATACGAGTATATAGTACATGCAAATCATATATGCAGGTGAAATTTAGTCTACTTATAAAAATAAGCTGTGGTAGCCTCGTGGTTAGGACGTCAGCCTCCTAATTAGAGGTCGGCGGTTCGAATCCGGGCACGCACCTCTAACTTTTCGGAGTTATGTGCGTTTTTAAAATATCACTTGCTTCAACGGTGAAGGAAAACATCGTGAGGAAACCTGCACGCCTGAGAGTTCTCCATAATGTTCTTCTCAAAGGCGTGTGAAGTCTGGCAATCCGTACATGGCCAGCGTGGTGGACTATGGCCAAACCCTTCCCATATTGAGAGGAGACCCGTTCTCTGTAGTGAGCCAGTAATGGGTTGATCATGATGATAAAAATACAAGTGTAGTAATACCTAATGTCATAGTTACCTAATGTTTAAATTACTGAAATGTTGCAGGAAGCCAATATAAGCTAGCACTAAACCAGTTTGAGCAGTCGAGTTAATTTTCTTTTTTTACACAGACACATTGTATTTTTAAAGTAATTACCTATTTGACTTTGAAAATACAATTACTTCGAGCGGAAGGTCTAGAGCACCGATTTTAGAATATCATACTACTATACTATATACATACTAGCTGTTCGCTTTGACTTTGTCCACGCAGGATTTCCGTTTTTTCGGAACACGAGCCACAATGCTTTTGTCTTATGGGAGGATTTGGTTGACAACCCTTGCCACCAAGCCAATATAGCCGTCATACCCCTAACAGGTTATCCCGCTACCATCTTAGGCTAATCTTTGTATGGGGCGTGCTTTGACTTTGCTCAGCCAAAATTTGTCTTAAAACGAGACAAATTTAAGTCACTTTTTTTTTTGTTTTTGACCAAAAAAAGATTGAAAGTTTTGACCGTTTCTTATGCCGAAGATACATTAATCTGGATTTGTGTGTTTTGCAAGTTCAGTTTTTCTCAATTTTTCTTGAAGAAATCTCAGTTTTACGCCCTTGTTCACCCGTATTAACTATTACTGAAACTCCGCTTTCCGTCCGTACGTTTGTTCGTCTGTCTGTCTGTCTGACAGCAAGCAGTATCTGATTGTCATGAACTGTAATAGTAGTAGGTTGAAATTTCCATAAAATTTGAATTTCTTTTGCAAAATAAAGATGGAACTAAAAGGCTGTTTTCTTCACCTTCGGGCACAGAACATTCTCATTATCGAGAACCTCTTTTGGAAGGCAGATAAAAATAAACTTCTGGTGTCAGAATATTAAAATTACCTCTCATAATTAAATTACTTTTGTTTGTTTAAAACTTTTCAGCAGACGCCGCAAAATGTATTCAAACTTTATAACTTAAATACAATTAAACGAAATAACTTTGAATCAGAAAATGTTTCTACGTCTTCATCGGAGAGTTCGTTGACTTTGGTTTTGCTTTTTGTTGTTGTTTAATGGCGAGTATATTTGATGCAATTATCCAAATCTAAACTTAACGTTATCGGGTATCCGCTGTCCAAATGTCCATCCGTCTGCCGATGGACGCATGAACCGTAACATGTTGAGATTTTCAAAGTATATTATTTTGCCGCTATCATCATCATGATCAACCCATTGCCCGCTCACTACAGAGCGCGGGTCTCCTCTCAATATGAGAAGGATTTGGCCATAGTCCACCACTAGCCATGTGCGGATTGGCAGACTTCGCACGCCTTTGAGAGCATTATGGAGAACTCTCAGGCGTATAGGTTTCCTCACGATGTTTTCCTTCATCGTTGAAGCAATTGATATTTTAATTTTTTTTTTTGCCGCTATAGTAACTAATAATAAAAGGTTTTGTTATTTTACCCTTACTACAAGTCAGCCCTGCGATGAATGAAGCAGCCTAAGATAGCAGCGGGCTAAACTGTTAGGGGTATTTCAGTGATATTAAACCCATAAGCCATCAGTTTCTACGTGAAATCGTACCGGAACGCTTAATCGCTGGCGGCACGTCTTTGTCGGTTCCATATGTGAAATAAATAAAAGAGTACGTGTCTCTTGCTCGGTCAACAATATGGCCAACATTATGTGGTTTTTTTCTTAGTGCACTGTGATACGGAACCTTCACGAGTGAGTTAAACTCGCACTTTGCCTTTATTAATTACTATCTGGCGCCCGCGACTTCGTCCGCGTGGAATAGGTTTTCAAAATTCATTCAGAATAAGTTTTATGTCAGTCAGTCAGTTAGTGGTATTTCGCTTTTGTATATAGATATAAATTGTGTGCCCCGGACTTTTTTGTAGATATTTATAAGATCTACAACTAATTAGAACATTTTATGGTTCTATATTTTATAGTTTAGACAGCGTACGCTAAATAAGTAACTTTTCTGGTTGATTTTTACACCTTGTGTCCGAAAAAACCCAAATATTTTACGGAACCCAAAATAAAATTTAGCCTATGTTACTCGTGGATAATGTAGCTTTGGAATGGTGAAAGAATTTTTAAAAATGGTCCAGTAGTTTTTAAGCCTATTCATTACAACCAAACAAACATAGTTTTCCTCTTTATAATATTAGCGTAGATATTTATAAAATCTTCACAATTTCTTTTTTTAAAATTGAAAAAGATCTTTGTTTTTCGAAAATTGTGTCCTATTAGGTTATCTTATATCAATATGAAGTGATAGATTGATAAAATATTTATATCTATCATGATTTTCTGACAAATCAATTTGTAATCCCAGCCGGGAGAGTTCAGAATTTGTCGTTGTTCAACACTTACTTTGGAGAGCACGTTAAGCCGTCGGTGTCGGTTATTGGCACTGATATCTAACAATTTCTGTTAGAGCCCTTAAGGCTTAAGGGGGCGGAAAGGAAGCAGAAATTGTTTTACTTTGCCAAAATTAATAATAGTCCTAAGCCTACATATCATCATCATCATCATCATCCTTTCAACCGATAGACGGCCACTGCTGGACATAGGTCTTTTGTAAGGAGTTCCAACGGCCACGGTCTTGGGCTGCTTGTATCCAGCGGCTCCCTGCGACTCGTTTGATGTCGTCCACCTTGTTGGGGGTCGACCAACGCTACGTTTGCCGGTGCGAGGTCGCCATTCCAGGACCTTGGGACCCCAACGTACATTGGTTCTCCGAGCTATGGGCTCCGCCCATTGCCACTTCAACTTCGCAACTCGCTACAGCCTACATATACCTTTAGCTATTTTGGAGTTTGGACAAGCCTTGTCAAAAAATGTTATTTAAACAATTCAAGAGAGAGTTCGAGACAGTGGTCTTTAGATACATTTATTTTAGTTTAAAACGTGCAACGTTGAAAACCGGCTACAGTATATTACCCAAAAAATAACGCAAGAATATTTTAAAATATACGCCACGTTTTGTCGCAAGTGCAGAAACCGAACGGAAAATTTAACGCAGCTTTCCCGCGAAAAAACCGCTTTGACAGCGAAAAAGGCGGGAACGGCCGCCATTACAGCCAAGTGACGCCTCGGCCAGCGGTGTAATTGGCGAGCGGGAGTTATGGACAGATTTTAATAACGTTCAACCTCAACTTATTGCTTGTTCGTCTTGAAGATTTTTGCTCGTAATTTACTGGTCTATATTCCTGAGCACTTGTTTAAGGCAATACCTACTAATGCTTTCCACAAGTGCTATGTGAGGCCGTGTTTCTCGGCGATACTAACAAAGTCATGTCGTGGCATAGCTAAGTCCAACTCTGATGGCTAAGCAGTGTTTTAACCCACTCGCTCAAGCTCTGGTAACGATACACGCTGCACACTGTCTTTGCCGGCGAAGACGAGGTCCCCGCTATCTTACGTCATCCGGACGTGGGCTCCATCCACGGCTTCGAAGACGTACGGACCAATCGGATGGTGGTCCGACCCCCCCGTTATCCCAAACGTCGCCTAAGCCGAGGTTCAGCCTCAAAGGAGGCGCTCTTAGGCAGTCGTTCCCTTAGTTTCTTCGAGCCCTATTACTCAAAATTTCTTCTGGCAGAGCTTCTCTCCGAAGCTCGCCAAACAGCCCAGTTACTTTTTTTTTTTCGGACTGACGCCGGCCCGGTTACGCTGTGGCAACCAATAGGGTAAGTTCAGCTAATAGACAGTCCGAAAAAAAAAACTGGTAACGATAATCTGGACGTATGCTATGGATTTCTACTGTGTCTGTATGACTTTCAATTTTTTTTTTATAAAATCAATCTATTTATATTCTCTCGCAATTATGTTAAATGTGTAAAGCTGAAAGCCAATCTTTCTTCCAACATAATGACTTCCTGACAGTGTCAGTTGTCTAAATCCAGGCTTGTATTGTAGTTAATTTGGGCTAACAAATTTTATATAGCTCTGGAAATTGTATTCAGGCATCATAACCCGAAGACCTCAAAGCTCAACCAGGCAGATATTCTCCAAACAGGCGTCATTGTAGAAACTAAGAATGTATAATGGCTACTCGACAATGTTTCTACTAGGTGCCCGAAAATTCGCTCGCTATTCGTTTGACCGAGCGAAATTTGATGACGCTCGCAGTTTTGAAGTTGAATAAAGTAGCTACGTGATAATTTTATACAAACATAAAATATCTAGAGTGGTATTTTGTGGAGGTAGTTTAATATAGTATAAATATAGTTCTTCATTTTTCGTTGGTAGGTTATTTTTGTTTTTATTTTTAGTTACCAAGGCCCGCATAGAATCAGTCGGAGGTAGATAGGCGGGCGGTTTGTATTTTTTCGTGCCCATGTCATGGGATTGGGAACGCCCATCAGACATCGGTGCTTTGTGATTCTTATTAGGGACCTTGAAAACAAGAGTGAATAACTCAAAACGCAACTTTTAGTAAACGCGTTCATTCTATGGCCCCATCTAGAATTTCTATCATGTGTACAGTCAAGCGCGAGCCAATCTTCGTGGGGTGTAAGGAAATAAAAACCTTATTTACATATTTAATCTTTATAAGTTACTTTTATATGTGCCTTGACTAAGTCAAATTCAAATTCAAAATAATCTTTATTCAAATAGTCCTTAAAAACGCATAGTAGTTATTTCATGGTGATAACTATATTCGTAAACTTAAAACTAAAGCTATGAGGGTTCCAAGCGCGCCCCGGTCTAAGATTAAGCCCACAACAAACTTAGCCGGGTTTTTTTTTCGTTATCACCATCTCACATAATGAATAATAAATTATAGTACCTATACCTGGAGATAGAGCAATTCACACCCAAGCTTTTTTATCGTTTATATAATCCTTAATAACGTAATATGATTTTTCTACAAGCTTGCTGACTTTTCGTTTTATAAAAACTTTGAACTTATTGATAGACATCTCCAAGATATCAATAGGTAATTTATTATAAAATAAAATACAATTTCCTTTGAATTATTGTAAAGTCTTTGAATTATTGTAAATTATTGTCAAGTGTGTAGTAGAATTGTAAAGTCCCGAAGTAATATGGACGTCTGGTAACCCTTATCTTAACCCTCTTGAAAGGCAAAGCCTGCGTCCCTCGATACAGTTTCAAATTTGAATTTGTGATGCAAGACGTTCGCTTTTGAGGGAAAAATGGATGCTTAATATTCAGGCAACGTTCGCGGGTAGTTTTAATTTTGTCAGTATCGAGTTTTCTTTTATGTTCTTTTATAATCTTTTTTTACGGATGGGAGCAAAACAATTTGTTATTGTGTTAATTTAACTTCTGTAGGTAGGGCCTTTCGCGTAAAAAACCTCTGATGATCGACCTGGACAGTTTGTAAAATTTCACGAGAATGTATTATTTAGTAACTAAGTATCTGCACTCGATTACAAACATTGGCCCGCTATTCGAGGAGAAGGCTGTAAGCCTCGTGCGGATTAGTAGACTTCACACGCCATTGAGAAAATTATGGTGATCTGTCAGGCATGCAAATTTTGTCTCGATGTTTCCTTACCATTAAAGCAGGTATTTAATTTCTTAAAACTCTAAACCTGTCACTGCTGTCATTAACATTTCATTAATTAATACATAATTGCATTAATAAATATAAAAAATAACATGTTGTATAATCAAAAAGCTTTTAATACTACCATGTTATTTTTTATTTTTTTAATATGTTTTTTTTTTTAATATTATCTGTCGCTCCTGGCGTAGTGAGATTGTTAGGGCTCGATTTTGGGGACCTATCCTAAACTCTTAGCTGTACCAGCTGACTGATAACAAAACTCAAATAGCACCAATGAACTAACGAAACAATGTCACTTTTGTTATTTGTAAACGTTAAATTTAATATTGACCTTCTTCTTCGTCGTTAGACTCTTTGCAGAGCGGTCTTGAGGCCAGATTTATTGCGCCTCACAACTATTCGCCACTTCTCTCTGAAAGGCTGGCCGAAAGCCTGGTGCACTCGTGCAACCACGTCTACTTTATAAGTTAGTTTTTTTTTTGAGATAGGTTTGTGCTTGACCAATCAGTACCAGAAGGCACTGATGAGGTCTAGGTTGGAGCGCGCTTGCCTAGAAAATGCCTATTCACTCTTCCTTGAAGGAACTAAGGTTATACGTGGCTGGAAACAGCTGGAAGTGAATTCCACACCTTAGCGGTTCGATTCAGAAACGTTGATCCAAATCGTTAAGTTAGTTATTTCTGCTTGCCAATAACAAATTGCAATTTGGTTTTTAAATGCAAATTTATGAAAAACGAAATAAACGCTTCTCTCGGTACGGTACTACGGTATACCTTTGTTCCACGATATTCAACTGAAACACAATATTTTGATGGCCGACATATTGACCTACATCTTAGACTTGAGCGAGCTTGAATCCCTCTTAGCTTCAGTTTTGATTTAACGAATGCAGATAACTGCATTCGCCCATTTAGACCAAAGCTGCATATATATTCGTGAGGTGATGGTGATAACACCATTACCTTCCTAGTAAAAATAATCAATAATATATTTTTCGGCGCGAAGGAGTTATTAACTTCATTCAGCGGCGCCAAGAACCTCAAGAATTCAATAATTACCCACATTTGAACTCTTGATGATTTCGCTAACACAATTTAGACAGTAGCAATCAATTTTGCACAAGCATGCTTTGCTATAAATACGGGCGGTCGATGCCTTTCGTGGCATTCTCGCTCGAGATGTCGGACCGTTCGGACCGCTTAATTATGGTCGCAATAAAAGTGTAATCCCGCAAGTTGTGGTTTACTATTACTATGAGCGAAAGTAAACAAAAGCGTGACGCCATTCTTACTAAAAAACAACTCCGACTACTTTAATTCGTCATATTATATTGTATACTAGCTGATGCCCGCGACTTCATCTGTGTTGAGTTCATGTGTGAAAGTGTGTTTGTTTGTCTTCCAATCACGAAGCAATGGATTATTACGACAGACGACCTTAAAATTATTACAGTACTTTGACATTGCAACATTACATTATTTTTCTAAAATAAATGACTTTCTAAAATATAAGTAGCCTAAGTTACTCCTTATTACATCAGCTACTTGCCAATAAAAGTCCCGTAGAAATAGGTCCAGCGATTTCAGAGATTAGCCAGAACAAACAGACAGACAGACAAAAATTGTAAAAATTGTTATTTTGGTGTATGTACCGTATACATATTCATATGCATGTAGTAAAAAACGGTTATTTCAATATTACAAACAGACACTCCAATTTTATTTATTTGTATAGATGAACGCTTCATAGATGTCTTTAATAGGTTTACATGAATAAAACTATCGTGATAATGACTTGAGTATTGTATGACAATATATTTGTCTTTATGTTGTTCTCGTAAATATTCATTATTCTTATTTAGACAATGATGTTTAGCAAATAGAATCTATATTATATCCATCGTCTAAAGCTAATCTGCGTACGTACTTTGCTATATAGGCTTAATGTTTGCCTTATTGAGCACACTTGCTAGCTTATGGCTGGACTTGGAAATAGTAGATTTGGATTTTCAAAAATCACTTTAATTTTCCAGCTTTAAAGTATCGTCCATTTCCTTGGCAAATTTAACATTTGTACAGGAAGCTTGGAAAAGTAACAGACATATTCGAATTACTGTAGGATTAGCTTAACATACGATTAGTTGCCTATGTCACAGCGATATTGGAAATGCTCCAACTGACATCATAGTGAGAGCAAAACCCATAATTATATTTTATAACGCAATAAATTGTTTTATTTTCCTGGTGGTGGATAAAGACATCTTGTATGCAAGTGTACGCAATAAGTCATAGGTCAAATTCAAATTCAAAATAATCTTTATTCAATTAATAGTCCTATAAAATACGCTTTTGACGCGTCAATAATTTACATAGTAGTGATTTGATGGTGATAACTAGATTGGTAAAGTTAAAACTAAAGCTATGAGAATTCCAAACGCGCCCCGGTCTAAGAAGAAGCCCACAACAAACTTAGCCAGGTAAATTTTATTTTTGTTATCACCATCTCACATGCCACTTAAAATTATACTAAGAGCTATCTTATTAGAGCAATATTTCACACCCATGCTTGTTTATCATTTATGTAATCCTTTACACTATAGTAGGACTTTTCTACAAGCTTACGTTTTATATAAACTTTGAACTTATTGAGAGACATTCCAGAAATTTCATTTGGCAATTTGTTATAAAATTGTATACAATTACCTTTAAATGAATTTCTAGTTTTTTGTAGTCCTTCATTACTTCACAGTTGCATTAATTATTCAGCGCGAGTTCTTAGTTCAGGGCGATCCGCTAAGTGGTCATAATTATCAAAATAAATATGGTATCGCTAGGAATCATTATGCGGCTCATTACGCCGCCAGATGTGGTACTTTTTTTTTCCACTACAAGTTAGCCCTTGACGGCTATCTCACCTGGTGATGATGCAGTCTAGGATAGTAGCGGGCTAACCTGTTAGGGGTATGGTAAACCCACACTCCTAATTGGTTTCTACGCGACATCGTGCCGGAACGCCTAAACCGCTTGGCGACACTAAGTCTGTTCGATAAATTTTGACGACCTCCGTGGCGCAGTGCGCGCGCTGTCGCATTATAAAGTTGGAGGGCCTGGGTTCGATTCCCGGCTCGAGTCTGGTCTGGTGGGAGGCTTCGGCTGTGGCTAGTTACCACCCTACCGATAAAGACGTGTCGCCAAGCCATTTAGCGTTCCGGCACGATGTCGTGTAGAAACCAATGAGGAGTATGGGTTTACCGTAACCCTAACAGGTTAGCCCGCTACCATCTTAGACCGCATCATCACTTACCATCAGGTGAGATGACGTCAAGGGCTAACTTGTGGTGTATAAAAAAAAATATTTACACGAGGGCCCCATTGAAGCTTTGCACCTAAATTTATCCTAAGACAGTAAAGTTTAATGAGGACAGCCGCCCATGGACATCCATCTGCAGCACCAGAGGAGTCACCGATGCTTTATCGGCTGAAACCCGTGTGTAGTGGTGTAAAAAAAAAGAATCTTCGGTTGACGCTCTAGATGTTATTGTCTATGCTGTAAAACTAAAACGATCGTTGACCACTGTTGATAACTGTGTTCGAAATTGAAGACGGAGGCGAGGTTGGGGTATATCCCGTATTCCGAAGGCGGGTGAGCCGTGCAACTCAATATTTGAGCAGATGTGCTCCGGAGGCGCGCGAAAATGTTATTTTTATGCGACCTACATGGAAATGCCGGCGGTAGGGATGGGCGGCGTCGATAACTTGGCGGCATATCGATACGGCGGTTGGAAATGAATGACCGCACAAAAAAATGCTTACCAGTTCAAAACGCTCAACAGAAACTTTATGCCCGTGCATTGCTTGTTTAGTTTGCTTATGATCGTTCGCTTTCCATACGTTTCGTTTTTTTTGCACTACAAATTAGCCTTTCACGGCTATCTCACGTGATGGGAAGTGATGATGCAGTCTAGGATGGAAGCGTGCTAACCTGTTAGGGGTATGGTAAACCCACACTCCTAATTGGTTTCTACGAGACATCGTACCGAAAATTTGATATCGTGAGCTAAATCGCTTGACGACACTTCTTTGTCAATAGGGTAACTAGCCACGGCCGAAGCCTCCCACCAAACGAGAATCGAACCCAGGACCTTCCACTTTATAATGCGACAGCACGCTCCGTGGCGCAGTGCCACGGAGGTGTTATCTATATATATAAAAGCGAAATACCACTGACTGACTGACTGACTGACTGATGATCACGATATCTCAGGAACTATAAAACATACGAAATTGAAATTTGGAAGGTAGATTCCTTTTATGAAGTGGAGGTCAGCTAAGAAACGGTTTTGAGAAAATCCACCCCTAAGGGGTTGAAATGGGGGTTGGAAATCTGTATGAAAGTCCTATATTTTTGAAGTTAGAGACATGAAAATTGGCAACTAAATTTTTAATTACAAATAATAAAGATCAGTATAATCAATGTTACCAAAATCTACCCCAAGGGGGGTGAAATGGGGGTTGGAAGTTTTCATGAGGATTCTATGTTTTCGAAGTTAGGGACATGAAAATGGGCATTTAGGTAATTTGTTTTAAATAATAAAAACCTGTACACGCAATATTACAAAAATCCACCCCTAAGGAGTAGAAACGGGGGTTGGAAGTTTGTATGAAAGTCCTATATTTTTGAAGTTAGAGACATGAAAGTTGGCAACTAAGTTGTTAATTATAAATAATAAAGATCTGCATGATCAACAATGCAAAAATCTACTCCGAGGGGGGTGAAATGGGGGTAGGAAGTTTTCATGAGGATTCTAAGTTTTCGAAGTTAGGGACATAAAAATTGGCATTTAGGTAATTTGTTTTAAATAATAAAAACCTGTATACGCAATATTACAAAAATCCACCGCTTAGGGGTAGAAATGGGGGTTGGAAGTTTGTATGAAAGTCCTATATTTTTGAAGTTAGTGACATGAAAATTGGTAATTAAGTTTTTAATTATAAATGATAATGATCTGTATAATCAATGTTATGAAAATCTACACCAAGGAGGGTAAGATGGGGGTTGGAAGTTTTCATGAGAATTCTATGTTTTCGAAGTTAGGGGCATGAAAATTGGCATTTAGGTAATTTGTTTTAAAAAATAAAAATCTGTATACGCAATATTACAAAAATCCACCCCTAAGGAGTAGAACAGGGGTTGGAAGTTTGTGTGAAAGTCCTATATTTTTGAAGTTAGAGACATGAAAGTTGGTAACTAAGTTGTTAATTATAAAGAATAAAGATCTCTTTCAATCAATGTTACGAAAATCTACACCAAAGAGAGTAAAATGAGGGTTGGAAGTTTTTATGAGGATTCTTAAGTTTTCGAAGTTAGGGACATGAAAATTGACATTTAGGTTATTTGTTTTAAATATTAAAATCCTATACACGCAATATTATAAAAATCCACCCCTAAGAGGTTAAAATGGGGTTTGGAAGTTTATATGAAAGTCCTATATTTTTGAAGTTAAAGACATGAAAGTTGGCAACTAAATTGTTAATTATAAATAATAAAGATCTGTAACAATCAATGTTACGAAAATCTACCCCAAAGAGGGTAAAATGAGGGTTGGAAGTTTTCATTTAGATTCTAAGATTTCGAAGTTAGGGACATGAAAATTGACATTTAGTTCAATTAGCATTACTTTTCAGTAATAATACATGTAGGTATAAGCTCTTTTGCAAAATCACACCTTGAAAGTAGAAACATAATTAATGAAAAGGAATTTGGAAGTTAGACCGTGGAGCCGTAGACATCGCTAAGAAAATAATTTGTAAAAGTAATATTGTAAATGCGAAAGTGTGTTTGTATATTGGTATGTCCTTCAATCACGTCGCAACAGAGCATTGGATCGACGTGATTTTTGAAAGTATAGTTGAGGATCTGGGGAGTGACATAGGAGAGTTTCCGTAGGAATTTTTACAACTTATTCTGACTGAATTTTTAAAACTTATTCCACGCGGACGAAGTCGCGGGCGCCAGCTAGTAATCAATATAACTATCAGCCTATTAACGGAGCACAACAGGACACTGTTCTCCAGTTAGAATAAGAAGTGTTATGATAAGTGCCGATTGGCGATTTGTAGACATACGTTTAATAATGTACACCAAAAAGTCCGATCCGACCAGTGGTTAGAAGATTTGCGTTGATAGACCAATCATTAATCGTGTGTGTGTGTGATATAACGACGAACCGACAAAAACCCTAAACATTAACAATATGAGTAGGGATTGTATGGATTTGTCTATAATTGTTAGATTAGGCCAGATTTCATTATGAGACGGGAATATTTTTTTGTGAGTCAATCCTGTATGCGGAGCGCGGCCGAGCCTCGCGACTCAATATTTGAGCAGATGTTCGCAGGCGCGCCAAAATGTTACTTTGATGCTATCTACATGGAAATGTCTACGTTAGGGATGAGCCGATATAATGACCTGCCCAATATCGATACTAATTATTAATAATTCATCAAACAGGGGCGTGTCCGACGGTAATTTGGGAAGACAGTGGGTAGTTTCGGGCAAAGAGACCAGATACTCTTGGTAGAACAGAATTACAATTATAAGTATCGTAATTTATAAAGAGCAGACTATACGCTCCACCAAGTACGACTATGCACTACCGCGTCTTTAAGAACCTGCATAGCCCACTTAGTGTTGCGTAAAGAAACGATCCCACTCTCTTGTCTGTCGTACATGATTCTAAAACTCTCTGATTGCCGTCATATTTAATAACTTAATTATAACGGAATATAATGTTATGAACATAATGCATGTAAGGTTGCATATAAGGCATGTAAGGATTATGAATGACTTGTGGCTGGTTTTATAAGGAATATGGAATGCAAATGGACGTTTGGTTGTAGACAAATTTGATTCTAAAAAACAGGTCCAATATTTGTGAAAAACTGTCTAAAATTATTACAAATATTACAATATTAGCTCTGAAACGATGACAGTTAATAAATAAATAAAAAAATTAAAAATCTTTATTGAGAACACTTAAGTCATACAGACAGATGGCAAGGACGGCCCTGCATTAGTATAAACTGTGTTGCATGAGCCGCCGCCCACCTCCGAACCTTACATTAACAATTTTATGTTCTTCTAAAGAAGTTGTAACAGTTGTTAGTGTAAGTTTCAAATATACATTTTATTTCAAATTATCTCCACTCTTTTTTAGTTTACGCCACGCTAGTTAACGAACAGTCGATATTTCACATCACTAGCAAAAATTACCCTTTCCTCGTTCTATCCTGACCCCGCGCCTCTCCAAAAGGAATTTGTTTCTTAATACACGTGCCTGCTCTATTATTTAGCGAATATTATCATAAATTTTGAAGGGTTTCCGAACGGATGGTTTGTTTTTTTGTGTGGCCAATATTGCCATTGCATTCGAACGAATCATTTGATTTCTAAACGTAGGCTGTAGCTGAATAAGAAATGATTCTGAATTCAAAATTTCGTTTTATGTTTCTAACTGTGATAATTTGTATCACTAGCTGACCCGACAAACGTTGTTTTGCTATATAAATTACTAGCTGGCGCCCGCGACTTCGTCCACGTGGAATAAGTTTTTAAAATTCAGTCAAGTTGTAAAAATTCCTATGGGAACTCACCTATGTCACTCTCCAGGTCCTCAACTATACTTTCAAAAATCACGTCGATCCATTGCTTTGTTGCGACGTGATTGAAGGACAAACAAACACACATTGTCATTTATAATATTACTATGATTTTGTCTGGACAGTAAGGATTTCTTAGTACAAAGTATTTCAGTGGATTCAAAGAAGCAAAACTTTATAAGATTTTCAATTATTAATATTATTTTATATTATTAACCTCTTTGCGGCGGATTTTCACAAATTATTAGCGGATGTCTACGCCTAAGCAGGGCCTAACTTCCAAATTCCTTTTCATTCTTTATGTTTCCACTTTCAATGTGTGATTTTGCAAAAGAGCTTATACCTACATGTCATAGTTACTGAAAAGTAATGCTCTAATTGCCGATTTTCATTTCTCTAATTCCAAAAACTCAGAACTTACATGTAACCTTCCAACCCCTCACCCCTCTCACCCCTTTTGGGATGGATTTTTGTAATATTGCGCATATACAGGTTTTTATTATTTAAACCAAATAACCTAAATGCCAATTTTCATGTCCATAACCTCGAATCCTGATGAAAACTTCCAACCCTCATTTTACCCTCTTGGGGGTATATTTTCGTAACATTGATTGAAACAGATCTTTATTATTTATAATTAACAACTTAGTTGCCAACTTTCATCTCTCTAACTTCAAAAATATAAGACTTTCATACAAACTTCCAACCCCCATTTCAAACCCCTTGGAGTAGATTTTGGTAACATTGGTTATACAGATATTTATCATTTATAATTAAAAACTTAATTGCCAATTTTCATGTCTTTAACTTTAAAAATATAGGACTTTCATACAAACTTCCAACCCCCATTTCTACCCCTTAGGGGTGGATTTTTGTAATATTGCGTATACAGGTTTTTATTATTTAAAACAAATTACCTAAATGCCAATTTTCATGTCCCTAACTTCAAAAACTTAGAATCCTCATGAAAACTTCCTACCCCCATTTCACCCCCCTTGGAGTAGATTTTCGCATTATTGATCATACAGATATTTATCATTTATAATTAAAAACTTAATTGCCAATTTTCATGTCTTTAACTTCAAAAATAAAGGACTTTCATACAAACTTCCAACCCCCATTTCTACCCCTTAGGGGTGGATTTTTGTAATATTGCGTATACAGGTTTTTATTATTTAAAACAAATTACCTAAATGCCAATTTTCATGTCCCTAACTTAAAAACTTAGAATCCTCATGAAAACTTCCTACCCCCATTTCACCCCCCTTGGAGTAGATTTTCGCATTATTGATCATACAGATCTTTATTATTTATAATTAACAACTGAGTTGCCAACTTTAATGTCTCTAACTTCAAAAATATAGGACTTTCATACAAACTTCCAACCCCCATTTCTACCCCTTAGGGGTGGATTTTTGTAATATTGCGTATACAGGTTTTTATTATTTAAAACAAATTACCTAAATGCCCATTTTCATGTCCCTAACTTCGAAAACATAAAATCCTCATGAAAACGCCCCACCCCCATTTCACCCCCCTTGGGGTAGATTTTCGTAACATTGATTATACAGATCTTTATCATTTATAATAAAAAACTTAGTTGCCAATTTTCATGTCTCTAACTTCAAAAATATAGGACTTTCGTACAAACTTCCAACCCCCATTTCTACCCCTTAGGGGTAGATTTTCTCAAAACCGTTTCTTAGCTGACCTCTACTTCATAAAAGGAATCTACCTTCCAAATTTTAAGTTCGTATGTTTTATAGTTCCTGAGATATCGTGATCATCAGTCAGTCAGTCAGTGGTATTTCGCTTTTATATATATAGATTAGAAATCGTAATATTTTAATTTCGCCATAACTTCAAAACCAAATGTCCAATTTTAAGTATTGAAAGGCCAAATAATATCTACATAAACTGTAATTAATGATGAAATAATTTAATATTAATAGCATGAGCAAAATAAATGCGTGTCCAAAAAAATTCAAGATTTTTAATAAAAAAATGTTTGTTGAGCCTCACTCGACATAGATAGTGTGCCCCGGACTTTTTTTTAGATATTTATAAGATCTACAATTAATTAGAACATTTTATGGTTCTATATTTTATAGTTTAGGCAGCGTACGCTAAATGAGTAGCTTTTCTGGTTGTTTTTTTACACCTTGTGTCCGAAAAAACCCAAATATCTTACTGAACCCTATTTTTTCCAAAATAAAATTTAGCCTATGTTACTCGTGGATAATGTAGCTTTCGAAAGAATTTTTAAAAACGGTCCAGTAGTTTTTGAGCCTATTCATTACAACCAAACCAACAAAGTTTTCCTCTTTATAATATTAGTGTAGATAAACAAAAAAATGTATATTGAAGGGTTTCCGAACGGTTTTTTTTTTATTTAAATTTATAATACCACGCTGCACACCGCTGCACCAGAGACACCATAGAGGTGTTTGAAGTGGATAGCTTCTATTATTCCGTTTGATAAGTCAGCGCATTCCAAATCTGTGACAATATGTTCAACTGCCAACAGAGAGACCTTTGGCAAAGATCTCGTCGGAAAAGTTTCGATTAGTTACAGTTTGTAAGGTCAAATAGAATTTCTAGGTTTTTTTAGGTATTACTCGTAGGTGCTAATAAAAAATAAATACTAGGTACCCTGGTAGGTCTGATACTCAAAATGAGGGTTAATTTTTTTTAAATTAAAACTTATATTATTTTTGTTTTTAAAACTAGTCGTTTAAATCAGCTAGAATAGTTTTTTTTTTAAATAATGTTTATTCAAATAGTCCTTTTGACGCGTCAATAATTTACATAGTAGTTATTTCATGGTGATAACTACATTCGTAAACTTAAAACTAAAGCTATGAGCGTTCCAAACGCGTCCCGGTCTAAGAAGAAGCCCACAACAAACTTAGCCGGGGTATATGAGTTCATCATCATTAAGATAAATTTGACTAAGGTAATCGAAACTCACCAAAATACTTTGTAAAATTCAATGAAATTCTTCTATTACTTCAAACCAACCTCTAAGCAGGGGCATGTTCGAGAAAATTCACTTGCATTTATATCATTTGGATTTTGACGAAGGTTTTCCTTGAACCTTCGTTAAGAGTAAGTCACCGTGTAAGGTAGACGTCCTGTGCCTAGCGGAGAGACATTAATAAGTTGAAGTCTAAGGGGGTTTTTATGACCTTACAAACATTTGCGTGTTATATAGAATCGCCGATAAACTTCTTTAGCTCACGGGTAATTATAGATTGTATGAGAACCCATTTATCGCTAATCACTACATAGTATAAAACTAAGTCGCTTTCTCTGTCCCTATGTATGCTTAAATCTTTAAAACTACGCAACGGATTTTGATGCAGTTTTTTTAAATATTTAGACTGATTGAAGAGGATGGTTTAAATGTATAAGAACATCCATTAAATAATGGAAAAATACTGTTATTTTTGAGGGTTCTAACGTGATGTCGTAAATAATTACTTACATTTTTTCAGCTTACATTGCAAACGCAGGCTGAACCCTGCGAGATTTATCAAAATAATGTACTAAGTATTGTACACATTGAAAAGGTCTACAGAAAACTCTCCTATGGTATATGTCTATCTGTTATGGATATCACACAATAATTATTTTTTTTGTCATTTCCTTTTTACGACGAATAATGGCTAATTTTCGATGCGATTTTAACCAATACAGCAGAACTACTGGATCGATTTTAATCATTTTTTCAGAGAATGACATAGGCTATATACCCCAGCGAAGCTGGAAGGGGATAGTCTTCAATAAAATAAATACGCGTGCGACATGTAATATAAATGTTAATTCCTATTACAATTTTAATTAAAATCATTGCCAAATTACACCTCATATTTATGGAAACCTAGTACAAGCAGCCAATGAATGGTTCGTTTAACATACTTTCCATTATTTTTATTTGTGAGGTTATGGCAATAACTACACTCACTTAGTACTAAATATGCTTATTATGAGACATTAAAGAAAATTATTAATTTAATCTCACGACGCGCACCTAAACTGTTTTGACCTCTGAGGTCACAACGCGCGTATACGCGATGTGTTCTCGATAATAGACAATGTATTCTTCCTCTTCATTCTTTCTGCTTTATATGTTATATCTTTCTAATGTTTCCAAATGTGGCTTTGATGCGTCATTGGAATCATCCAAGAATATTACCGAATCGCCGAAGTTGTTACTTCAAAATACGTACGTAGTACGATTTCGACGACTTCTGTTGCATTATACGAGTAAAAGTAGGAGGTCCTGATTCCCGGCTCGAGTCTGGTCTGGTGGGAGGTCGTAGCTAGTTACCACCCTACCGACATATACGTGTCGCCAAGCGATTCAGCGTGCCGGCACGATGTCGTGTGGAAACCAATAAGGAGCATGTGTTTCCCATACCCCTTACAGTTTAGCCCGCATCATCACTTACCATCATGGTGAGGGTTAACTTATTGTGTATAAAAAAAAAACGTAGCGCTGTTGGTGGTTGGCGGTGGTACGCGTTTGCAATGGTATTTTCAAAGTGGGTTTAAACAACACAGCCTTCAAGCAGGTATTTAATGTAATAATTAAGTGTTTATTAGACAATAAACTGCTAGAGCCGCTTCCAACGGGCTGCCAAACAAATATCACAATTAACACGATTTTACACCTTTTAAAAACTCCTCGCGCACGTTCCGTTTCGTTAAGTGGTCGTAATTTTAGTCGTGGACCGTGTGTGGTCAAACCTAAGTGCCCCAAGGTGAAGGAGCCAGCGGTTATCGTTTATTACCAACGCTGGCCTATGAACGTTCCACTGTAAAGGTTCTGCTAATAAATGTTATATATCATCTATTTATAGCTGTGATAGTCTAGTGGTTAGGACGTCAGCCTCCTAATCAGAGGTCGGTGGTTCGAACACGCTCCTATAAGTTTTCGGAGTTATGTGCGTTTTTAAGCAATTAAAATATCACTTGCTTCAACGGTGAAGGAAAACATCATGAGGAAACCTGCACGACTGAGAGTTACCCATAATGTTCTCAAATGCGTGTGAAGTCTGCCAATCCGCACATGGCCAGCGTGGTGGACTATGGACAAACCCTTCTCATATTGAGAGGAGACCCGTGCTCTGTAGTGAGCCGAGAATGGGTTGATCATGATGATGATGATGATGATTGATGATCATCTATTTTATTACAGCTGATGCATTGTGCGAGTGAATTAGGGTTTTTTTTTTTAAATAATCACGTGGACTCACGTGTATTATCCGTAAGTATTCTGAGTTCCTCTTAAGAATGTAATCAGTAAGTATGAGTATAAAGTGTCGATTGGTAACTCCTCTCTTTGTTTTAAGATTGAAAGCATGCGTCCATCTTTTGGACATAGGCTTAGTATGAAGATTACGGAATCAGTAAAAAAGTACCAGACGTACAGTACAGTATGGAGTATCGATTAGGTATCAATGAATTTGTACCAAATAAACCCTTTAATTTCATAACAGTAACATCATGCAGTGACGTATGAACTAAGTTGCATCATAATAATAATCGTTCTACTAAATTAATAATATGCGCAAATTTTTATATAAATTATAAACATTATGGAAAATATGTCCAATCAAATCAAATTAAAATAAATACAATAAATTAGAGGTCAGCAAAATTAATTAGTTATAAATTAGACATTAAGTTTTATCCATTAAATATTGTTTTACATCATAAAATGATTTTTCCAGAAGCATTATATTAAATTTTTTCTTAAACATATTTAAATTTCAATTTTCAAAGTCCGTTGGTAGCTTATTACATATTCTCACTGCCATAAGAGTTCTGTGTTGTGACAATAGTGCTGAATTTGTTAAGGTTAACAAAGATTAAAGGTATTATAAGTTACACCGTACATTTTTGGTCATGGCGGATTATACCAAATGATTATTATGTATATTTTAGTTGGACTTCTGGAAAGTAACGGTAGCTTCTACCCAAATCTCTGAAATCTTATAAATGGTACCACACCGTGCTAGTATGAGTTAATAATTAACGAGCCCAAACGGGTATTGTTACAATGGTTGGGCAAATACGAGTAGTTTGTAAGTTTGTCCGTTTATTAAAGCATTAGGCTACTGTTTTTAAATCCCACAGTTGTTTGTGTGTTTGTCTGACGAGCCGTGGTTTTTGAACGACTGTACCGATTTGTATGCGGTTGTTTTATTTAAAAGCTAGTTTCTTGGCTATTAAAGGCCGCTGGATAACATTGGATCTATATTCTAAAACACTCTGTTTTAAGACTGCATGCGCACAGCTTAATATTAGAATATTATAACCCGGCCCGGCTAAGTTTGTACCCCAGCTATGTTTGTTGTGGGCTTCTTCTTAGACCGGGGCGCGTTTGGAACCCTCATAGCTTTAGTTTTAAGTTTACGAATATAGTTATCACCATCAAATCACTACTATGTAAATTATTGACGCGTCAAAAGTGCCTTTTTAAGGACTATTTGAATAAAGATTATTTTGAATTTGAAATTTGAATTTAATGTATATATGACAAGTATTGTAGTGTTTGCAATGCCCTGACAGAGTTTCATGTTTGTAAAATATGAAAGCAAATAAATCCTTAAATCTATTGGACATTGGGTTAAATTGAAGATTACTGAAGCAGTAAACACTAGACGTACAGTTGGAAAAATATAAAATAAAATTTTAGATTTACAAGAAATGTACAGGATAATCTCCGAAAAGTGGCAGGCATTGATTAGATGAGAATTCGGAGACTGGACGAGTTAGGCCTTCAAAGATTGTTGGCCTATGTTCAGCAGTGGATGCATACCTATTGGCTGATGATCATTAAGCTGGCGTAAGAAAAACAATTATTTCCAGAGGAATATGTAATAGTACCTATCACGCTCGAGTTTCGCCTCACAGCAGCTTCCGGGACGTTTGTCTTAACCCTTTGATTTGTACCTCGCACTCCCGCCACATACAAGTAGTGTTAAATCGGTTAAGTGCGCTTTTGACTTGCGCAAGAAGAGTTTTGTGCAATAAAACACATAATATTGGCATTATTGTGATCACGAATGTTGTAAGAAACGTAAATAGTCTCATACATTTCCGAGCTTTATTACTGGATGTTTTATAAAATGTATAAACTAGATTCGGCATCTTTACTTCTTTGTATAACTTGAGTATATTGAAGGCAGAGAAGGTAAGGAGAAGGTAGAGTGAAAATGCACTTTCTATTATGTCAGATTGTTATCATATCAGCTAATGATGGGATCCTGTAGAACTCTTTTAATATTATTGACAAACGTATAACGATTTTGGGTATTTCTTACGTATAACTTACGTACACATTCAAATGTTCAAATGTTCAAATTCAAATAATCTTTATTCAAATAGTCCTTTACTTTAAGGTACTTTTGACGCGTCAATAATTTACATAGTAATGATTTGATGGTGATAACTACATTCGTAAACTTAAAACTAAAGCTATGAGGGTTTCAAACGCGCCCTGGTCTAAGAATAAACCCA
Source organism: Lasiommata megera (assembly GCA_928268935.1). Classification (NCBI taxonomy): domain Eukaryota; kingdom Metazoa; phylum Arthropoda; class Insecta; order Lepidoptera; family Nymphalidae; genus Lasiommata; species Lasiommata megera. The sequence continues at coordinate 890,232 of OV743319.1, read as the reverse complement.
CAACAAAGTAAGCCGGTTTTTTTTTTATGTTTGAGATGGTGATCATCTCACATAGTCAAAAAAAATAATAAATTAGTCAATAATAAATTATAGCACCTATGGAGATAGATCAATTCACACCCAAGGTTTTTTATCGTTTATATAATCCTTAATATTGTTATGATTTTCCTATAAGCTTTCGTTTCATAAAAACTTTAAACTTATTGATAGACATCTCCAAGATATCAATAGGTAATTTATTATGAAATAAAATACAATTTCCTTTGAATGAGTTACTAATTTTGTGCAGTCTAAACGGTACTACAAGTTTACTTTTATTTCTGATGTTCAGTGCGTTTCAGTCCATTTTTTCTTGAATTTATCAATATTTTTATGAAGATACATTAAATTTTCATATATATTTGGCTATGCACTGTCATTATTTTATAATCTTTTAATTTATCTCTTAATGATTCTCTGGGACCTAATTTGTATATCGCACGAACAGCCCTCATCTGCAAAAGAATACAGTGTCAATATCAGCAGCATTACCCCCTAATAAAATACCATATGACGTAATGCTGTTCTCGATAATCATAATTTGGTCAAGTTGAACTGATGATGAAGGCCAGAGATGGTCACCGGAATTACTCAATAGTAAGTATTTAAGGGTTGCCTTTCGATGATTTTAATTATCGTTGCTAGTTAATTGATCCTTATCATAATGTACAACTCCTGAACAATTAACAATTTCTGCATTGGAAAAGTAATATATTGTAAAAGCAGTTGACAATGAGGTATTAAAACGGTAGTGAGAAGTTGACAATGGGGTATTTAAACTTCCTACTACTAAATATCCACAGATAAACTTAAAGAATAAGGTATTTCTGACCAACGTGTTGGCGCCACGTCACTTGGAAATAAAAATTAAGTTTCTACGTATGGAAGGCACCGACTTCATAAAGTACTTCAAAATTAAGAAATTCTATAAAATTATTACAATCAACTTCATTGTATATCTAATTATTTATTATTTTAGTTTGTGCGCTGAGTTTGTAGGCGGTTTTTTTAAAAATTAAAATATATTTTTTAGTCTAGTGTGGTTAACTAACAGCTGCTCCAGTAGGCCTATAAGCTAGTTGGGCAGTGCCAATCAATCGATTGCGTCGAGATTTACTAATAAATCATCCACGACGATTATTTTTCAAACTCTAATTTCTTTAACGACGTTAACACTCGAAAAAACTACTAAATTGGAATTATTTTTCTACTTTGGCAGCACCGTTCAGAACTGAACTAATTGGGAAGGGACGACGTTTCAAGAGTGCGCTTCCGAAAGAACATCTTTTTTGTTTTAATTGTCTCTCGCTGAGAGCTTTTAATTTAAGCTCGGAATCTCTTCAGCATAAGGGGATGATAACAAGATGAAATAATTTAATCGTGCTCTGTGAGTGTGCATTTATTAAAGGTTTTGGATGAATTATAGATAGACATGTTTTCATGAAAATTTTTGGGACGCATTCTAAACTCTATTTGTGTTGCAAACAGAGTTTAAGTGTAGCAAAAAGTGTTATTGCATTATTGTCCGTCTGTCTATATTTTGGTCGTGCATGAAACTACTGAATGAATTCAAATTAAACTTGGCATAGTTTAAATTCATGTGCAATTCATTAACACTAAGTCCGATTAAATTAATTCTTTTATTATTTGAAAGTCGTTAGTTATTTATCCAAAGAACGTCACGTAATCCCCAAGCAGTACGTCTTCATTGACGAAAAAAAAATATACAGAGATAGCTTGCAACCTGGAGGATGGGTTTAAGTCATAGGATACTTTTTCCCGAAAAAAGGTTTTATATTTATTTATGGATTGATGGCCCAGCCAGTGGATAGCGAGAACTTCACATAATATTCACCAGCACTCGTTGAAACTTCTTAAATAAGCTACGGCCGAAGCCTCCCACCAGACCAGACTCGAGCCGGGAAAAGGACCTCCACTTTATAATGCGATAGCGAATGCCCTGTGCTACGTAGGTCATTAATTCTGCTTCCACAAAATGGACAATCGGTACATTTCTTTTCGCTCGGTAACACAGGGTTGTTATGACTCTGTGTTACCGATCTTAAAATGACCGCTGATGCACAATTATGTATAACTTATAATGTGATTATTTATATTTTTATGTCTGTTTTAAATCAACTATTGAGTAGACTTGTAGGACATGGATGAAAAGCAAGAGCGTTATTTCAAAATCACAGACAGGCACTAGTTTAATTTTGTTGTAAGACAATGTAGTAGATTCCAAAAATATTATGATTAACTACATAGCTGCAATAAATTCAGATTACCCTCCAATTAAAAAAGTGAAAATCTTTAATTTTGAATTGAATGCTGAAGTGAGTGGGGTAGTAATGAAAATAATCAGGCAAATATTTGAAATTAGTTAGAACTATTTAGTGCATAAATCCTTGCTTTGCCGGTGAACTAATTTTAGCTTGAGCATTATAAGAATTCGCTTTTAGATACAATTAAAAACTTAGGCATTTCCTTTTAAACAAGAAACTTATATAAAGATAAAGACCATAAAAGGCATTAAATCACTAATTACTGCGATCTGTTGATTGATAACAGATAGCTATGTATGCTTTTGATAGATTATTTACAATTCATAAAACTACATTTTTAATTCATAAATTCAACACTGTTTATTGTTAATGGTTATAGAGAAAAATCTGAACTATTTATTAAATTGATTTATTTATATCCAATAAATTTAAATTATTCTGCAAGAAAATCCTGCTTTGCTTGTATCTTTTTTACCGTTTAGCAACCTGTTATTTTAGTACTTCTAGGCAGTTGATAAAGCGTAGTCACTGTACACTAACTGAAATAAAACATGACGATGGTAATACCAGAACAACCGAGTATTAACAAATTCGTTGCAAAATGAGGATTGTTTGTTTAATATCATCCGTTCATTCTTTTGCAATACGTGTACTTACCGATTAAAACAATCATCATCATGATCAACCCATTACCGGCTCACTACAGAGCACGGTTCTCCTCTCAATATGAGAAGGGTATGGCCATAGTCCACCACGCTGGCCATGTGCGGATTGGCAGACTTCACACGCCTGTGCAGGTTTCCTCACGATGTTTTCCTTCACCGTTAAAGCAAGTGATATTTTAAATTTTAAAAACGCACATAACTCCGAAAAGTTAGAGGTGCGTGCCCGGATTCGAACCGCCGACCTCTGATTAGGAGGCTGACGCCCTAACCACTAGGCTATCACCGCTACAATACGCCGATTAAAACAATATGCGTGAACAATTTTCACCATTCTATGGTAGTGGTATTGCTAAGTGGTATCAGGTTAATAATAGGGTCTAAGTGTTTTAGCCACTAAAGTAATAATAAAAAATAGTCGTGTATATTATAATTATTCTTTTCTAAAAAGTCGAATCTGATAATTAGAGCGGAAACATATTTGGGATTTTTGTTACAAATTACTCACTTAAATGTAACTAAAACAAAATGAAAATAAACTGTAAAGAACCGTCAAGTAATTAGGCAACAATAAGTCAAGTGGAGGTTTATTAGTCTTAAATTTAGTTTATTTGGCTTCAAACGTGGGAATTGTCGCTTTTTGTTCATCCGGTGATTAATACACGATTCAATACCGAACTGATAATGATTCATGGTGGATATATTGTATGCAGCATATAAGTCAAATGAAAACATGATTTAGTTCTAGAGCTTTTTTATACCATTATACCAAAAGTTAGCCCTTAACGGCATCTCATCTGATGGTAAGTGATGATGCGGTCAAAGATGGTAGCGGGCTAACCTGTTAAGAGTACGATAAACCCATACTCCTAATTGGTTTCTACACGAGATCATGCCGTAACCCTAAATCGCTTGGCAGCCTTCCACTAGGCCAGTGTCGAGCCGGGAATCGAACCCAGGACCTTCAACTTTAAAATGCAAAAGCGCACGCGCTGCGCCACGTAGGTCGTCAAGTTTTAGTCTTTAAAATCGTCAAAAATCAAATAATGTAGATGCAACTGCTCTGTAACGCATTTCATAGCAACTCGTTTCGAAAGAAAGAAAGTTAATAAAAAATAAACGGTAGACATTTTCCATCGACAAACTGGCAACACTGTTCAAAGTCTCAACAAATGTAGATAAGTTAGCAATTTGAATTCCGCTCGCGTTCGATCCGGCGCGCGTTCGAATTTTGAATATTTACAATACACGGATAGCGCGTGCTGGCTGAAAAGTTGACGCCGATTCGAACGCGCTTGGTTTGCTAAGTTGCCAGAAAAAAATGCAGCATTAGTACGCTGACTATTTTAGTTGTGGTGGGAAATTTGGCTTTAGACATATGGAATAGCTAAGTAGTTATTGTATTAAGTATTGTAGGTCTCTTGAAGCGAGACAGATATTTTTTTTACCACAAATTAGCTCTTGATGGCATCTCACCTTATCGTAAGCGAGGAGGCGATCTAATATGGTAGCGGGCTAACCTGTTAGGGGTAAGCGATTTACGCTTGGCGACACCTCTTTGTTGGTAGGGTGGTAACTACTGGCCCTTGACGGCAATCCCACCTGGTGGTAAGTGATGATGCAGTCTAAGATTGTAGCGGGCTAACCTGTTGTAACCTGCTGTATGGTAAACCCACACTCCTAATTGGTTTCTACGCGACATCGTGCCGGAACGCTAAATCACTTGGCGACACGTCTTTGTCGGTAGGGTGGTAACTAGCCACGGCCGAAGCCTCCCACCAGACGAAAGTTCTTAGTTTTTTTTTTATAATTGTAGGCTTATTATTATTATTAATAAAGCGTGTTATATAGTTGACAGTTCTTTTAGTGTAAGCGTTACATCGCCTTTGCAGGCTTTCGTCACTGATCATTCAATATAGCAAATTAAGATTAATGTTCACTGCAATAGTTTAAGCTGATTACTATGCAATGGCGGATAGGTTATTTACGAAACTATGGACATATTACATAGATGCATTAATACAAATTAGTTATTACCGATATTGTAACAAGTAACTATATTACGCATGTTAGTAACAACAAAAAAAAAATCTAAATATTTCTTACTTTAACTTCAATTATTTATTCTCTTATCTTGTTTTATTTTAATCTCTTAAGGTATGCGTTAATTAGTACGCAATGTGCTTGGAATGCGTTAGTGGTATTTCGAATGCCGCACGCCTTCCCACTAAAAACTTTATACTCTCGAACAACGCACAGCATGCTCTCAATTTTAACGTGTGGCAATTTTTACACGGCTTAGCGCAATAAATCATGATTTTCACCTCGAGGCACAATAATTACGGAATAAATGTTAAATGCTTGATAGATTAGAAATTTAATTGCGTGTAATTTTTAGAACGGCGCTAATGTTGTTTCTTCTACGCCTCGGGTAATGGCCTGGATTTCGTCGATGGATGTACTAATCATTTTTCTATAGACAACAAGCACTTGCCAGCGGCATTTTCGTTTTTTTTTTTTCAAAGTCTTGAGGCGCGAGTTCTTGCGGGCGGAAAGACGAAAGCTAGGCTTCAGGATTTGAATTATCTGCATTCAAAATGTTATCTATACAGTTGCTGTTAAATATATATGCTCATATTATCAATAAATGCTGGAATGGATTGCATATTCCTCATAAAAAGTAATGTACTACGAGTTTGGCGACCCCCGTGTCGCAGCGCGTGTGCTGTCGCATTATAAAGTGGGAGGTTCTGGATTCGATTCCCGGCTCGAGTCTGCTCTGGACAAAGACAAAACTTTGGCAATTTTTTTTTAATAATAATTGGAACCGTCAGGACCGTCCGTTGAGGAGGCAAAAAAGGAGCACAAGGGAGGCACCGGTGCGTTCTTAGGAGATCCCGGAGCCTCTCACTGTTTTATGCTGATGGTGGCTACCGAGACGGGGCTTTAGTGAGTAGAAATTCCACATAGCCCGAGATCTTCCCCAGCAAGTCGGTTATCTCAGTAGGAAATCTCGTTTCTGAATCGAACGGCTATGGTGTGGAACGCTCTTCCAGCATCTGTGTTTCCAGCCACGTATAACCTTAGTTCCTTCAAGGGAAGAATGAATAGGCATTTTCTAGGCAAGCGCGCTGCAACCTAGACCTTATCAGTGCTTTCTGGTAGTGAATGTCGTCAAGCGCAAACCTATCTCAAAAAAAAAGGAGATTTTCCCCCCGCCAACAAAAAACAAATGTGAAAGGTGCCGTTAAAAAAGTCAGCGTGCATCGATATGTTTCCCAAAATATTTTCAATGGCAGTAAAATAAACATCAGCTAGCTCAGCTAGGGTAAAACACGACTTTCCCCCATATGTTACGTACGCCTGCTCTCCTATTTCGGATACATCATGCGACGGTGGAGTGATAGTCTGGAAAAACTTATTGTAACTGGTAACACAGACCGCAAGAGATCGCAAGGCCGCTCACCAGCCGGATGGACAGACTAGCTGAGGGACTCCATGTGCAAATTTCACACAATTGCAATTGCACTTGCACTTGCACTAGCCTCTGATAGAAGCCTGTGGAAGCAATTAATCCGTGCGAGGTTGCAAGGACACCAGGACCACGATCTTCAGTAGTGAAGGAACGACTGGAGAGTTAACCTTAGTTCCTTTAAGGGAAGAGTGAATAGACATTTTCTAGGCAAGCGCGCTCCAACCTAGAATTCATCAGTGCCTTCTGGTACTGATTGTCGTCAAGCGAAAACTTTATCTCAAAAAAAAAAAGGAGATTTTCCCACAACACACAAAAAGGTGCCGTTAAAAAAGTCACCATGCATCGATGTTTCCTAAAATATTTCCAAGGGCAGTAAAATAAACATAAATATTGTATCCACTATACAGCTTAACTCTGGTATTCGGCTGCAAATGAATAAACATTTTTTCCTCACTCTTACGGGCTTCGCTCCTCCCGACTCTTTGCTTACGTCATTATGACTATCGGTACGGGGCACACCAGGGCTGAAATTGTAGTGTTCCTAATCAGAATTAAGACAGTTAAAATGAGACAAACTTAAGTGTCTGTGGCTGAAATTATAGTGTTCCTACTCAGACTTAAGATTGTTAAAATGAGAAGAACTTAAGTGTCTGTGGTTGAAATTATAGTTTTCCTAATCAGAATTAAGACATAGTTAAAATGAGAAAAACTTAAGTGTCTGTGGCTGAAATTATAGTGTTCCTACTCAGACTTAAGATTGTTAAAATGAGACAAACTTAAGTGTCTGTGGCTGAAATTATAGTGTTCCTACTCAGACTTAAGATTGTTAAAATGAGACAAACTTAAGTGTCTGTGGCTGAAATTATAGTGTTCCTACTCAGACTTAAGATTGTTAAAATGAGACAAACTTAAGTGTCTGTGGCTGAAATTATAGTGTTCCTACTCAGACTTAAGATTGTTAAAATGAGACAAACTTAAGTGTCTGTGGCTGAAATTATAGTTTTCCTACTCAGACTTAAGATAGTTAAAATGAGACAAACTTAAGTGTCTGTGGCTGAAATTATAGTGTTCCTACTCAGACTTAAGAAAGTTAAAATGAGACAAACTTAAGTGTCTGTGGCTGAAATTATAGTGTTCCTACTCAGACTTAAGATAGTTAAAATGCGAAAAACTTAAGTGTCTCTTCAGTGTTGACACTGAGGCTTAGATCTGAAAAGCTCCGACATCGTGTTAACTGTGTAACTGTGACTCTAAAAAAATCGACTTTCAAACGTGGTACAATTCTTTTAGCTTTCATTGAAAATATTTTTATTTTGTCAATCCTAGTTCAAGATATATTTTCACGAAATCCGAAATCATAAATAAAATATTATATTAATGAAATGACTTTAGTTCAAGAAACGGACAAAAATAAATTTATTAGGTACTCAGTTTTTACAAACTAAAGAAATTATGCGTATATTAAAAAAAAAAAAAAATTAACGCTGGTGTGCTCCCGTCCTTTTAGGCTTAGCAAAGATACAAAATGGTTGCCCCTTTTTTCATGGGAGAAATAAACGGAATATAATTATGTATCCCCTGTTTTCCCGGAAGGGTGGGAGGGGCGGCATTAGGTTAATAGTTAGAGGCCGAAATATTATTAGGTCCGGGAAAGCCCGGGAAAACAAATGTACTTTGGCGGAAATTATGTAGGTAGGCCAGCGTCCTTGGAGATTTGTTTTACAAAACATTTGGGTGATCTTGCATTGTCAAAGCTAGTGTTTCGTTATCTCCATCTTTTTCCCTGCGAGCGCTAAAAAGGTTGCGTTTCCCGGAAAATGTCTGAGAACAATTAATTTTTAAATTAGTTAAGTAAGGTAACTTGAACTTGTATACATATTTGGAAGGTTATTTATTTGATTACTACCTTCGAAGCTCCCCTAGGGATTTACACATTGAAAAAAAAAAAACAAAAATGATCCGATATACTGGAGTCGTCATCATCATCATCATGATCAATAACCCATTGCGGGCTCACTGCAGAGCACGGGTCTCCTCTCAACATGAGAAGGGTTTGGCTATAGTCCATCACACGGGCCATGTGCGGATTGACAGATTACACACGCCTTTGAGAACATTATGGAGAACTCTCCGGCATGCAGGTTTCCTCACGATGTATGCCTGCTCCGAAGAAGAAAGTGAAAAATTAGAGGTGCCTGCCCGGGATCGAACCCCGACCTCTGTTTAGGAGGCAGACATCCTAACCAGTAAGTTGTTACAAATTTTTTAAAGGAGTATTATACACAACTATTAAATATCGGTTGACTTGGTGATTATAAGTCAAAATAAATTTTTAAACCACCAGTCTCTTCGGAGGCGTGGGTTCGTATCCCACCGCTGCCACCATAGAGTAAAACGACACTTACTGGTTCGAGACTGATTTACTATAAAACTACCTGCATGATATACTACACGACATCTTTAAAACTTCTTCCGATATTGATGATTTTGGGGACCTAATGCAGGTAAGACGTATTACCAAGTGTTTCGTGTTTTCCTATTTAAACATATTACTTTTACAGTGTGAATATGTAATAAATGAAAGAAGCAAATATAATGGTTTTTTTTTATATTTATTGGGAACAAAATACATGAAAATACAGTATATACAAATAACCTTGTTAACTGCATTAGTAAAAACTGAGTTGCAGTTAACAGGCCCTCATTTCCGAGACACATTATGTTGTACAAATCAAAGGTTACAACGGTTAGTGCCTAATACAAACTTAAAAACTTATTTATGCACTTGTTAGTTTTCTAAGTCCGTGGCTAGAGGCGAGCTTTTCACAACACAAATATTGTGTAGCAGCAACACCTAACGCCGGCGGGCAATAAAAACGGATATTAAAAACCAAACGCGTCGCATTTATCACAAGTGTTGCCACTAGATTGATATAAGATTCTACTATTCCCCAGCCACCCCACCTCGCCGCTTAATCTCTGTAGGATTGTGTCAGTGTTTGTTAAGCAGTAGCTATTCACTGCCTACGCTTTGTTAGCGATTTAGCGAAACGAAAGAAAATGTATTTTTTCTCATATGGTGTTACATGAAGACACTATGACGACCTCCGTGGCGCAGCGCGTGCGCTGTTGCATTTTAAAAAGTTGGAGGTCCTGGGTTCGATTCCCGGCTCTCGAGTCTGGTCTGGTGGGAGGCTTCGGCCGTGGCTAGTTACCACCCTACCGACAAAGACGTGTCGCCAAGCGATTTAGCGTTCCGGCACGATGTCGTGTAGAAACCAATTAGGAGTATGAGTTTACCATACCCCTAACAGGTTAGCCCGCTACCATCTTAGACTGCATCATCACTTACCATCAGGTGAGATGCAGTCAAGGGCTAACTTGTGGTGAATAAAAAAAAAAATGACTTTCTAGCACCCTGCTTATATTTTATTAAATAAGAGTGCCTTAAAAGACATGACGAATAGAGAAATTAAGACCTACATCAAACTTTAGTAAAAAACAAAGGTTATAGAGAAGAAAATATTTCAACAGAGTATCTAACTAAAATAATAAAAAAAAACGTAATAAATAAAAAACCTTTTCACACATTCATATACACATACACACACGTACCCTGAAAATCTAATTTAACTTTATTTTTCAAATTTTGGTTGTGTAAATTGTTATTTTTGTCAATCGCATATTGTTGTGCCATAGATATAGGGGAGACACTGTCTCTTGTAACACAGTTTAAACTATCGCAGGAGATACTTCATACTTATGAAATGTAAATTATGTTTTTGATAAATAAAGAAAAGAAAGAATAAACACAGTACATGTTAGTCTAATCAGAAATTTTATGTCTCTCTATAACATGGACCAGAAACAGCTTACACACAGCTTAGCATATGCCGTGCCTTATATAAAAAACACGTCGTTGATTTTCAGCTGAGACCAGAGTGACGTCACAACAAAAAAGTACGCGTTCACTATGACTTGCTTTATTATAATTATAATAATATATTACTATTATATACTACTAGATGACCCGGCAAACGTTGTTTTGCCATAAATTATTTCTAATTTTAGTCGAATTAGAGTAAAAAACACAATTCACAATAAAGACGAAAATTGTTCAGTTTTCGACCGGACAGGAAAAATGATTAAATTACTAAAATGGCTATTAAAAATAAGGGTTGATCGTAGAAGGGTGAAAATTGAGGATTGTATGTATTTTTGTATGTTGTATCATAAAAAAATAGAAATTAAAAATTTTGTCTAAAAAATAAAAATAAAAATTTAAATAAAAAATTTTCACCCCCCTAAATGTTAGGGCCCCCTAACATTTAGGAGGGTGAAAAATAGATGTTGGCCGATTCTCATAGATACCGGATAAGCACAAAAAATTTCATCAAAATCGGTCAAGCCGTTTCGGAGGAGTATGGCAACGAAAACTGTGACACGAGAATTTTATATATTAGGTTTCCCGCAACTTAGTGTTGGTTGCGGTTGTATAAAAATCCAGCGGGATCTTTTGTTTTTTCTGGTATAAAAAAATCTATTTTAAGGACGCACGCTATCACCATTCCAAATTTTGTAAAGATTGGTTATTAAGTTTGGTTACCCGGAAAATGTCTGAAAACAATAAATTTTTAAAAGTGGTTAAGTAAGGTAACTCGAACGTGTATATTTGAAAAGGGTATTTATTTGATTACTACCTTCGAAGCTCTCCTAGGGATTGTATTTTTTTTAGTACACAATGAGAAAACAAAAAATGGGCCGATATAACGGATTATTCGTCATCACGATCAACCCTTTGCCGGCTCACTACAGAGCACGGGTTTCCTCTCAATATAAAGCATTTTAGTTGTGAAGTTAGTTCACGAATCTACGAGATGGTTTCCCGGACCAAGAGAATCCTATTTCCATCTCCCCGGAGGCTTAGCTATATATGCTAAAATTTCATCAAGATCGGTGTTGAAGTGGTTGAATTATCGTATTATTTAAATAGTTGATGCCAATAAAGAACATGACATATGATTACCTAGTGTGGGTACCATCGAAAAATGTAAAATTTTAAATGTTTCCGTTTAAAAATATTTGTCATCATTGTCATTTTCAGTTTAAAAATTACAATACGCTATTCTTAAGGTCAACTTATTACAAGCAAAATGTAAAATTTTACAATGGTGTTTCCGTTTAATAAATATTTGTCATCATCGTCATTTTCAGTTTCAAAATTACAATACGCTATTCTTAAGGTCAACTTATTACAAGCAAAATGTAAAATTTTACAACGGTGTTTCCGTTTAATAAATATTTTTCATTTTCATTGTCATTTTTAGCTTCAAAATTTCAATTTCAAAATATCTTATTTCATGTCAACCTGTTACAAGCATCTATGTATTCATTGGCATGTATAAAGTAGAGGCAGTTATCAGCAAGCGGCCGTTGCCCACAGATGCGGTGGCGGTGGTGAGGCGCTCGCGATGCAGGGCGGTGCCGCGCCCGCCGCGGACGCCGACCAGGCGCAGTTCGAGGCCGACAAGCGCGCCGTATACAAGTAAGATCTTGATGATCATCGCAATGATATGAAGGTTAGGCCACCCTCCAATATTAGCTGCAACTACGTGGACGGTACGCTTACATGTCCTCACTGTGAATTTCGCTGAGTCAGTCGATGTTGCCGCAGGTAGTGAATGAATGAATGATACACGTAAGAGACTACTTCCGTGGCGCAGTGCACGCGTTGTCGTATTATAAAGTTGGAGGTCCTGGGTTCGATTCACGGCTCGAGTCTGGTCTGGTGGGAGGCTGCAGCCGTGGCTAGTTACCACCCTACCGACAAACACGATTCCGGCACGATGTCGGGTAGAAACCAATTAGGAGTGTGGGTTTACCTACACCTAACAGGTTAGCCCGCTACCATCCTAGACTGCATCATCACTTACCACCAGATGAGATAGCCGTCAAGGGCTAACTTGTATTATATATTTAAAAAAAAAGAATGCTGCTGACGGAAGAGCAGCGGCCTGAACCGCAGCATAGGTTGAACTCGTCAGTCCAGAAGTACGTCTTCAGCAACACTGTCAATGTGACAACGACTCTAACGGTGTGGCCATAAGTTGAAATTCATTCTCAACAATGTTGCGTGCAATTTAAATGTTTATAAAATTACTGGCTTTTACCCGCGGCTTCGCTCGCATTGAAGCCATTCATCATCATCATATCAGAGATCATTACAATAAAAATGAATCAATATGATAACTATATTTTAACCAACCATTTTTTATTAATCTTAGTTTAAAAAAAATAAAAAGTATCCTATGTTACTTATTATACTTCTAAGATTGTGTACAAAGTTTGATCATGATCGGTTAAGTAGTTTTCGCGTAACAAACAAACTTACATTCAAATTTATAATATTAGTATGATGTTTGAAGTTTGTTATGCGAGGCGCTGCACCATTTGGCGCATTGCGCTACTGCAGTATTTTTTTTAAACACCATAAGTTAGCTCTTGACGTCATCGCACCTGATGGTAAGTGATGATGCAGTCTAAGATGGTAGCGGGCTAGCCTGTTAAAACCTGTTAACTGTCTGGTAAACCCATACCATTGGTTTCTACACATCATGGCGGAACGCTAAATCGCTTGGCGACACGCCTTTGTCGGTAGGTTGGTAACTAGCCACGGGCGAAGCCGCCCGCCAGACCAGACCCGAGCCGGGAATCGGACCCAAGACCTCCAACTTTATAATTCGACAGTGCGTGCCCTTTGCCACGGAGGTCGTCAAAACAGAATCAAAACTCGTGAAAACAAATCATTGAGAAGCGATTACTCTATCAAACGAATACCAAACTAAAGGACATGCGGGCAGTTGAAGTGATCCAAACTGCATTAGTGCCGACGTGAGGCGCCACAGCCGCACGCATGACTCGCGCCACACGAAACCAACCAGGCTGCTCTGGAACGAGCAGGCGGCTAACTCCTTTTGAAATTGGAGACCAAGAGAATGTCATTTTTTTATGCGAGATAATGGATAGAATTTATTAGACCCAGCCATCTAAATCTGATTGAAAAGGGGAAAAGATTTCAGGAGCAGTACCTTGGTAACCTCCTACTGGACCAATAAACAGCAAGTATAATTTGCTATATTCCGCCGACAACCGGGAGATTTGTACAATATAACACCACACAAAATCTTCCACTAGAATACTTTTCGCGCTTGTGAAGTCAACATCTCCTGAGCATGATCCGGTGTCGGGTCGAAACGTGCGTAGAGGTTCTAGTGGAAGATTTTGTGTGGTGTTATATTATACAAATCTCCCGGTTGTCGGCGGAATATAGCAAATTATACTTGCTGTTTTATCATGGACTTCGCAAAGTAACGCCTGCTTCTATTCATTATCCTACTGGACCGTTTCACGCATTCTGCCTCTTACTTTGAACTTCTTTTCCACTGGTTTTGCTGGAGTTTCTAACGTTGAGTTCTCGCTGGTGGAGTGTGAAGGTATCGCTTGGCTTCCAGACACCCGCTGTTTCCGCTGCTGGCCCTGCTGCTCGAGCGCTGCGAACAGGCCACGGCGGGCGCGGAGGCGCCGGCCGCGGACGCGTTCGGTGCGGACCTGCAGGCCTTCGTGCAGCACCAGCGCCGCGACCGCCGCCCCTTCCTCGTCGACGACCCGGAGATAGACGGCCTAATGATTAAGAGCATCCAGGTAAGACATCATCACTTTCTTTGAAGCTTCCCCAAAAAGAAGAGAAAAAGTCTTCACATATAGTTTGTTTAAACTTGTTATAAAATTTCTTTGGCTGTATTTTTCGTATCTGGCTTATTTTGTTGATAATTGAGAGGTTATATTTAATATGTTAAAATGTGCGGTAAAAAATGCGAATAAATTAGTTTTTTTTTCATTTTGTCAAAATGAGTGAATTTAATGAAAAACTTCGATATTTTAAAATTCTATTACAAAAATGGAAAAATGCAATTCATCTATGCTATGACATATATAACAAATGAAACGTGCCTTTGAGCCTTCTAAATGCGTCCGACTCGTCGCGATCACTGCCATAAAATCTTGAAAAGGTACCTGTGAAGGAACTTCATAAATTATATTCAAAGCAAATGATAAATAAAGACATCGCAAAGTGTATGAATCGAATAGCTTCACGAAGCGGATCACGTTTTAGAAGGCATAAGGTCATGGGGTGTAAATAAAATCAAGAAGTCTTATTTATATATTAACAGCCTATGAAAAGTTAATACATATTAATAACTACATTTTTGTTTGGTCATTGACAACTCAAATTAGCTAAATTAATAATAAGAGCAATGAGGGACTTCACAGTATAACAACCATGACCGCCTCACGCATGCATTTCACTCCAATGGTTTTATTAATGATGCTTACAGAATATTCTTCGTCCCCCAGGTCCTCAGGATTCACCTGCTCGAGTTGGAAAAGGTTCAGGAGCTATGTCGTGATTTCTGTGGTCGGTACATCGCCTGTTTGAAGACCAAGATGCAGAGCGAAAACCTTTTGAGGACGGACTACAGTGCTGGTATATTTGACTTTACTCACTATATATATACGTACAATTAACGTTAATATAAAATAGGCAAATTTACACGGTGCAATTTATGATTTCTTCAATCTTTGTACAGTCAGATCTATAAAACGTGCAATTAACGTTAACATAAAAAGGCAAATTTGCACGGTGCAATTTATGATTTCTTCAATCTTTGCACAGTCAGATCTATAAAACGTGCAATTGACGTTAACATAAAAAAGGCAAATTTGCACGGTGCCATTTATGATTTCTTCAATCTTTGCACAGTCAGATCTATAAAACGTGCAATTGACGTTAACATAAAAAAGGCAAATTTGCACGGTGCAATTTATAATTTCTTCGATCTTTATATCGACAGATCTTCAAAATGCGCTCTCAGCCAAGTTTCGCTCCGAAAGTATACTCATCAGTCGTGCAAACATTGAAGAAATTATAACGATAATGATGTACCATAGATTACCAAAAAGTAACTTCCGCATCCAATCAATATGTATACAACGTTATGATAACAGACATTCCAAAGCAGCGTAACGTATTTGACGGCAATCAGAGAGCAGCGCCATCTAGTTTTGGAGTCATGTACGACAGACAAGACAGTGGCATCGCCCCATTTCTTTACGCAACACTAAGTGACGTATGCAGGTTCTTATGAGACTCACCGGCGCGGGATGGCGCATTGCATTGATTGCACTCTGTCGGGTCGGACCGGTGGTTGAGCTGCGGTGGTGCATTCGTACTTGGTGGAGCGTATGGTCTGCTCCTTATAAATTATCATACTTATAATTATAGTTCGGTTCTACCAAGAGTGTCTGGTCTCTTTCCCCGAAACTACCCAAGTCTACCTAAATTACCGACAAAGACACGCACCCGCCCGTAGTCATCCTACATATTAAATCATTGTTCCAAAGTTACAGAACGTTGCTAAGGAACACAAAACTTTTCTACACAAATGAAGGAATTCCTATTTAGCTCATCTGTCAATATATTCGATAGCTTGATTTGAAGGTCAAAAATATTGAAAAGTTTGCTTTATGTCACCTAGCAAAAAGCTCAAATTTCGGTGCAATTACTCCGCCATTGTTAAAGCGATATTTTCCGATATGGCCTTCATAAACTGACTATACGTAAGTGGTAGCACCATGTTCTGTCACCCAACAAAATGTCACGTTCAATTTTCAGGTGGGGTCGAAAGTAATAACAACTTGTCGGGACCTATGGACGATCACTCCAGCACGTCTAACTCGCCGCAGTATCAGGTAATCTTAAGATAAACTTCGGAAAATTTACGCTTAATGCAGACAAACACTTTTTACCCAAATTAAGAGAAAAAGCATTTTTAACTACAGCGAATTTTCAGCTCGAGAAAATATCTTATCTCTACTCTATTACTGTTAATAGTAGTCTCTGGAAATGGATTTGCTTGGACTATTGTATTTCGTAGCTTGTGATAACCTTTTTTTTTAACGTGGGTAATCCTCATGGATACCCCGCGTCCGAGGAGACGCGGCGGTTATGTCAGACTCTTACTGACTAAACCCCCACGGTGCATATCCTTTCCCGCCGCCTGGTGGCCGGGTCACGGGTTTCGCTCGCGCACACAACCGCAACCAGGCCGGCAGAGTCCGTCCTTAGGACGGTGCCAACTCGGGGGCAATATCAGATGCCCCCCAATTGAACGCCATAAGACGCACCAGGAGCACAGGGTGCGTCTTCCAGCTCGAGGAGCTTGTGATAGCCTAGTGGTTAGGACGTCAGCCTCCTATTTAGTGGTCGAGCGTTCGAACCCGGGCGAACGCACCTACTCGTATAACTTTCCGGAGTTATGTGCGTTTTTAAACAATTAAAACATCACTCGCTTCAACGGTGAAGGAAAACATTGTGAGGAAACATTACGGAGAACTTACAGGCATGCAGCCTAAGTGTTCTCCGTAATGTTCTGAAAGGCGTGTGAAGTCTGCCAATCCGCACATGGCCAGCGTGGTGGACTATGGCCAAACCCTTCTCATATTGAGAGGAGACCCGTGCTCTGTAGTGAGCCGAGAATGGGTTGATCATGATGATAATGATGGTTGTATTTCGTAATGTATTCGATATTACTAAATACAACGCGTCCTACATCATAACAGTTTCAACTCAAAAACCTTCCATACATTTCGTGATTATTTTTTTTTAGATCACTGTTTCGTTTATGCTGAATTAATACTGCAGACCTTTAATATTTCGATATATTTCCTCTTCCGAATTAATTTAAATATTTAGTAGTTATTTAAATGTGCGCTTTATTATTAGTTGGTGTAAGAAGTGTTGTGTTGTTTCCAATTGAATGACTTTGATCTAGTTGTGCTTGATATTAGACTAAGTCAGCCCCACTGTCTCCATGTTTTTGTCTAGTAATGTGGGGATGTCAAATTATGTCAACGATGTCCAACAATGTCTGTGTGCCCCCAGTCCCCCGCCGCCCCTCTCGCAGCCGCGTTCCCGCCCGTGTACCCCGCCGTCTCCGACCTGCCCTTTGCCCCGCACAGAGACCCGCGTGAGTATACAGCCGACCGAGACCGATTGCTTATACTTAAACATATTAGAAGTCAAGATGTAATACCTCGTTCCGGACGATTTTAAAGTCTTTTTTACGACTAGAAGATAGCCCTTGACGGCAATCTCACCTATCGAATCGTAACGATCCAGTCTCAGATGGTAGCGGGCTAATCTGTTAGGGATATGTTATACCAATACTCCTAATTGGGTTCCTCGTGACATCGTGCCATACGCTTAATCGTTTTGCGGACCTGTTTGTCGATAACTGTAGACAAAAATCGGAAAGGAAAAAAAAACTTTATTTTCCATGCATGAACCCGGGACATTCCGCTTTTTAAGAACACAGCGCTCAACACTGCGCTATGCGGTCGTCGACACAAAAGACACTGTTTTAATTTTTACTGTTTTTAAATTTGTCTTATATTATCTGTGTCATATTTACGTAAAGTTTTTCTTACATACATTGGGTCGGATTCTGATAATTAATATGAAGTGAAGTTTAGATTAAAAATATATAGGTCCATTAAACTTTGGCATTGCAATATTTTGATACTAGAAAATTAATTATTATCTCACCGCGCCTTTTTTTTTATTAGTTTTTTTATTTTTTATTTGGTGCGATAAACACATTTCCCAATAATATAGGTACAGGTTCTGAGACATGTATTCACTTAGTATCAGTATTTATTATTTATTAAATAATTAATTACGGTCTGTATTCAGAGATGTAATAGGTCATTGTTTTCCAGCACCTCTAGTAGTCCAGGGGTCGACGCCGATTGGTCAAATTGGTGCGGGACTTCTTTCTACGGATTCCTTTACGGGTAAGAGAAAACCGCACAATAATTGGATAAGCTCGAGTAAGGAAATACCGTATCTTTTCTCGTTCCTCCAAGTAATTTAAGACTGCATTCATACGTGACAGGTCTTTTATCAACCCAACTCTGCTCGATTTTCCTAAATACTATCGGTTTAATATTTTCATATGTCACAAGAAGCATTTTACAATTTTTTCCCCTATATCAAAACTAGTTTTATTTACTATTTTACTTGATTGATTTTGATTGATTAAGAGCTTCCAGTTCGTAATAGAGTTATCATAACTTCTAGATACATGTACCGAAGTGCAACATTTTCCTTCTAGTGAATTAGCGGTAAAACATTTTACCATGAGTGAATCTTAAAATAATACCTGTCAGTTTTCGGTTAGAATTGACCCCATTGCTGTGTCCATAATTATGTTTTTTCTCCACCTCAGGTACTAACTCCAATTCCTGTTCATCTGTGTCTGGCTCCCCTCCCCCCACGGGCGTGGAGGAGGAGGGGGAGGAGGGCAGCAAGAGGGGGGTGCTGCCCCGGCACGCCACGCAGGTCATGCGCGCATGGCTGTTTCAGCATTTAGTTGTAAGTCAGTCTTCTCGTCTGTCGTACTTAACACTGATCCAATAGTGTTTATAATTAATCAAAATTAACGGTGCAATTGTGTGAATTTTCATGTTCATTTTAATATAGATATAACATTTAATCCATCCACCATAGATAATGATAGTGGGGTAAATAATAAGTATTTATAAAAAGATCATCATGAATAATTAACATAATTATCTCAAATTGAAATTAAATCAAATTTAAAAAAAAAACAACATTTCAATGGACAATGTTCTCAACGCGAATGAAACATCGACATCTACTGCACCAACCTCGATGAGTTTAGCATCCTGAAGATGGATATACTTTTTTTTTCCGGAAAAGGATTAGGGTAGTCTTAATAGCCCTATAAACAGCCTTTATGCCGCGATCTTAGCAAAAGTTTATCCTGAAATACCTTGTGTCCTGGGCGACAGACAGGCTATTTTCTTAGCCCAGAAAAATAAATAATTCCCATGTGATGCTTAAAACCCAATCAACCCTGGACAAAGGCAATATCTCGTTACTTATAAGCATTGAAGAGCAATCAAAAATTAGCTGAGCTTTTATATAGGCAATATCTCGTTACTTATAAGCATTGAAGAGCAATCAAAAATTAGCTGAGCTTTTATATAGACAATATCTCGTTACTTATAAGCATTGAAGAGCAATCAAAAATTAGCTGAGCTTTTATATAGGCAATATCTCGTTACTTATAAGCATTGAAGAGCAATCAAAAATTAGCTGAGCTTTTATATAGGCAATATCTCGTTACTTATAAGCATTGAAGAGCAATCAAAAATTAGCTGAGCTTTTATATAGGCAATATCTCGTTACTTATAAGCATTGAAGAGCAATCAAAAATTAGCTGAGCTTTTATATAGGCAATATCTCGTTACTTATAAGCATTGAAGAGCAATCAAAAATTAGCTGAGCTTTTATATAGGCAATATCTCGTTACTTATAAGCATTGAAGAGCAATCAAAAATTAGCTGAGCTTTTATATAGGCAATATCTCGTTACTTATAAGCATTGAAGAGCAATCAAAAATTAGCTGAGCTTTTATATAGGCAATATCTCGTTACTTATAAGCATTGAAGAGCAATCAAAAATTAGCTGAGCTTTTATATAGGCAATATCTCGTTACTTATAAGCATTGAAGAGCAATCAATAATCAAGCTTTTATAATAGGATTTTTCTGTAAGTGTACGTGTTTATACAAAATTATTGAGAGACATCTCCATGATTGTTTTCCAGCATCCGTACCCGACGGAGGAGGAGAAGAGATCCCTCGCGGCGCAGACGCGGCTGACCCTGCTGCAGGTCAACAACTGGTTCATCAACGCTCGCCGGCGTATCTTGCAACCCATGCTCGATTGTCAGGATAAACCAGGTAACAGTTATTTAGGAAAGTGTGCTGAAAGGAATTGGTCGGTTTACTTCCTACCTCATCCTTATGCTATACTTGCCAAGGCTGAAGGTCTTCCTCGTTGCTGATGGATGAACGCACTATAAATGTCTGAAATGGTTTACAGTTTTCCCAGGTTCCAAAACTGTACCAGCAATGAGCGGTTTTATATATACTCCCAAATAAATATGCTTACGATTGATCCTTGCTTATGACCTTTAGGCTGCATTATTACTCTCCATAAAGTTTGATTTGTGTAATAATTTTATTGATATTTACTGTATTTTAGCTAGAAATCGTGCCTGCGTTTTTCTTACATTTGTGCGTACGTTTTATTACAATATGTACTCATATTACATAGATCTTAACATCTTTATCCGCATCTATTCGTTGTCCCAGGTTAGTTACGCTTTTACACCGTCGTTGCGTAAAAAATACACCGAATAGTCATATTACAGTGTAAAATTAAAGAAGATTAAAACATTATTTTTTTTTTGCAGCAGGCGGCAAGAAGAGTAAAAACGGGTCGTCGATAAGCAAGAGGTACTGGACCGATGCCCTCACCAACCCACAATTCACGGCCGGTAAGCTATTCAGTTTACTTCAGTCATTCATCATTCATATTGTAACATTCATACAAGTATTAGCCATTTAATATACATTATAGATAGAGAAATACCTTAATTTGCGGTTTGACAGGTTATATCTGAACGTAAAACCACATAGACATCTGAAATACTCTGCGCACGTTTCTCTCCGACCCCGGAACATTCTCAGGAGAAGTTAACTTCCCAACGCACAAATGCTCAATAATCCCTTAGCAAACTTAACTTAATATTTTATATTACGAGGTTTTAAAAAGGCTAGTTTGACACAACCATTTTTGAAATGGATTCTTTATGGCGTATATTTCGAAGACTATAGCAATATAATTATGATTAGGTGAACAACTACAAACGTCGTCTGTCACTAAACTTAGCCCTTAGGGTACAAGGAACCTATTGTAAAGACTGCAATTGCAATTGCGCAGTTTGAGGACTTATAATTTCTATGTATAGATGACAAAACTAAGGATGGCCTTCAAGGTAAATGAGAAAGTATGTCCAGTAGTGGATACAGTTTCGAACATCGTTGCCCTCTAGAATACTGATATAGTGTGTGCAATAGAGTATCTATCTATTCTGACAAGATATTTATATATTGGAAATCTATTTGAACTGGTTCCCCTGAGGGGCGGTAAAGAGTGGTCAGTAATCGTCTGCACTTTTGCGTTGATGATATCCCATCGGCATCTAGTCTTCTCGTTAGCAATGCGCATCGCAGAGATACGGAATTCCGTACATATAATACCCTTCTTGCATTTTTGAAGTTATACTCCTTTTGGCGCGATGGAGAAAACTGATGAGAGTGAATTTTCCTACCTTAAATATAAGTACTTTGAAAACAAGAGCGAATGGGTGTCATTTGTGCAAGTGCTTTGTCAGTGTAGTGTTCATAATGATGATGGAAATGCTCTCAATTTCCTGTCAGTGCATGAACTACCCCTCTGTTATTACAAATTGTAACTCTTTGCAGGTCTCCTTTCGTCATCAGAAGATGAGGAGCAGGAAGGGGAGCATTCCGCGGACGAGCATGAGTCCCAGAGCGAGGAGCCCAGCGAGCACACTAGCTACCCACCGCTGCAGCAACCCATGCACTGAGGTGAGAGATGACCATTAACAGTGTCTGTATGCTGGTCGAGTTCAAGTCAGACTCGCGCATCTACGTGTCCGGCCTTAGAAGAAGGAAACGTTTTCTAAACAAATGTTTGGCATTAGTTATGCACAAAAACATTAAAATTTGTGGAAGCATCAATCGCAGGAATAGTTAAGGCTCAATTTCATTGGTATACGCAATACGACGATTTAACGACAACGAATAAAAGTTAAAAAGTGGTGATAGCCTTGTGGTTAGGGCGTCAGTCTCTTAATCAGAGGTCGGCGGTTCGAATCCGGGCACGCACCTCTAACTTTTCGAAGTTATGTGCGTTTAAAAAAAAAAAATATCACTTGCTTCAAGGTTAAAGGAAAACATCGTGAGGAAACCTGCACGCCTGACAGTTCTCCATAATGTTTTCAAAAGGCGTGTGAAGTCTGCCAATCCGCACATGGCCAGCGTGGTGGACTATGGCCCTTCTCATATTGAGAGGAGACCCGTGCTCTGTAGTGAGCCGGTAATGAATAAAAGTCAATACGTTGATACACCGCCATCCGATGCGTTAGACCCGAATGTGTGATTCATCGACTCATAGAAATCGTTCCCGCATATGGGTCCTCTGGCTTGGGTTAATTTGGGTGCTATGGCGTGCTTATTAGAAAACCTACCGCCCACCGCATTCGTATTCTATTTATCAAATTCCTGGAACGAACCCTTTAGAGTAAATAGAGTTTTATGTATCTAAATATTACAGATATAACGTATATACCATAATGTACATGTCGAGTCAAGAGCGTCCGTGTTGTTTTTTGTAAGGGTGACGTCACGATTTTGTTTACTTTCGCTCTTAGTAATTAAAACCACAACTTGCCGGTTTACACTTTTATTGCGATAATAACTAAGAGGTCCGAACATTCCGACGTCTCGAGCGAGAGAATCCGCGAAAGGCATCGACCGCCCGTATTTATAGCACATACATAACTTGCTAGACTCGTATGATTTTTCGTCGGCGTATACTTAACTAGTTTTGAATAGATTCCAACCCGCCGTCCGCATTGACCGGGATGGGAGAGGGATTGGAAAAGGCAGCAACCGAAATCTGGATTCTGGAAACCTGGATTTAAATTCGAGGTACGAGAGGTGTATACTAGAGGAGATACTAGATTTTCCCGGGTTAATACGGAAGTCTTAGCTGAATAAATAGTATTAATGCGTTTTCATTCAAGGTTAACATGGACCTCGGATGCAAACCTGATTTTAATGTTTTTGATTATTCAATTATTGAAAGCTAGCCTTACAAATGTCCTTAAATTATCTCTATTAATTTCCAGGCGTCATAATTTCGTTAAATCATCTATGTATTTTATTTCCAGCGCAAGAAAGAGCGAGACAGCGCGTCACATGACATGAAATCCAACAAGAACATTAAAAAGACAAAACTGTGTATACCATAGGACATAAGTTAGAATAGAAACCTGTATACGTAAACATACCTCACTATTTTAAACATACATTAGTTATTATAGACGCTTTTTACTGTCTGTTTTCTTTGTACACGGCGACTTTTTTAACGTCTAGCCAGACTTATTTGTAATGTTTTAAGTTTACTACACATTAGACACATCTCGTTGATCAGAATTTATTTATTTATTTATTTGCATCTTACCCGGTCAGGGCATTGCAAACAGAAGATACAATTTTAATACAATTTTTACACATTATATTCTAATATAAAACAATTCCATAAAAATAAAAAACAAAAAAAAAATAACAACAATAATAGTCAATGTTAATCAAAATAAAATTAATACAGACTATTACTATGATTACAAATCCAATTAAAATTAAAAAAAAACAAAATGCAAGGGTGTTAGAGGAGCAGGGGAATTATCTCTTCGGATATGGTTTGATAATGTTTGTGACATATAGAGCCAACTTCTCTCTCCCACTTGCCATAGGGTGTTTCTTAATACACCGAAGTAATTTATTGCTTTTTTGGTAACTGTGAATTTTATTGGACGTCGACGCAAAAAGTCGCTGTGTATACTTATGGAACAGTGTACATGGTTTTCTTTGAACAAAAATATTTGAATTTTCTTGTATTATAATTACCTTTATTGCTTCAATTGGACCTAATTCCAAGATTTATCGTACTATGTATAGTGGTATGAAAGATGTAGCGCGTACTTCAAGCTATACAAGAGCGCTTTGATGATAAGTATTTGAAATGTATATTTTAATGGGAATAAAAAATAATAGACAAACAATTTTGAAAGGAAATGTGTACGCTGTTCATTTTCTTATTAATTCTATACAAAGTTTGTATGCTTTTTATCTGTTATCAGTATTCAAAAATAAAGATATATTTATAAGCTTATTTCTTGAAGAACAATTATTTTCATATTATTTAAATGAGTGAAAATTTGGGGCATCGTTATCATTTATTTTCAGAAGGGGTTCCCCATGATCATTATAAAACCAATTTATTTATAAGAATGTAAGTCCGAATATTTATATATAAAATGATTTTGAAGACGATATGAATGCTTAGTTTCTATTGAGTGACTTGAACGAAACACTTTATTTTATAAATGATAATGTTGCCACAGTTTAAAAAGGGATAATCAATTAGTATTATTTATTCAACGGCTTTGAAATCGCAATAATTTAGTATCATCTTCATAATATGTATGCGTCGTCAATTTTCGTAACCGGTTGTGAATAAAGTAGTTTTGTTTTTCAACCTTCACCGACTGAGCAAAATGAAATAGAATAAGGATATTTTTTACCACAATAATAAAAAAAAAAAACTATAGACAATACCGTCCATAGACAAATTGTATTTATTTGTAAAAATAAGTTAATATACTCATATTATTATTTTAATTTCTTTTTACAGTCGCCATACTAGTTTAAGAATTATTGTAGCATAAACTTTTAGAAAACGAAAAGAAATCGCCACTTTTGAAGAGCGCGCAAGAGCTCCCGGGGGCGTGCAAATTTTGTGTCCTATTTGCACCTTATCATAACACTCGTGCTCAAACCGGGGCTTCCGTGATTGGTCGTCAAGTTCAGCTGTTTTTCTAGTATCGGATAACTTTAACGTTAAAGTAAAATTGCCCTTATGCCACTCGTTTTAAAGCCGTAATTCCTTTACTACGGATATTTAAAAAAAGTTGTAAAAGAGCGGGCTGTAAAAGACATTTTACTTTAATGTTATGAAACTGGTGGATTTTACGATTCTGCAAATATCATGCTCATGTTAAGAATACAGGCGGCATCAAGCCAAGTGGTATTAATCTCTGTTTAATAAAAACCTAATTAAAGGTGGCGAATTCGTTCCTATTCTATTTGTTTAGGAATTTTAAGTACTCTTAAAGGGCTATACGATCAAATTATACGATTCAAGTAAAAAAAAATGTATACTCAAGAAACCTATTCGATTCAAAACCTGTATACGCGGAAAGTATAGGATATCGGAAAATTTTAAATTTAGATGTAAATTTTAAAAAAACGATTTGCAGTATTCGATTACCGAAAATCGACATCGATTTTCTTAAGTATTAATTGTAAGCGTATTTTTGAGTATTCGATAATAATTATTGTGCTATCTATCAACAATTCAATTTATAAATAGCAATATCACGAAAAAATTATGTATCTGTTTAAAACAAACAATAGTTTACGGCCATTTTGTACATGTAACGTTGTACGGGTATAACAAAAATCGATAATCATAATTAATATATCAATTAATGCTATACATACATACACATAAAAAAAATGTTTTCGGTCTGGATTTAACTAATTAGCATTAATACTTATTACTAGATTACTGTTGCACCCGAGCATTTCGTATGACATTAATATCGTAACCACGAGCGAGGTTAATTTTATGACGTCAATTTAAACATCAAGTTCGTCAATTGTCAAGCATGATATGACGTCACAAATTGGTTAGGGCCTTAGGCACTGTGTTTTTTATTAATATCAACATACCATGCCCTTGGTTAATTAAATGTGTAATTTGACATAAAATATGCCAGAAAAAAAGGCGGTAGATTTCGTATTTGGCGGGCGTGGTTTTTTTTCACGCTTTTCTTGAATTAATGTTTGTTGGCTAATTTCGAAAAGGACTGGTGTTGGTTGTGTCGTGGACAGTTTTTTGAATGGTTAACGTGTATTAATTTGAGAAAGGATTTAGGGAGCCGCGTACGCCGAGTGCGAAGTTTCCCGCCATTTTTCCCTAACTTAAATTCTATATTGCTATAAACTTGTCATTGGCTAATCTGTGTAAAGCCATAAAAAATGAAAAAAAAAGTATGCCAACTGTCAAGTATGGTATGACGCCTCAGACTATGTGGTACTACGTGTGTTACGAATTTAATGTCATAATGAATTAGGAATCTGTAACTGTTAACCATCTCGCATAATCGGTATAGGCTTATGCCTTTAATATTATAAACAGCAAGTTTTATCGAAAAGTTGAAACGAGAAACCTAATATAATTTCTCTAGATGATAATTGGGCGGTTTAAGCTACCCGCTACAGTGATCGTTAAAATCCCCGATGCCGTAAAATGGAGCAAGGTTTTACAATAACCACAGAAATAAAAGCAACAAGAAACATCGGTTTAATGTTGCCAGTTTTTCATGTTACTTTGTAAAAAAAAATATGCAAACTTCGAGCAAATCTGCCTGTGTACAAATTGTGCAACGAATTCATGATACTATATAGTATTGGGTCTTAAAACATAAACTATATTAGCGAAACTGTTTTAAAGTGTGTTTTAAGATTGAAACATTGTTACGTATATGAATATTTATCTATCATTATTATTTTTTGACGACCTCCGTGGCGCAGCGCGTGCATTATTGCATTCTAAAGTTGGAGGTCCTGGGTTAGATTCCCGGCTCGGGTCTGGTCTGGTGGGAGGCTTCGGCTGTGACTAGTTAGTTACCACCCTACCGACAAAGACGTGTCTTCAAGAAATTTAGCGTTCTGGTACGATGACGTGTAGAAATCAATTAGGAGTTTGGGTTTATCATAAACCTAACAGGTTAGCCCGCTACCATCGTAGACCGCATCAATTCAATTCAAATAATCTTCAATTCAAATTGCATGCATCGGCAGCATTACCCCATAATAAAATACCATATGTCATAATACTATGAAAATAACTAAAATATACAAGCCTAGCCGTTTTTATATTTGTCATATGGCGTATCTTTTTAACCGCGTATGCAGCAGAATTAAGTTCGATAAATTATCTTTATATGAGGGCCCCATTGAAGCTTTGCATCTAAAGTTAATCCAAGAAAAACTGTAGTATTTACCATCATCACTTACCATCAGGTGAGATGCAGTCAAAGGCTAACTTGTGGTGTATAAAGACTTTTTTTGCCCAGTATATCTTTTAGGCATTTTAAACATAATTTTGGACTAAGAACTAATGAAGAGGAGTTTTATTTTTTAAGTTAGGCAGAAACAGTATAGGACTGTGATACGATTTCCCTGCTTCATTATACGGCATCGGTGAAGTAATATATATTTAAGATTCAAGCTTCGTATCTTCCATGATTTTGTATTTAAGAAAAGAACTGTATTAATATATAGAGTAAGAGATATTTTTGTTAAAGTTTTACTTAGATTTTTGGCCTATTATCGATTTCTGTGAAAGTAGCGTATAGATTTTAGGTTTTAGGGTACCGACATTTTTATAATTATGAATGTGAACATATGGAATTGAATGTGATTTGAAATTGTTTGATATACTTAAAAAAAAGGTTTATATTTTGCTAAACAGGCTTTGCTATACTAAATCAGTACTCGTAACTGTAATATATATATGCTCCCAATTATATAACAGAGATATTCATAAAAAAAATCTGCAAAATAGCTGCGAGTAGAACCTATTAAAGTGGTGCTTGGGCTAATTATTTGTGTAACTATTTGCGTGCTCCCCCTAATATCTTATCCCCCAACCCTCTTTCTATATCCCTAATAGGTAGTGGGGGTCTACACTCACTTAAAACCACTTCCCTCATAATACAGTTGTATAATACATTTAAACGCGCTAAATTTTTAATTGTATCTGTGATTTATTTTATCTGAAATGTAAGTTTGTCTTTTTACAAATGTTTACACAAGTTTAAGCAATAAATAGTAATTATTGTATAATTCACTTGATTTGTCAACGTGGTGTATAATATGGAAATGTATACATAAAAATGTCGGTATAAACGTCTGTTATACGAAGGAACGGATATACGTAATTTTTAAAGTGAAATATAAGATTTTTTATAATAATTTTAATTCGTCTGTATCTAACTATGGTAGGGCCGAAATAAATGCTACTTTTAGGATCGCCAAATCTGAATTTGTAATAACCTTGTTTGTGAATACCATTTAATTTGATTAACTTAATGTGTGAGATGCAAAAGTAGCATTTATAGTAATGTAATGCCCTTAGTGATTAAATAACTTTTAATCTGCCTTAATATTAAAAACAATGTACTGATTTTAATTTTTGACCTTACTTGTACAATTTCACATAACGTCACATTAGTCAAAATGGATTTGAGTTTAACGTGATTTATTTCAATTCAGCTCTTTTATATTTATTTATATTATTTTATTGTTTTATTAAATATCCCCGACGAAATGAGTTTTTTAATTTTAAGGCAGATTTTCATCGAGTATACATAAATAAGACATATGACATGAACTGCTCCGTTTTAATGTTAATTCATTTAAAGAGAGAGTGAGACAGACTACGGCTGTCTCAATCACTCTATTATGATTATGATTAAATTTCGCGTGAACATGCTGTATACGTATTAATATAAGATTTAAAATAATTCAGATTCAACAAAATGCTGGCAATATTGTTGAACAGTCACACTTTATTATAAACGGGCTAGACTCCATATCCGAAATCGGAATGGTTGAGGTAATTCCATAGTCTATTTATTGCTTGAATACCATAATTCTATGGATCCAAATGCATTGCTGTCCTTGAATTATGTCTCACGTCCTACTAATATTATAAACGCGAAAGTTTGTAAGTATCGATGGATGGATGGATGGATGTTACTCTTTCACGTAAAAATTACTTAATGGATTTTTATGAAACTTCAATAATATAGCTCATAAATCAGAATAACACATAGGCTACAATTTAAAAAGATATTGTGTGAATTGTCCGAAATATGACGATAAGCGTCATGTAAGTAGGAAAAAATCTACCATGCGTGATAACTTAAAAGTCATAATGTTAATATAAGCTACTCGAAATACTAATTCCGCGCAGACGAAGTCGCGTGCACCAGCTAGTAGAAAATAATAGCACTATTTTTAGAGCTGTCAATTTAGTTTAGTTTACAGATTTATGCACAAACGAATGTGAATTGTGTTAAAACGGGTCTTCTTCTTTTAGTGCCATCTCCTACCGGAGGTTGGCAATCATTAAGGCTAATTGGATCTTGTTCACTACCGCCCTAAACAGTGATCTTGAGCTCATATTAAACCACTGGCGAAGGTTCTTAAGCCAGGATGTTCTTCTTCGGCCAGGTCTTCGTTTGCCCTTTATTTTGCCTTGTATTATGAGTTGGAGTAAACCATATTTAGGGTTTCGCATTATGTGGCCCAGATATTCAATTTTTCTCCTTTTCACACTTTTGAGTAACTCTGTAGACTTTCCCATTCTTTGCAACACAGTGGTATTGCGAACATGCTCTCTCCATGATATTCGCAGCATCCGCCTGTACACCCACATCTCGAACGCTTCCAGCTTGTTACTCGTCGCTTGCGTTAGTGTCCAGGCCTCCACCCCGTACAACAGCACGGAGAAAACATAGCAACGCGCTACCCGCATGCGAAGGGATATTTTTAAATTTCGGTTACAGAGTACTCTCTTTAACTTTGTAAATGCGCTTCTTGCCTGTTCAATGCGGCACCGTATTTCCAGACTGTGATCACCGGTTTCATCTATCATGGTTCCCAAATATCGATATCGTTGGACCCTTTCCAAGGCATTATGGTTGAGATACAAGAAAGTGTTCTGCACTGGTGTACGGCTGATTATCATATATTTAGTCTTTTTGCAGTTGATGTTGATACCATATGAGAGACTTGCAGAGGAAACCACGTCGACTAATGACTGCAATCCTTCTATACTATCCGCTAATAAGATGGTGTCATCTGCGTAGCGAATATTATTTATGGGAACGCCATTTACTATTATTCCTTCGTCAATACCGTCGAGTGCTTCGGAGAAAATTGCCTCAGCGTAAATGTTGAATAATAGGGGCGATAATATACAGCCTTGCCGTACCCCACGAAGAATTTCTACATAAGATGATGTGTGCCCATCGATCCTTACATTGGCGGTTAAAACGGGTAATATTGGGTAATTGCAAAGTTTTGAAATACCATAGCTATTTCAATTGCAGGACGTAGAAAAGGTTCATCTTGAACGTAACCGACACATCTTCCCTACCCTAACCTAGTCAACATCGGGACTCGAAAAAAAATATATACGTAGCGATAATAAAGTTAGCTGTGATAGTCTAGTGGTTAGAACGTAAGCTGTGATAGCGTATCACTTGCTTCAACGGTGAAGGAAAACATCGCGAGGAAGCCTGCACGCCAGACAGTTCTCCGTAATGTTCTCAAAGGCGTGTGAAGTCTGCCAATCCGCACATGGCCAGCGTGGTGGACTATGGCCAAACCCTTCTCATATTGAGAAGAGACCCGTGCTCTGTAGTGAATGGGTTGATCATGATGATGTTGAATAAACTAAGAAAGGTCTGATATCAAAACTTTAAAATGACAGTTCATTTTCGGCTACGACTTAATGAATAACTATTGAATAGAAGCAGGCGTTACTTTGCGGAAGTCCATGATAAACAATGAACAGCAAGTATAATTTGCTCCGGCAAGTATAATGAGGATGATCCGGTGTCGGGTCGAAACGTGCGTAGAGGTTCTAGTGGAAGATTTTGTGTGGTGTTATATTATACAAATCTCCCGGTTGTCGGCGGAATATAGCAAATTATACTTGCTGTTTATTGTTTATAATGAATAACTGTTGGATTGTTTAATAGAGTGGTGTGATTGGTTCGCCTTCATATGACTTATGTAATCTACATTTGCACTTAGAGATCAAGCTAAGTGAATACAAGTTAGGCTATTAGTATAAAAGGGATGTGAGATACCTTATCACTCTTTTTCACTTTCTATGTTATACGTGAGTCGGTTAGTTGAAGGATAGCAACGTGTAACGACGGTAAAACAAGCGTTTGAACTCCCTTTTATGCAGGAACATATCTGTATGTCATTGAAACCAGTTGAGCAGTAAAACCTGCAAGACTACAGTTAGTCCTTTTATGCAGGAACATATCCGCCAATGAAACCAGTTGAGGAGTAGAACCTTTAAGACTACAGTAAGGTTGGGCCGCACATGTCCAGCAATTCATCTCATATGTCCCAATAAGAAATGTCCAGTGTAGTTTACCATAGATGATAAAAGAACGCTTCTAGAATAACGTTTCAAGTTGATTAATTATACCTATTACTTATAATTAAGGCATAATAATTTACTAGTCAATAAAAACAGTCTCGCTATATGTTTTTTTTTTTGTATTTTTATGAACTATCGTGGGATCTGTCAACCTTTTTAAAACCAGAACGTGATAAACTCTTAAACTAGGCCCATGAGTATTGCTCTATATAACACTATTTTAAATATCATTTTAGAGATTTGTGTAGAAGCAGATTTTAAAAATTTTAATATTTTACATAACTATTATCTTTCTTCATCCTAATTTTGTTGGGTAGGGAATTTTATACATTTGAGGTCTTTAGGAAGCGGTGATAGCCTAGTGGTCAGGGCGTCAGCCTCCTAATCAGAGGTCGGCGGTTCGAATCCTGGCACGCACATCTAATTTTTCGGAGTTATGTGCGTTTAAAACAAAAAAATAAAATATCACTTGTTTCAACGGTGAAGGAAAACGTGAGGAAACCTGCACACTTGAGAGTTCTCCATAATGTTTTCAAAGGCGTGTGAAGTCTGCCAATCCGCACATGGCCAGCGTGATGGACTATGGCCAAACCCTTCTCATATTGAGAGGAGACCCGTTCTCTAGTGAGCCGGTAATGGGTTGATCATGATGAGTGATGAGGTCGTACTGTCAAGGTTTATGAACGAGAATAACAACAAACATACGTTCTGAATTGTTTGTTATCTCAATAATGATTTCTAATTTTACTAGTCTTTTGTTTGTAATAAGTAATAAGGGGGTTATTGCTAATAATTCTAAACTACCATTTAGAATTTAGATTACCGTGGCGTTTTCTGTCAGAACATGTTTGAACATGTTAGAAACTTTGATAGATCCCAGCGATACAAGATCATGTACAGTTCGCTGCAAAATATAATCTTTTTCGCATGCCAAATGTTTGTTTTATTTTGACATTTAACACGAGAATTGGGAAAAGCTTACGGAAGACAGGAACGGCTGGAGGAAAGGCGTGGGTGAGGGGTGAAGGGTGCACGACGATGCTTGGTTCAACGTGTTAGCGCAAAAGAGAGCGAGAAGGCGTCCCAGCGGCGGGACTGCGTCTGTGGTCGTTGGGTTTTGCTGCAGTCAGTGCGGACGCAACTGTCATTCACGGATTGGTCTCCACAGTCACCGGAGAAAATGCCTCCGAGACAATGTTTGAACCGTCTAGAATAGACGTAAAGGCCTAAATGATGATGAATTACTAATGGCAAAAGAAAGATTTTTAACTGAAAGGTTGTAAAATAGAAGTTCATTATTATGGAACCTTTAATAGTGCTTAGTGGTTATGACATCGGCCATTATTTCGAGGAAATCTTATCCGATCCCCGGCACGCAACTCTAACTTTTTTTTAACAAGTTAGCCCTTGATTGCTATCTCACCTGGTGGTAAGTGATGATGCAGTCTAGGATGGTAGCGGGCTAACCTGTTAGGGGTATGTTGAACCCATATTCCTAATTGGTTTCTACGCAACATCCTGCCGGCACGCTAAATCGCTTGGCAAAACGTCTTTGTCGTTAGGGTGGTAACTAGCCACGGCCGAAGCCTCCCACCAGATCAGACTTGAGCCGGGCATCGAACCCAGGACCTCCAACTTTATAATGCGATAGCGAACGCAGAACGCACTGTGCCGCGGAGGTCAAAATTTTGGAGGTTATGCGTTTTTAATTTAAGCAATTTAATATATCTTGTTTTAAAGGCGAAGGAAAACGTCCTAAGAAAAACATTCTCAAAGGCGTGTGATGTCTTCCGGACCACACTTCGTGCTGACAAGAGACCCGCACCTTGTGTAGGGCTGGTAATGAGTTGATGATGATGAATGAGGTATCAGCACGGTACCCCCTTTCCTAATAGTCATACATACATGGAGAACCGGAAGGAGGCTGGTAGGTGCAATTAAAAATAAAAAAAAGTTAGTGTTTACATTTTTTATTATAAACAAGTTATCGAATACAAAATTGCAACCTTATTATTCAATATTTACAAAGTTTAAACCGTTTACAATAGGCGCTTATATAGTAAATAACCGTACTACCCTTTCATTAACAAACTGGAATGATTTTAGGTATGTTTACGTGAATACTTCTTAGCTGAACGACTCTTCCCATCCGAACTGACCTTTGAATCTATAATAAAACTTAGATTAACAAATTACAAACTGTGACCCCCAAACTCTTCCCGAGCAAGCACTCCAACGTCTCTGGTCAAATAAATAATAAAATTGAAGTGTTTGTCTATGATTCTGAAATACTAAATGCGAAATCTATAAATCGCACTTAGCCTGAACACTGACCTAAGATACAGTTAAAGCGAGATAAGGTTATGTGTCCGACATAAATCTGTCTCGTTTTACTAGGGCTCAAAATTTCTTCTAGCAATGCTTCTTTGCGAAGCTCGCCAAACAGCCCGGTTAAGCTGTGGCAACCAATAGGGTTAGTACAGGTAATAGTCAGTCCGAAAAAAAAATGTCTCGTTTTAACAATATCCTTGGCTGAGTAAAATCCAAAGTACGGTCTATAGACATCAGTCTTAGTATTTGTGAGTTTGTATGTTTAAAATAAGACGTATTCACGTAAAGTCTACCGGATACATCTACCCTACTTTTTTAGGCGAGTCCAGACAGTCAATGTTTCGTCGAATAGAGCAATTTCAACAAAACTCAATAGATTTCTATTAGAATAATTACAACATGTTCTGTACAAGGATCACACAAGGAATAGCGTTTAATTATCTAATTTAGCTTACTTCAAGAATACCCTGTACATCAAGGCTTGTAGTTTCATAGTTTTGAATTTCATGTGTAAGGATTGAAATTTTGCTTATTTATAAGCTCTCAAAAAGATAAAAGTATAATAATATCCCGCAAGACATTTTAACGATATAAAATATAGGTACGTTTAAAAAAATATATATTATGCAAACTCTTAAGAATTTATACACTTAATATTTCTATAACCTAGCCTTTATTAACATTACTGAATTTGATTGATTGATTGATGAGAAGACATAATTCGTGACACCCATTGACTGTCTGCCCTTGCCGATTACAGATTCAGAATAAATATTGTGCATCGGCAAACATCGGAATCAATCGAATGTTATTTATTATAAAACAAATTGACGATATAACCTAATCCTGCCTTTAAAAATGGTCATTATCTCAACTTATGTCTAAGCAAATATCAATGTCCTTTTTAAGAATGTCGGAAATGTTTAAGATACGGGTGTAGCCATGTTCAACATTTATTCTGCAAATACTGTATTTCAGCTATCTATCACTAATGTTAGTATGAAGTCTTCGTTTTCAAAGCTTAATATGAGCTTTTTTATTTTCATTACATCATTATAAAGTTTGTGGCAATTTTTTTAATTTTTTTAATCGTTCTTACTAACTTGTTTTGAATAAATTTATTCGAACCGTCGATGTTCGGTGACTTCGATTTTGAATGCACCTTTGACGTTTCAATGTAAAAGAAAAAAAAAGCAAAGATCTGTGAGCATACAGCCTATAAGAAACCCGGGAAAACTAATCTAGTTTACATATATCACGCATCACTTTCGATCTAGTGCTCAAATAGGCTAGTATAATATTAATTTCTTCAAACATAAAATAAAATTTCCATAATTTCTTTATTTTTTTTAAAATATGTAATCACGTTTTATAGCTCGTTCCGAGCTTTTAAGGCGCCAACAATGCATGGTGTTAATTCTTATTGGTCGATAACAAGCAGGAATCCGCAGTCTAAGTAGGGACCAATCAAATATCACCATTTGTTTTATAAACCTTCCGCCGCACCATGAAGGCTTTTCGTAATGATCATTGAAATTGCACATGTTTTGTGCGTTTTTACCAGAAAAATGCGAATGGTAAATATTTTAAAAAGTCAAAATATCAGCAGAACTTAAACTGATTCATAGGGTTCTTACGGACAATAGAACGATCATTATTTTAAAACCTACCACTAAAGCCACAAACAGTACAATAAAGTAATGTCACACTTAATAGTTAATACCATCTCTTTCTTCACACATTAAAATCTAAATATCCCAAATAATGGTCCCGCCGTATAAAAATTGAGCAAAATTTTACCGTGACTTTAAAAAAAACAAGATATTTAATATAGTCTTGTTTAACAAATATTTAAAAGCTTCTTGAGCAACCGTTTTCAATAATTTCATTGTTAAATCAAATTCTAGTTTATATGTACTTATAAAGAGTTTTAACCCACACATCTGGCAGAGAGTGGTTTGGCGGGTTAATTTAATACTATATGTATTTGAACATCTATAGTCGATACGCCCAAGATCTTAAGTATTTAAAATTGTACATTATTTATCATACATTGGTAGACTGGGTAACTATAATGTTTTGTTCAATAAATTAACCTAAATTTTAATAATTATAATTATTAAAAAATGTTACAGAAACCATGGAGTAGTTCATGAAATTAAACTCAAGATTCATCAGCATCCAGAATTACATAATATTAAATTATAATCATCTTTGGAAATGTAAAGCTTGTTCACATAGAAATTTCCATCAATTTGCGGAAAGCTTAAACGTGCATTAACTTACCTAGTTTCAATCAGATGCTAGTTATTGCCGGAATGTCACTGAAAATAACAAAAAGTAAACTTCTTCGTCTCAACTGTATTTGGAAATTTCCATACAAACGTACTTAATGTACAAAGACTGTTTATTTATTACTTATTTAACATTCCCACCGACAATTTTATATTACTTAATACTATATACATTAATTATAATGTATTTTGTATAGGTCGTGACAAACTTCACAAAGGTGGCTTTATATTTATAACCATTGACCATTTGTAACTTTTTTTTACCCTGTATTAAGCTTTGTCTAATTAGCAAATTCAGGGCAAACTAGAAGTTTGGCACAACCTACACTTACCAACCAACTTTTTAGATACCATATTTATACCCAACAGAAATTAAGTACACAGAAAATACTTCAATAGGAAATAAGAGAAATCCCCAATAGGCTTCGTTTCACTAAGCTTTCACCATTAGATAAGTGTTAAATAATAACCTATTAGAATTTATTTTAGAAAAATTCGATAATGTTTCGAAAATTAATTTCCCCGCTGTGATAATGAGCGTAGGAAAATTATATAATAGAAAGCTAGACAAAAATAGCAATAATCTGGTATTGCTTTTTTTAACCCTTTCCATCTTAGTCAACAATAAATCACTATTACACTTTTCAACCGTTAACTTCTAAACTACACTTAAAACATGAAATTAACACCATCAATAATAGTCCTCCGGTATTTTATAGTCCTGAAACACTCTACTCCGCCTGTGTTCCGACATTATGAATGTGTTGTCAGAACGTATGAGGGATTCCCTCTCCGCCTCCGAGAAGTGGGACTTGACTAAATCCCTGTTTAATATTAATTTAAGTTCGTCTATACTCGAACTCAAGTTTTCTGTTTTAGTTATAAAGTTTAGTTCTTGCAGTTTCTCTTCCTTACTGCCTCTTGGAGTGGACGCGTGCGACTTATTTACGTCATATTTCGTTTTATTAGATTGGCTCAAGGGCTGGTAGGCCGCTTCCCTACCGTTTATAATCTTAGAACTGTTTATTATCAGCGTCGACCCACGCCGAAAGGTCTCCCTACCTAGCTCGACGAACTCTAGTGAGTTTTGTCCGATGACAAAACTTTTGTACGCTTTGATAAAAACATTAACTAAACTGGCAAGACCGATGATTATTAAGGAGTAAGAAATGACGGCGGCGGCGATCGGCCCGAATGTCGTTCCCAGCCAAATCCATCGCCAAATGGACGTAGACACGCTGTCAATTCCCTGAAAACGATAAAGATACGAGTAAGAAACATTTTACAGACACCTGTATTATAAACAAGGTGTTAATACAGGTAAATCGTTAAAAAATATAAATACATAGGCAGTGTTTATTAAAATACACGCAATTGGTAACTTCCATAGCGTTCCTGACGCCCTAATCAGTAACTTTTGTCAAAGCTACTCACAGTTGGCAATTTGTAAAAGTTAAAGTTAAGAATCGACTTGCAGATGGCCCATTAACCGTTAACAAACATTTTGCCCAAACATAGTATAATAAATTGCATCAACATCGGCGCAGACCACCGTCGAAAAAGTGGCCCAGTTACGACATCGTAGGTAAATGGGAAGTTGATGATTGATACAATTCTGAATACCTAAGTCTGGCCGATTATAACATATTTTATAAATTACGTATCCACATATTAACGCCTCGCAACTCCCCCACCCCCTGCCAGCAGTTATACGATTATACCCTTGATTGATGAAACCTTACCTCTTGAGCCCACATAACTGGGAACATTATATCCGGAAATTTGTGTATGTTGTTGACTCTGATGTTGGGAGCCCTGTCCACTTTGAGGTTGAGCTGGACTCTCACTTGGGCTTCGAGGGGCACTCCTATTTTCTGCGGAGAGACATGATCATTAAGCCAATAAAAGGACCGGTTCCGGTATGATGAACCAATTAGAAGGATGCGGGGTTCAACCGGCTACGCAACTGTGGCTGGTTCTGTAGATGTTCATGGGGGATGGTTATCACTCAACATCAGGTGAGCGTCTGTTCGTTTGACCGCGATGTAAATAAAAAAAAAAAACAAGCAATCCACCTGAGGAATACAGAATTACTGACTGCAAAGAGCAGTGGTTTATTTTGATAAATCTCGAGCATTTATACACCAATTTACGGGTTGTAAGCTCTCGTTTTATTTATTTGAACTGGCCGGAGAGTTCACTAGCTTTGACTTCGACAGACTTCATCCCCTGGGGTCCTTCTTCCTTTGATCTAGCGTTTAGCAAAACATACCACATACCTTACAAGTTTTGCAAGCCTACATTGTAGAATAAAAAACTTTTCTGCCATATTGTCTAACTCAGTTAGGAAATGTTCTTTTCATGCTTAATATGCTTACTCACTTCCTCTAGTTTTAAGCTGTTAAGTTACAGATTAGCACCGAGGACAAACCTCTTTTGTTTTTTCGGTGCCGTTATTGTATAATTAATTAGGTATATTCCTTTTATATTAATAATAAATAAATAAATGTAACACCTTCCGTATAACCGGACAGAAATTTGGAACAGAAACCATTAGGCATTCAATGAAGATGCTGAAGTATGGTCACGTAGAAAGAATCGGATCTTGAGGGAGTGACTTATCAGGAATCTGGGATTTCATTTATTCTGGGATCAGAACAATTGTACCTAAAATATTGGTATAATTCACACAATTAACCTGGGAATGCCGCACCCAGTCGTGAGAAATTAAAAGGCTGTGTGTAAGATATTCTCTTTTTTTATATTAAACTTTGATATAGTTGGAAAGTTAGTTTATC
Organism: Lasiommata megera; assembly: GCA_928268935.1. NCBI lineage: Eukaryota > Metazoa > Arthropoda > Insecta > Lepidoptera > Nymphalidae > Lasiommata > Lasiommata megera. The sequence goes on along the minus strand of OV743319.1, from coordinate 851,226 downwards.
GTTACACTTACTGGTTGTAGCAAAATGTAGCTTCCATGTTTCTTCTCGTCCGGATAGAGACCTTCGAAACCTTGCAGGAGAGACGGCTCGGCGTCGTAGAAATGAGGATAGGACAGGTAAACTGGCGCATCTGAAATTAAATAATTAAATATTTAATTATAATATTTTGTAGTACGTTTGGTCGTTTGTAAGGCTGTCATAGATAGAACAAATTAACGTGATATTTGTATGAAGATGGTTGTAGAGCTGGAATATTAACTACTTGTATCTCGGATAAACAAATCTACGCGGGCAAAAGTTATTATCACTATCATTTCAACCGATGATAGTGAGCATAGCTCTTTAGTAGATATTTCCATATCCTTTTGCGGAAGTCTGTGTGTGTTTATATATACACCACAAGTTAGCCCTTGGCGGCATATAAGTGATGATGTGGTCTAAGATGGTAGCCGGTTAACCTGTAAGGGTTATGGTAAACCCATACTCCTAATTGGTTTCTACACGACATCGTACCGGAACGCTAAATCGCTTGGCGACACGTCTTTTTCGGTAGGCTGGTAAAAAGCGACGGCCGAAGACTCCCACCAGACCAGACTCGAGCAGGGAATTGAGCCCAGGACCTCCAACTTTTAAAATGCAACAGCGCACGCACTGCGCCACGGAGGTCGTCGGTGTGTGTGTGTGTATACAATGAAGTTTACGCTTCATTTCACTGCAAAACGCGAGCAATCAGGTACTTAGGTATAATTTCTTCAATCGTTATACTCCATACCATGCAGATCTTCCATATTGATCGCTCGATGCACGTTTCGCTCCGGCACCGGAGCTTTCTGAGGCGATGTTTACTTCTAAAAGTTCAATTGTTTTTTATGTTATAAAAAAGAACGTACTATATTGACAGGGGCTGATGTTCTGAAGCCCCCTCGGAGGGCACTTCTCGCCTTGGCAGTAGCATTTGTTGTCCGGGTTGACGTCCGCGTCTTCTAACATGGAGCTCGGCGGCGTGTACAGCCCTGTGAGGATGCCTGGAGAACGTGACTGAATGAATGTATGAACACACACACAATGCAATTGCAAAATTGATTTTCATCATCATCATCATCATGAACAACCCATTAGCGGCTCACTACAGAGTACGGGTCTCCTCTCAATATGAGAAGGGTTTGGCCATAGTCCACCACGCTGGCCATGTGCGGATTGGCAGACTTCACACGCCTTTGAGAACATTATGGAGAACTCTCAGGCGTGCAGGTTTCCTCACGATGTTTTCCTTCACCGTTGAAGCAAGTGATATTTTAATTTTTAAAAACGCACATAACTCCGAAAATTTAGAGGTGCGTGCCCGAATTCGAACCGCCGACATCTGATTAGGAGGTTGACGCCCTAACCACTAGGCTATCACAGCTTCGCGAAATTGATTTTAATTAATTATTAAAATTAAATTACATAACTGGTTTTTTCCCCTAAAAGGTTGTCAACTAGTTCAACTAGTTTGGAAAACAAATTAAATTATTGTATTACATATCTGGTCTATAAGAATTATACCCATTTTCTCTGAGACTCTGACTGTCAACTAGTTTGGCAAACCGTTGCACTTTGTATGTGTACGCGTAAAAACAAAAAAAAACTGGATGAATTTATTTATTCCTCTTCATTAAAGTATTATTGTTTTTACTTTAGAGTTTTCCTAAAAAACAAAGTAAGTAAAAATAGATGTACTATAATTCAAGCAATTATTTGCCGGTGCCTTTGGAGTAATTACCATACCTGCCCAAAATCACCTCTAACTTGTTCGTAAACCTTAAATTATTCACTTCATAGTAAAGCATTAAACCTGAGTTATTTTGGTTTGTGGATAAAAAACAACGAATACGTTAGTTACACTTAATAATTAAAAACACTACTGCCGAGCTCACAATGAAAAATTCGAGCTCAAAATGGCGTCACTTAGCCGCCATATCGTTTTTTTAACTCGAGATGATGTAAGGATTCTTATTATACCTCCATAACTACTCCAATACAGATTAACGTGCTTTCACGATCATTAAAACAACCGAGACTTTTGAATAAAAAGCTCTACGAAGCGCGGAGGTATACAACGCCAATTTCCTAACCAATATTGGAGAAAAATGGGAAATCGAACCCAGGACTTCGTGATCTGCAGTCATGCTTACCGATAGGCCAACGGGGCAGTTATAGATGCTTTAAATGTTACCGTCTTTGTACACATCCTTCCGGTAGGTAAAGGGCATGATCCTGCACAGATCCTTGTCGTACACGTAGACTGTCTTGTCCTTGGTTGTGTCCGGGGGCGGGAAGAACGACCCTTCGGAAGCCCTGGAATGACGATGTAAAGACCATACAGGAATCAATGAGGATTTACTGAAAGATTGATTTGATGCCCTCAGAGTTGAACGTTCATACAAAAAAGTTCCTACGTAAGGTTTTTTTACAGTTGAGGGTGTACTCCAACCAAAATAAATAATAAAATGGAGTATTTGTTATTAACATTTTAAAATTAGGTACGTGGTAACAATATCTTCAGCTGAAGTTATATTTAAATTTAAAATAATAGGTCACGGATTTCATTAGAAACAGAAATGACCTAGAAAATGATAAAAAATATTTCACTTTCATTTACTCAAACACACAAATACATGTGTAAATGAAATGTGATGCCATTACAAATTATTTTAGAGTTGACATTTATTTTAGGCAACGCTCATATAAAAACTGAACTGAACAGAAAGGATAAGGCTAAACTATTATATATACTATTATTTTAATATACACAGGATAACCCTCATAAACATCGAGTTGGGCTGAGTAATATCGGACTTTAACCGGGTAGAAACTGTTGCCACCCTGATAACCTGAAACACGACAGCGTTTTTTTAAATATTTCATGGACGGTCCTTGAATAGATGTAAGTTGTTATTGTATATTCTATCGACTTGAAACGGTCACTTGTTTTAACTAATACCACTACCGCTTTCCTCTGAACTTACCTAATACAGTATAAACAGAATTCATACGCAATCTTTTCATCCATTTGGAAACCTTCTTCTTACCCCAGTAATATCCGATTATATGAGTACCCCCAACTAGGTGGACAGACGACATCAGACGAGTCGCAGGGAGCCGCTGGATACAAGCGGCCCAAGACCGTGAGCATTGGAACTCCCTACAAAAGACCTATGTCCAGCAGTGGACGTCTATTGTTTGTTAATGGTGCTGATGATGATGATATGTGTATTACCAACTCACAAATATCTGCGTGGTTTGACAGAACACTATTAGGATAAATTTTCTATAAACCGGCAATCCTCTTTGCCGCCTAATTTTCTGGACAGCGCCTTATCACTTAACAACAATTAAAAAAAAAACATTTACTTGTTTGTCCACTATTTATATATTTGTTTAATGCTAGTTGAACTATTTGGTTCCGCCAGCCTAGCAACTCAATGTATCTCAGCTTTCATAACGATATTATGTTTTATGATAAACAAGCATGGGTGTGAAATATTGCTCTAATAAGATAAATCTTAATATAATTTTAAGTGGCATGTGAGATGGTGGTAACAAAAAGAAAGTTTACCTGGCTAAGTTTGTTGTGGGCTTCTTTTTAGACCGCGGCGCGCTTGGAACCCCCATAGCTTTAGTTTTTAAGTTTACGAATGTAGTTATCACCATCAAAACACTAGTATGTAAATTATTGACGAGTCAAAAGCGCCTTTTAAAGGACTATTTGAATAAAGATTATTTGATTTTGAATTTAACAGCCGCATAGCAACCGATCACTCAACAACCTCACACATAGCATAATTACTCGGAACTTTATTCTTTCCTTTAAAGTGATTGAGAATTATTTGCTCAGTATATTCTAAGTAAGTACGGAAACAAACAGAAAAACAGACACGTCTGTTATTTGTTTCCCTTGTCCTTATTCATAATGTGGTTCTTTACAAGTAAACAATTTAAATATGTGTTCACATAAAATAAGTACATATTGATTGAATACTGACTAATTTGTGACTAATGAAGAGAATCATTGTTAAGCTAACGTAACTTCCCCATTACCTATACATTTTATATGTTTATAGCAACACCCTTCCACGCATAGCTTCGGCCCAGCTTGTTAGAAACAAACAATTGTACGTTGCTTTAACGTCCAACAGAATGCGTTTTCTCCATAAAGTATAGAAGACATATTAGTATGTGTTTCTCTATAAAAATTCAATTCGTGGAATGAGTTAATGGGAAATAAATAAATAAATATTGATTTTATTATAACGTTGGATTCCCAGCAGAAAAAATATGACAAAAAGCTATTGCTTTCTTTGTGTGTTCTTATTTTGGTTACCCACTTTAACTATTCTATTCTAAAACAGTTTCGGTACTTGAAATAAATCAATCATCTAATCTAATACACTGAAAATTATAAAGTTAATTTGTTAACATCCGCGGAAAACTAAGATACTGCAAAACAGTACGGTGTTACTTATAATTTCTTCAATCCTTATTAGCCACACAATATGAAATGCCCCAACGCCACTTTGGATCTGACATCGGAGCATCCTCAGATGTTGACTTCAAAACGTACAATTATTAAAAAAGTTATTGCGTTCATTTTTTTGACTTCTGTTAAGTAACGCTCTGCATCTATTCAATACCCAATGTGAAGTCATCATGACCAACCCATTGGCTCACTAAGAGAACGAAGGGTTTGGCCATAGTCCACTACGTCTATATGCGTGAATGCGTGTGAACGTCTATGCGTGCGAAGTCTATCAATCTGCATCATCATCATCATGATCAACCCATTGCCGGCTCACTACAGAGCGCGGGTCTCCTCTCAATACGAGTATAAGAAGGGTTTGGCCATAGTCCACCACGCTGGCCATGTGCGGATTGGCAGACTTCACACGCCTTTGAGAACATTATGGAGAACTCTCAGGCGTGCAGGTTTCCTCACGATGTTTTCCTTCATCGTTGAAGCAAGTGATATTTTAATTTTTAAAAACGCACATATTAACTCCGAAAAGTTAGAGGTGCATGCCCGGATTCGAACCGCCGACCTCTGATTAGGAGGCGGATGTCCTAACCACTAGGCTATCACAGCTTTATCTGCATATAGCCAGCTATATGCAGATTGATAGACTTCACACGCCTTTGAGAACATTATTGAGAACTCTTAGGCATGCAGGTTTCCTCACGATGTTTTCCTTTAATTTAAGTGAATCTAGGTAATATCTAGTCGAATAAAATATCTATTAGAATAATTTCTCGCAAGATTAACAAGGGATAATTCACACTCAATAGAACATTTCTTAACGCATCTAATCTACGCACTCTTATAAGGAGTGATTACTAAATCTTGAATGACAGTTTCTGTCCGTTTCTAATATTGTTAAATTATTAATTAACATCTTCAATTTAAGAAAACTATTTTTAGCACGCTAATCTTGGCAGGATATGTGATTCTTTATAGAAAGAATATTTTGCTAAATACAACATTATTAATTGATTACAATTGTACCCGAGAAATTGTACCCATTTATTAAATATCTTTAGTATAATTCTTAGCCGAGGGTAATAATTACTGGACGTGTGAATCGTATCGCCAGGTTTAGTTGTCTCACTTGATATTGTTGCAAGGGCTATCTCTCCAGTACGGGAGGTGGTCCAGGCCGTTCAGCTTGTCCAAGTAGCCGAACTTGTCCAGTCGCTGGCCGGTGTTGATGGTGTGCACTTCGTCCAGGGTGCCGTTTCTCTTGAAAAAATATAAAACACATTGTTAATGTCTATATGAAGAACTTACCTCACTGGCAGCCACTTACTTCCCAGTTTAATGCTTTGAATAATATACATTTTAATAATTATAATTATGTATCTATATATATAAAAGCGAAAGTTCACTTACATACTTACATGCTGACTTACTGACATACTGATTAAACACGAGATCTCAAAAACTATTGTACGTATAAAGCTATAATTTAGCAAGTAGGTAGTTGATAGTTAAGAGATGTCAGCTAAGAAAGGATATTTGGAAATTATAGGGGTTTGAAGTTTGTATAAAAGTCCTATGCTTTTTAATTTAGAAACACGAAAATAGGATTTTGACATTTGCCTGCAGCTTAAAACCTCAATCTCACGGGAAATCAGTAATTCTACGCATACGAAGTCGCGGGCAACTGCTAGTATTTTATAATTAACATTTTAATATTATAAAATACACGATTTTATTTCGCAACAAGTAATTTCCGAAGTAGGTAAATCATCCGATTAACGAATGATTAGTAACTGCCTTACTCTTGACGTGCTCCACAAGAATACAGGTGGTGTAGATGTAAAACTAAACATACATACGAACAGCTGCATACTAATACATAAGCCATATAACAAGAAACAATAGGTACTAAATAACAAATATAAAGCGTAAATAAACCAACATACCGTAAACAGTTAAATATGAGATACTTGAATATGATTGGTTGTATATTTAGAACTAGCTACGACATGCGTGCCGCAACGCGTGCGCTGTTGCAATATAAAGTTGGAGGTCCTGGTTTCGATTCCCGACTCGTTTTTGGTCTTGCCGGAGGCTTCGGTCGTGGCTAGTTAACATCCTAGCGACCAAGTGCCGCGTTCCAGCACGATGTCGCATAGAAACCAATTACGAGTATGGGCTCACCATACAGCTAAAAGTTTAGTTTGCTACCATCACAGACTGCATCATCACTTACGAAAATAAAACTGCGCCGCGCATTTTCTGCCGCGTTAGATAATATGCCTGAGCGAGATGTTATTCATTCAGTAATCTTCCTCAATTCACGGATCTACCCCGAAAATAGTTTTCTGATCTAAATCTGGTAATAATTATACGATTCCGATTTTGATTCCCCGGTAAGGACAATAATTATCAATTAATTGGGGTCAAAAAGACTTTGGCCTCTCTAAAACGGAAGTTTGATGTGGCACAGGTCTGCTGTATCTAACAGCGAGGCCCGTGCGTACTTGGAGGAAACTTTCCCCCGACACGAGCCCATGGACGTCCAATGAAGGCACCGGTAGTTTATTGAGAGATCCTGAAGCTGTCTAACATGTGCTGACGTATAAGCGAAGTCGGTTTTCCAACCTAATAAGTCAGACATTTTGTTTCAGCATCCCCTCACAATTTAAAAATGGCGTGGCTTTAGAGACAATGCGATTTGCTTGTATTTTTTTCTCATCACACGTAATGTTTCTACTTACGGCAAGTAGTAGTCCCATTTGGCTGTTCGGCCTCTTGCCTTTCGGGTAGAAGTAGTGGGCGAGGGTCACCAGCGGGTCGTTGTAACTGAAATACACCAAACACATCATTATTAGCATTAAAACTTCTTTCTGTCAAAGACAAGGTAATACCATTCTCATTTACATAGGCCGATGGCCTTATATAATTTATTAAATTAAAATGGATTATGCATTTTAAATTCTAAATTTTTAATATTAGCTCCAAATGTAGATATAACATAAAAGTATATGAAAACAACGTGTCATCTTAGTTCAAATGTGTCCTCATGATGGAACTTTAAATAGTAGGTCGAAACTGTACTGTTTTCTAAAAGATGAAGGTCTACGGTCGGACATTAATTTCGACGTAAATGGTATATGGATTCTTGTGTAATGCTGTGGAAGCGGTGATAGCCTAGTGGTTAGGGCGTCAGCCTCCTTATCAGAGGTCGGCGGTTTGCACCTCTAGCGATTCGGAGTTATGTGCGTTTTAAAAAATTTAAAATATCACTTGCTTTAACGGTGAAGGAAAACATCGTGAGGAAACCTGCACGCCTGAGAGTTCTCCATAATGTTCTCAAGGGCATGTGAAGTCTGCCAATCCGCACATGGCCAGCGTGGTGGACGATGGCCAAACCCTTCCCATATTGAGAGGAGACCAGCGCTCTGTAGTGAGCCGGTAATGGGTTGTTCATGATGATGGTGTAATGCTGTAGAGTTGTGGGTTTAAATTTGGCTGGTTCCGTCTAGTCTTGTCCGGTGTTCGCTGATTAAAGCAAATCATATGTCATTTAGTCCCAAAAGGTAATGCTGCAATCTGATAAGGTGCAGTCGATAACGAAGCCTCACCCAAAGACAAGTTCCTCCGCGGTGACGTGCACGAACGGCTTGGCGCGCTCGCGGTACGTCATGGCCAGCCCGGAGACCAGTAGGTTGAACAGCCAGCCCGCCAGGTTGGGCGAAAACGAGGTCACCGTCTGCAACCAAACCGCTGGCACATTTAACTTTGAACGAAAACACCAAGACCAGTGTATACAATATGTAAATAAAGAATAATTTATACTTAAAATAATCGCTATATTTTGTGTATAATCATGTCATATTTAATTCTTTTACTAAACAATAATTGCAAATACAGGCAAATGTCAAACTGCATTAAATTAAAAAACATAGAGGACTTTCATACAAACTTCAAACCCCTATTTTCCCTCCTTCGGGGTAGATTTGGATGAAAAAAATTCCAACTTAAAATTTCCAAATACTTAAGCCCTAAAAGAAAGCGATTTTCAAAATTTCAAGCTTGTAGACTTCATAATAAAAAAATAAGCAAAAACTATCATCCCCTATTTTACCATCCTTAACAGGTAAAAAAAAAATTAAAAAAAATTTGATGCACATGTTTTTTATTTATTATTATTAATCTTAATGCAAATTTTTGTGTCTCTAACTCTAAAAACAAAGAAATTTCATACAAACTTCCAACCCCTATCTTACCCCCTTAGGGGTGGAATTTCCAAATATCCTTTTTTAGCTGACATCTCTTAACTATAATCTATCTACTTGCTAAATTATAGCTTTATACGTGCAATAGTTTTTGAGATCTCGTGATTAATCAGTATGTATGTAATTATGTAAGTGACCTTTCGCTTTTATATATACACTAGTTTCGATGTTCCACATGCCAAGCATTCAGCGACTTCTCAGTTCTTAAATCTCAAACACTTCGTATCGAAATGACAACTAAGAAACTGACAATAGCTATATCAAGAGATAACGTTTAGTGATTTAGTTACACCTATCTTATAGACTTCCAAATTTTATTTCCGTATATCGACAGCTAAAATACCAATATCCGTTACGTGAGTTAACTGTGACGCATCTGTGTCACATAGCTAATTTCCGATCTTCAGCTCTTGTGACATTCCCCTTATTTAATCTACTTTATTGCAATATTTATAAAGGACATAACAAACATGAAAATAATAAAACAAACCGCATTTGGCGACCTTATCACTAACAGCGATGTCTTCCAGGCAACCATTTCTTCGGAGCCAATGAGTTAAAAGTTATACGAGAAGTTGCAATAGTTAAATATACTACATGCTACTGAATACAGTGTAAACTCCATGTAACGTCACTCGATTTAACGACAAACTCCCTAAAGCGTTGAAATCACTCGTCTTTGATTAATTTAGCTTGTTTTCCATATAGAATTACACACATTCTCAATACCGACAACCATTGAGTAAAAAAAGTACCTTTTAAGTTGCCAAAATGAGTGAAAATCGCGCATATGTGTTCTCTTGCCGCTTTATTATCCTAGCCCGTAATAAACTCGACTGTCGGCACCATGCAAACCAAACTTTCTAAGAAATTCGTTCTTTTGTTTACAATTTGGGATTACACGTGTGGACTTTTGTTGACCGTGATTAATACGTAGAAGTTATGGATTTATACGTTAGGTACATGGTTCTTGTTATCGTGGAAGACGAGAAGGAAGCGGTGATAGCCTAGTGGTTAGTGCGTCAGCCTCCTAATCAGAGGTCGGCGGTTCGAATCCGGGCACGCACCTCTAACTTTACGGTGTTATGTGCGTTTTTCAATAATTAAAATATCACTTGCTTCAACGGTGAAGGAAAACATCGTGAGGAAACCTGCACGCCTGAGAGTTCTCCATAATGTTCTCAAAGGCGTGTGAAGTCTGCCGCACATGGCCAGCGTGGTGGACTATGGCCAAACCCTTCTCATATTGAGGGGAGACCCGTGCTCCCTAGTGAGCCGGTAATGGGTTGATCATGATGATGATGAGAAGGAAGCTTCCTCAAGCATTAAAGAAACTCTAGAAGCGCAAAATTATTGGAAAATTACCCTTTAAATTACAATTACTCAATATCGCAATATGTGAATAAAATAAGTTAAAAATATAACAAAATTACTAGTGGAGCAAAAGACGCCAGGTAAAAATAAGAGAATACACGAAATAACGTTCAAATAAGATTTTTTTTTTAGCTTTAGATTGAAATAAACTTTTTCTTTTCATAATTCTGATTTTTCTTCTTTCCATTTAACGCCATTAAATACAGTGTCGTTGTCCTTTTAGTGTCGTTATATAGAGTTTTAGTGCATATAAAATAATAAAAATACAAATAATACTCATGTAAAATATATATATGAGAATAAAATATACAAACAAATATACGTCTTAAACTCGTATGTCCTTTTCTTAATAAATAATTACAGCGACAAATAATGTTGCGGGCTTTAAATATCGCCAATGATTGCGAGCGCCGAACATGGTCAGGGAGACCATTCCAGGATTCACTTGAGTAACACAGGTGAATCCTTGTATGCTCTCTGGAATCGCTGGAATGTTCACGTGACCCACATCAATAGACCTTGGATGGTCATTGATGTTGGAGCGTTTGGTTAGTACAACCCCGTCCGCGCGGGGTAGTGCACAAGTGCGATACCTACTAACCAGGAGCGGAATGTTGGGCACCACCAGCTTCTGCGTCTTGTCCACCGACAGCTCGGGCACGAAGCGCAGGATCTTGTTGTGCTGGTAGGACACCGTGTCGTTGTCGTGGAACTTTATGTTTACCTTCTCCATGTCTTCTCTGCGAACGAATCGAAATATCAATACAGACATGTAAACTCATTGATCTATTATTTAAATCTTCTTTAAATATTTGACGACCTCCGTGGCGCAGTGCGCGCGCTGTCGCATTATAAAGTTGGAGGTCCTGGGTTCGATTCCCGGCTCGAGTCTGGTCTGGTGGGAGGCCTTGGCTGTCGCTAGTTACCACCCTACCGACAAAGACGTGTCGCTAAGCGATTTAGCGTTCCGGCACGATGTCGCGTAGAAACCAATTAGGAGTGTGGGTTTACCATGCCCTATCAGGTATAGCCCGCTACCATCTTAGACTGCATCTTCACTTACCACCAGGTGAGATAGCCGTCAAGGGCTAACTTGTAGTGTGTAAAAAAAAAAATACTTGATAAGTACTTGATAAGCAGTCCGTTGCAAAATGTGGGCAGGTGTGTGGTTATTCATAATTCATACGTACGAGTATTTTCCCGGCTCAAATCTGGTCTGGTGGGAGCCTTCGGCCGTTGCTAGTTACCAACCTACCGATTAAGACGCGTCCCAAGTGTATGGGTTTACCATACTCCTAACAGGTTAGCCCTTTACCATCTTAGACTGCATCATCACTTATACTAGATGAGATTGCCGTCAAGGGCTAACTTGTAGTGGATAAAAAAAAAGTTGAGAAATTTGCTATACCGAGCCATTGGATTTAGAGCTTTGATGATGATGATCTAGATATATGATGATGGTATACCTATCTAGATCATAAGCTTTATATCTTATAGAACAATCCAATTACGAAATAAAGGATTATATAAACTATAAAAAAGCTTGGTTATGAATTGCTCTTACTTCATAGGTACAATTTATTATTGATTATGTGATAACAAAAAAAAACTCCGGCTAAGTTTGTTGTGGGCTTCTTGTTAGGCCTGGTTGTAGTTCTAAGTTGGCGAGTGTAGTTATCACCATCACTTGAAGAATACAAATAATGAAAAATGTGATATATAGGTATGAACGATTCATAGATGCCTGTTACATTAATAAAGCTATTTTGATTTGATATATAGTCAGTTTTATTGTTTTGCGGACATTATGCACAGACGTTTACAATAAGTAAAGTTAATAGACAATATCTGCATGAGTGAATACATATTATTCAAGGACTCCTTTTAACGACTACACATATTATATACTAGTCTTAGATTAAGGGTTGCCCGTTCCCTTTCTCAGCATACAAATCTAGGCTTAACGGCGTAAAGTTCATTGATATTTCTCAATCCGACACCCCAACCCTCTCGTAGTTGCGGCTTCTTTTTACTCCCCCGACCTAAGCGCTCCTCTCCGAAAGAGGAGACCTAAACATATCCTTCATGACCCTGACGATCAGATGACTACTGACAACACACTCGTACCACCTACCACACAATCATACGCTACACACCGTCTTCGCCGGCGAAGACGAGGTCCCCGCTATCTTACGTCATCCGGACGTGGGCTCCATCCACGGCCTCGGAGACGTACGGACCACTCGCCGTCCGACCCCCGCGTTATCACAAACGTCGCCTAAGCCGAGGTTCGGCCTCAAAGGAGGCGCCCTTAGGCAGTCGTTCCCTTAGTTTCTTCGAGCCCTAGGGCTCAAAATTTCTTCTGGCAGAGCTTATCGAGCGTAACCGAGCTTAACAGCCCGGTTACGCTGTGGCAACCAATAGGGTTTGTACAGCTAATAGACAGTCCGAAAAAAAAAATTGATATTTCAGGGTTATCCCTGAAATATCAATTTTTTTTTTAAAGCAGCCTATGTAATCCAAGGTATAATCTATCTTCACTTTAAATTACAGCCAAAATAGTTCAGTACTTCCCGCGAAGGAGTAATGAACATACACACATACAAATATTAACATTACATAAAAACATTCGCATTTATAATAGTAGTGTGATTAATCAAAGGTGACGACATATTACAAATAATTATTTCTTGCCACGCAGGCCTTTGGTTTAAGAAGACGTCCACAGAACGCCACTTATTTTGCTTTGGTTTTAACAATATAATTGGTTAATTTTTAAGTCTCACTTAAGTATTTTTTATACCCACACAGGCACAATCGCAAATTGTATTTATTTGCCAGTTGATTGTCCAATTTTGTTAAACTTATTTATCACATTTAATAAGTGTTTCATATTATTTTAAAGATAAGTTAAACTCAAATCATTATCCAATTTATAACTGACAAAAAATACTCAACTACCTGTCTAAGCCCAATTCTATTTTTGTTGTATAATTTATATTTTTAATATCGAAAACTATTTCTATGTGCTTTTCTATTCTAAATTTATCTGTATTCTTAAATGTTATAATATGACTGTTTGTTTCCAGAATAATTAAATTAATAAATATTATTAATGCTGTTAGATTGCTAGTAAATAATTATTAATATGAATTTGATAGAAAACCCCGAAAAGAATCATCCAAATCGGCCAAAATACGAAATCTCGGAAAGTATCTTTACGTCGGTTCATTATTTTTAGTAAGTAAGTAAAAAATGGAAAGCTCGCGCGATCTACCTTTCTGTTTCTCGTGCCATGTCGAGAGACCACTGTTGTAATAATTAGCGTAATCACAAATATCTGCCGCCTATTTACACGAGAAAGTTAAGAGAGCGAATAAGAAAACTAATGGAGTTGCTTTCGACATCGATTTTGTTTGTAAATATCATTCGTAATTCATAATAGAATAATGAAAAATCAATAAACAGCAAGTATAATTTGCTATATTCCGCCGACAACCGGGCGATTTGTATAATATAACACCACACAAAATCTTCCACTAGAACCAATTATAATTTTCATAAGCGCGAAAAGTAAAGAAAAGCATTTTCTTTTCGCGCTTGTGAAGTCAACCCCTCCTGAGGATGATCCGGTGTCGGGTCGAAACGTGCGTTGAGGTTATAGTGTAGGATTTTGTGTGGTGTTATATTATACTAATCTCCCGGTTGTCGGCAGAATATAGCAAATTATACTTGCTGTTTATTGTTTATCATGGACTTCCGCAAAGTAACGCCTGCTTCTATTCATGAAATGAAAAATCAATCAGGTCCCAACGTGAAATTAGCTAATTGTTTTTATCTTAATTAAATTAATATTTTATTTAATATTTGGTTGGATCCTTTGACCTAGTTGCCATCCTACCGACACAGATGGTTAAGCGTTACTGCAACACGATTTAGTTGCCGATTGGGGGATTGATGCCCCTATTAAGTCAGCGCTCTATCATGGCTATTCGAGGATTTAATATGTTCGGATTGGCAGACTTAACACGCCTTTGAGAACATTATGGAGAACTCTCAGGCGTGCAAGTGATATTTTTAATTTTTTTAAAACGCACATAACTCTGAAAAGTTAGAGGTGCGTGCCCGGATTCGAACCGCCGACCTCTGATTAGGAGGCTGACGCCCTAACCACTAGGCTATCACCGCTTAACTAATTTAATTACTGCACACTAGACGTAAAATAAATGCTAGAAAGACACAAACATAAAAAGTATTTTAAATCAAAAGCGTTAGTTGCATTGTTACGCGCGCACATAAAAATCAAAAGAGCTATTTTTAACGAAATAATATTTATTAACAATCACATTACAGTTATACCTAACAATTTAATTTTGGACATAATCACCAAGTTTCTATTTTAGGAAGCTAGGTTTCAGTAAATTATAGACAATTGTAATAATTAGTGCTATTGTCTTCGTCTCGCTGCCTGAGCTCCACGAGATCTTGGCTCCGCCGGCCTCGGGGGTCTACACCTTTTGTGATTAGATACTACGTAAATTACACAACATAGGTATTTAATATATTTCAATTACTTTTATCGCGCGTTGTGAAACGCGTTTGGGGGCTAGACGGAAAAAATTCTTACGAAAAGTTGTCACGACACTTTTTGTTATTGTAAGCTGTGCGGCGTCGCATGTTTCTCTGTCTGTCTCTCTCTCTCTTATAGAAAGCAAGCCAGATATTTTCATTTCTATTTCGCATTGAACAGTGTGGTGTCGCGACGATTATTTTTGTTGAGTGTATACAGGTTTTTTGTAAATAATAAATAATAATGAATCCTGACAGTGTTTCTGCACAAGTTCCGGATATTGCTGATGGAGTACAAAATTGAGCCTACTGATTAAGTTTATAAACCATTATATTTGATAATAACAAAAAAAAATTATTATAACTTAAATAAAATAAAATTTTATTACAATTCGTTTACTAATTAATCGAAAGGAACTTCGTTCCATCCGGGTGTCCCTTGACACCTTTCAAGTTTTTTTTAATTGTTGAATAGGGTGGAATGCCATTCCAAATCAAGGTTTTCAACTTTTTTTAGATAACTGGAAAATATAATTTTCTCTCATGTCAAGTCAAGTCATGTTTCAGTTTTTTTTTAAGCTGTTTTTTAAGCCTAGTGGTTAGGACGTAGGCCTGCTAATCAGAGGACGGGGGCTCGATCTCAAGCACGCACCTCCAACTATTATGTGCGTTTTTAAACAATTAAAATATCACTTGTTTTAACGGTGAAGAAAAACATCGTGAGGAAGAATCACGCCTGAGAGTTCTCCGCAATGTTCTCAAAGCCAATCTGCACATGGCCAGCGTGGTGGACTATGGCCGAACCCTTCTCATATTGAGAGGAGACCCGTGCTCTGTAGTGACCCGGCAATGGGTTGATTACGATGATGGCGATTTTATTTTTAGATAAGCGCTTGGCTGCAATCTCACTTAATTAAGTTGTGATGCAGTCTGAGAAGGAGCGCGTTTGTCTAGTATATAATGTATTATCTATAAGGGTGCCTATTTATTCCTGATTTGAAGGTTTTAAAGGCTGTATTCAAAACGCATGAACGCAGGGCTTCCCAAATCTTCGCAGTCAGTTTTAAAATCAAGGCACGAAGTGTTTCGTACGTGTCTATGAGATATTAACTGCAAAGGGGTGTTGATCTTTAATTTGTCATTGTCGCGGTTCTATGGTAAAAGGTTGAGAGGTCTTTACCTATAGACGAAAGGTCCGACTTCGTTCAGCTTCGGCTTTTCCCCGTGCTCGAGGAACCCCTGCGGGTTGGTCACGTTGAAGATGTACACCTTGGTGAGCCGGATGACGCCCGGCCGCTGCCAGTAGCTGTAGCTCAAGGATCCGTTCCACAGCTTCAGCTCCTGGGAGTTCAATCATTTTATGCAAAAACTTTCACACAAAAAATCATGGTACAAAAATTTAATCCGTCGGCGGATAATTGACACTTGACAGATGTTAAGACACAAAAGACGCCTTTTGATCAGAGTCTTGATTTTTTACGACCTTCGTGGCGCGTGCACTGTTGTATTGCAAAGTTAGTGGTCCTGGGTTCGATTTCCGGCTCGGGTCTGGTCTGGTGGTAGGTTCGGCCGTGGCTACAGACGAATTAGCCAAGCGATTTAGTATTCATTATGGCACGATGTCGTGTAGAAACAAATTACTATGATAAATCAATACTCATAATTTTATTAGGAGTATGCCCCTAACAGGTTAGCCCGCTATCATCTTAGACCGCATCATCAGGTGAGATTGCCGTCAAGGGCTAACCTGTAGTGTATAAAAAACGCTGAACTCAAACTTAAACGCCGCTAAGCACGAAGATTGTAACATAGTAGTGAGTTTACTGGTGAACATTCTTAAACATAAAACTAAAGCTATGTTGGTTTCAAACGCGCACTCGTCTAAAAAAAAATTTAAACAATACGACATTATACTTAAAAGTATTAATAACAATTATTACTGAAAACAAATTAAAAATGAATATAAATTATATTATTTACAAATGTATTCACAAAACCGTGCAAAAACGAGGCAATTGTCTACCTTTTTTGACATTGTGCATCATAGCAGCAAAAACGTTTCAAGTCATTATTTATATATTAACTATTCTCATGTACATGCTAATTCTACCAATGATTTGATAGAAAAATCTAGGCAGGTCTAACATAACGATAACTATATTAGCTGTAATTAACAAAATAGTGGAAAAAGTAGGGGTTGGATTGGTTCCTAGAATGGTACATTATAAAGACAGACACACAGCATGGATTCAGGACGATCTCCGTGGCGCAGTTCGCGCGCTGTCACATTATAAAATTTGAGGTACTGGGTTCGATTCCCGGCTCGACTCAGTTCTGGTGGGCCGTGGCTAGTTACCACCCTACCGACAAAGACGTGCCGCAAAGCGATTTAGCTTACGTCGCGATGTCGCGTAGAAACTAATTAGGAGTGTAGCTTTACCATACCCCTAACAGGTTAGCTCGCTACCATCCTAGACTGCATCATCACTTACCATCAGGTGAGATTGCTGTCAAGGGCTCACTTGTACTGGATAAGAAATAGGAAAAAGGCATGTATATATATTCTCCACATAACAGACCATCTAAGACGGTTCCGTAGATGTAGGTATAGTAGGTCACATTTACAGATGTCTACACCGGAATAAATTTACAGATGTCTACTCCTATCCGTCAACCGATTCAATATGTTGCCAATTATAAGTCCTTAGGCTTACACATTGATACAAGTTTTAATTTGAAAGTTCATGTGGGAGTAGTTTGCAACAACCTAAGATAGGTTTTAGGCAAATTGTACCACCTTGATCGTGTACTAAATAAACATACCGAATTAATTGTCCATTACGCGCTTGCAAATTCAGTCATCAATAGCGGCCATTTAACTTTTAATACCTTAAAATGTGTGGTAGGGAAAAAAGAGAATGCAAAAAACACAGGTAATTATGAAAATATATTTAAAGACAAATAATACCAGTCGCCAGTAAAGTTAATTATTTCATAGCCAAAATAAATATAAATAGGCTAAAAAGCTGTGGGAGAACAAAAGAAATAATAGTAAAAAAAGATTCGTTGTACCCAAGGCAACCCACTACTACGGTAAAGGACAAGTTGATATTTAGTACGAGATAGAAAGGATGGGGAAGAAGGCAAGGTCAGTGAGCGAGTCCTGAAAAAAAAAGCAATGATCATGCCATAATAATAATACTCTTTGTTACACACAACAAATACAAAAAAAAAACAAAAATAAAAAATAAAAGACAAAAACGGTGTAAGGGCGGCCTTATCACTGAAAGTGATCTCTTCCAGGCAACCGCTATTTACAGGAAACATTTTACAATATCACAGTGGTTGATGTACAAATAAGAGCACGAATAAAGATAAACTTATATAAAATTACATACTAGGAATACACACTAATTTACTTAAATAGCAATAATTAACCTAACTGATTAATTAAAAATATTTGTTACCGATTTCTTTTTAGTTAACACAAATAAGAGTAATAATTGAATGAAATCTGCAACTTCAAGTTAATTTGTACAGTTTTTGTGTAGTTTTTAGATTAGTATGTTTTTATTATATAGTATAATTAATATTAGCGTAAGTACCACCCTACCGACAAAGACGTGTCACCAAGTGATTCAGCGTTCCGGCACGATGTGGCGTAGAAACCAATTAGGAGTATGGGTTAACCATATGCATAACAGGTGAGCCCGCTACCTTATTACCATCATCACTTACTGTCAGATGCCGTCAAGGTTTAATTTGTAGTGTATAATAATATAGTAATAATGTTCAAGACCAAGTTTACCTTAAATATAATGTAATCCAGCCACGGCACGAACGACAGGATCACGCCGAGAGCCACCGTGGCGATACTGAATGTGATGACTGCCAGCCGACCTGCGACAAACAGACAAACATACTTTTATTTAAGTATTCTGTAATAGGTTAATTCACACATTTTTCGAGTACACCCTACCCTTCTCATTACTATGCCCTTAACTATGTTTTAACTCGGCAAGCTTGAAGGCTGATAGTCACTTTTGAAGCCTCTTCCCACATTGTTATGGGATGAGATTTTTTTAAATTCACATCGTGGTCAACGAGCAGACGGGTCACCAGATGTTAAGGCTGAACCCATGCTCCTTATCGGTCTCTATCCGGCATCATATTAGAACACCGAATAGCTTAACGGTATGTCTGCCAGTAGCCGCGATCAAGCTGAGAATTGAACCCAGCACCTCCCACTACGAAAATAAACCAGGAAATTAAATGTACCCTATTGGGAACCGAGATTCGAACCCAGAAGCGCCAAAATCCTAAAAGAAAAAACAATACAAATATATTTTCCTGTCCCGAAAACGAATGCAGGAGGGTTCAGTAAATTTAAGTGCTCGTTTAATAAAATCGACTGCGATGATAACTACAATAATGATTCAATTAAATTAATCATCCGAGATTATCAAGTTAACGGCGATGAGGCAATAAACAAGCACTAGATTTTCTTAGGCCATTAGTGTCTCGAGTTATTGCCTGACGATTACACGTAGATTGATAGCCTGCGCGGTCAAATTATTCGTTCCTAAAATAAACTACACGTGCCATTTTTTTTTTCGGAGTGTCTATTAGCTGTACAAACCCTATTGGTTGCCACAGCGTAACCGGGCTGTTTGGCGAGCTTTGGAAAGAAGCTCTGCCAGAAGAAATTTTGAGCCCAAGGGCTCGCACGTGCCATTACTACATCTGTCATAGTTCACACCTTCGATCAATATCAACTACTAAATGTTCTGCTAATATATATGAGCAAAATAGAGTTTGAGAAAAATAAGTTTTTCTTTGAGAATTCGTAACGAATTATATTTGACGACCTCCGTGGCGCAGTGCGTGCGCTGTAGAATTATAAAGTTGGAGGTCCTGGGTTCGATTCCCGGCTCGAGTCTGGTCTGGTGGGAGGCTTCGGCCGTGGCTAGTTACCACCCTACCGACAAAGACGTGTCGCCAAGCGATTTAGCGTTAAAAAAAAAAACGTATGCTAGAAGAAAATCGAAAAATAGTAAGATTTCGCACTTTAACCATCCGTAAAAGAAAAAGAAAAAACGTTTTTACGTCATAATTTTAACACAATAACTAGTATTGTTATAGACGTAATTATTTTAGCTGTGTTATTAGAAAATTTTAAACTTAATTTTTTAAATTTATTTACTGTAGTAACACTTTGCTTTAAAGGTGAAGAAAAATATCGCGAAGTAACCTGCACGCCTGAAACTTCTCCTTATAATGTTCTCAACTTCACACTTGGCCTACGTGGTGGCCTACGTCACAGCCTATCTCACTCCGAGATAGACCCGTGTCCTCTATTTTAATAATGATAATGATGTTGCTGACTCACAACAGAGCACGGGTCTCCTCTTCTCATGAGAAAGGTTTGACCATAGTCCACCACGCTGGCCACTGCGGATTGGTAGACTTCACACGCCTTTGAGAGCATTGTGGAGAACTCTCAGGCGTGTAGGTTTCCTTACGATGTTTTTCTTCATTCTTGAAGCAAGTGATATTTAATTGATGCGTGCCCGGGATCGAACCCATGACCACTGGTTAGGAGTCGGACGTCCTGACCACTAGGCTATACCTAAATACTTGTATTTGTATTTCATGGGACGAAGAGCCTTGCCAACAACCGAGCATCAAATTCAGGACCTCGTGATGCGCATTAGAGCTCGGTTATACAATCCGAAACGGCACGACCCACGAGCATTAAGATAAAGCTAATTTATTACATTTTTTGCAGTCGCAGTGGGAGAATAATACATAATTTATCTATAAATACTAAATCCGTGAGAAAATATTTATTACTTAACACGTAAAAAATGGGTTACTGCCCGTACCTTAGTCTTCCAACAGCGGGTAATCATAATCATTCAAACAGGCGTGCCTTTTTATAGACATTTAAACATGAGGTCTGATGATGATTAGGAGGAAAACCAAAGGCGAGCGACCGAAAATAACTCGCAATCAATGCAATTTAAGAAACCATGTAATTTTCGATCATTAGAACTGTTCTATTATTAAAGTTGGCATAACAATATTATTAAAGCGTTTTTACATTTTTAAATAATAATAGGTAGTTATTGATGGACGTATCGAAAAAAATAATTCTATAAATGTTACGGACGGGACCGTTTGTTCTATACCTGATTGTATTTTATGTACATAAAGGCGCAGATTCTGATATACACATCATCATCATCATGATCAACCTCTCAACATAAGAAGGGTTTGGCCATAGTCCACCACGCTGGTCATGTGCGGATTAGCCGACTTCTTACGCCTTTGAGAACATTATTGAGAACTCTCAGGTGTGCAGGTTTCCTGACAAAATTTTCCTTCAGCGTAGAAGCAAGTGATATTTTAATTGATATTAGCTTGAAACGCACATAATTTCGAAAAGTTAGAGGTTCGTGCCCGGGATGGAACCCCCGACCTCTGGTAAGGAGGTCAGATTAACATAAAGATAAAAAAGAATTGCCGTCCTTTTCACACAGTATTACAATAGCAGGCCAAAGAATTTTTATAATTTTTCTGAATTAAAATTTTTTTTTCTTGAAAAAGTGGAATATTCTGTTTTGAAATACAGAAAAGGTTAATATTTTTTCCTGTATTTTCCTCTTGAAATCACATTTATGCAAAATAGTTTAGATATGTCACATCTATTCATCATTAAACGGGCTTGTATTATTGGTATCTACTACTTAGGTATACCTTATTATTTGTCCTTTATATCTATCCTTGTAAAGGATTACGTAAATGATAAACAAGCATGGGTGTGAAATATTGCTCTAATAAGATAGCTCTTAATATAATTTTAAGTGGCATGTTAGATGGTGATAACAAAAAGAAAATTTACCTGGCTAAGTTTGTTGTGGGCTTCTTCTTAGACCGGGGCGCGTTTGCAACCCTCATAGCTTTAGTTTTAAGTTTACGAATGTAGTTATCACCATCAAATCACTACTTTGTAAATTATTGACGCGTCAAAAGCGCCTTTTAAAGGACTATTTGAATAAAGATTATTTGAATTTGAATTTTGAGTTTGAATTAATACCAGCCCGTGGCTTCTACCGCGCGTACTGGAGGTGCATAATCCCCTAATTAAATTATAAATACAGGCACACTGTTTTGGGACAAATATAACGCGTCACTTTCTACCCTGTACACTACATTAAAAAAAGTCAACCAACAATTTTGTTCATGCATCATGCGTGTGATCATAACTACCAGCGATATCTTAAAACTAAAGCTAGGAGGGTTCCAAACGCGCCCAGGGCTAAGAAGTCCACAACAAGTGTTATCAACATCTCACATAATCTATACAAATAAATAAAATTGGAGTGTCTGTTTGTAATATTGAAATAACCGTTTTTTACTACATGCATATGAATATGTATACGGTACATACACCAAAATAACAATTTTTACAATTTTTGTCTGTCTGTCTGTTTGTTCCGGCTAATCTCTGAAATGGCTGGACTGATTTTTACGGGCCTTTTATTAACAGGTAGCTGATGTAATAAAGAGTAACTTAGGTTACTTTTATTTTAGAAAAAGTCTTTTATTTTAGTAAAATAAAGCAAACATTACTTTATATTTCTGCAATGTCCAAGTACTGTCCAGTACTACAATTCAGGTTCGTAATCTGTTGCTTCGTGATTGAAAACCAAACTAACACACTAGCTCGACGCAGATGAAGTCGCGGGCGTCAGCTAGTCTATTATAAATTCTAATTAGCAATGAAGTTAGAGCAATTCACACCCAAGCTTTTTTATCGTTTATATTATCCGTAATATCATAATAGGATTATTCTAGAAGCTAACGCTGTATAACTTTGTTTTGATTGTAATAGTTAACGCACTACGGATCTAATATTATAATGAATTCGTCTAGCTATTTTATAGTACGTCATTTATGTTGTAAACACCTTCTAAAAATTAATTGTTTTAATTAAAGAAAACAGACGTAGTAAGGTAAGTTCCCACTACGTCTTTCATATACGTATTATAGGTAATACGTACGTATTTAATTATATATAAAATACATCATAGTATTGACCTATGAATCTAAATTTGATGTATAAATTACGGATTAAATTCTTGCCACATACAAATTGGTTTAAGATGTTTTAGGTTTTATAGATTATAATTATTATCTCTCTAATAATAACTGATAATAATCGATATGTAAATCGCTTTTTTCCGTGACTTCGTTCTGCGTTTGTTTCGTTTTTTTTTTAATCTCGCGTAAACTATTTTTTATCTAATATCGTAATTCTTTCATAAAATTTACTGTTGCAATTCTATGAAATTCAAGCATCGCAGATTCTATGCCTGTATGAGTTAAAATATGATATTTTTAATCTTATGTATAGTATAAACTCTTAATTTTACATTTGCAGTACGTTATTTCGGCGTCTAGTTAATCTAAAATTCAAATTTGTAAGGGAGTTTACATGTTTATAGCTCATGTTATGCTTAATAACATTACGTTCCGACTCTCAGCTAATGGGGCGAGAACTTCTAATGTAAAACATCGTAAGTCATACCTAATTATTCTGTTGTGGTGAAACACAATTTGTGTTCACTGATGAAAAGGTTTAATTATCTCGCCTTTATAAACCCTATGTCATCTGCTAATGGTTGTTATTTTTAACAACACAGATGTCTTTCATGATCCGGCATCATTAAATCGCGTTGACGTCTGTGCTCATGACTGCGTGACGGCATAGACAATATTCCACGTACCTGGGTACTTCACCGTGACACCTGACCGCGTGTTATTGCAGCCACAGAATGACCGGTCACGCGTTTAGATTCCATTTAATCTTTATTACCGGTATTTTACAGTAAATCAAAGCGTCGCTTACAATAATCATATGTGTCATATGTAGGGTTTATTTTAAATGTTATTTATATTTTAAATATAAAGGTATATTTAATTGTTTAAAATATTTATTTCTTATTATTTTAAATGACAGTAGGCCGATTCCTCCTGGATCTAGGGGCAAGAATCTCCGGGTGGGTGGATTTAACTGTCAAATGACCCAAGCTTTTCATATTACGGACACCGATACATTGAACATAATGACCTACAACGTTCGCACCCTACGTACCGAAGAGCGATTAGTAGAGTTAGAAAACGCACTTGAAAATGTCAACTGGGATGTTATTGGTCTTTCAGAGGTAAGACGGGACGGAGAAAACACTTTTGAAAGAGACCAGTCAATATTTTTTCATTTTGGAGTAAGTGGAAGCAAACATGGTGTAGGATTTTTAGTTTACAAGCGATGGAAGCATAATATCTTAGAATTTGTTGCACTATCAGAACGAATAGCTATATTAAGATTACAAATAAATTTTAAACAAGTTCTTACAATTATACAAGTTTACGCTCCAACATCCTCTTATACAGATGCAGAAGTAGAAGATTTTTACGATCAACTCGATAACGCTTATGATCAACATAAGGGAACTTGGAATCTCATCTTGGGTGATTTCAACGCAAAAGTTGGATCTAAACAAGACAACGACGATGGGAAAATTCTCGGACCTCATGGTTTTGGTTCCAGAAACGACCGGGGAAAACGCCTATTACAGTTTGCCTTTGGACAATCCCTTAATATAAGCAACAGTTTCTTCTACAAAAAACCACACCGGCGGTGGACGTGGCTGTCTCCAGACGGCATTACCAAAAATGAAATCGATTTTTGTCTATCCTCCCATAAAAATATCATAAAAAATATTGAAATATTAAATAATTTTAAATTCAACTCAGATCACAGAATATTGCGCGCTACAATAAAATTTGACTCAAAAATGCACAGAATGCACTTAATTAAGAATACAATACGACGAATAGATAAGATTTCACTTTTGGCCAATAAAGAAACATTTTGTTTGGAATTAAAAAACAGTTTTAGCCACCTAGAATCTACACTATGCGAAGAAGTAACTCAACAGTACAATAACATAATCAATAACATAAAAACAGCTAGCCAAAAAACTAAACCTCTTAAGAAAAAAGAAAGAAAACTGTCTAACGAAACCAAAAAGTTAATAGTAGAGAGGCAACAGTTAACCCGTAATACACCAGAATACACATCAAAAGATAAAACAGTCAAAAGATGTATACGAAAAGACATAAGAAATTCTAATACGAAAATAGTACAAACAGCTCTTGAGAAAAACACTTCTCTTAGGGCCGCCATTCAAGGTATACAGAGTAATAAAACTTCGATTAACGCGTTAAAAGATCATAAAGGTGTTAAGCAGACAAATAGGTCAAAGATTCTACAAATCAGTACCGAATTTTATAAGCGCCTCTATTCTGATTCCGATTATAAATTAATAATCCCAGTAGATACTACATTAAATCATGATATAAGCCCGATCGACATCGAACCTATTTCAAATTGCGAAGTCCGTCGTGCACTCTGTAGTATGAAATATGGTAGGGCTCCCGGAGAAGATGGAATAACTACAGAAGCATTAAGATTAGGTGAGACTGTATTACTTCCACATATAACAAAGTTGTTTAATTCTATTTTACATTCGGGTAATTTACCTGAGCAATTTTGTCACTCAAATATCATTTTACTGCACAAAAAAGGTGACAAAACAGATGTCGGTAATTATCGTCCCATCAGCCTTGTATCACATTTATATAAGACATTAATTAAAATAATAGAGTTTCGAATATCGGGTGAATTAGATAAAAACCAACCTGCTGAACAGGCTGGCTTCCGACGTGGCTTGTCTACCACTGATCATCTCCATACAATAAATCAATTAATTGAAAAACATGTAGAGTTCGACCTTCCACTTTATTTAGCATTCATAGATTACTCAAAGGCATTTGACAGTATAAAACACTCCAAAATTTTCGAAGCTTTACATAGCCAAGACATTCCATCACAATATATAAAAATACTACAGCAAATATATCACAAAAGCACAGCATCCATTAAAGTACATTCCACGGGGCAGACTTTCCACATCCAGAAAGGCGTAAAGCAAGGAGATCCACTCTCTCCCAAACTTTTTACTGCAGTTTTAGAGGAGGTGTTCAGGAAATTGTCAGTGAAATGGATGGGAAAGGGCATCGTCATGGGAGATAAAAGGCTTTCTAACCTTCGATTCGCAGACGATATAGTCCTTTTTGCTTCATCAGCCTCTGAGTTGGGGTCTATGATTGCTGAGCTCAACGAGGTAAGCGTGGAAGCCGGACTTGAGATGAATATGTTAAAGACCAAGCTCATGACAAACAGCACAAAGCGCAAGCTAGAAGTGGCAGGTGCGGGGATTGAATATGTTCATGAGTACTCATACTTAGGCCAAATAGTCTCTTTCCAGGCGAGACAAGACAAAGAAGTTGCAAGACGCTCCGAAAACGCCTGGAAGGGTTATTGGGCTATGAAAGACCTAATGAAGGGAAAACTTTCATTAACTTTAAAACGTAGGCTCATGGATGTGTGCATTCTCCCTATCCTCACATATGGTGCTCAAACTTGGTCTTTGACGTGCCATCAGAAGTCCGCACTCAGAGTTTGCCAGCGAGCAATGGAGCGTAGCATCCTGGGAGTAAAGCTGACAGATCGGATTAAAAACAGCATACTTCGCTCCAAGACTCATGTAACGGATGTGGGAGATAAAGCTGCCAAACTCAAATGGGACTGGGCTGGGCATGTTATGCGCATGTCCGACGAACTTTGGGCAAAGGCCGCTACACATTGGGTGCCACCAAAAACAAAAAGACGTCGAGGCAGGCCGAGGCGTCGTTGGCGTGACGAACTCGATGCCTATATGTCGGCTTGGCCCCAAATATCCCTACATAGAGACAAATGGAAGGAAGAAAGGGAGGCCTTTGCCCAACATTGGGACAGTACGGGCTGATAATAATATAATAATATTTATTTCAGGTTAGATTTCCTCCAACTATATAGTTGTTCTGTAATCCTCGGGTAGTAAGGCGCGCCCAATGTTCCTGGCGCGCCTCAATTTGGAGTTAGGGGGCCTCGATCATAGGCCCGCGGTGGTCTGCCTCGGCGGACGCCGCTGGTTGGGTTGCGGTCGTGTGCGCGGGTGTACCCGTGACCCAGCCACCAGGCGACGCGTAGGAACATCGCTGGGTTTTAGTGGGTATTCTGGTCGTCAGTCTGGCCGCCGGCGAGTCCAACATACCCCGTCGGCAGCGACGCAGTCTTGTCTGCGCCGCTTCCAGAGGGGATGCGTATACGCATTTCCCAGCGGAAAAAAAAATAGTTGTTCTAAGTATGTAGGATGCTATGGTAAACTCTTAAAGTACGCTCTTTTTATAATCATAACTTATTTTTATTAATAGCTTCTTTGTGATAATTTGAAGAATCATTTTCAAATACAGATCACGATTTATAATTCACGAGCCTTTTCAAAATTTGTTGAGATAGGGTTTTGGTAGAAAACATCTATGCGTTGGAAAACATCTAAACAGTGGGCGTATCAAAAAGTCCTAGATGATTTTTTCTTTAAATCAACAATCCTAAAATTTCTTTGTTTCTATATCATGCCATATTAATTTCCTTGCATAAACCATTTTCTGAAGCGTGTGTCCCGTCACGGGCAATTTTTTTCTTGTCCAGAGATTACAAGTATAAATCCAGAATAAGTTGTTTTGCGTTACTCAACGCTTGTTGTACCCCGCAGAGCACATTAAGATGTCGCAGATCATATTATTGTCGTAGCATTAGAATACGTCAGGACTGTAGCATGAAACGAGAGATTTCTTCATGAAAGAAAGATAAAATTTCTGGTGGGAGGCGTGACGTGTCAGTGAAAGACGTGTCACACGATGTCGCGTAGAAACCAAATAGGAGTATGGGTTTACCATACCAACTTGTGGAAAAAAAAGATAATTTTGGTGTTGAGGAGTTTGTTACCATATTTTCTGCGACCCGAAGACTTAGTTTTAGGCTAAAATCCTTAGAATCTTTGCTGAAACCTTACAGAGTGTACCGCGAGACAAATTTAGGTATGTTGGAAGGTTTTTTGAAGGTTTTAACGAGGTGAACCGTGTCATGACCTCTGAGCGTTTACCGAAACCAGGCGGTGGCGGGGGCGGTTGCGGCATAAGCGGGCTGGACGCTTAAAATCGGACGCCTCCCGGAATTGGAAGCGGGTTAAAATATAGTATTTTTATGACGCACCTATATAGATCTTTTCATAATAAGAAGCATTATCTGTCAAGTTAATTTATATTTATTCCTTCTATATTTTTACATTAGTATGTATATATCATAGAAATAATTTATTTATAATATTTTTTTAATAGTATGTAATTATTAGTATGTATGTATGTATAAGAGATCGCCTTTAGTGATAAGGTCGTCTTTGCTTTTATATTATGTATTTTTATTTTCTATCCACTTTTCGTTTGGTACAATATGCAATTAAGTAGTTTTAGTTTAGTTGTAGTTAGTCTGTCTGATAAATACTATGTGTTGTAAGTTGTGATAGCCTAGTGTAAGCTGTGTGTGTGTCCACTTACCACTAGGTTAGGACGTTCGCCTTCTAATCAGTGGTCGGGGGTTTGATCCTCTAGCTTTTCTGAGTCATGTGCGTTTTTTTAAGCGATTAAAATATCACTTGCTTCAACGGTGAAGGAAAACATAGTGAGGAAACCTGCATGCCTGAGAGTTCTCCATAATGTTCTCAAAGGCGTGAAGTCTACCAATCCGCACATGGCCAGCGTGGTGGACTATGGCCGAACCCTTCTTATATTGAGAGGAGACCCGTGCTCTGTAGTGATCCGGCAATGGGTTGATCATGATGATGATGACACATAGAAATCAAGCCTTCGGTTCTATTAGCTTTATGTAAAGATATAATAAGAGCAGGTCCATCGGCCCAGCTCAGCATCAGCTACAACGTTCACGCATTTTAACTGCTTCACATATACTCGTAGTTATGCCACGTGCCACATACAAGGTAAGGTAACTGACGTACCAGTTGATTACCTGCTCACTAATTCGTTGTTTAAGGTTACGTGGACAATGGAGTTAAGAAATTATAATCCCTTCATCTATTTCCTATTGTGTAACGATTTTGCTTTATGTCGTGGAAACATTTTATGGCACAATAAATAACTATCGCGAACGTGTAGACGGATCACATATTATGTTAAGTGATTCATCTTCATCATCATGATCAACCCATTACCGGCTCACTACAGAGCACGGGTCTCCTCTCAATATGAGAAGGGTTTTGCCATAGTCCACCACGCTGGCCATGTGCGGATTGGCAGACTACACACGCCTTTGAGAACATTATGGAGTACTCTCAGGCGTGCAGGTTTCTTCACGATGTTTTCCTTCACCGTTGAAGCAAGTGATATTTTAATTGTTTAAAAACGCACATAACTCCGAAAAGTTAGAGGTGCGTGTCCGGATTCGAACCGCCTCTGACGACCTCTGATTAGGAGGCTGACGCCCTAACCACTAGGTTATCACCGCTTACTTAAGTGATTACCGCTATCGATATATATTTATATTTTATACACGACACGTTAGCCCTTGACTGCATTTCACCTGATGGTAAGTGATGATGCGGTTTTAGATGGTAGTGGACTAACCTGTTAGGGGTGTGGTAAACCCATACTTCTAATTGGTTTCTACACGACATCGTGCCGAAACGCTAAATCGCTTGGCGACACGTCTTTGTCGGTAGGGTGTTAACTGGCCACGGCCAAAGCCTCCCATCAGACCAGACTCGAGCCGGGAATCGAACCCACGACCTCCAACTTTAAAATGCTACGGCGCACGCGCTACACCACGGAGATCGTCGATATACGGCTGAATCCATTCTCCTTATCGAATTTTACGATTCATTATAGCAGAACGCTAAATTGTTTGGGGCTATGTATTTGCCAGAAGGCTGGTGACTAGCCACGGCCGTAGCCTCCTACCAAACCAGACTCAAAGTGGAAAATTAAACCCGGGACCTACCAGCTTATAATGCTGCACGCTTCTGATTGGGAAACGCTCAATACAATGTAAGTACAGGTGTTTAAACAATATAATTGAGCATGCGACATTGTTTTTTGCTCAAAACTGAATGTGGAGCCAATTACATAAACATTATGTTCATGGAAACGATACAACCATTAAAAATGAATTTATTACTTTTTGCCCCCCACGCTTTGTGTAATATGAATATTGTTGCGTTATTAATATAAATCTTTTTTTTTTATTAAGTTAAGTTTATCAAGTTGTTACTTATTTGTTAAGTGATCACTGGTTGGTCTTGAAGGGAGCTGGGTACATCCATACGTACATACATACAACAGTTTTGGCTGTTGGCAAAACAAATAAAACTTATCTCTCATGACGCGTCTTCGCTCCGGACACATTCCATTGAACAAATTTGCTTACATGATGAAAAAAGTTAATTCGCCCAATTGTTGTGTTTGCAGTGTACAAGAGGGTGTCACGCGTGTTTTAATGGAATGTGCCCGAAATGAAGATTATAGGCGCCATAATTTTAACTACAATAAGGATCTTATTTGTATTGGATATTTCAATAGTGTGTTATCATATCCAGAGTCGGCTTCTGCAACTCAGATGTTGAAATTGGTTAGGATTGCCTTCGAGAACAGACATGTTCCTCGAGGACAGTCTTAACTTTTTTTATGTTATTTTTTGTGAACTTACAGAGAGGCATACTCGCTCAGCGACTAATCTCTTTAAATAAAGATTAAAATAAAAAAAGACAAAAAAAAAGTAGTTTATGGCGAATAACTGCCATATTAATAGCGAATTGTCTGGTGGGAGGCTTCGGCCGTGGCTAGTTACCAACCTACCGACAAAGACGTGTCGCCAAGCTATTTAGCGTTCCGGCACGATGTCGCGTAGAAACCGATTAGGAGTATGAGTTTACCAACAGGTTAGCCCGCTACCATCTTAGACTGCATCATCACTTACCATCAGGTGAGATGCAGTCAAGGGCTAACTTGTGGTGAATAAAAAAAAAAAAAGATTGCTGTCATTAAAACGTACTTACTTTAGTAGTAGTTAGGACATACTTTAGTTCGATGAAATAATATGCTACAACTCTTACCGCGTAGAAACCTTTTTTTTTTTTTTTTGTCGTGGTGGAAAAGCTTTATTGCTACCTCCGTCCCTTGGGCAGGAGTAGCCGCGTCGAAACCTAGCTTAGAAAATCACATAGTTAACTAGACACAGATTGTCACTGAAACTAAACCGCCGAATCATCATACGACGTCGGTGCGTCATATTTCATTTCAACGTGACATATCTTGCCTTTGATCTTTTCGAAATTGTCTGCTATGTAAAAAAATTGCAAACGCTAACAATTTTATTAGCACTTACTCGCCTAGAATTTAAAACAACAAGTAAACTCACTTCCGTGTATTATAATTGTGTACATTTGAGCTAGTTTTTTTTTGCGGACTGACTATTAGCTGTTCGAACCCTATTGGTTGCGACAGCGTAACCGGGCTGTTTCGGCGAGAAGCTCTGCCAGAAGAAATTTTGAGCCCTAAGAAACTCGAAGAAGCTAAGGAAACGTCTGTCTAAGGGCGCCTCCTGTGCGGCCGAACCTCGGCTTAGGTAACGTTTGGGGGGGGGGGGGACGGCCGTGAAGACGGTGTGTAGCGTATGATTGTGTGATAGGTGGTACGAGTATGTTGCCAGTAGTCATCTGATCGTCAGGGTCGTGAAGGATATGTTTAGGTCTTCTCTTTCGGAGAGGAGCGCTTAGGTCGGGCGAGTAAAAAGAAGCCGACACTACGAGAGGGTTGGAGTCGGATTGAAGCTAGTTATTGCTGTAATGCATACCTACTAGTATTGAAATATGCGACAGTGTGTTTTGTTTCATGCCTGCATTCGGCTCAACCAGACAAAATATAAAAAAAAACTTGAGAGGTGTCGAGGGACACCCGGATGGAACGAAGTTCCTTTCGATTAATTAGTGAAGGAATTGTAATAAAATTTTATTTTATTTAAGTTATAATAATATTTTTTTTATTATTAACAAATATAATGTTATATAAACTTAATCAGTAGGCTCAATTTTGTATTCCATCAGCAATATCCGGAACTTGTGCGGAAACACTGTGCACAGGATTCATTATTATTATTATTTTTTATTATTTATTATTTACAAAAAACCTGTATACACTCAACAAAAATAATCGTCGCGACACCACACTGTTCAATGCGAAATAGAAATGAAAATATCTGGCTTGCTTTCTATAAAAGAGAGAGAGAGACAGACAGAAAAACATGCGACGCCGCACAGCTTACAATAACAAAAAGTGTCGTGACAACTTTTCGTAAGAATTTTTTCCGTCTAGCCCCCTTTCACAACGCGCGTTAAGGAACTTCGTTCCAATAACCGTTTATAAAAAACCGTGTTAAACATTTCTTTTTCCGGATCAAGTTTACTTTTATATTAGTATTTGATATATATACACCACCTACTCCTTTCCTGCAATTGTGTTTTTTACGTGTTTCTTTGCTCGGAAGAGATCGCATTGAATTCTGTAGGCTGTGCTGTTTGTTTTATTTTTTTCTATATGTACTGGTGTGTGGTATATAATAAAAGCAGTTTAATTCATCTCGTATCTTTGTACAAAATGTCAATATCAACGAAAACGCATTTTTGTGAACACCCCGGAAATGTTACACGTGCGTTGCCATTCACCGGCATAATTAGTAGCAAATATTTATTATTTTTTATATCCTATAAAAAGTGTCTAGGATGCTAAGATATATACATGCGAAAATCATTTTCCTACTGGCACACAAAATCATCATCATGATCAACCCATTGCCGGCTCACTACAGCGCACGGGTCTCCTCGCAATATGAGAAGTCCACCACGCTCGTCGTTTGCGGATTGGCAGATTACGGATAGCTCTCAGGCGTGCAGGTTTCCTCACGATGTTTTCCTTCACCGTTGAAGCTAGTGATATTTTAATTGAGTAAAAAACGCACATAACTCCGAAAAGATAGAGGTGCTGGATCGAACCCCAGACTTCTGATTAGGAAGCGGACGTCTTAACCACTAGGCTATCACAGCTTCAAATAACTAAATTGAAGAAAATATAATTCATTCATTCACTTATTCAAGCTATCACTCGTTCAATCCATTCAGCCGAACCTTTGTTAAACATAATATCTGTTAGATATGTTTGAGGAAGACTGTAAGGTACCCACGTAATTTTTAGGATATTGAAATACTAGCAAAGTTAAATATGCCTTCATCATCATCATCCTAATGATTATTCCCACAGCTGGGCAGAGAGTTATCAACTTTCATTGAAGATTTAGATTATAGAGAGTAAACACTAAGTCCTTTTTTTTTTAACGTGGTTAATCTTCATGGATACCCCACGTCCGAGGAGACGCGGTGGTTATGTCAGACTCTTACTGACTAAACCCCCACGGTGCATATCCTTTCCCGCCGCCTGGGGGCCGGGTCACGGGTTACGCTCGAGCACACAACCGCAACCAGGCCGGAAACACTAAGTCCTACCCCACTGATTAACTGATTGGACTTTATCGTTATCTTATTTTAATTATATCGTCAGGCATACTCTGCCATTTTCTTTTTAGGGATAGTTCTAAGTATTTCGGACTCGAACCCATGCCCCGTGATTAGCAGTAGAACATGCGAACCACTAGGCATAGTGGAGTTATTCTTCAATTAGGAAGCTCTATTTTTTCTATATTTTTATAATTCAGTTGTCTGAGGACAATGGAGTTAAGAAATTATAAGCCCTTCATCTATTTCCTATTGTGTAACGCGACTGTTTTATGTCGTGGAAACAATACGTTAGGTTCATCTATATTTTTATGGGACAGTTAATAAAAATATTTTTATACTCATCGGTGGGTGTTTAGGATAGGCAGTGCTTTTAAGAACTTATGAATTGCACGCTAATTTTTAATTAAAATTGATGATTTGATTTTTGGCCGTGGCTAGTTACCACCCTACCAACAAAGACGTGTCGCCAAGCGACCGTTCCGGCACGATGTCGCGTACTAACCAATTAGGAGCGTGGGTATGGGTGTACAATACTCCTAACAGGTTAGCCCGCTACCATCCTAGACAGTATCATAACTTACCACCAGGTGAGATAGCCGTCAAGGGCTAACTTGTGGTGTATAAAAAAATACACTTATAAACAATGCTTAGCTGAAACCAAATTCTCATTGATATTTTTATTGACCCTTTTTTTTCATTGAAGACAAACGAGCAGAGTCACCTGATGTGATTACTGCTACCTGTAAACACGTGCAGCACCAGAGGGCACCGATGCGTTGCAGAACCCATCCTCCTAATCGATTTTACACGACATCATAAGGAAAATTCGGTTGGCTGTATGTCTTTGCCAGTAGGAAGATAACTAGCCGCGTCCAAGCCTCGCAGCAGACCACACTTGACCCACGAATCGAACTCGGAACCTGTCACTTTACAATTCCACTGCGGACGCGCTGCGCCATGGAAGTCGCCAAGTCAAGCAATACAGGCATCAATGAAGCGTTCAAATGATATTTTCCACTACCTTCTGCCCGCGACTCTCGTCTCATCGTCTGCATGGACTTCGGAATTGGGGTCTAAAGCTTCGCTCGTTAACAATTTTTAATCTTCCCATGGGAACTATTTGAGAGATCGGTATAGAAAATACATGTCCTTTTCCATAGCATAGGTAACATGCATACCAAATTTCAAAGCAGTCTGCCTGCAGCATAGCTCGTAAAAATAAATTCCCTCGGGAACTATTTAAAGAATCGGGATATAAGGTAGGTAGGTCTGTTCTTTTCCATGTCAAAGGCTACAATCATTTGGCAATCATGCCAAATTTCATCCAAATCCGTTCTGCCGTTTTTGCGTGAAAAAACATCCAAACTATATAATCCAATATATATAAGAATATAAGATTATTTTAATTTTTGTGATTGTGATAACTAACCTCATCAAAAAAAAAAACAGCCTCAACCTCAGCTAAAAACTAAAGCTTAGTGGGTTCCAATCGCGCCCAGGTCTAAGAAGAATCCCATAACAAACTTAGACGTGTTTTTTTTTGTTATCACTATCTCACATAGTCAATAATAAATTATAATTAGCTATTATGCTAAACCAATTCACAATCAAGCTTTTTCATCTATAAGCATAAAAATATATTTATGGATAAAAAATAACAACATATTTTCTATAACCTTT
This sequence comes from Lasiommata megera, assembly GCA_928268935.1. Lineage (NCBI taxonomy): Eukaryota > Metazoa > Arthropoda > Insecta > Lepidoptera > Nymphalidae > Lasiommata > Lasiommata megera. The sequence continues at coordinate 816,235 of OV743319.1, read as the reverse complement.
CATTTTATAAAAACTTTGAACTTATTGATAGAAATCTCCAACATATCAATAGGTAATTTGTTAAGAAATAAAGTAAATAACTACAAGTTAATATGAAACCTGAAGACTTGAAAATAGGTCGGGGAAAAAGTTTCATCGCATTTTATTACAGGTAATGACGGATCTTCTACGCACGTTCATGTCGTACGTGATCAATATCTTTAAAAACAGTTCGGTTCCATCAATCGCAAAAGCGTAAATATCAAGATATAGATATTTGTAAATATATTTAATGATATATCTATTAAATAATTAAGTAATCTTAAAGCAATTTGGTATCCACATTAATCAAGATTTTTTTGGCGGCTTAGACGTCACTCGCACGTCAGGTTTCTTCGAAATTGTTGTGAATTTGGTATTTTCCTCTTAATTTATTTATTATGTTATTATGTTAGACGTCTTAAAATTGATTAAAAAATTAATTTGTAGATCTATTAAAAACGACGTAAACCTCAAATAACATTCATAATTATGCGAATTATCAAATCTGAATATTAATAGTTTAGTTAAAAATGAAGCTAAAAGCAAAAACGATAAACTTTCACTATTACACTTTATCGTGAAGGATGTTTTTATTGGAATTATAATACATTACATAAAGGCAATGAAATTTCGAAGAAAAAACCACTTTATCTGTTACCCACAAAAGAACGTTTCTTTAATCCATGAATAAAAATCTGCGGGAACATGTGCCTATATATTAATAAGCTACAATAATGCATACAATTATGTGAAATATAATTATTTAAAAATCTAATTATTTTTTTCGTCAATATTATGGATGAGGTATTATTAATCCTTTCAAAAGATGTTATTTTTATTCAAAACCCAACATCTTATTTGGTGGAAGAAGATAAGGTGATAACGGATAATTAAAATTACGGATGCGTAGCTTCACTAACTTCACAGCGTTAAAAAAGGTACGAGGTTCATATATTGCTAAATAACTCGGATGAAACAGCGGGGCACAGCCAGTGCTAATATATTTTTTTTTAAAGTTACTCTGTTTGCCTGTAACCTTTTCTCCCCTAAACCACTGAAGAGGTTTCTATAAAATAAGGCCAGGCATATTATAGATTACAACCCATAGTTTTCCCGGCAAAACAGACAGTTGTATGAAGGCGCGGAAAACAATACTATATCTATATATATAAAAATCAATTGCTGTTCGTTAGTCTCGCTCAAACTCGGGAACGGCTGAACGAATTTATCTTATCTTGGTCTTGAAATGTTTGTGGAGGTCTAGGGAAGGTTTTACTTTATTGCTATGCAAGAAAGTTCATATTAAATTAATATCACTCACTGTTGTCTAAGAAATGTAGGTGTGTTCCTAACTTTAAAGAGTCAATTTGCAATTTATTACCGTTGCACAAAGTTCCAAACCAATCATATCTATCAAAATAGTCTTCGTGTGCGCGTTGGAGGATCTAATGTCGCGTTCCGAAACTCAAAATATGCGTTCAGTTGAATTCATTACCGCGTACTTCGATTTCATTCATTATTTTTTTGTTATAAAAGAGATACTTTACAGATTATCCTGTAATTATTCCAAGGTCGATTTAGTAATCTGTTGCTTCGTGATTGGAACACAAACAAACACACTTCTACACACACTAACTCAACGCAGACGATGTCGCGGGCATCAGCTAGTAAAATATAAAAACTAAATTGCTTTCCAAGGATCTGGCAGGATCTTATGCCACCGCCTGCTGCCATGTTGACTGCATTATCACTTTCCGATAAGGTGAAATTGCCATCGACAGCTAACTTTTAATGGATAAAAAGATAAATGACAAGTAAAAAATCAAAGTCTTTTACATGAACTTAGAACCAAAAAAATAAATCTAGTTACCGTTATGAATCATCATTGCGTGACCGGCGCAATCGACAGACTCATGGTATCGTTAATTGATCATTCTGCCTAAGTATATTTGTAGCACGAGGGCCTGGATTCAATTCCTACGAAAAGAGAAAATGTGGGTATTCGTGTATTCTTTTTATAAGTTTTTAGCACTTACCCACACCGGTATTTGAGAATGGCCGTATATATAATTATCGTCGTAGCCCGCCATCCTACACTCTCCCCCTGGGGAGGCGAGACCTGTGTCCAGCAGTTGATAAACTAAACATCACAATTATCGTGAATACAACTAATGAGCGCTTACTATTGGACAAGGTCGATATCTAGGAGTCTTATATGTTTCAAGTGATTTCAGAGACTTTAACAGCCGTTACCTACTAGCGGTAAGGCTTCTATTTGATGTAAATAAACTAATCATCAGTATATTAAAATATCACTTGCTTCAACGGCGAAGGAAAACATCGTGAGGAAACCTGCACGCCTGAGAGTTCTACATAATGTTCTCAAAGGCGTGTGAAGTCTGCCAATCCGCACATGGCCAGCGGGGTGGACTATGGCCAAACCCTTCTCATATTGAGAGGAGACCCGTGCTCTGTAGTGAGCCGGTAATGGGTTGATCATGATGAAAGCTTAAAGTCGACCCTACGGGAAAGAGGGTCATACTTTGTGGACGTCGCAGTCTGGCTGTCACCCGACCAAAGCGCTCCTCTCCGAAAGAGGAGATCTAAACATATCCTTCATGACCCTGACGATCAGATGACTACTGACAACATACTCGTACCACCTACCACACAATCACACGCTAGACACTGTCTTCGCCGGCGAAGACGAGGTCCCCGCTATTTTACGTCATCCGGACGTGGGCTCCATCCACGGCCTCGAAGACGTACGGACCACTCACCGTCCGACCCCCCCGTTATCCCAAACGTCGCCTTAGCCTCGTTCGGCCTCAAAGGAGGCGCCCTTAGGCAGTCGTTCCCTTAGTTTCTTCGAGCCCTAGGCCTCAAAATTTCTTCTGGCAGAGCTTCTTTCCGAAGCTCGCCAAACAGCCCGGTTACGCTGTGGCAACCAATAAGGTTTGCACAGCTAATAGACAGTCCGAAAAAAAAAGTCTGGCTGTCTACAGCGGCTGTGTCACAAAGTGTGAGTAGATAAGTAAAGAGACAACAATAAATAAATGTGAACCCGGCGACGTCATACAGCGAGCCATTGTTCGCCATTAGATAGGTACTACTCGAGTCAAGGTCACACACGGTTTTTCACACCAACCACGCACGCTCTTGACTTGGCTACTTTGCATTTTTACCGTCTTCCACTAGGGAGTCATTGTCATCGACTCTAACGTATAGATACGGACGTAGAATTTTTAGGTAAACACAAATTGACGTATTTCGCTAAAAAAAAAATTGGAAAACATTTGATTTTTTGTGGTTTTTTTTTTCATGTGTATATTATTCAAAAATGAGAAACATTGCATTTGTTCATTGTATTTTCAGTTTGAATGCAAATTTAGATTAAAGGTCATGTCAAGATTTTAACGTTTTGTTAATAATTGCCAAAACGGACAGAATACCTACAGGTGAAGTCTTTGTTGCCTACAAATAAATAACAACTTTACAAACTTTGAAGATGTTAATTTTCTTGTTCCTTTTTTGCTACCAGTTCAGAATTGTTTATTAATTACGATGTCAAGTTCTTTTGAGGTTTACCTTTACGACCATACCTATCATTCCCCGATGACAAAAGTTTTATTCTCCTGTGTAGGATAATTAAGGCCTACAAAAAATAAAACTATAAATTAAATCTTTATTTGCATCGTGTTAATATACGTGCCTCGTAACATGAAAAGTTTTTGGTTGATTACTAGGTCCCATTCAATTAATAATCTTCGGCGTGGATGTGAATTTTTATTTTAAATAGACTGTTGAGAAAAGGCGGAAGACTTCACATATGACGGGCGCGGTTTTTTCACGCTTTTCTTGAATTAATGTATTAATTTGGGAAAGGCTTGAGGGAGCCGCGTCCGCCGAGTGCAAAGTTTCCCGCCATATTTCCCTAACTTCTTACATTGCTATAAACTTGACATTGGCTAATCTGTGTAAAGCCATAAAAAAAAACAAAAAAAAAATAGACTATTAATATGACGGGAATCCGAGAACAGCGCCATCTAGTTTTAGAATCATGTACGGCAGACAAGAGAGTGGGATTGGCCTCCTCTCTTTACGCAACACTAATCTGCTTTCTTTAAATTACGATACTTATAATTGTAATTCTGTTCTACCAAGAGGTCTGTTTGTCCGAAACTACCCACGTCTACCCAAATTACCGCCGAAGACACGCCCCCGTGTTCATCCTATAAATATTTTAATTAATGTTACTGTTATTTTTAATTAAATTAAGATACTTTTTTGTAAGTAAGTTTGTTGTGGGCTTCTTCTTAGACCGGGGCGCGTTTGGAACCCTCATAGCTTTAGTTTTAAGTTGACGAATATAGTTATCACCATGAAATAACTACTATGTAAATTATTGACGCGTCAAAAGTGCCTTTTTAAGGACTATTTGAATAAAGATTATTTTGAATTTGAATTTGTATTTTTTTTTATTATGGGTGTGTAATAAAGAGTGTTATTATTGTCATTGCTTTTACCCAGGTCTGCAGTTGAAGTGATAGTGATAAACACCGCGTGCATTGTCTATCGTTTTGTCCTTCCGCGTGATTTGGTCACTTGGTCCTCAGCCAGCTCCCAGCTGACTAACCTAAATGTTTGTTTGTCATATGCTATACCAGTAGGTACGGAAGCGTTATAACTTTATTGCGTTGTAAAGTATAACGTGAGCTTTAACAAAACTCCCGTTATAGTTGACACAGAGATTAAAATGAAAAAAATTCAAAACCTTGGGTATGAATTATTGTTCTAACTATATAGTTAATTGGTTTAAAAGACACCTTTTCATAGTTAATTATGTAATATGGTGATAACATAAAAATTATTACCCGGCTAAGTTTGTTGTGTGTGGGCTTCTTCTTAGACCAAGACCCGTTTGGAACCCTCTAGGTTTTTTTTTTATACACTACTAGTTAGCCCTTGAAGACTATCTTAAGTGATGATGCAGTCTAGGATGGTAGCGGGTGATCCTGTTAGGGGTATGGTATACCCATACACCTAATTGGTTTCTAGGCGAAATCGTGCCGGAACGCTAAATTGCTTGGCGACACGTGTTTGTCGGTAGGGTGGTAACTAGCCACGGCCGAAGCCTCCCAACAGACCAGACTCGAGCCGGGAATCGAACCCAGGACCTCGCAACTTTAAATGCGGCAGCGCATGCACTGCGCCACGGAGGTCGTCAAAAAGTTATATAATAGTATAGTTATCATAATACGTTGCCGTCCATTATAATGAGATAGAACCCCCGACCTCAGATTAGAAGACGGACGTCCTAACCACTGGGCTATCACAGCTTTTTTCTTCAGCAGTAGCTTCTTCATTAATTTTTCCATTACGAAAAATAAACGCAAATTTCATTCGTCATATTATTTTTTAATGTTTGCAAAATACTTAGGTACAAATAAATAGTCAGATTTAACTAACTAAAAAAATTTAGTTATTAACTATAACTAAATTTTTTTGGTTATCCTTATTTTTTTCACCCAGTGGTTTTTATCGATTGTTTCGTAAAAGGTTTTTCTTTAGTTATGAGGTCTTTAAAGTCACAACAACAATTTGTCATCTTGTTTTTCTCAAATGGTACTTAATCATCATACGCAGGTTAAATAATGTATACAAAAAATTTGCTTCCGTATGTTCGTTTACGCAAACCGCAAATCGCAAAATGTAACCGACAGATTTACTAGAAATGAGTACATCGTCATCATGATCAACCCATTGCCGGCTCACTTCAGAGCACTCTCTCCTTTCAATATGAGAAGGGTTTTGGACATAGTCCTCAACGCTGGCCATATGCGGATTGGCAGACTTTACACGCCTTTGAGGACATTATGACGAACTTTCAGGCGTGCAGGTTTTCTCCGATGTTTTCCTTCACCGTTGAAGCGAGTGATATTTTAGTTGCATAATACACATAATTCCAAAAAGTTAGACGTGCGTGCCAGGGATCGAAATCCCGACCTCTGATTAGCAGGCGGACGTCCTAACCACTAGGCTATCACAGCTTAGAAATTAGAACGCAACGCTGCATTTCTTTTTTTTAATCCACTACAAGTTAGCCCTTCACGGCAACCTTACCTGATGGTAAGTGATGATGCAGTCTAAGATGGTAGCGGGCAAACCTGTTAGGGATATGGTAAACCCATACTCCTAATTGATTTCTACGCGACATCGTGCCGAAACGCTAAATCGTTTGGCGACACATCTTTGTTTGTCAGTAGGGTGCTAACTAGCCACGACCGAAGTCTCCCATCAGACCAGACTCGAGCCGGGAATCGAACCCAGGACCTCCAACTTTATAATGCGACAGCTATGTACTATGTAGCAATAACGCTTAATCGCGCTGTGTTATTTTTTATTTATTATTTATTTTGTGTGTGTTAAAATTCATATATTCATTTTTATATGGAATTCATTTCAATATACATTTCTCTCTGGAACAAGTAGTTGAGCAAATTCGCAATATTAAAAGTCCCCGTAATATAGATTTATATATTTTTACACTACAAGTTAGCCCTTGACTGCTAACTCATCTGGTGGTAATATAAGAAATCCGCTCGGACGTACCGCAAGTGACCTGCCGTAGACTTAACTGGCTATTAAATAATTAAAGTGCTTTTGAAAGAGCAATGCGCACTTTCCTAAGCTATCTTCACAATCGGATAACGCTTATTATACTAATTAAACAGTTACGTGCAAGAGAGACGAGATTATGTAAGAGTTTCATCACTTGTAGACCATCCCAATGTGTGTCACCCCGTTACGCTATATAAGTATCTACACAGCTTTTATTATGTTAATCGTAAGATCGCATTTTATATCCCGCTAATTGCGCCTTGCGGTTTCACCTGACTATATCTCGTTCCCGTGAAATATAGAGATATAATAAAGCCTTTGTTACTCTTCGATAAAGTTGCTTTTTATTGGGGTTCCTTTTAATTTGGTTTATTGGTTTAGGCGTAAGATACAAACATAAAATTCGCATATATAATCTGTTATTATAATTGTATCATTCGCAATTGATTATTGACACAATGTTTTGATGCTTTGTCCTTTTATAACGCGCCAATTGCGCAACGTGGGGGTTGAGGGTTGAAGGGTTGATGTGATTTTTTTTTATACACTCTAAGTTAGCCCTTGAGGGCTATCTCACCTAGTGGTAAGTGACGATGCTCTCTAGGATGGTAGCGGGCTAACCGGCTAGGAGTTTGGTAAACCCACATTCCTAATTGTTTTCCACGCGACATCGTGCCGGAACGCTAAATCGCTTGGCGACACTCTTTTCGGTAGCCATGGCCGAAGCCTCCCACACTTTCGTCTGGTCCTGACAGTATCATATGCTACCTTTTATATTGGAAATGCATAGTTTATTCTCAGATCACCGCTCTCCTTGCGTTTATTATACACCACTACAAGTTATTCCCTCGACGGCAATTTCACCTGGTGGTATGTGATGACGCAGACCAAGATGGTAGCGAGCTAACCTGGGTATGGTATAACTGTATTAAGCCCACAACCTAATCTAATCGCGGCACGTTATTATCGGTAAGTAACCAACCACCGCTAAAGCCTCCGCTAGACCAGACCAGAATTCAATTCATCATTTATATAAACTGTCCTAACTTGAAAGTCTTTAACGAACTGCGTCAAGTAGGGCGGCAAAAGAAGGTTATCCAGTAATAATTCCGGTCAAATGAAAAAGGAATATATTTTCCATATAATATTTTCATATTTCCATAGAATATAGAATTCTGTAATGAAAACGGAACCCGGAACGAGGCGAATTGCAAGTTCCATCTCTTAGGATATAAATAAGAACGGGTTTTCTTTTGTATAGGTAGAAAATTTTATCTCGAACATGACTAGAATTAATCCGAAAATAATGGCAGCTAGTGGTCTAAGTTAGAGCACGTTAGAGCGCGCTTACCTACAAAATAACTATTCTTTCGTCTTGATTCTACACAAGTAATCTATGATTTATAACTAGTAAACTTTAGTCGTATTCTCTAACCCACTTGCCCATGACACCAAATAGGCAGTTAAACTAGAACTTGTCTCGTTCACGGTTTCTAACTGTCAGCTCGCAAAATAAGGTTAATTAAACCATACACCTTTTATGTCTCCGTTAAAGGCGTAATAATTAAAATTAGCTGTCTATAAACCGAATTAAATTCATGTAAATTTTTTTTTTATACACTACAAGTCAGCCCTTGACGGCTATCTCACCTGGTGGTAAGTGATGATGCTGTCTAGGATGGTAGCGGGCTGACCTGTTAGAAGTATGGTAAACCCACGCTCCTAGTCGGTTTCTACGCGACATCGTGCCGGAACGCTAAATCACTTGGCGACACGTCTTTGTCTGTAGGGTGGTAACTAGCCACGGCCGAAGCCTCCCACCAGACCAGACTCGAGCCGGGAATCGAACCCAGGACCTCCAACTTTTAAAATGCGACAGCGCACGCACTGCGCCACGGAGGTCGTCAAAAATTGTAATCGCTTGTTAATAAAATAATTCTCACCATCAATAGCTTGCCATCTTGGACTGCATTATCACTTACCACCGGGTGAGATAGCACTAATGGGCTGACTTGCATTGTAATAAAAAACAACTTATCACCCGCGCTTTTACTCAGCACCGTTCGAGGTGCTAACTTATACCAAACAAAAGCTAGTAACTGTAAAACTTTCAAATTTCTCGTTAGAAGCAATCAATAGAAACAGCATAGATTTATCATAATCGAACTGTGAAGTTATTTTAAACTACATAATAAGGTAATAATTAATTTATTATTATCATCATCATGATCAAACATTGATCTCCTCACAATATGAGAAGGGTTTGGCCATAGTCCACCACGCTGGCCATGTGTGGATTGGCAGACTTGACACGCTTTCGAGAACATTAAGGAGGACTCTGAAGCATGCCGGTTTCCTTACGATGTTTTCCTTCACCGTTGAAGCAAGTGACATTTTAATTGATTATAAGCGCACGTAACTCCGAAAAGTTACGTGTGTGCCCGGCATCGAACCCTCGACTTCTGATTAGGAGGCGGGCATCCTAACTACCAGGCTATCACAGCTTCAGTTTATTATATGTATTTAATATTTTATTTACGTATTATTGTTTATGTATTAACATGTAGTTATTCGTATGTATATGTTTTTTATACTACGTTATGCTCACCCACAGCCTGTTTTTCTTGTGTTTTCCTAATCCTAAGGTTGTCTGGCAAAGATCGTTGGTAAGCGATAAGCCCGCCTTTTTATAGTCTACTTTATTTCGTCACGTTTCTGTTTTATTGTATTCTTTATTAATATGCGGTCTAAATAAAGTGTTATAATAATAATTTTATACAGACATTTCCAATACATGGTATCTGATACAAACGTGATATTATTATACTTTTTATCGGTTAAATAAGAACTCAAGTAGGCTTACTTTGAACTACTACAACTAATTCTCTAAAACGTTCAGATGTTCTACGTAGGTACTTTAGTGAATTCAACCGGAAACAATATAGCAATATTTGTACACTAGTTTCTCTGAAAACCAATGCTCGAGTACTTAGTAGCTCAATAGGTGAGTAGGTAATTCTATTTGTGACATACTAATTTACAACATTTAACACTACCCATCGAAAAGTTTGCGCAAACACAAAAAAATTTAAAAAAAATGTTCTTTAATTGCCGCCTTTAGGTGTGAAAATGTTGTCTTTAAAAAGGTACATAATGTAACAATTATCATGTTTTTCCCTTATAGTGGTTTGGTGTGTATCTGACACATGGAAGTACTCGCATATGATAATGCGGATTGAATTAACACGGCTTTATTTAAGTTCGCTCAGGCACCTCCCAGTATGTTCGGGTCAAGATTTATTTGGGCTACTTCAAATTATGGTTGAGTTTTTATATTAATTCATCCGCTTTATAACTGGCTGACTGCTGGGCGTTCGTACATTATAATTTCAAGTACAACCAATAACATTTTTATTTTTCGGACTGTCTATTAGCTTGTCTAACCCTATTGGTTGCCACAGCGTAACCGGGCTGTTTGGCGAACTTCGGAAAGAAGCTCTGCCAGAAGAAATTTTGAGCCCCAGGGCTCGAAGAAACTAAGGGAACGTTTGCCTTAGGGCGCCTTCTAAAAAATATATCACAATAAGAAGTGCAAAGAGAACGCGCCCTTATGCTAAATGCAAGAAAAGGTAATCCGTTTCCTTGTAATTCAAGGAAGCGAGACATTGTCCTACTATTAATTTAGCTTGCCTTACGAAATAATGCTTAATGTCACGTATATATCTTAAAAACACTGCTCCAGACACTGTCAGCTAGATACCTTGAAAGATTTTATTTCCTTATAGTATGATTTGACACTCGCAATCCTGAAATCAGCAGATGTTGCAAGAGGTACTGACATGTGTTATATCGTGGAGATGTGAAACTGGTACAAAAAAAGGAAAAAAATATTTTCATTGCGTAAAATATTATGTTGTATTACATGTTAATATATTTAAATTTTATTAATATATTCAAATATGTTAATTTGTTCCGCGTATTATCCTTTTATCGCTTGTCTTTTTAAATACCGGAGGGATCGATTGTGAAATTGTCTGTTTGTTTGTTGCCATCTTTGCAAATAAAATAATTAATACTGATTTGAGAAAATTAGTTTTGATAAAGACTGTCCTCTCAGTTTTTTATACATGACTAGCTAGTGTACACGATTTCGTCCGCGTAGATAAGGGGTTTTAACAAATTCCAGTGGAATAACCAACGTTGGTAATTGAAGATTATCAAATATCTCATTCCCGTTTCCGCTTGCTTTGCCAACATATAAATTTAATTTCGAGGAAATTTCTCATCGACGTAAATTTCTGTTTTTCACTAATTCCGTGAGAATAATTTATTTCATAGGATAAAAAGTAGTCTTTATTTTATTACAAGGTATAAGCAAACTCTACAAAATTGGTTTAGTAGTTCGCGTGAAGGAATAACAAACACACACTTACATACAAACTTGCTAATTTGTAATATTAGTGTGATATTTCGGTTCTTAAAACTTATAAGAGGAATTTCATATATATGCTTAGCATTTTTATTTCAATATCAAATACATTTGAAAAACATCATTGAGGCATAGTATTATTACGGATTCACTGTGTTTTTCTGTCTAGTCCCGTGCTTTGTAGAGCACGTAAGAGCACGTCGGTCCTTGTTGTTACTTAACTTTGATAATTATCATTTCAACCTAAAATGGCAATGTTGAGTGAAAGTTCTGAAGCCCGTCTCCCTCATAAGAGAAGGCCTGTAATCCAAACAGTAGGACAAAAAAAAATACTGAAAAAGTTTATTAAACTGCCGAATTTCACTTTCATATCGAAAGCATGGGAAGTTAATCCAAATTTTCAAAATATTTTCAGCCCTACAATAATAATATACTCGTATATATATAAGGAAGCCGCTGGAAGCAAGCGGCCCAAGACCGTGAGCATTGGAACTCCCTACAAAAGACCTATGTCCAGCAGTGGACGTCAATCGGTTGATAAGAATAATGATGATGATGATATATATAAGTAATAAGTATACATATGGATTTTTTAAATTATACTAACGAGCATAACTTGGCAAAAGTGTAAATTAAATTATATATTTTCAAAACTAATTTAATAATCTAGAAACTCATGTTATTAGACCATAAATGAACTTTAAAGCAATAAAACAAGATGATGTTCATGAAATCTGCTTTAGCTGATAGCTACGAATATCACTGTCATTCTAAAGCTTAGCATTAAAAAGAAACGCATATATTGTCATAATTCATATAGTTATTATCATATCAAGGATGGGGGCAGCTGAAAATAGGTATGTTGCTATACCGATACGGTCTTATGCCGCTCGTGTCCAGGGTCCTCATGTCTGGGGTCTATCAAATCTGCGTAGCTGCAAGGTCGCCATTACAGGACATTGGCATCCCTGCGTCCATCACTAAATCAACATCTCGTACAATAATATACGACCCTTATCTGCCTTTGTTTATTTCCGACGCAATACACTTGACGCTTTATTGATATGAAGGGAAAAAATTTATCGTTTCGTTATCCGTGACCTTCGGACTTGCCATTGACCCAGGCTTGGGGTTCAAGTGCATTCAAAAGTTATGTTTATATCTTTGGAGGGTTTCGTGCAGTACGGTTAAAAATAATCTGGAAGGTTTTTATTTAAGCACCTATCACATTACTAAATAAATTCTTTCTTTATTTCAGAAATGAGATAGTCAATTTGTCAGTTTCTTGGTTGAAGTTTTTGTTACAAATGGTTTATAGGTGGACGAGTGCTTATATCCTAATACATTTATTACGTTAACGTAGAAATGGGAAAAACAGCACTTGTGAATTTGAATTCGCGGGCGAGCTCGCGGGCAGTTCTAGTTTATTGCAAGTTACGGCCGGTGCTTCAATTTCGGCTACCATCTATCAGTCCGAACTTGGCTTTGATAGACTGCCGTGGGGCTAGATTATAATAAATAATCCTTTACCGATTTATAGCAAATAAAAATAATTTATTTTGAAAAGGGCCCAAATTACCAGTCTGCCTGGTCTTTTCGTCGAAATTAATTAATTAAAAAAAAAGAGTTGCATGATAAAAAAAACAATGTATTTTAACTAGCAACCAAAGTCTTAATCATTCTTTACAAATCGGTTCTATTCTGTACATTATTCTGTTCAATAATAAAATTATTACATGAAGCGTTCATATATAAATATATAAATATACTAATTTATGAGGTGAGGTGATGGTAACTTCACTCGCCTATAAAAACGTTTGCTTTGATACGGAACTCTAAATAACTAACTATCCTATTTTATTATTATATAAGTCACACATTTTTACGCAGTGCTTTTCATATAAGATAGAATTTAGATATTTGCGTATCTTTGCCTATCACCATATACCTGAAAACTATTGGATTAATTTTAATGGGAATTTCTGTATTTATTACGTTAGTACATACATCTGACAAATTATAGCCGACAAATTTATCCCATGGTTTGAGAAGTGCGTTAAAAGATCAGTCAGTCGCCCTTTCCTATCATACATGCATACAAGTGTTTGTGTCCATGCATGCATGCATGGACTAACCTCTTTGGTTTTTGCGGTGCCTTTATTGAATAACTAATTATATTCCTTGTATATTAATAATAAATAAATAAATAAAATAAAAGTACTCTTTTGAAACTATATTGGAAAATAATGATAATGCTTTTTACGTATAATACCAGATACCAGAGGGCGCTGTGGAAGTTTCATTCTATCGTGGTTTTTTTAATTTTTACTATTATTTTCAGTAATATTTTACAACAGGCCAGTGGACTTTATTAACGAGCTATAAATTTCCTGTCTCGAGACTGGAACAGAAATATCGTCAGGAAAAATAATATAACATTTTGTATGGGGAAATCAAAACATGAATCAGCTGTTGATTATCTCAGAGCGCGTTGGTAGGTCGCTTTAAAGCACAAGAGATAGCTACGTACCGACGTGGCGTCAGATTATAAGCGTTGTATTTATTATATTTAATTTTTTATTATATAACTATTTTCTATTTTTTCTGTACTTTTTCTACGATGATTAAAAAGGGTGTTAATTCATTCACATGATAGAACTTTTTTTTTATAACATTACAAGTTAGCCTTTGACGGCTATTTCACCTGATGGTAAGTGATGATCTGGGATGGTAGCGGGCTAACCTGTTAGGGGTATGGTAAACCCACACTCCTAATTGGTTTCTACGCGACATCGTGCCTGAACGCTAAATCGCTTGGCAACACGTCTTGGTCCGAAGGGTGGTAACTAGCCACAGCCGAAGCCTCCCACCAGACCAGGATCGAGCCGGGAATCGAACCCGATACCTCCAACTGTATGCGACAGCGCATGAACTGTGCCACGGAGGCCGACAAAATTCTATTATGATAATAATACAAAAAAAAAACGAAACAAGTAATAATACTATGTTGACTATAGCTTAATTAATTACATTGGAGAAATGTAGATTCAAATTCCGCTGGTTCCGAAAATATTTGTATGCATATTAAAATTATACTTTTGAGTAAAGTTAAATTTGATGTTCTCAAAGATCAAGTGCTTATGTTCTGTCGGGCTTCTTCTCGATCGAATCTGTCGATCGAACCGTTAGTAAAGTCACTGCAAACTAAAACTGAAAATGATTTTATAGTAGCAATAACATAAGTTGACGTCAGTTAGGTTAGATGCAAAGTTTCGGCAAAATGTCACTCAATACCTCCGTTGGGTTACCAGTGAATATTGTTTGTCTTCATAGCGAGGGTCTCACAGGGTCAAGTACGTTCGTGGGTGGTAAAACACGTAATTCATAAGTAATAAATAATGAACAACAATTTTTTTTTGAATATACTGTCCTTCTATGACAATGAAAAATAAGAAACCAGTAAAAAAACTGTTTTGTTTGATGTTACCTACGCGCACCCATACCAGAAATACGCAAGAACATCTTTTTTTCTTTGACATATGAGTTGACAAAGTACCATCAAAACGGTTCCTTGTTATGAGATTTGTTTGTTCATAATCGTAGGTTCGAGTTCGGATATCGAAACACACTGACGTCATAGTAAATTGACACAAATAAACCTAGTTTTAAAACTCAAATTCGCCCACACTGCCACATCATAATCCACCCATTACCGGCTCACTACGGACCGCGGGTCTCCTCTCAATATGAGAAGGGTTTGGCCATAGTCCACCACGCTGGCCATGTGCGGATTGGCAGACTCCGCACGCCTCTGATAACATTATGGAGAACTCTCAGGCGTGCAGGTTTCCTCACGATGTTTTCCTTCACCGTTGAAGCAAGTGATATTTTAATTGTTTAAAAATGCACATAGCTCCGAAAAGTCAGAGGTGAGCGCGCGGATTTGAACCGCCGACCTCTGATGAGGCAGACGCCCTAACCACTAGGCTATCACCACTTCACACTGCCACAGCCAGCTCAAAATAGTATAACAAAAATAATTAACATGATAATTGCAACCCTCCTCTTAAAAGATAAGGTCCAATTTACTTTGACGTTATAGTGATTCGATACTTGGAAGCGACTTCACGATTGCGAGTGAGAGTTTTGACGACCTCCGTGGCGCAGTGCGTGCGCTGCCGCATTATAAAAGTTGGAGGTCCTGGTTTCGATTCCCGGCTCGAGTCTGGTTTGGTGCGAGGCGTGGCTAGTTACCACCCTACCGACAAAGACGTGTCGCAAAGCGATTTAGCGTTCCGGCACGATGTCGCGTAGAAACCAAGTAGGAGTGTGGGTTTACCATACCCCTAACAGGTTAGCCCGCTACCAACTTAGACTGCATCATCACTTACCATCAGGTGAGATTGCTGTCAAGGGCTAACTTGTAGTGAATAAAAAAAAAAAAAAAAAAGAGTGTGTAACTCTTATAGTAAGGTTTTTTAGCAAAAAAAAGTTTTAATCATTACATGATATTGGACTTTTCGTTTCGACAGCGGATCCCTAAAAAGCTAGGCTCAAGAAGTCACTCATATTTAAGCTTGTCACTCTATAATTTATGTTGAAACTGTCCCTGACTCAAAAACATAGGCATCCGCTCATGACATCTAGGTCATTCGATCATCGCCAAAGGATAATGTATGAAAAAATTAATACATCATACATAATTACTTGGTTATTACTGTGTCATTCCTGTTTTGGATCAATGTCGTATGAAATTAAAAAGATGAGCTAGCTAGTGATGCCACTTTTGGTAGTAAACTGTAATTTCGATATCGATGAATTTTATGGCGATCTCTACCCAATGCCATATATAATAACGCGTAGTTAAGAGTAAAAAATGCATATGTACCTATTACACTTATTCCATTTTATCAGATGGGACTTTGGTCAAGTGCCTTTATGTTAGAAAAAGAAATATACACGGCTGTCATTATATCGACATATCGACCAAAAAGTGAAATTTCAATTTAAAAAATTGTGTAAACAATATACATTGTAATAAATATAAGTTATTTCCATATTAATGGATCAGCGTATAAACGAATTACAGGCCTGCCCCTTCTAGGTAGGATTTAGAGCGAAGATTCACCTCGGTGCTGCAATGTCGACATGCGAGCGTGGACGATCATTATCTCAAATTAGTAGTAAATTATAAAAATAATAGTATAAATAGGGGGTTCGATCCCGGGCACGCCTCTAACTTTTTGGAGTTATGTGCATTGTTAAGAAATTAAAATACCACTTGTTTCAACGGTGTCAGGAAACCTGCATGCCTGAGAGTTCTCCATAATGTTCTAAAAGGCGTGTGAAGTCTACCAATCCGAACATGGCCTGCGTGGTGGACTATGGCCAAACTCTTCTCATATTGCGAGAAGACCCGTGCACTATAGTGAGCCGGGCAATGGGTGACGATTAAATATTGCTAATATTCCTGTTTTCTTTTACCATATAACGCAGTTAAACGCTAAGAGTAGATGCGATTATGAAGCAGAATTTGAGACAACAGCGTAAAAAGCACATTCCTCTTCAATGTAAAGAATTAGAAAAATCAAGAAAATCGAGTAATAATTGTCGATATCGATTATTTATAGAAACGCTCCGCAAAATATCAATAAGGAAGTGTCTTAATATAACATTTGACCGTACCTTACTCTTTTGAGTTAAAACACGAGCATAAAAAAATTAATAGTTCGGAAACGTATAATGTATACAAAAATTTACATATCTTACATAATTATTCTGTCATACCTGTTTGAGATCAATGTCATGAAATTAAAAAGATAAACTAGCTAGTGGAGAGACGGAGAATCCGACTTCGCAAATGTTCGCAGGTACATCATCTCAACCGATAGATATGATAGGACATTAGAGATATTAAGATACCTATTGTAGGCTCTTTTGCCCTTTTTCAGCAGCTTATGGGGAATTTTCTAATGTACTTCCTCGCCTCGTGGTAGAATATTTTTCCAGGGTGGGGCAAACCCATTGATTCTCCAAGCTACCAAGTTGGTTCTTCTTCTTCTTTAGGTGCCTCTCCAACTAGTGAAGGTTGGCAGTCAGAATGGCACATTTTGCCTTGTCTCCCGCGAGGCTGAAAAGCTGGGCGGCGCTCGCGATCCCTGTCCACTCCCTGATGTTTCGCAACCAAGACTTTCTCTTGCGACCGATGCGCCTCTTTCCCGCTACTTTGCCCATCATTATAAGTTGCAGGAGCCTGTATCGGTCATGACTAAGCACATGTCCCACATGAGCAACTTTTTTCTTTTTGATAGTCTTCCAAAGTTCGCGGTTACAACTAACACGTCGCAAGACCTCCTCATTGGTCACCTTTTGGGTCCAGCTGAACCAAGTTGGTTACATATTTTTAATTCACAATTCGTATGCAAATACATTATCTTATACGCTTTTTGTGGCACTTTCGATGTCTAACGTAGCGACTGCCAAAATGGGCCTTCTACCGTATACTTTACTGTATTTTTTGCACTTTAGTAATTTCTTATAGTAACTTTTTAAGGTAACAATATTTTTATTAATAATATACAAGTATTTGTTATTGTTATGATAAATAAAAGAAAATTTTATGAGCAGCTTGTCACTCACTTATAATTTGTTCAGTATCACATTATAACAGAAAAATTTACTTTCATTTTTTTTTAAATTTATTCACTAAAATAAACTAGACGGCCTCCGTGGCACAGAGCGCGCGCAGTTACATTATAAAGTCTGAGGTGGGTTCGATTTCGGTTCTGGTCTGGTGGGAGGCTTCGGCCGTGGCTAGTTACCACCCTACCGACAAAGAAGAGTCACGAAGCGATTTAGCGTTCCGGCACGACGTAACGAAAAACCAATTAGGAGTTTGGGTTTACCATACCCCTTACAGGTTAGCCCGCTACCATCTTAGACTGCATTATCACTTACCATCAGGTGAGATTGCCGTCAAGGGTAACTTGTAGTGGATACAAAGAAATTAAATTTTATCGATAACATAAACGCCGGTAGACGCGCATCCCTATCATCATCACAAGAATGCAGTCCGTCCACTTTCGATGAGCACCGCACGAGTACCAAGGGCGGATGCAGGGCCTTCCGGTAACTTGACACACTTTTGTTACTGGCGATTATACAACACACTCATTTATGTCCGCCAGCACCATGCGAGGCGTGGTGGGTTTCAGCTCTATACGGGACATCCAGTAAGCTGATGAATGATGCTATTGATAGGCTAGTTACAGTCCTAATTGAGAGTTGATGCAATTTCAACAGGCTTGATGGGGCTTAGTGAGAAGGTAAAAACAAAGGGAAAGAAGAAACCTGCATGATAAGATTTTTTTTCAGGAGAATGGAAACGATCAAATAACCTGATTATAACTTCTAGCCACTTCTCTATTATCCATCCGCTAGACACTGTGAAAGTACCCTACATCATCATCATGATCCTAACATGATGCTAGTCTATAACCTAACTTCAGCTTCCTCCGTTATAGGAGAGAAGGACAGAACTTGGACACTTCTGATTGATTGATTCTGAGCTTTGGGTCGACGGGCTTAAATGATTATTTTAACAAGCTCCTGTTAAAATAATAATCGGAGCTGACGATCTAACGTGCTCTCGGAGGCACGGCGCTGGACAATGCCAATTTCCTAAATCCAGACTGATTCTAATAATTTATTGACAGATAAACACAATTCTTGATAATTTTCTGCCAAACCGGAATGCATACATAGGATCTGGTGAACTGTAGTTACAAGTTAGCCTAGCCGGTAGTCGCTTACTTTTCTTTTATATGCTTTTTTAATTCAAGCAATTTTATTTTAAATATCAATTGCTTTATGGAAAAACATTTGCACTCTCGACAGTTCAACATAATGTTTTGTAACGCTCGAAAATAATAATCTATCCAGTCCAAAATCATTACATGGCAGATTTAATTTAGTGCTGCTATCTTTATCTGCATTGAAGAGTAGACAAAGAAAAACACGGCATTTTTAATTTAGGGCTTTTGAAGTCAACCAATCCGCATATGGCAAGCGTGGTGGAATCTGTACAGAGCCTTTTTCAGTGAGGAGACTCGTACTCTGCTGGGGTCCGGTAATTGGTTGATATTGATGACCTTAAGTCATCAAAGTCAGAAAAGTTATGGCACTTAATAGTATATATTCCTAGACACCCTCGACAAAAAATCGTTCAAGACAAATTTTTCCCTAATTAATCGAATAATAATTAGTGTGTACAACAACTTGACGAACCATGACATCGATATCTTTCACGACACTATTTAGTTTTTAAAAATATACATATCCGGATGATTTATTATTACAGTTCTTATTTAATTACGTATCTCATTATTATTACAATCCTAGTATTTTGTATGAAGTCTGTAATACTTTTTGAATTGTTTAATATTTATGCAACTTTTTAGCGGAGAAATTAGAATGCTGTATATCGACGTAGGAAAGCATATTTGCTGTAAGTAGACAAAATACCTAAAGTGACTTTTTAATACCATTAGAATCAGAAAAAAAAGCCGCATCGAATGACCCGGGTCCTGTATCTCTACGATGAAAAAAAAATTACTTACGTATTTGAAAACGCCCGTACTTATATATTTTTTTGCAAGATTAAATGCTGTATGTAGACCAAAATCTAGTCATTTAAGACATTTTGTACTTACAGCAAAAGAAAGACTGCATTTTTTGCTTTACAAATACTCACTTCTTCCCATTTAAAAACTTAACGCTACTTACAGCATTTTTGCGGTGTGTGATTTTTACATTCGTTTACTTACAGCAAGTTTAGGGAATACCACAGTTTTAGTTTTTGTTATTTACAGCAAATGATCACGTATTTGTTTTAAATGCAGTACTATGCAGAAAGTGCTTAATACTCCACACGGTGATAACATGGCCCTTTATTATAGCTGAAAAATATCAGTGTATAATTTCACAGTTTATGAGAGTAACACGCAGGTAGGGCTCTGTAATATATGGAATGAAACAGATGCCCATCGTGAAGCGAATGAGATTTCGACATGTTTTTTAAATTATATAATGGAAGTTGATTCTCAAGCTAAAGTTAAGACCCTATTATTGTATTCCGATTCCTGCTACGGACAGAACAAAAATAAGACTGTTTTATCTATGTTTCGCTTTGCATTATCTAGGTGTGTTAATCTTGGAGTTATTCAGATCAACTACTTGATCCCTGGCCATACATATAAGCCTGTAGATAGCATGCATTCTGTGATAGAACGAGCAGTGAAGAAAACAATAGTATGAGCTCCATCTCAATGGCCTACTATTGTAGGAATAGCCAGGAAGAACCCCTTTCCTTACAAAGTAACCACACTGGAAGGGACCAAATTTATGGAATTTGAAGAAATAACAACTAATACTTTTAAGAAAAACCAAAGTTTTAATATTTTTAAGATGCATGTGGTTACATTTAAAAGGTGTAAACCAAATGTAATGTATGTGAAAAACTCAATGTTGCCACAAACATAAACAATTGAAGTTCAATTGAGCAGCCTCAATAGTGCAATGCCGAAATCAAATTTATATGCGACTAAGTTACCAATATACCAACAAAAATATAATGACTTAAAAAAAATTGTGGACAAAACAGTTATTCCAAATATATACGCCAAAGAATATTTAGGTTTTAAGTACAGCTGTAAAAAAATTACTGTTTACCTGAAACCGATGAAGATGACTGACAAAAAATGTTAATGATTCGCGATAGCATCATTCTAATATATTGGTTTATTTACTTTTCCTTAAATATGTTTTTGATTGCATACAATGTCTTCACGTTAAGTTTCTAATATAATTGTATTTTGTTACATCTTTCGTTCTAAAATAAGGCTTACTAATAAAATAATTGCTACTAAATTTCTGTTTTTTACTTTTAAATAAATATTTTTTGATTGGATACAATGTTTTTATTAACATCTTGCGGTCCTAACTAGTTTTGGGGCCTTAGTTTTTATTTTGTTTATATTTTTTATGTTTTATCTCTTACATATGGGAGAAAAATACTTTTTTAATTCATTGTATTGCTGGAACGAAGTTCTGGCAGTATAATTAGATTTCCACATTTTGTTTCAACAATTTAAAAGACCATAATTTTTTTTTTTACCATTTACGAGACTTTATGTCAACCAAACATTACATTACCAACTGACCTACTGCATTTCTAGATCTAATCATAATTATAAATTTAATCTTACATCTTGAATTTCAGTACCCAAATAAATAAATTTACTGCATACAGCATATTTACCGCCTGTAAATTGATAATATTTCCATCCACGCGTACATTTTTCTTCCTTAGTTACAGCATTTTAAAGGTATGTGATTTAAAAAACTGTTTGCTGTAACTAGCCAAACACGTACTTATAGTAACTTTGGATAAAAAGTTTACATTGCAAATGGTGACTGGTAGTCAAATAAACCTACGTTCCAAAAATGGTAGCAATATCATGGATAGGTCAGACACTATAATTTTTTTTCCGAAATTAATAAAGTATTTTGGCTCTGGTGAACAACTGCAATATGTCTACTTACAGCAAATATGCTTTCCTACGTCGATATAATTGTAATGATAACTGTACTCGGTTTTAACAATTATTATATTGTAATATTTTTAATGTTAATACAGTGTATCGATGATATATCATATGAAATAAATAATGAAAATGAATGAATAAATACTGAATATAGACTTCTTATGAGTTAGCGACTATGTTTTGGAGCCCTAAGACATCAGCATCCACACGCATTGTTCAAATAATTTGGTCTCCATTATATCAATAATCCATTTGAACGTATTGCATAGCATTGCTTCAGAAGGTGATTCGGCTAGGTTAGGACGACACAAGACGAGATGAGTCACCGGATCTAAACGGCAAATGACCTTGGAAAATGAAAACCTATGTGTATAGGAGATGGTGACGGGTGTAGGTAAGTTTGACCAAAATTTAACGCGAGTAAAGCACAGTGCAAAAACCTAGTTCCGTATAAAACAGTATCGTCACTTTCAATTAAGTAATATTACGCGTCATTTCGGTAAACCAGTAAATGAATTTTAAGTAAAACCATCTAGCGCGAGTCGACGTGCCGTGTAGAGGGTACCGTTCTTTGTGAAATGACCATTAACGGTTATAACTGCGTCATGGAACTACTGGTTAACATGTTCAACTACGGTTCAAGATGGGTTCGATTGTCGGGTTGGGTGAAGATATTGGATTTTTTTGGTAAAAAATCTCATGATGAGACATGATCTCGACGAGTAGATTAAGATGTCGATCCTGGTTCTTATCATTGATAAAATCGGTGGGGTTGGTCTATGCTCAAATCAAATCACACACTCGCCAACTTAAAACTAAAGTTAAGAGGGTTCAAATCGGGCCTAGGTCTAAGAAGAAACCCACAACAAACTTAGCCGTGGTTCTTTTTTGTTATCACCATCTCACATAATCAATAATAAATTATGGTACCTATGGAGATAGAGCAATTCAAAAACTCCTCTTCAACATTTTTCTCGCATATTATAAGTGAGGCCATATTATCGAGCTTATTTCACATTTTATCGTTTAATATGATGATTTTGGACGTTTCCGTGATTGGGTCAGTATCATAAACCAAATTTCGTTCCGTTTCCGTCTTATGAGGAAGTAAATAGCGTAACATAAAAACTGACACGTTAGTAACCTTTACTGCAACTGGTAAATTATGATGAAGCCTGAGGTGTTAGGAGTTTCACAGTTATATCAAATTCAAATTCAAAATAATCTTTATACGCGTCAAAAGTGCCTTTTTAAGGACTATTTGTCCTTAAAAAGGCACTTTTGACGCGTCAATAATTTACATAGTAGTTATTTCATGATGATAACTACATTCATAAACTTAAAACTAAAGCTATGAGGGTTCCAAACGCGCCCCGGTCTAAGAAGAAGCCCACAACTAACGTAGCTAGGTTTTTTTCCGTTATCACCATCTCACATAGTGAACAATAAATTATAGTACGTATGGAGATAGAGCAATTCACACCCAAGCTTTTTTATCGTTTATATAATCCTTAATATCGTAATATGATTTTTCTAGAAGCTTTCGTTTTATAAAAACTTTGAACTTATTGATAGACATCTCCAAGATAACAATAGGTAATTTATTATAGAATAAAATACAATTTCCTTTGAATGAGTTACTGATTTTGTGCAGCCTGCTACGCGGCATTAATCGCTTAGCTGGGCGCCTGTTTTGGTACGGTATAAGCCACGCACGGCCGAAGCCTCAGCCAAATTTTATGCTTTCAGCGGTTGTACGGTACCCTAAAAAAGTATAATGCCAAAAGTAGGTTTTGAAAGTACTCTTCTCGTTATAAGTACCTACTGGTAGCGCACCACTTGATTGCACCGGTTGTGAAAAAACTTTCACTTGTTTGTCTCGACGTGCAAAAATACTCCAAACAGGAGGAGAAATTGGACACCAAAATAACTCGCTCCCTGACTTCAAAAGTATGGCCGTATTGTTTTTATTTTTACACAGCCTATCCGTATCACTTTAAAGGTTACGTCACGTTTGAGAGGGTGCCGTAGAAATATGAAAGTTTATTAGTCATAAAGGATACTACTAAGCCGACTTTGATGCAATTTTGCTTTACCTATGAGTTGGTATCAACACAAAGTAGGCTCTTCAATATGTGTTCAGAATGAAGGACCTCTTATACTCAGTAGTTGACGACCTCCGTGGCGTAGTACACGCGCTGTCGCATTACAAAGTTGGAGGTCCTGGGTTCGATTCCCTGCCCGAGTCTGTTCTGGTGGGAGGCTTCAGCCGCGGTTAATTGCCACCCAACCGACAAAGACGTGTCGCAAAGCGATTTAGCGTTCCGATGTCGCGTAGAAACCAGTTAGAAGTGTGGGTTTACCATACCCCTAACAGGTTAGCCCGCTACCTTCCTAGACTGCATCATCACTTACCACCAGGTGAGATAGCCGTCAAGGGCTTACTTGTAGTGTATAAAAAAACGTAGATATTTGAGATGTACTTGTAAAATGTTGAGTGCATATTAAAAGTAACAGATTTATTTAAGTAAATGAAATTTTGTGTCCTAAATTCTCAGTACCGTGTTTTATGTCGGTAACAATAGACATTGGTTGGCCAGCGTGTTTGACTATGGATTGTTTATATCGATTTCCGGTATGTAACAGCTAAGCGAGTGCCCCACAACGGCATCCAACCTGCATCGCTTAAGTTTGCGTCCTGCCAATAACAGAACTCTTCCTCGAACTAACGCGTCTTCTGATTGGTCAAACGCAGGACAAAACCTTGCTCCTTCGTCCTATAAGGCACCGGAACCAAACTATTTTTAGCAACGAAATAATTTATCGATAGTCCAATGGGACTACACATGGAAGAATGTAAAAAAATGTAAGAATTTTATTTAACGAATAAAAAATAGTGTATAACCAATACATTTATGAATATTTTGGACCATAAAATTTAACAAAATGTACGAATAAAAATAGCTACAGTGCATTATAACCAATTCCACTGAAATCTTAGACATGTCTCGATAAATTCAAAGTTTATTTTTATAAAACGTAAACCTTATGACAAATCGTATTATGATAAAAAGGATGACATAAGCGACAAAACAAAGATTGTGTGTGAATTGGCTTATAGCTATTATAATTAAGAAATATTGGTTTCACATACTCATAGTAATAGCAAAAAAACCCCAACTACGTTTTCTGCGAGCTTCTTCGCAGCTGCCACTCTTAGCTATAATTTTAAGTTAACAAATGTAGTGAACAACGCGAATTAAAATATTATATGAACAGTTCAATTCAAATTCTAATTCAAATAATCTTTATTCAAGTAGTCCTTTAAAAGGCGCTTTTGACGCGTCAATAATTTACATAGTCGTGATTTGATGGTGATAACTAGATTCGTAAACTTAAAACTAAAGCTAAGAGGGTTCCAAACGCGCCCCGGTCTAAGAAGAAGCCCACAACAAACTTAGCCAGGTAAATTTTATTTTTGTTATCACCATCTCACATGCCACTTAAAATTATATTAAGAGCTATCTTATTAGAGCAATATTTCACACCCATGCTTGTTTATCATTTATGTAATCCTTTACACTATAGTAGGACTTTTCTACAAGCTTACGTTTTATATAAACTAACGTTCTATAGTTCATCGCCCTAAATAGGTTGACATAAATAAATGATCTCTTTATTTGAATAAATCGAGACATGATTAAGAAGTCATCATTCAGAAATTTATTTTTAAATTTAATTTCAATGAACTTTGTATTTATTAATTTATTTTTGTTTATTTATTATTAATATAATTAATTATACAATAAAGGCACCGAAAAAACCAAAGAGGTTTGTCCTCGGTGGTAATCTGTCACTTAACAGCTTAAAACTAGAGGAACTGAATATGAAATATCACTTGTTTTAACGCTGAAGAAATACTGCATGCGTGCATGTGTGAGCACTCTTACGTATGCATTATCTCCATAAAGAAAAAAAAGGCTTTGAAATCCACCACTTGAAGAGCATGGTTGGTGGACAGTAACCCTGCAATGATATAGCCTTTTCCCGGCTAAGTTTGTTGTGGGCTTCTTCTTAGACCGGGGCGCGTTTGGAACCCTCATAGCTTTAGTTTTAAGTTTACGAATATAGTTATCACCATGAAATAACTACTATGTAAATTATTGACGCGTCAAAAGTGCCTTTTTAAGGACTATTTGAATAAAGATTATTTTGAATTTGAATGAGCCGGTACTGGTCTGATAATGATAATGTTGATTGTTTAATTTTAAATTGTCTTATCTATGAAACGCTATAAATACGGAAGTTAGTTAATTTGCGACGTGCACCCATGTCTTCGCGGACACAATAAGACCTTACTAGACTTATTATTTATTAATGCGGTTATTAATTTTTGAATGTCATTAATGACAAGCGATTGTATTTTAATTATTAGCCTTTTTTTAACGCGGGGAAATGTGGTTACGCTGCCCTCGGGAAGCGACGGCATGCAGACTTCCTCACCATGTTTTTCCTGCCAGTTGAAGCAAGAGATATTTTAATTGCTTAAAAACGTACATAACTCCGAAAAGTTACAGGCGCGATCGAACCCCCGACCTGTGATAAGGAGGCGGACGTTAGCATATACCATATACCGTGCATTATTAACACGTAAAAGAGGTTCATAAGTTCAATATACAGAATAATATGTTATCAAAAAATATCGTTATCATGACTTAACGTATAATAGTAGCAAGATGTAGGATTATAATTCGAAAGAAACCCGATCTCATTTTTATTATTATTAGGTACTACTAATATGAGATAATGATCGTCCACGCTCGCAAGCCCAAATTGCAGCACCGTGGTGGGTCTTTGCTCTAAATCCTTCGTGGGAGTACAGGTCTGTGATCCGTTTATTCGCTGATGCATTGATATGGAAATAAGGATAATTATGTTATTAACTATGTTTTAGTTTCAGTGCTAGTTTACCTCACTCGGCGCGCGTTAGTCAATTAGTTCTATACATTTCTACAAATATGGAATCGTACTTAATCTATTAATTGTATGCAAGGGCAAACACCGAGAGTCTTTGAGTTGAATCTTGACACATAAACGTATCTTAATTGTAGCTAAAGTGGGTTACGCTGAGCTTGGGTCATGCGATAATAACTAGCAATCTTTGCAAATCAACGCCAACATTGTATCTCATCACGTCATATTGGAGTCGCACTTTTCGTCGCAGAAACAAATATCATCCTCACCACCTGGATGCCCGGTCCGCTTCCACCACCCGCTATTCCAGGTCATTTCTGGCACGCACCTGCAAATTGTGGAACCAGCTTCCATCTTCTGTGTTCCCTAATGGTTATAATATGGGTATCTTCAAAGGGCGGATTAACAAATTGCTCAAGAGCCAGCAACGCATTGGCGGTTCCTCTGGTGCTGCAAATGTTCATGGGCGGTGGTAATCACTTACCATCAGGTGACCCGCCTGCTCGTTTGCTCGCTATGTATATAAAAAAAAGAGTAGCACGGTGGGCTTGAGGTTCTGATTTAAGTTCTAAGCTCCAAAGGCTTGACTCCTATTAGGAATAAGAAAAGGGCAGTATTAATAAGCCAAGGTTCATGGTCGCACGAAAAGACACCGAATTAGCGAATTGCAGCTGTTTTATTAACTGAAGGATGTAGATATTTTTCTAGAACATCTTCATTCTTTATGAATAATATTTATGAATAAAAACTTGTGTTCCACAATTTTTATTTCAAAAAAATATTTTCATACGAAATTACGGGGTAACAACCATTTAGGGTTAAAAATAATGTCAAGGGAATCACGGAATCAAGAACGATTTAGGTCCTAGATATAATTTAAAAAAACACTAGTACATAGTTTCAAACATATAATTCACGTACACTCTTTTCTGTTGCTAAGTCATTGGTACCCTGGAAGAGATTCCTGGATAAAGTCGCCATATTTATGCTAAGAATTGTAATGCTCTTTCATATTTACACTTTTATGTACTGCTATGACTAGTGAGGGGTACAATTAAAGTGTATTTTCATTTATTAATTAATTAATTCATTGATTAAATCGTTCAACACGTTCCAGCTCTCACGCCTATATCTGTTAAAATGATATTCTTTTTTTTTTTATCCACTACAAGTTAGCCCTCCCACCAAGTTGACTGCAATCCCACCTGATGATAAGTGATGATGCAGTCTAAGATGGTAGCGGGCTAACCTGTTAGGGGTATGGAAAACCCACACTCCTAATTGGTTTCTACACGACATTGTGCCGGAACGCTAAATCGCTTGGCGACACGTCTTTGTCGGTAGGGTGGTAACTAGCCACGGCCGAAGCCTCCCGCCATATATTTATATATGATATATTTTTAGAATATTTTTAAATGAATACTTAAGTAAGCGTTTCTTGAAATAACAACCATTTCTATAAATCAGGTATTATAGTGTGCAACTGAGCAGTGTTACCCCCTTTCAAGGTCATTCAACCTTGTAAAGTACGTACTTCACATTTGTTTAAAAAAGAAGCCTGTTTCAGAAGTCGGTTAATACATTTCCATAAATACCAAGGAATTGTAACGGAAATTACTTAGGTGTGCAGTAGTTTATAAATAATTAATCTAAGTCAAATACTGTTTTATTTATAAGCGTCAGAATGGCAAGTTACCGCTGTCTGTTTAAGTCTAATCCTCTATCTCCGAAGACCTTCATGGGACCTTTTCCAGAGATTTCCATTTTCCAGATGTAATGCATGTGATATCACGTTTGATAATGTTTTTCGTTGCTCTATATAGCTTAGTATAGATGAATGACGTAAGATGTTTGACGAAGCAATTTTTATATGGCAGGATGAAATCTACGTGCTTTGGAGTGGTATAGCTATATTTACAGCAAAGTACAGTTTGTAAGCTTGTGGCAATACAACTTCAAGATCAAGAAAATGGATTATTGATATAATGGAGACCAAATTATTTGAACAGTGCGTGTGGACGCACATGACTTAGGGCTCCAAAACATATTCGTTAACTCATAAGAAGTCTATATTCACTATTTATTTATTCATTTTCATTATATATTTCATATGATGTATCATCGATACACTGTACTAACATTAAAAATATACCACTATAATAATTGTTTAAACCGAGTACAGTTATCATTACAGGTATATACAGCATTCTAATTTCTCCGGTAAAAAAAGTTGCATAAATATTAAACAATTCAAGAAATATTACAGACTTAACATTATATTCTAGGATGATAATGAGCTACGTAATTAAATAAGAACTATAATAATAATAATAACTATGCATGCAGATATATTTTTTTCTTAAAACTAAATAGAGTGTTGTGAAAGATATCGATGTCATGGTTCGTCAAGTTATTGTATACACTAATTATTCTATTAATTGGGAAAAATTTGCCCTAAATGAGCCTCTTGGAAAATTTTGAAGCAAAGATTTTTTGTTGAGTGTGTCTAGAAATAAGATGGGGGAGGTTGATGCTTATCTGTTGCAGCAGGGTGCAAGCTTTTAGTTTAATCAAGGTAAAGTAGGTAGTTAAATACAAGCTGAACCCTTCGATACGCTTCGATATGAGATGAGAATTCACTGTTCCCGCAAAAGTTTGGAAATGCGGATATGTGGCAATGTCTTCAAATATCAACTGTGTATACATCCTGAGCTGTTCAATTTATTAATTTATTTATATTAACTTTGCGGTAACTAATATCATCGTTATCAACACATCAGCGGCCCCGACAAGGGCACGGGTGTCCTCTCAGAATGATAAGGGTAAAGGCCGTGGTCCGCTACGTTTGAATTAAAGAAAAATGATCCATATTGTTCCCAACTTGTGTAAATTAAGATTTGTACATTATATATATATTTAATAACTGCAGAAGGAACTAGCTCAATATTGGTGAACAACTGAAAGAGCCAGAACTGGGACTAATAAATTACAAGCAAACAAAACAAACGAACCATAAATCAGGCAATAAAAAAAGAAAAGATAATAATAGATAAACATAATACAAAAAATACCTAAATCTTCTCGGACAAATAATCAACACTAAAAGTACTTATACGTTTTTTTTTCTACTACAAGATAGCCTTTGACGGCAATCTAACTGTTGGTAAGATTGCCGTCAAAGGCTATCTTGTAGTAGAAAAAAAAAACACATAAGTACTTTTACTTTGTGGTTGGTGGTTGGGTTGACCATACTCCTTACAGGTTAGCCCGCTGCCATCTTAGACTGCATCATCACTCACCACGAGGAAAAGTTAAATAATAATATAACAGTGTTTTAATTGAGACCATCGTTAAAAACAGCTGACTTTGACACAGCGTTACGAAATGCTCAAGCAATAACAAACTACTCGGAGCTACTACAGAATGCATATTTAGCATCGCGTGTTATTATTTATTGCGGCCGCTCAAGTCACGAGCGGTTTACTTACTTTATCATAAACATGACAAAGCAAGGGTCTCGACTTAGCAAGAAAAGGGTTTTGACTGCAGTCGACCAACCAAGTTCTGGCTAAGTGCGGTTTTGTGTAATATATTTCACAAGCTGTTATGGACTCTATGAAGAATTCTTAGGCGTGGATTTCCTCACGATAACTTGTGGGCTGCTTCTTGGACCAGGGCACGTTAGGTGCCCTCGTAGCTTTAGTTTTAAATTTACGAATGCAATTATCATCATCTTCTCACTACAATGTGAAAAATTGTATGAAATGCGCCTTTTCAACGTAAATTGAAATACAATTAAAATTTATATTTTCTGATCAGATTACAATGGGTCTATAATCTAAGAATCTGACGTCTCGAAAAGTTTAAAACTACGCTCCAGCGGCAACACCCACTTCTAAAACTTCTGTTACGGGGTCCGGATGAAAAAAAAACAAATTTAATATTTTTAAAATAAATGTTTTTTTTACTTGCTAACTTGTAATTACCTCGTCTTACTTATTGTAGAGAATATCTACAGCTCTGATGGACGAACAACCCGGAGTAAACTTAAAAATCTCGCGTCGATGAGTCAGTTATTCAATTTAGCACTGAAGTATCACTACTGAAACCCTACATTGTTCGGATAGATATTTGCTAGTTGGTATGCGTATACGCCGCTTCTTATAACTTACTACGCGCAATGATAAATTACGAAAATAACGCTATTCGTGTGGCAATGCAAAAAAAAATTGTATACTTGCTAATGTTTCGCATAATACAGTGTTAGTGGGTCATGAATTTGTTTTTCTTAGAAACTAGCAAAAGCCCCGGATTTACTCATAGCTGTACTAGACCGAACATATTTATAGTTTAACGTCTAAGTTTAAGTAATTTAGTAGAACTTTTTGGCAAAAACCTGCATAATCATCGTGATTAAATCATTACCGGCGCACTACATAGACCAGGTCTCTTAATATGAAAAGGGTTTGGCCATAGTCTACCACGCTGGCCATGTGCGTATCGGCAGACTTCACACGCGTTAAAATGGAGAACTCTCGTGCGTGCAGGTTTCCTCACGATGTTTTTCTTCACCGTTGAGCAAGTGATATTGTAACCGCTTAAAAACACGCACATAACTTCGAAAAGTTAGAGGTGCCCGGGATCGAACCCCCGATCTCTGATTAAGAGGCGGATTTTTTTTTACATAAAATCTGTATTTTTTTAATAAATTTAAATGGTCGAAAAAGTTTTTACAACGAACCCTACTTGAATGTTTTGTTAACTCATAAACTGATTGCAAGTGTTTTTTTAAACTTCCGCAGTTAAGTTTGTTGATCTTCGACAGTTTATAAATGAAATGGGACCATCTGCATGAGTAGACACTTTCAAGTGAAAACAAGAGCCACCGATCGGCTCAGATTTGACGGAGTTACATACTCTTAGGCCACAAAAAATAATATTTGCTTATTGGAAGTTGCAAGCTGTGATATGGTTAGGGCGTCAGCCTCCTAATCAGAGGTCGGCAGTTCGAATCCGGGCACGCACCTCTAACTTTTCGGAGTTATGTGCATTTTTGAACAATTAAAATATCACTTGCTTCAACGGTGAAGGAAAACATCGTGAGGAAACCTGCACGCCTGAGAATTCTCCATAATGTTCTCAAAGCCGTGTGAAGTCTGCAAGTCCGCACATGGCCAGCGTGGTGGACTATGGCCAAACCCTTCTCATATTGAGAGGAGACCCGTGCTCTGTAGTGAGCCGGTAATGGGTTGTTCATGATGATGATTGGAAGTTGTAGAGATACTACCCAGCTACCAGGTATTGCTCCCGGTACAATATAGAATGGGTTGCTTTCATCTCTTACAAGCTAGTGATTAAATTATTGTTAAAAAATAAATTTATATTGGTAGGACGCAATTGTATGATATTTGGTAGGCTCCTTCTAGATATAAAGCTATTTTCTCACCGTGACTGATCTTGCCCTGCTGCGAGATGAGCATGTTGAGCGGCAGAGGCTTCTTGTCCCCGGGCAGGCGCGGCGCCAGGCCGAACAGCCGGTTGCGGGCCGACTGCCCCACCGCCAGGTATTGCTTGTGCCCCATCGCGCGGCTTTATCGATACATCCGGGGAAGCTGGAAAGACAACAATAAAGTTTTATTTTTTGGAACGAAGTTCCTTATAGCGCGTTGTGAAAGGGGGCTAGACGGAAAAAATTCTTACGAAAAGTCGTCACGACACTTTTTGTTATTGTAAGCTGTGCGGCGTCGCATGTGTCTCTGTCTGTCTCTCTCTCTCTTATAGAAAGCAAGCCAGATATTTTCATTTCTATTTCGCATTGAACCGAATCATGAATTGATGAATCCTGACAGTGTTTCTGCACAAGTTCCGGATATTGCTGATGGAGTACAAAATTGAGCCTACTGATTAAGTTTATATAACATTATAATTGTTAATAATAAAAAAATATATTATTATAACTTAAATAAAATAAAATTTTATTACAATTCCTTCACTAATTAATCGAAAGGAACTTCGTTCCATCCGGGTGTCCCTTGACACCTCTCAAGTTTTTTTATTTTTATTTCATTCATTTATTTGTAATCAACAGCGTTTAAATCTATTTACATTTCAGACTCATAAAGTAAGGCCAAATAAGATTACAACTTGTATAAAAGAAAATACCAAACAATATATTATTTGAAAATTAACGACATAATATGTTATGATATTACAACAGTGTGTGTGTGAGTGTGTGTGTGCTGAGCTTCTTAAAAAAAACATTTAAATGTTTATTCAGTTTGTTATATTAGTTTGTTTTCCTTGTCGGCTCTCTTGCAGTATATAAAAAAAAGAAGAAGTATATCAGGACGAAAAATTTAGTTTCATTGTAAACTAATTGAAACTACTTGTGAAACAGTTAGATGGTATGATAAGCTTAATTTAAGATACAGTTTAATTGAGCATTTCCCGCTGGCATATCGGTGTTATCAGAGCGTGACCAGTTTTGGGCAAACCTCTGCTAGGCTTGGGTTACAGACCATCCGAGAGTTAGGTGACGCGCTCTAAATATCACATCACGCTAATGTTATAAAGCTGCGAGTTCGTACACAAGAATACAAAAAAAACTACTTCCGTAATTAATCACTTTTGTAACTTTTACAACGTGATTAATTACAGAATAAATTAGATTAGGTCTTAATATTTAAACTGTTAGTTGTATATGTTCAAAAAATAAAACCTAACAATATAAAGTAAAGCGTAATCTATATATATAAAAGCGAAAGGTCACTTACATCCTTTACATACTTACATACTTACTTACATTCTGATTAAACACGAAATCTCAAAAACTATTGTATAAAGCTATAATTTAGCAAGTAGGTAGTTGATAGTTAAGAGATGTCAGCTAAGAAAGGATATTTGGAAATTCCACCCCTAAGAGGGTAAAAGGGGGGTTGGAAGTTTGTATGAATTTTCTTTGTTTTAAGAGTTAGACACAAAAATTTGCATTAAGATTAATAATAATAAATAAAAAACATGTGCATCAAATTTTTTTTTAAATATTACCTGTTATGGGTGATAAAATAGGGGATGATAGTTTTTGCATATTTTTTTATTATGAAGTCTGCAAGCTTGAAATTTTGAAAATAGGTTTCTTTTAGGGCATAAGTATAAGGTTAGAATTTTTTTCATCCAAATCTACCCCAAAAGGGGTAAAAAGGGGGTTTGAAGTTTGTATGAGAGTCCCATGTTTTTTAATTTAGAAACACGATAATCGGCAATTTGACATTTGCCTGTAGCTTACTTTCTTAAGCAAGGCATTGGGCGCACGGGAAACCTCAATCTCACGGGGAATCAGCAATTCTACGCAGACGAAGTCGCGGGCAACAGCTAGTGCTTTTATAATATTATATCACGTTGTATATTAATGAGTGAGCCAAGTGAGATGTTATAATATTACCCACATAATACAGCTTATCCTGTCGCGAACACATTCTTAGTGACGATTGCATTCTAAGACGGTAAAGGGCTAATCTGGTAATGGTGTGGTAAGTCACTCATCATCAATTTCTTCGCGGCATCAGCTACCAGAACGCTGTTTCATATGATTAAGGTTCACAATGTATAATTTGTCCCTACCCTCTGTACTTGAAAAACAGGTAAGTCCCCGGCTAAGTTTGTTGTGGGCTTCTTCTTAGACCGGGGCGCGTTTGGAACCCTCATAGCTTTAGTTTTAAGTTTACGAATATAGTTATCACCATGAAATAACTACTATGTATTAAATTATTGACGCGTCAAAAGTGCCTTTTTAAGGACTATTTGAATAAAGATTATTTTGAATTTGAATTTGACCCGCCTGCTCGTTTGCTCGCTATGTATATAAAAAAAAAAATTAAAACTAAGCAGGTATCAATTTACAGATCTCATTGTTTCGACAGGTGGTTATGGTTATTACAGTGAGACTGGAGTTAATTAATATGTTCCATCCGCGATTGGTTTTATGTAAATAACTAATAAATACTTGATATTTGTACAGTAATGCAGCGTCGATATTTAATTATACTAATGCGGCTGTGAAATGTTTGTTCAGCGACATCTCGGTCAAGGCGCTCTCGTCTTTCGTGATTGAGATTTTGACTAGCTCTTCTTGTTAAACATGAGCTGTGCCCCGCGGATTCACCCGCGACTTCATTCATAAGAAATGGGTTTAATTGTGAGCCCGACCGCGTCGCGTCTTCCCCGCGCGCTTTTGCTTCTGTTTTGCTAAGTAATACTTTAACATTTTTATGTGAAACATATAAGTGCTTAGTGCAAAATTAACTACTTTTTCGATCCGTACACTTTAATTTATTTTTTTATGCAATTATAGGAGTGCCATTTATTCTATCGTAGATGGCGCTCTAACGATTCTATTCGAATGAAAGTTAACTTTCACACGATCGAGCAAGTACAAAATCGGCGCTAAGGTTTGGTTGTTCACTCGGTTATGCGCAGTGGACGCTAAATAAAAAGTATTTTTTCTCCTTAACCAAATTTCATTTTACGTTTTATTGTCACCTATTAATTTATTAAGCAGATTATCTATAAAAACAGTTTCGAGGCTTCTTTGGTCAACAGAGTTTTTTTTTAATACAACAAGTTAGCCCCCTTGACTTCAATCTCACCTAGTGTAAGTGATGATACAACCTAAGATGGTAACGGGCTAACCTATTAGGAGTATGGTAAACCCATACACCTAATTGGTTTTTACGTGACATCGTGCCAGAAAACGTGCTAAACCGCTTTGCAACACGTCTTTGTCGGTAGGGTGGTAATTAGCCACCGCCGTAGCCTCCCACCAGATCAGACTCGAGCTGGCAACCGAACCCAGGACCTTTAAAATGTAGCAAAGAATAGGCAATGTAGCAAAACCAGCGAAAGTTTTTAGTTCGGCTCTTCCGGGAGTGCGGGTCCCACGTAAGCTCGTCCTGCCCAAAAAACGGAGTAAGCCATAAAGCTTTACCATTAAGACAAAAAAAAAGGCAATCACAACTAATGTTAACTATTGAAGAAAAGCAGACTTTACTTAGCGGCAGTACATTATACACAATGAACTTTAAGCTTAATATCGCTAAAAATAGTCTAAATTAATTTGTTTTTTTAATCTTAATTCAATCTTTTTGTTATTATATATGCGATAAAAGTTGTGATAGCCTAGTGGTTAGGACGTCAGCTTCCTAATCAGAGGTCGGGGTTTCGTACCCGGGCACGCACCTATAGCTTTTCGGAGTTATGTGCGTTTTTAAGCAAATAAAATATCACTTGCTTCGACGGTGAAGGAAAACATCGAGAAACCTGCACGCCTGAGAGTTCTCCATAATGTCCTCAAAGGCGTGTGAAGTCTGCCAATCCGCTCATGGTTAGCTAAGTGGACTATGGCCAATCCCTTCTCATATTGAGAAGAGACCCGTGCTCTGTAGTGAGGCGAGAATGGCTTGATCATGATGATGATGATCATAATATATGCGATAGAAGATCTTACAAATGCTTCCTCTACGCACAATTCACTCTAACACCGGAGTATCTTCACGAGGAGTTGACACCACTATGTACAATTGCTTCAACGAACTTGAAAAACTAATTGTATTATTGTTTTAATTATGCGATAGTTTATATGGCTCACTTCTAATCTATAACATAGATAAGTTTTCTATAGTAAATGTATGTCTCTAAGATAATGTAAGTTTAACCAAACAAGCTAAACTGCCTCATGGCATTAAATCCGCCTTAGTACCTACCTAGTTTTATAATGTGCAAAACCGACTCAATCCGATTAGCCTGTTTAACGTTAAATGCTAATAATTAAAAATACAATCGGATTTGATTTGAAGCGGTGATAGCCTAGTGGTTAGGGCGTCAGCCTCCTAATCAGAGGTCAGCGGTTCGAACCCGGGCACGCACCTCTAACTTTTCGGGAGTTATGTGCGTTTTTAAATAATTAAAATATCACTTGCTTCAACGGTGAAGGAAAACATCGTGAGGAAACCTGCACGTCTGAGAATTCTCCATAATGTTCTCAAAGGCGTGTGAAGTCTGCCAATCCGCACATGGCCAGCGTGGTGGACTATGGCCAAACCCTTCTCATATTGAGAGGAGACCTGTGCTCTGTAGTGAGCCGGTAATGGGTTGATCATGATGACAATCGGATTTGCGTAAAAAAAACCTCTATTTATTGCTCTATGTATAAATAATACAAATTAGCAAAACAACTAAAACTCTTAACTTTTTTAATATTAGTAGAGATATTAAAAATGACAAAAAATATATATTAAAAAGTCTGCCTCGTACATGTTTATTGCTTATAATATAATTTATTAGCGCAATATATAATATGGGCAACAGATTTGCATATGATTTCTGAATCTGACGTTAATTTATTTCTCGATTCAGAAGTAACAGCGTTATGACAGACATTAGGACAGAGGGAATGTTATTTGATTGCAGAGCAGTAAACTATTATTTCACAAATGTATACTGTAACTTCATCAAGGTAAAAACTAATTTAAACCAAACTAATCTTAATTTGAACTAGTTAAAAATTGACGAGTATAAAATGAGTAATTACAAGGGTACGTACAAGATGGATCTCTTTAAACAATTGTCAGTCCTTGTAGGAGTTATTTTTTTTCGGACTGACTATTGCTGTGCTAACCCTATTGGTTGCGATAGCGTAACCGGGCTGTTTGGCGAGCTTCGGAAAGAAGCTCTGCCAGAAGAAATTTTGAGCTCTAGGGCTCGAAGAAACTAAGGGAACGACCGCCTAAGGGCGTCTCCTGTGAGGCCGAACCTCGGCTTAGGCGACGTTTGGGATAACGGGGGGGTCAGACGGTGAGTGGTCCGTACATCTGCGAGGCCGTGGATGGAGCCCACGTCCGGATGACGTAAGATAGCGGGGACCTCGTCTTCGCCGGCGAAGAAGACGGTGTGTAGCGTATGATTGTGTGGTAGGTGGTACGAGTATGTTGTTAGTAGTCATCTGATCGTCAGGATCGTGAAGGATATGTTTAGGTCTCCTATTTTGGAGAGGAGGATATTTAGGTCGGGGGAGTAAAAAGAAACCTTGTACGAGTCCTTTTATATGATGAGGTTGAATTTTCGTATGACGTTTAATTTAATCACTCCCCGCTGTATTAGTTTAAGCAGCCCATACAAATCTTAGGAACACTAAAAATAATAAACTATATGTACACATATCATGAACTTTTAGGTACTTTACTAGGCTCATACCAAATATTAATTATTTTATTTGTGCAGGTATTCAAAATATTATTTTATAATAATTCATGTTGATCAACCAGAAATAGGTTTGTTTTATTTGGAAGGTTTTTACTTACCGCCTGTAAGTTTAACGTAAGTCTAGACTTTGATTTAAAACGACTAGGATTATGGTGGTGGATTAGGTTCTAGACTGAATCACCACTTACTACCAGATGAGATTGCCGTAAAGGGCTAACGTGTAGTCGCATAAAAAGGAGACTCAGCTATCAGGTTACCGCCCTACCTAAACGAATGGCGTAACAAAATGCCACCGTCCCGGTCGCATCGCCCATCCGGTTGCTGTATCATTTGGATTATCGTTGCCTCACGTAAGCTATGGCGATATATTTCACACTGTCGCAACCTAACTTCATGAGTTTGTGCGTTTGTTACACAATTATGCCGAAACGCCTTCACGCGTTTAAATAGTTAAGCGAAATACAGTTAAAAAATAAAATCTTGTTTTATACTATCAATAACTCTCAAATTTTTGCAGACCCTAGTGTTAGGTTCACGGAGTGTAGTCGGGCAATCCAGATTGTATATCACTATTTTGACAACCTCCGTGGCGCAGGGCGTGCGCTGTCGTATTATAACATTGGAGACCCTAGGTTCGATTCCCGGCTCGAGTCTGGTCTGGTGGGAGGCTTCGGCCGTGGCTAGTTACCACCCTACCGACAAAGACGTGCCGCAAAGGGATTTAGCATTCAAACACGATGTCGCATAGAAACCGTTTAGGAGTGAGGGTGTACAATACCCCTAACAAGTTAGTCCGCTACCATCTTAGACTGCATCATCACTTACCATCTGATGAGATTGCCGTCAAGGGCTAACTTGAAGTGGATAAAAAAAAAAATTTGACTCCCTGGGTTCGATTCCCGGCTCGAGTCTGCTCTGGTGGGAGGCTTCGGCCGTGGCTAGTCACCACCCTACCGACAAAGACGTGCCGGAAAGCGATTTAGCGTTCAAACACGATGTTGCGTAGAAACCGTTTAGGAGTGAGGGTTTACAATACCCCTAACAGGTTAACCCGCTTACTATCCTAGACTGCATCATCACTTACCACCAGGTGAGATAGCCGTCAAGGGCTTGAAGTGAATAAAAAGAAAAACTATAAGTATATGTAATTTAATGTTACTTTATCGTATGATGAAAGTTTTAATTTTTGCATAGGCTCAATTCGTTGTGGGCTTTTCTTAGACCTGGGCTTGATTGGAACCCTCTTAGCTTAGTTTAAAGTTAGCGAGTGTAGTTATCACCATCACCTTCACGAATAGAAATAATGAAAAATGTGATATTTATGAATGATTCATAGACGCCTGTAATAGGTTTACATGAATAGAGTTTTTAAAAACAATTAAAATATCACTTGCTTCAACGGTGAAGGAAAACATCGTGAGGAAACCTGCACGCCTGAGAGTTCTCCATAATGTTCTCAAAGGCGTGTGAAGTCTACCAATCCGCACATGGCCAGCGTGGTGGACTATGGTCAAACCCTTCTCATATTGAGAGGAGACCCGCGCCCTGTAGTGAGCCGGCAATTGGTTGATCATGATGATGATGAAAAGAGCTATTTTTGATTTGATTTATTTTGATTGGAAACTTCCAAGGCTTCCACCGTGGCTAATTAACACCCAATCGATAAAAAAACATGTCGCCAAACGATTTAGCGTTCCGGCACAATGTCGCGTGAAACCAGTTAGGATCATGGGTCTAACTATACCCCTAACAGGTTAGCCCGCTACCATCTTAGACTGCATCATCATCACTAGGTACAATTGCCGTCAAGGGCTAACTTGCTTGTAAAAAAAAGTTTTTTTTTTTAATTTATTTATTTATTGGAAACAAAATACATGAAAATACAGTACAGTATAAAAATAACCTTGTTTACTGCATTAGTAAAAACTGAGTTGCAGTTAACAGGCCCTCATTTCCGAGACACATTATTTTGTACAAATCAAAGATTACAACGGTTAGTGCCTAATACAAACTTAAAAACTTATCATGCAATTAATTAATTAGTGTGTGTATGTATATGTGTGGGTGTGTGTGTGTGTGTGTGTCTGTGTATAAATGCTATTTGGTAACTTGCTACTGATTTATATGCAGTATTTTATCAATTCTATTATATAGCAAAGGGCTTAGGAAGTGACACTGTCGGCTAGCATGGACAGATTTTAAATTGACGTAGGGGCATACAGATTCCGTTCTTCGTTTATTAATACTATGATTATAAGTATTGATTATTAATATCGGGTGACAAACGAGGCAGTGTATTGCTCATAGACGCAGAAACTAGAAAGCGAGATGAGCATCAATAACTTCTTATCGCCATATACATAAGGCTGATAATGCGTATAAAAGTCGGCAGCGCGCTCGGATGCGCGTGCGCGCAATGTTTACGTTGTTACGGCAAGTCGGTCAAGGATCGCGGCGGCCATCCGCGATAGCGGCGCGCTCGCCTTGTGTGCGAGCCATTCTCGCCGAGGGGATATTCGTATCTACCTCATTTTTTTTTCCGCTGGGAAATGCTTTCACGCATCCCCTCCGGATGCGACGCGGGCAAGACTGCGTCGCTTCCGACGGGGTATGTGGGACTCCCCGGCGGCCAGAATACCCACTAAAACCCAGCGATGCTCCTTCGCGTCGCCTGGTGGCTGGGTCACGGGAACACTTATGCACTCGACCGCGGCCCAGCCAACACAGTAACTACCTCATAGGATTGCCACAGGTAACTCTTGCGATCTGTCAAACGTCACTTTGACACTACGTGACAGCGACAGTTCACCCTCTTTTTTTTCTTTTTTTTTCGTTTTATGGCTTTACACAGATTAGCCAATGTCAAGTTTATTACTTTATTAGTTCTCTCTTTTTATGGCTTTACACAGATTAGCCAAATTCAAGTTTATAGCAATGTAGAAGTTAGGGAGAAATGGCGGGAAACTTCACACTCTGCGGACGCGGCTCCCTCAAACCATTCCCAAACTAATACCTGTTAACCATTCAGAAAACTAGCACAGCCACTACACAAACGACACCAAAACTGTCCACGACACAAACAACACCAGTCCTTTTCAAAATTAGCCAACAAACATTAATTCAAGAAAATCGTGAAAAAACCGCACCTGCCAAATACGAAGTCTCCCGCCTTTCTCAACTCTCTTTTTTTCTTTCTCTTTTTATAGATAGATTAGCCAATGTCAAGTTTATAGCAATGGAGAATTGAAGTTAGGGAGAAATGGCGGGAAACTTCGCACTCTGCGAACGCGGCTCCCTCAATCCTTTCTCAAATTAATACCTGTTAACCATTCAAGAAACTAGCCACTACACAAACGACACCAAAACTATAATGTCCACAACACAAGCAACACCAGTCCTTTTCAGAATAACCCAACAAACATTAATTGAAGAAAAGCGTGAAAAAATCGCGCCCGCCTAATACGAAGTCTCCAGTTCACCCTCTATCAAATCAAATCAAATTCGTTCATTGAAGAAAAGTGTCACATTAATATAAAGTTATTTATATTAAAGTGTAGCCTAAAACATCCTGCCTAAAAGACGTGCAAGAGAAATTTTCAAAAGAAAAAATAATTAACGTTAATTTAAAACTATAAAGAAATGAATTAACTAATTAATATAATAAAATAAAATGGAACAATAATAATGATTTCAATAACTCTTTGCGATTGTATAATCTATGAACGAAAAAGTTCATTAGTATTTTATATAAGCTTCCTTGATAAGAATGCGACCGCGACAGGCCAGAATTTTCGTATTAATATTAAATGTTACTATTTTTCTATAGGTTGATGGCAAATCGCTTGGCGATAACATGTCCTAGCCAGTCCAAAAGTAACTAGGCGCGGCTAAATCCTCCCACTAGGTCAGAATCTTTCTCCGTGTAATGATTTACTATAGTAATAGCTCTTGCTCCTTGGAACATATCTTTAGTCACTTAGATATAAGCCACAATTACGAATTTAAAGTCGAAAATAAATCATAAATTAAAAGTCCATTTTCAATCGCCACTATAAGGCATAAGGTATAGGGTTTTTCCTCCATATGACAAAACTTAGATCTTCATAAGGGTTATTTATTTAACAGATAGTTACGAAAGTATCACTTAGGTGTGATACCGCAACGTAATGAATGTAAGAAGCTGTCATGATAATTAATTTAAAACATTTATAATTATGGCCCTCTTCGTATTCACCGACATTTTATCATACTGCGTCAATAATTAATATTCAAGGTCAGTCGGTAGCTGGCCCTAATAAAGTATTATATCTTATTATTGTCTATAGATCTTCAATATGTTTATTGTAGTTGTTTATACAAAATAATAAGTGTTTTTGGATGAATGCATTTATGCACGCATGTTTCTTTTTTTTTTCTGTTTTATGGCTTTACACAGATTAGCCAATGTCAAGTTTATTATTTTATTAGTTTACTCTTTTTATGGCTTTGAAGAGATCAGCCAATGTCAAGTTTATAGCAATGTAGAAGTTAGAGAGAATGGTGGGAAACTTCGCACTCTGCGGACGCGGCTCCCTCAAACATTTCCCAAATTAATACCTGTCAACCATTCAGAAAACTAGCCACTACACAAACGACACCAAAACTGTCCACGACACAACCAGTCCTTTTCAAAATTAGCCAACAAACATTAATTCAAGAAAAGCGTGAAAAAACCGCGCCCGCCATATACGAAGTCTCCCGCCTTTCTCCCTCATTTTTCTTTATTCAACCCGTCAATTTAAAATACCTGAACTTTTTTATCTGTGTGGCCATAGACACTGTAATTTTTTTTTAAATATTGATGACAGCGGCTATTTTTAAATGTGGAAATTGAAGCAGTGCGCGGCTACATGTTTATTTATTTCGAACTTTTATTTCAATTTCTTGGTGAATGTGTTTGTTTGTCTGTCCTTGTCTGTCCGTTTCATTTATTACTAGGTTTTGCTTACGGTTTTGCTGATATTGGCTATATGCAAAGTATGTAACTTCGATGACCCTTGTCACCGAAGCTAGGATAATAAGGATAGGAAAAAATTCGGTTGGAACATAAAGGTGGAAAGTGGTCCTAGTAACCACCAGTGAAGAAGGATGTTGGTCCTTATCTTTAAATTTAATGTGTACCTGAGTAAGATATATTATAGGTTATAATATGCAATAGTGCAAAGTTTGGTCGCCATTAATAACTTTTTTGAATCAATTTATATTTTATAATAATTTACAAAGAAAATATTACATTAATTTATATCTTGACTTCATTCCTTTTAATGTATAGTATTGAAGTCTCGTCAAGCAAGTTTGTAACAATCAAATCGACATGCAGCATGCAAATAGGTTTTTGTTTTATCCATTACAAGTTAGCCCTTGACGACCTCCGTGGCGCAGTGCGTGCGCTGTCGCATTATAATGTTAGTGGTCCTGGGTTCGATTCCCGATCTGGTCTGGTGGGCGGCTTCGGCCGTGGCTAGTTACCACCCTACCTACAAAGACCTGTCGATAAGCGATTTAGCGTTCCGGCACTATGACGCGTAGAAACCAATCAGGAGCGTGGGTTACCATACCCATAACAGGTTAGCCCGCTACCATCCTAGACAGCATCATCACTTACCACCAGGTGAAATAGCCGTCAAGGGCTTAATCTCACCCGGTGGGAAGATTGTTTGTCAAAGTGATGATACAGTTTAAGATGGTAGCTGGCTAACCTGTTAAGGGTATGGTAGACCCGTACTCCTAAAAGGTTTCTACGCGACTTCGTGCCAAAACGCTAAATCGCTCCGGTAGAAAAAGCCTCC
Source organism: Lasiommata megera (assembly GCA_928268935.1). NCBI lineage: Eukaryota > Metazoa > Arthropoda > Insecta > Lepidoptera > Nymphalidae > Lasiommata > Lasiommata megera. Next base: position 772,502 of record OV743319.1, on the reverse strand, counting down.
ATCCAGACAGAAAGCAAGAATCAAAATAATTTTCAGGGGCAAGAATCCCTGATCTAAGATGAAGCCTTTAGAAACCGCGTTAAAAACTCAGTTCACAGAAGGCCAAGCACCTGCCGAGTCGGCGCAGTCGGTTAACTTAATAGAAGTAGTGTATTGTGCAACGCCCCCGATGCTCAACGTACATGGAGAATTACCTGCAAACTAATTTTAGGCAATTATAATGGACGCATAATTGGTAAAGTGTATTCAGTAATTTATGAGTTCTGTTTAATTGCAACGCTTTTACTTTTCAACCTTTCCAACACTTTCAACCAAGGCTGTGAGGTTCTCAATTCTGTTACGACCTCCGTACGAGCGCAGTCCTGTTATAAAATGGGAATTTCTGGGTTCGATTCCCAGCTCGAGTATGGTTATTTTTTCATCATCATCATGATCAACCCATCGTCGGCTACAGAGCACGGGTCTCCTCTCAGTATGAGAAGGGTTTGGCCACCACGTTAGTCCACCACGCTGGGCCATGTGCGGATTGGCAGACTTCACACGCCTTTGAGAATATTATGGAGAACTCTCAGGCGTGCAGGTTTCCCCACGATGTTTTCCTTCACCGTTGAAGCAAGTGATATTTTTTTTTTTTACTTTTTTTTACGGGAGGGAAATCTCCTTCTGATGTACGTGACTATAGCTAGGGAAAATCTCGGGTTATGTGGGATTTCTACCCACTAAAACCCCTTCGGTGGCCACCATCAGCATGAAACAGTGGGAGGCTCCGGGATCTCCTAAGAACGCACCGGTGCCTCCCTTGTGTTCCTATTTTCCGTCCTCATGGACGTAGGTCCGCAAAACAACGCGGCTTACTGAGTAACATGTCTGACGTCACGAGGTTGCATAAGAGTTACTGAGTGGCCAGATTCCCCGCTCTGGCCGCTTACGACCCCAAGAGCTCGAGTATGGCCTTCAAAAGACCTGTGCCTAACAATAAGACATATAAGAGTTTTTACATACATTTATATTGCGGGCAAACGAGCAGATTTTGCCTTTGATGTTAAGTGACAGCACCAGAGGAGCCGGCTGATCCAAACCTCCCCAACCCAAATCGGTTTGTATGGAATCATGCCGAATCGCTAAATCACTTGTGTAATAAACAATACGGTCGTAACAAGGCGCGGCCGAACCTACCAGACCCGACTCTAAGAATCAAACCCGGGACCTTCCATTTACAATAGCTATAAGATAGCTCTTAATATAATTTTAAGAGGCATGTGAGATGGTGATAACAAAAAGAAAATTTACCTGGCTAAGTTTGTTGTGGGCTTCTTCTTAGACCGGGGCTTGTTTGGAACCTTCATAGCTTTAGTTTTAAGTTTACGAATGTAGTTATCACTATGTAAATTATTGACCCTTTAAAGGACTATTTGAATAAAGATTATTTGAATTTGAATTTGAATACTGAATAACTCGCGTTGCGACACAAAGGTGGCCAAACTGCACACGACCAATAAAATATTAACAAGATATTTAAAAGAAAGCTATAGAAATTGCATCTACAACATACATACATACATACATACATACATACAAACAGTACTGTACCTACGTTTAGAAAGTGATGACCGTACAGATTTAAAAAATATAACTGTCAAAAGCACACCTTAGCCGACCGAGTTAGGTGTTGTTTTAAATCTGACGGACATTCAGATGTTATTTTTGAACCGATTTCCGAATAGAAACGGCAATTTAGATCTCATTCATATCTCTACATTTCTATTTGACAATAATAATAGTCGAATTATATTTTAGTTTTCCTACAGAATGTTAATGGACTTCTACAAAACACAGAGATTTTGAATGGATTCAGATAAAGGTGGTATTAAGGATTATATAAACGATAAAAAAGCTTGGGTGTGAATTGCTCTATCTCCATAGGTACTATAGTTTATTATTCATTTTATTCATTATGTGAGACTTACGAAAAAAAAAGAAAAACCCCGGCTAAGTTTGTTGTGGGCTTCTTCTTAGACCGGGGCGCGTTTGGAACCCTCATAGCTTTAGTTTTAAGTTTACGAATATAGTTATCACCATGAAATAACTACTATGTAAATTATTAACGCGTCAAATGTGCCTTTTTAAGGACTATTTGAATAAAGATTATTTTGAATTTGAATTTGGTCCCTCTGAATCTGTAATAACCGACGACCTCTGTGACACAGTGCGTGGGCTGTCGCATTATAATTTTGGTGGTGCGGGTGTGATTTCTGGATCCAGTCTGGTCTGCTGGGAGGCATCGGCCATAGCTAGTTACCACTCTACCGAAAAACAACGTGTCGCCAGTCCATTCAACGTTCCAGCATGTCGCGTAGAAACCAATTAGTAGTATGGATTTACCATACCCCTAACAGGTTAGCCTGCAACCAGCTCAGCATCATCACTTACCACCAGGTGAGTTTGCCATCGAGGGCTTACTTGTAGCGTATAAACAAAAAACCATCAATAATTATCGAAGTAGATTTAATAGAATCTGTTATGACGCTTCCAAAGATTTTCCGCAAGCCGATATATGACACAAGCAAATTTTCGATTATTATTTCAAAATTTTCGAAAATTTGTGATGGTATGTGTATATGTTTCTTACAACTTCACTACAGAACTACTACCAGCTTAGCTGAATTTTTGAATGGAGGTATATTATATCTTGGACATAGGGTTAATACGTTACTATAACAAAATTCAGTTTGATAGGCGGCATGCGCTTTTAGGAAGTACATCCGTTTTACACAATATTTATCCAGGTTAAAAAAAAAACGAAGTACGTCAAGAATTTCCATAACTCCGTTTGAGCTCAGACGGTCTGACCAAAAGACTCCGACAAAATTACAATTTCGATTTGTCTCATGCAACTCTATCAATCTACAAGCAGTTATTAAAATTACGTACTGTGTTAAAATAGGTGCCAAAATAAAGAAATAGTGTTATTAAATTAATGATATAGTAATTATAGATATAATGTTATAATTACATGATATAATATCATTAGCAGGATTGGCTAATATTTGGCGAGGCAAAGCAGGCTTCTAGCGAATAAGAAAGACAACTGACTAAGGAAATCATTAACTGCACATAAAACTCGTATTTCCGAGTTAGTATATAGATTCAGAGGAATTCATTGTATAACAATGTGATCGTAAGTATTGTCCGTGCACAGATATTGTAAGATATGCGGAAATCCTTAGCATAGTAATGCAAATACACAAATAAACGTTATTCGTTGATTACACACCTATATTTTTTGACGCATTCTATCAAGATTAGCACCTATACTTACCTGCGTATTTATTGTATTTTTAAACTTACGTACAAAAGGATCAATATAGGATCGTCCATTCTGTGAATCAAGGTCCCTCATCTGATCGAGTAAACACTAATCGATATTTTATCTAAGGTCCTCACAACACGTCGTAAATATTACAAGATTCAAGTTCAAAGTATTTAAATTAATAATTTAAAAAACTCGCCGCGTTCGCGCTCGTATGTGCGTCTAGCACATAACCTTAATTAAAATATCACATTATACTCGTTTTAAGGTGAAATAATAGTTACAAAATTTATAACAGTTTTTTTTGAAAATTCATTAAAACTATAGCATAATAGTTATGTCCCTTAAAGGAATCTCCTCAATATAATCCTGATTATATTAATGAGTGGTCCGGATCCGGAAGAATACAACGATGACAGACGGGACAGACAGACAAAGAACGGATCTTCTTTTTGGGTGTTCGGTTGACAAGTGCTTAAAAATTTAAAAATCAACCCGTTATTTATTACAATATCGCTTTTTACTTGATTATTTGAGTGTACAAACAATTTCGTTGTTATGGCATAGACTCCTAGGTTACCATGCCCCCAACAGATTAGCCTGTTACCATCTTAGACTAAATCATCACTTTAGCTTTCCATCAAGGGCTAACTTGTAGTGAAACAAAAAAGCACTCGGTTTTTTGACTTTATATTAGCTGTGCTGACCCTATTGGTTGCCACAGCGTAGCCGGGCTGTTTGGCGAGCTTCGGAAAAAAGCTCTGCCAAAAAAAAAAATCAGCCCTAGGGCTAGAGGAAACTAAGAGAACGTCTACCTAAGGGCGCCTCCTTTGAGGCGTGCAACACTACTATGTTGCAATTTTCATTGCAACATAGATACGAGTACATACATCATCATCATCGTCATCCATCATAAACTTTATTCAATCAATCATTATTATTATCATCATGGATTAGAATATTGTTACTCGGATATTAAGATTAATTGTTTGATTTAATAATCAAAGACGTCATTCGATTATGAAAATATAAACTACCTAAGTTTATTTTTATAACGTGAGAAACAAGCTACTTCAAAATATATACTCGCGACTTCCTTTGCATGGAAATTTTATGTTTCTGTGAGAACCGAGGGCATGATCTTGAAATCTCACAAAAACAAATTTGCAAATATGCAAATTTTTCCCAGATAGAAAAAGGCATATGTGCGTTTTTACACTATTATCTGCCAAATTTCATAACGATCGGTTTTCGGCTGATCAAAACTTTCGCATCTTATAATAGCAAGAAAGAAAATACATATAATCTAGTTTAGTGATACAAACAGTACATCTTTTTCTAATGCGGAACCGTTGTCTGTTTGTAAAACCAATTGGTGGTAACCAAGGGGCGTACAGCTCAGCATATCATCATCATGATCCATCCACTGCCGGCTCACTACAGAGCGCGGGTCTCCTCTCAGTATGAGAAGGGTTTGGCCATAGTCCACCACGGAGGCCATGTGCGGCACACTTCACACGCCTTTGAGAATATTATGGAGAACTTGCAGCAAGTTAGTGATATTATAAATGCTTATAAACGCACATAACAGTTAAAGCGCGTGCTCGGGATCGAACCCCCGACCTCTGATTAGGAGGCGGACGTCCTAACCACTAGACTATCATAGCTCAGCATATGCCGTACATTATTAACACGTATAATAGTAACAAGAAGTGGCGTTGACAACTTCCGTGGTGCACCGCGCACGCTGTCGCATTATAAAGTTTTCCTGGGAGGTCCTGGGTTCGATTCCCGGCTCGAGTCCGGTCTGGTGGGAGGCTTCGACCGTGGCTCGTTACCACCCTACCGACAAAGACGTGTCACAAAGTGATTTAGCGTTCCGGCACGATGTCGCGTAGAAACCAATCAGGAGCGTGGGTTACCATACCCATAACAGGTTAGCCCGCTACCATCCTAGACTGCATCATCACTTAGTGGATAAAAAAGTCAGAGAAATCAAAAATTTTGTAGCCATTTGTCTTTTGTTCTTTAGTGTATATAATAACATGTATAAAGTAAGATTATATATGTTAGATAAAAACTCGATCACAATTAACAACTAGCCCATATCATATAGTTTTCATACTGGACTTGGGCGTAGGAAATTTTATCCCGAAAGAGCACGCCAGTCGTCAAAGTAACACTGGACAAAGTCGCGGTGCACAGCGAGCATGCGAATGAGTTTGTGTGTCAGTCAACAGTTAACGATCTAAGATGAATTGATGAGTGAAAGATAATTTTGAAGGCCGCAGCGCAAGGTCTCGAAAGTGTTTTGAACTTTCTTTTCGTGCGGCTCTCGAGGTGGGCGACCGATGTGTGTGCATGAATATCTTAGCTTAGCTTACCTATTATAATTAAACTAGCTGTCCCTGTTAACTAAGGGTAAAGAAATGTTATTTCACTATACATCCGATAATATTTTATTTCTATCTTTTATCTCCAAATCTCTATTATCTCTTAAGCTATACGTCATGTCATGTTAGAACATGGTCTTTTATTGGTAAGGTTTAACTAAATAGCTGAATGAAGCTGTGATAGCCTAGTGGTTGGGGCTTCAGCCTCCTAACTTTTCGGAGTTATGTGCGTTTTTCAACAATTAAAATATCACTTGCTTCAACGGAAGGAAAACATCGTGAGGAAACCTGCACGCCTAAGAGTTCTCCATAATGTTCTCAAAGGCGTGGGAAGTCTGCCAATCCGCACATGGCCAGCGTGGTGGAGTACAGCCAAGCCCTTCTCATATAGAGAGGAGACCCGTGCTCTGTAGTGAGCCGGTAATGGGTTGATCATAATGATGATGATGAACTAAATAGCATTGGTTTTGTAGTAAAAGGTTTATTGTTGTATAGATTAGGTAATATTTTATGCTTTGTTGTCCCAATAAAATCACCTAGTAATTTTTACTTGGATTGGACATACAATGCAACACAACTCGTAAAGAGCTTTTTCTAATAAAGCATATTATGCTATCCGTTAGTGTTAAAACGAGACAGGTGAGAAGTTGGACATATAGCTTACTCTCGTTATAACTATTTCTAAGTCAGATATAAGGTAGCTAGAGACTATGGTATGTTTCATTTGTAAATTCCGTATGACATTCATAAATATATTATCTAAAAAACCTAATTATATTGTAAAGTATAAAATAAATAATTAAACGATAATCATTTGTAAAGTTTATATAAATATGTAAAAAGATTTTTTTTTTAATTTAAATAAGGTTTAATATAAATTGCGAGTTTGCTTATGATTCTTGGTTAGGAATATTAATCTATTTAATTTGAAAATTTAATTTTATCTGTTTAATTTTAACCTGTTTAATTGAGTTCCATGCATTTCTTATAACGTTTTAATATGTTTTTAAATGTAAGATATTTATATCGTGACATTGGCAACACACAGTAACTTAAACTCTTATTAATCAAATACCAATCAACTTGTTTTTTTAAACTTTACGCCCTACACGAAGGTAAGAGGTACAAGGGTGATTCAAGTAAAACTTCCCTCTTTATTATATTAAATTGTAACGTTTGTGACAAGTATCAAATTCAAATTCAAATTGAAAATAATCTTTATTCAAATAATCCTTTAAAAGACACTTTGACGCGTCAATAATTTACATAGTAGTTATTTCATGGTGATAACTATATTCGTAATTTTAAACTGAAACTATGAGGGTTCCAAACGCGCCCCGGTCTCAGAAGAAGCCCACAACAAACTCAGCCGGGGTTTTTTTCGTTATCACCATCTCACATAATGAATAATAAATTATAGTACCTATGGAGATAGAGCAATTCAGACCAGACTCGAGCCAGGAATCGAATTCGGGGCCTTCCACTTTATACTGCAGCGCACGGACTGCATCACGGGGGTTGTCAAATTTTCATCTCCATCCACAAATGAGACCTATCCCTAGTAGTTAGCCATAATTAGAATGATGGTTGTAATCACGTTTATTTAATTCAGGGGCAGTTTAGTTTATTTGCACACTTATATGTTAAGTGTTCCACGTTATTGTTTCTAAATAATTTGTGTGCGGAATATAGTATCTCTATCTACGAGTATCTTTCTATCTAAGCTGTATATTGAAATTCACCTCAAACATAACATACAGAAATAGCTAGATAAATATATGTAAAACTGCATTTAATTTAACTCAATTGTGTTTAGTTCAGCGCAGTTTAACGCATACTCTATGACGTCACGGCGAGGCAACCCGCGGCGATCAACACATAAAGTCTAGCTTCACAACAATAGTATTTTCGTGACTAATTTGCATTACTACATTGGCAATGAACGATCAAGGCCAACTAACGGTAGTGGGTAATGACCACAGTAACCGCACTTTTTTAATGTCGGGTAAACGGTAAAAACGCTGGAAATTTGCCTGTAGGGCTACCATTTACTTTCGCACTGTTTCAACGTAATCTTGTCTTCTAACTTTGTTGGAGCATCATCACAGGGTTTTCTTACTTTTGGTATTCTACGTTATAATGTATGTGGCACAGGTTACTTTATACTTTTTATTGTATTTAGTTTTACGATCACCGTGATGCAGCGAATGTGCGCATTATAAAATTAGAGGTCCTGGGTTCGATTCCCGGCTCGAGTCTGGTCTGGTGGGAAGTATCGGCCGTGGCTAGTTAATAATACCCTTACAACAAACCGTGTTATCAGCGGTTAAGCATTATGGCACGATGTCGCAAAAAACGAAATAAGGAGTAAACAATAAACAGCAAGTAAAATAAAGTGAAATAAGGAGTGTGGTTAACCATACCCCTTATATTGCGTCATAACTTACCACCAGGTGTAATTGCCGTCAAGGGCTAACCTGTAGTGGAATAGAAAAAACTAGAAAAATATACAGTTCTAGTGAGAAATAACTTGATGGCTATATGTTATACTAGTATACAATAGACATTAAGCTAAATTTAGGCAATTCGACTAAGTTATTGAACGTTGTGAAGTCAATTTTCCGATTCTCCGGGGGTTTGAATTGTGGAAGATCTATACAGTCTGGTATAAAGATGGAATCACAACGGTCTGCACTGATTATATTTCAGTAGTATAGCAAAAGTCATTTTTAATATATGTTTCATGTCAATATATATTTTTTTCTATATAGTCAGAGTCCCGATTCTTTAACCATGTGACAGTCTAAGCAGGGAGATTAAAATTTATCCATCAAACCATCCGTTACATTCAATCCATTCCATTTATAAAGTAGATATCAGTTACTTGGCTTGTGACTTCGTCGTATTCATTATCCTGTAAAATTTGCGGGAAGTCACTTTTGGCAGCACTAATGCTTGGATATTTTATTGCAGGACTGAAGGTCCAATGTTTGCAGACAGTGGGTTCTTAGAAGAACGCTTTGACCTTGGCGTGGCCAAAGAGCATATCAAGCGGTTTGATTCCTCGTTTGCAAGAAATGCACTTTCAAGTGTATTTTTCCCCACCAACTGTCATTATAAAAAGTGAATAGGCTTCTTCTAGAAAAGCACGCTCCATCTCAACAAGTAGCTTTGTGTAATGACCGTCCGACCCCCTCGTGATCCCAAACGTCGTCTAAGCCGAGGTTCGGCCTCAAAGGAGGCGCGCTTAGGCAGACGTTCCCTTAGTTTCTTCGAGCCCTCGGGCTTAAAATTTCTTCTGGCAGAGCTTTTTTGCGAAGCTCGCCTAACAGCCCGGTTACGCTGTAGCAACCAATAGGGTTAGTACAGCTAATAGACAGACCGAAAAAAAAATTGAGTTATAAAATTAGATGGTTTTAATTTCTAATTCAACATGTCGGTGAATTCGAAATCTCAAAAATCTCAAATGACGAAATGTAAACTACCCTCTTTTTTGCCTTCTTAAAGAAGGTTAAGATTATTATGACTCACACTTTGACACCGCTACTTCCTGCGTCTGCCAATTTTATCGCCATTACGTTTGTGGAAATAAAAATTCTTAGCGCCAATTAATTTATGTTTATTTTTGTGTTAGAGTTGTTAAATTATGCAAATTTTAAATTTATTACCACAATTTAGCGTGCAGATTATTATCATAATTTATTGATGAAACATGTAAAAAATTTGAATTAAATTAATGAATGCAAACAAACGTATACCATTTAAAATGTGCATCCTTAAAAAGTGTAATAAAGTACAGATACGAGTACATATAGTTACAGATGAATATCTTGGTAATACTCACTTTAAATTAGGTACAAAATAGATCAGCGTGTTTTTTAATCAATTCATAATTGTGAATATACCTCCTGATAAAATGATATTGCTCTAATAAGACAGCTCTTAAATAATTTTAAGTGGCATGTAAGATGGTGATAACGAATAGTAATTAAGTAAATTTACCTGACTAAGTTTGTTGTGGGCTTCTTCTTAGACCGGGGCGCGTTTGGAACCCTCATAGCTTTCGTTTTAAGTTTACGAATGTAGTTATCACCATAAACTCACTACTATGTAAATTATTGACACGTCAAAAGTGCCTTTTAAAGGGTTATTTAAATAAAGATTATGATTGATTAATCTATCGATAGATTAATCTGATAATCTGTTTAAGCAATGTTCATATTATTATCATTCGTTACAAAAAGTTCCAGCTATAACAGAAAGTAGACGAAAAAGAAAAACAGTAAAGTATAAACAATTACAAGTTATCACAAATGAAAATGAAGGGAACTGCTCAGCAAAGGAGTTAAAAGTTTTATGAATAGTAAAATAGGAAAGATCAACATAAAATAAAAGAATGGTTGGACACTGAACAGCAAATTATTTAGGCAGTATTTTTATGTTACATATTTCTATGTTTCTTATTTAATATTTCTTCTTTTCTTTGCCTAAATTTTATATTGTGACTTTTACAATACTGTGAAGTTTATGAAAATAAATCCATACATTAAAGGCATATTCTAAAAGGTATCGTTTCTGAATCCGAGTATGTAGTTAAAATGTCTTTCATTAGGACCCAGCGTGGCTACCCTATGCGTGCAGCGGAAGAAAAGCTATTTGAACCACAAAAACATCGACCAAGAGCAAAGACCCTAGACTAATAATGATAGGTCTACCAACTCACCGGCCTGTCATCTTTACAGGCGATGATTGTCAGCTATCAAACTAATAATGCTTTCCAACGTATCAGTTAGTAACATTCGCACAAGTCACTTTAGTGCGAGTGTGTTAGCACACCTTTGTGCACAAAGAAACGGTACCATATGGTGTAATCTATGACGTGAAATATATACGAAATAATAAGATACGAAAATAAATTAAAATAAAACTAGTATAATAACAGAGTACAATTGACATAGCCTTGTATTAAAGCGATATGCACTAATATCGTTTTCTTATTCATTGAACATATAATTTGTTTGAGTTTGACGACCTCCGTGGCGCAGCGCGTGCGCTGTTGTATTTTAAAGTTGGAGGTCCTGGGTTCGATTCCCGGCTCGAGTCTGGTCTGGTGGGAGGCTTCGGCCGTGGCTAGTTACCACCCTACCGACAAAGACGTGTCACCAAGCGATTTAGCGTTCCGGCACGATGTCGTATAGAAACCAATTAGGAGTATGAGTTTACCATACCCCTAACAGGTTAGCCCGCTACCATCTTAGACTGCATCATTACTTGCCATCAGGTGAGATGCAGTCAAGGGCTAACTTGTGGTGAATAAAAAAAAATATATATATAATGTTGTTGAGTGCTTTAATGCAATGCAAAATTTTAAGCTGACATGGTGATAATTTATTCTTTAGTAGCGCAATTAAACAATAATTACAGTTTGTAAATTCAATGCCTATTTCAACCGTCCGTTTGATATCGAACTGTCAAGAACGTATTCTTTGGACCGATGGCTTAATGTTGGCACGGGTGCGAACAGCATCGATTTCTTAACTTCCTAAGATTTTCGTGGAAGGAAAACTTGGTACGTTTTTATGTAGTCGATGCTAAGAAGCTGTGATAGCCTAGTAGTTAAGACGTCAGCCTCCAAATCAGGGGTCGGGGGTTCGAACCCGGGCACGCACCTAGAACTTATCGAAGTTTTTTTTTTCTCCATTTTGGCAAAAACAGTCATTGCTTAAAAACTAATTTACACATGGATACAAAAAAGAAACTTAAGAATAAACAAAAAAATACATAATTAATAAAAACTATAGGAGCACTGAGCAGAAACAAGAAAAATATGTAGACAACAGAATAGAAATAAAACAAAAACTTTTTCTAAATATAATTATAGTTGTGGTAAAATTAAGTAAGGTTTATAGTTATACTATAGATATTTAAAAAAAAATTACGATTTACGCAATTAAATATCACTTATTCCAACGGTGAAGGCAAACATCGTGAGGAAACCTGCACGCCTGAGAGTTCCCCATAATGTTCTCAAAGGTGACAAAACCCTTCTCATATTGAGAGGAGACCCGTGCTCCGTAGTGAGCCGAGAATGGGTTGAGCATGATGATAATGATGCTAAGAACTAACCATATAAATAGATGTAATTTATACAAATTAGTAACAAACAACATGGGACACTTTGTACACAAAGGTGTGGAAAGTCGGTCGGCTTTACTTAGGCAATCTCTTCCAGAGAACCCTTGTGGAAAGTAGTAATCGATAGTAGAGGGTACCGGCGGAATATGTAAAATAAATATAACTAATGAATAAATTAATATTTTTATGTATAAATATCAATATATATAATAGCTGTAGTATTAAATAATATTTATGGAATGGAGACAAATAATTTTATAAGTTGTATTAAGAAGTATTTAATGATTCGAACTTCTGATATCAAGCAGAGCATTTCTTAACAGCACAGAATTAAGTGCAAATGACTTTGGGCAAATGGTAAGACGTAGTTTATTATGTTCCACTCCAAGCTAGCCTTTGACTGCAGACTTGATCACCTCTGGTAGTCATTGATGTTGCCGCCTAAGACCCGACTCGATGCCTCCCACCAGACCAGACTTGAGCCGGGAATCGAACCCAGGACCTCCAACTTTATAATGCTACAGCGCAAAAAATGGTGTCATAAATCATCAATAGAATCAAACTTGATGAGTTACTAATAACGCACTAAGTACGATAAAGATTCAATGTAGTCACTCTCGGTGAGTTACTAATAACTCACCAAGTGTGATTCCATTGAGAGCGAACCCCGCGAGCTACCTAGGTCTAGTGTCTAGTGGAAAGGGAAAGCTTGCGGCGGCTGATCGCTGTGTCGCAAGACGCGCGCGTCGCAACCTGTTATTGTATTGTGCGCTTTTCACATCGATTATGTGACAACAAGTGCACCTCACATCGGGTATGATGACCGGCTTGATGAGCGCAATGCGATTAACAGTTCAGTACCATGCCAAGTAGAAACCGATTAGCGGTACAAGCTTAACATAACTGCCATAACCGTTAACAGGTTATCCCGCTACCATCCACCTTGTCGTCCGCATTGACGACCTCCGTGGCGCAGTGCGTGCGCTGTCGCATTAAAATGTTGGAGGTCCTGGGTTCGATTCCCGGCTCGAGTCTGGTCTGGTGGGAGGCTTTGGCCGTGGCTAGTTACCACCCTACCGACAACGACGTGTCGCAAAGCGATTTAGCGTTCCGGCACGATGTCGCGTAGAAACCAATTAGGAGTGTGTTTACCATACCCCTAACAGGTTAGCCCGCTACCATCCTAGACTGCATCATCACCTACTACCAGGTGAGATAGCCGTCAAGGGCCAATTTGTAGTGTATAAAAAAAAATCCTAGACTGCATCATCATTTACCATCAGGTGAGATTGCCGTCAAGGGCTAACATGTGGTGTATAAAAAAAACATTTGGTGGGTTATTTGGAACTTGTGTTATTCCATTGATACTTTATCGCACTTGGTGAGCTACTAATAACTTAGCAAGAGTGATAACGTAAACACGGCTTCGCCCGCGTACATCTTGTTTTGTCAAAATAAAAAAGCTTGGGTGTGAATTGCTCTATCTCCATAGGTATTTATCTCCATAGTTTATTATTCATTCTAATCATTATGTGAGATGGTGATAACGAAAAAAAAGAAAAACCCCGGCTAAGTTTGTTGTGGGCTTCTTCTTAGACCGGGGCGCGTTCGGAACCCTCATAGCTTTAGTTTTAAGTTTACGAATATAGTTATCACCATGAAATAACTACTATGTAAATTATTGACGCGTCAAAAGTGCCTTTTTAAGGACTATTTGAATAAAGATTATTTTGAATTTGAATTTGTCATCCGTCACAGCCGGTCAAGAAAGCTCGTTGTGGCATCGTACCGTAAAAACTGACGCAGTGGCCATTGTTCAGGCAGTGCTGCGCCGCGATGTTGCCACGGAGCCGCAGCGATCCCCATCCTACATCGTATAACGCCGGCACCGGACGTGGTATGGCATACCATGGATTTTTCTATATAGACGCGACGGCGGGCGTGCTTTGACGTACATTAAAAATGTTTCCGCAATCTTTCCCTTCGACTGCAACAAAGAAATAAACGCAGCACGGCGCCGCAACGTGCCGCTGCGGCATCGCAACGTAAAGCCCTCTTCCGCGTAACACCGTAACGCGTAGACCATTCGTCTTGAAGGTTGTCTGGCTCCGTCGTCAAGTTCAGCGTGAGTGCGCTGCGGCGCCGGACTGCTTCATGTGACGTACCGTGGATTTTTCTATGAACCGTTCTATGAAACAATATACGTCGAATCCAAGCTTCACGTTTCCTATATTATTATTATTTTGCATGATTAACGAGCAGACGAGTCACCTGATGTGAAGTGATTACCATCGCCCATGGACATCCGCAGCTTTTAGTTTTGTTCATAATTAAATTTACTATTACAGAATTGTTTGTTTAGTGGATGAATAATAAATCTTTTCGGTAAACTTTGCGTGTGTCAGATATTTCGTTAAATTGGTTAGCGTTTAACAAATGAGCTAATAATTCAAATTTTTTGGATTGATTACTATCAAGAAATAACTTGAATTATATTTGACCGCGAGTGGTAACCACCTATTGTTGTATGTTAAAATAAAGGTGTTATAATAATGCTTGCAGTTTTCCGAAAAGTATAATACCACTATGACTCTGTAAATATTTGTTTTTGTCTCTTGTCTGTTTTTTTTTGTTTTTAGTGTATATTTGTTTTGTTTAGACTTATAATGTTACTATGTGTAATCATTTAATTAGTGTTATTGGATATTGTCCGTTCTAATTAAATTAAAATTAAATAAATAAAATAAATAAAGGTAAGGCGAAATGTATCGCTAATGGTGATACGGTACTTAGTGATACGCTTTCTGATTAAAATATAAATACTTCAAGAGGGCCTCCGTAGCACAGCGCGTGCGTCTTAGTTCAAAGTGTCAGTGAGTGAGTGTCCTAGATTCAGACTTCCGGATCGAGTCTGGTCTGGAGGGAGACAAAGACATATCGCCAAGAGATTTTGCGTTCCGGTGTGATGTCGAGTAGAAACCGATTAGTAGGATGTAGTCTTTAGCCAGCAACGTCTCCTTGGTGCTGTTCCTGCTGTTCATGATCGATGGTATCATCACGTGGCCAGTCAGCTCGTTTGCCCCCGAACATCAATCCATCCATCAAAACAATCGCTGCCGTTGGTTCATGATCAACCTTTACTATATTACTGGCTCACTACAGAGCACGGGTCTCCTCCCAATATGAGAAGGGTTTGGCCATAGTCCACCACGCTGGCCATGTGCGGATTGACAGACTTCACACGCCTTTGAGAACATTATGCAGAACTCTCAGGTGTGCAGGTGTCCTCAAGATGTTTCCTTCGCCGTTGAAGCAAGTGCTATTTTAATTGTTTAAAAACGCACATAACTCCGAAAAGTCCGAGGTGCATGCCCGGATTCGAACCGCCGACCTCCGATTAAGAGGCTGACGCCCTAACCACTAGGCTATCACAGCTTCCCGTTGGTTGTCATCACCAAAACCTTCCCCCTTCCCTCGCGACCCAACTGCTGGCGGCTATCGCGAATTAGAGACAGAGGCCGAGATCACCGTAACGAGTCGCACGCCCTTGACACGAGGTCAGATCATAATCGCGCATCAGATGAACTTGTCTTATTTTGGTGGCTTATTGTTTTTTTGTATTTAGGTATTGTTTTTGTGCACACAAAAGTATTTATTATAGAAATTATTTATTTACAATATTTTTTAATAGTATGTAATGATTAGTATGTATATATGTTTAAGTTTTGCTATTTCCCGTCTTTATTTCTGTCAGCTTCTTACAAAAAGGTGGCCTGGAAGAGATCGCTTTAAGTGATAAGGTCACCTTTTGCTTTTATATTATGTATTTCTTGTTGTTCTCCTTTCAATATGTATGCAATAAATTGTATAAATAAATAAATAAAAGTGCATGTACATCACAGTTAAATATAATCATTTATTCGAATGAACTATAGCCTCAGTTTCCGACTTAGATCCTCCTAAATAGCTAAATACGCGCGATATATTTTACAACGTTAAATAATTGCAGAACTGTTGATTTTTGCGGCCGGGGACAACGTCATGATCAACCCATTACCGGCTCACTACAGAGCACGGGTCTCCTCTCAGTATGAGAAGGGTTTGGCCATAGTCCACCACGCTGGCCATACGCAGATTGGCTTTCACACACTCTTGAGAACATTACCGGAACTGTTTTCCTTCAAAGTTGAAGTTTGTGATATTTTAATTGCTTAAAAACGCAAGTTACTCCGGAAATTTATAGGTGCTAGCCCGGGTTTGAACCCACGACCTCTGATTAGGAGGCTGACGCCCTAACCACTAGGCTATCACCGCTTCAATCTTTCTTTTGTATAATTGCATATAAATACCGGCGCCAGAGTAATCGTAAATTATAAAGAAATTAGGCTAGCACTGCTTCGAAACAACGTAGAGGAATATAAATGAAAAATATCTTATATTATATGAAAGCTTAATATATGCCTGTGTTACAAAATAAATTATGTTTTATTTTTATTCGTATAATTTGTGAGTAGGATGACGACTAAGTTTATTTAGTTTGTTAAAAAGTTAAAATAGTAAAATAGTTGTTTAATCTTGTAATACATATATATATATAAACTTTATAATATATATACTTTTAAAAATAAATAAACTTTTAAAAAAATAGCATATATATTTAATTGGTGTTAATTCGGGCTCTGATTAGCCGAATTTCGATAGGCCGAATTAAACTTACTGGCTTAGTTCGGTGGGACAATATATTACTCATTTTTTACCATCTCAGTCAGTGATCTCACAGAGCTCTGAACAAGAAGAATAAATTTATTTACTATAAACACAGCAAAGTTTCCTTTTATTCTCCCACCAATTTAGATACAGCGAATCTACAGAAGCGTACGATCAGATATGAAAAATTGTAATGAGAGTCCAAATAAAACTCTATTTATAGATATAATTATTAATGTTTGTACATTGATGTTAGCAGGATTTCAAATAAAAACTACAGCTCATAAACAATGCGTTTTCATGTCCGCAGTCATGCTGACCGCCAACGGGTTTTCCCGACCGCGTGTTAATATAAAAATCATTATTTCTAACAGATTTTATTGCAGGTAAAAAATTGTTTTACCGCCAAATTTTTCGCCAATTCGCTCGTACAACATGAATTATAAAATAGATAGTAATCAAGTAATGTAAATAAGTATTAAGCGTGTACAATTTTAGGCTCATGAAATATTATCACTAGCCGATGGCTGCGATTTCGGCTGCGTATAAGGTTTTCAAAATCCAGTGGAAACAAACATACGTGTATAAAAGTGAAGTTGGAGTTGAATTATTGACGTGTCAAAAGTGTCTTTTAAAGGGCTATTTGAATAAAGATTATTTGAATTTGAATTTGTATTATTGATTTGAGCTTGTAACAGAACGTTTTTCTAGAAAAGACTTTTATCCTTAAGTTCTCACGGGAACGGCAATTAATATCAGATTGGGACATTGCTAAACTTAATGAATAGAAGCAGGCGTTACCTTGCGGAAGTCCATGACAATCAATAAACAGCAAGTATAATTTGCTATATTCCGCCGAAAACCGGGAGATTAGTATAATATAACACCACACAAAATCCTCCACTATAACCTCTACGCACGTTTCGACCCGACACCGGATCATCCTCAGGAGATGTTGACTTCATAAGCGCTTTACTTTTCGCGCTTGTGAAGTCAATTGTGGAGTATTTTGTGTGGTGTTATATTATACTAATCTCCCGGTTGTCGGCGGAATATAGCAAATTATACTTGCTGTTTATTGATTGCTCAACTTAACTAGTACTAGCAGTAGGTATACAATCATATTGGTCATTTATATTCCTTCAGTATCTCGGGTGAGACAGCGGTGTTTGCGTTAACACACATCTGGGTGATAATCATTAATTCTTATATACTGTTCGCTTAGAAATGCCTAACTGTGAAAACAAATTTAGTTAACCATGAAAAACGCAGAGAAAAACGAGTAGAGGTAGATAGTTATACGTAATAATTAGTACAATGTGGCATTTTTTTCATAGGATTTCATATTTCGTTGCTATATTAACAACAAATACATAAAAAAAGATATGATATCTATATAGTAATGTAAACATATATTATTTTATAATCGAGCTTTTTTCGAATAACAAATAGCCTAAAGCCGAAGAGTAATCTGACCACTTATGATGAGCGTACATACAGACAGATAAATAAAAATCAATACAATATATATCATTTTGCTTTGTCTGAATTTCAAAATATATTTAGTGAACCGTACTCTACCGCTACATAGCTAAAACAATTTTATTATAAGTATAGATAAATTTCATGTCATCGTTTTTAATTTTAATTTCCATAAGACTTAAAGATTTGAATTATTAAGCCAGGCATTGTCCGTCCAACGTATATTATTTTGTTCGCTTTACCTCAATAAATACCTCTCTACATCCGCAAAAATCGTTTTCCTATTTTCCACTGAATGCAAGTGACATAGAATGTTCCCTGAAGGGTGCGAAATACGAAAAGCTTCTAAACTAAGGGTACATGATCTTAACTATTTCTGTCGTTGCTAGTACACAGAAAGGCAAACAAATAATTTAAAAACATACATTTGGGTCATGCTAACGTTCAAAATTGATAATAATTATGAGCATATACGTATTATGAAATACTATCGAAATCTCTATTATTTCCTGTTTGTATACATCGCCAAGAACTATTACCGCTATATCTGTTTACTTTTTTTACAACACAACTTGTGTTGCAAAACGTAAACATAAAAGCTTCTCAATAATTCCACTCTCTTCTTCTTTATGTGAAGCAGGTTAAAAGCTCAACTAAAACTGAGCGGGCCCGTTCTAGTCTGTAATCTTAGCCCTTTTCTAAGAATTATTCAAAATGTGGCGTATTTTTCCATACCTATAGCATTTCCATATTATGATACGGCCGCGTAGGTACGGTAGGTATACAGAAACTGGTTACGCACAGTTACGGGGTTACGTAACGTCACCTAGTGACACACAGACAGAGATACATTTCCTAGTGTTCTTGTGCCGAGTTGCGTCAGGTGAGGAAAGGTGTTATTTTAGAGGTTTCTCGCTTCTGACAAGCGGCCGTGCCCGGTACGCGTCCCTTAGTGAGCATTAGCTAAATTTTCTTAGTTTGGTATATCATCCAACTACTGGGCAATTTAATGTGATGAAGTTCAGGTCAGCTTTTTGAACTTTCAAACGAGCTGAGAATGGATGAATGTGGCGAAAACTGTTTATTTATTTATCCAAAGCGCCACCAACAGATTTATATGTAAAAAAAATAAACATTTTAAAAACCTTAAGTGCTAGGATATACATATAAATCAATTTAGAGGTAACTACAGCATGCCTAATATAATAACTTAAGTCGACGCTAATATGTCGCTAATAATATAATATGGAAATTAACAAACAGCAAATAACAAAAAAACACAAAAAGGAACTTATTACAAAAGAACAGAAAAGTAAACCTTGTGTTTATAATAACGAATAAGGAATATACAGGTATATACGCACTATGCAAAATCTAACTAGACTAGTGTTTTTATTATTTTATTTTTGAAATTGTGTAGTTTGTCGCGAATTATCTTTAGAAACGAAATGTTTGTATAAATTGCTTAGTCGGGATATCAAAGAGCGGCGACCAAGATTAGTCCTACAAACTCGGTGCGTGAAAAGTGGAACAGGGTAGCGCGGGATTCGGAGGGGAACATTGACAAATAAATAAATAAAAATAAAAACATTTACTTTGTATTGTATACACACAGAACAAATAAAAATGACTAATAGAATATAACATTTACTTATTAACAGAATTATATGTTTTATTATTATAATATAGATTGCAAAATGTTAGAACTTAGTCTGTTTGAAAAAAAAATTTTTTTTTTTAATAAGACGTTTGCAATCTATGGCTGAAATGAAATCCACTAACTTGATGGAGGGTCAAATCAGTTTTTAGACTTCGTGGAAAACGAATGATGGAGGAAACATCGACAAAAAACACGCTTTTTAGCGCATATGGATACCTAGAGTGCATGCAAATATTACGCTTAAGCGGTCAATACGAGTATTTCGTACTAAATATTAGGACGTTGGGGTCCCAAGGTATTGGAATGGCGATCCCGCACCGGTAAACGTAGCGTTGGTCGACCCCCAACAAGGTGGACAGACGACATCAAACGAGTCGCAGGGAGCCGCTGGATACAAGCGGCCCAAGACCGTGGCCATTGGAACTCCCTACAAAAGACCTATGTCCAGCAGTGGACGTCTATAGGTTGAAATGATGATGATGATGATTATAAACGCGAAAGTTTGTATTTATGGATGTATGTATGTTTGTTACTTCTTCAAGCAGAAACTGCTGTACTAATTTGACTTAAATTTGAAATGGATGTAGATTATAACCTAGATTAATAGATAGGCTTTCTTTTAATCCCAAAAAAGAGTATGGTTCTTGCGGAATATGTGAAAAACCAAAGAAGCCAGACGAAACTGCGGGGAACATCTAGTAGAAAATAATTATGTTTGAACGTAACATAATAATATTATGGGCCTGGAATAAGCCTCTTGGAAAACAAGAAAATATTTGAATTAACGTTCACATCTAGGCATTCGGTTTTCTTCGTGGTTTCTTTGTTCCAAATTTCCCCTCTTGCCTAAGGCCTTGCGTAGGCAACACTTAAATTATGACTATTAAGACGATGATAGTTGAAACCAGAAAACCCCGAGGTTCCATGTAATCGACCTAGGCCTTGAAGCGTCAGCTCACAAACGTTGTGTCACGCGAATGAATCAGCGGCTGCATTATAGTCGACACCAGCTTGTCAGTAACACATTCAACTATAAACAACAACATATAAGCTGCGTAAATTAAGTCGACAAATACAGGGCACGGATGTTCTCTCAGCTTGCGACGGGTTTACGCCGTCCAACACGCTGGCCAAATGCCGATTGGGAAACGTCTAATGCCAGAGAACTTTAAATTATCTCTCTGGCACGAGAATTTTCCTCACTATGTTTTCCTGCACTGTAATAATTAAGATAATTTAAATTTACTAACATAAACACTCACAAATATTTTAAAAATTACCTTAATTTACATATTTAATATACGTTTTTGCATTAGTATAGACTACAGAATATTAAGTAATATTCTGTAGTCTTCTTCTCGTCTTTTTTGACCCTACTCAGACCTCTCCCTATTCCGTTTTGGCATACCTACCCGCATTTTTTTATTTATTTCTTTTGCTTAACAACCTTATATTGAGTGAAGTTGAGCTTACTAGGGTATCACCGCTTAATTATTAGTTATAAGAGCATTTATCTTGATAAATGCTATTATATTTTTGGACACTCAGACAATATAATGAAAGCATAGTTTATGTGATTTAAATTTACCGTTCATGTTAACTCCATTTTGTTCTCAATCTACATATTAAAATCTTACACTGTCCAATCTCTAGGGCTGCTTAAAACAACTTGGGCGAGATGGAGTCACCTTGCCAGACGCCTCTTTCTAAAGGAATTTCCGCTCTCATTGCCTCGAGTCCGCCTAGATATTTATATCTTAATATAAAAAGACGTATAATAATTATAATAATGCTATTATAGTAATTAAGATGTTTCTGGTATGTAGTAATCGCATGCTTGTGGTATTAAAGGCTATTTTTATTTTATATTATAATACCTGATCCTAAGTGCCGTTGGTCTTGTAGTTGACATGTTCGTCCGCCCAAACATTTTTAAGTGTAGAGTTTTCTGTTAATGATTCTCAGTACTAGCCCATAATAATAAGCTGTGATAGCCTAGTGGTTAGGACGTCCGCATCCTGATCCGGTCAGGAGTTCGAATCCGGGCACGCACCTCTAACTTTTCAAAGTTATGTGCGTTTTTAAGCAATTAAAATATCACTTGCTTCAACGGTGAAGGAAAACATCGTGAGGTAACCTGCAAGCCTGAGAGTTTATAATATTCTCAAAGGCGTGTGAAGTCTGCCAATCCGCACATGGCCAGCGTGGTGGACTATGGCCAAACCCTTCTCATATTGAGAGGAGACCCGTGCTCTGTAGTGAGCCGGCAATGGGTTGATCATGATGTCTAGCCCATAAGGAAATCTGCTGCGTCCACTCTCGTGCCTAATCTCTAAGCACTCATTGAATTTCTCGCTAAACCTTTTACGTTCTTAGACGTTTGCTTCTTAAACTTTCTTGTAAGGATGGAAGGGGATCAGCGTTTAGGGCAAAGCTCTTAATCCCTTACTTTTATGTGAAAATACACCTGCAATCATCAGTGGGACATTAGAAGCCAAGACTAATGACCAAATAAAGTGTGTTGAATAATAAGACACATTATTTATGGGTGCATATTCGATGTTAGAAATCTGGTCGTTTCTTGCACCAGCCCAATTTTAGAAGTCAGCATTTAAATAAGATAAGATAAGATAATCTTTTATTGATTAAAAAGGATTTACAATAATAATAATTTGTCCCTACCCTCTGCACTAGGAAAACCTGTATTGCAGAGGGTAGTTCCTTCCAGGGATATAGTACATTTATTCTTAGATGAATCCTTAGGATAGACAGTGTTATTAAACTTTCCGGAGTCTAATGTCCTGAAGTAGGTTCTCCAACAACAAAGCAGATAATAATTTCTCAAGTATATGTTTTCTATCTATTACCCATGTATGCATGCCACTGCTTCAGACTTTTAGGCCCAGCAACGCATTGGCGGTTCCTCTGGTGCTGCAAATGTTCATGGGCGGCGGTAATCACTTACCATCAGGTGACCCGCCTGCTCGTTTGCTGGCTTTGTATATAAAAAAAAATACGATATACTATACTATATCTAACGATATGAAAAGTCCTGTACATGCTAAAAAACACTTCAAGTGGCCTGGATGTTTCGTATCCCATTTCTGAATAGGGATGAAAAGGCTGTTATATATTAGAAGACTGTTTGTCCGTAGATTGTTGTTCCCAGATTGCTTGCGGAAGACGATGAAGCGTTTTCTCTGGCTGCTAAAGCGATGCACCACCATTTGTTACTGTATTTTGAAAACATTAAACCTTAACCATAAGACCTTATACAATCTGTAATACAAACTATAATAGATTGTATTACAGATTGTATAAGGTCTGTCAATCGCGAGTATTATTGACCACGTGACCGCTTGTCTTGCACTTGCATTAAGCGATCATTTGAAGGAAAATGTGTCCGGAGTCACTCAACTTTACTGTAACTTTATAAAGGCGATAGTGCTACAACTTTATAAAGGAGATAGTGCGTGTTGGTTTTTAAGTTATTTCGTGAATCAACGGAGCAACGAATCTGCGACGTTTTTCGTTGTAGAAAATAAATCCGCATTAAAAATTTAGGTACATCGGTTCTATAGTATATAGTCAAGTGATATGTATTTAAGCCTCATAGTGAAATACCGCAAGCCGTCATCTCGGTCAAGATCGTAGGAAACCTGTCCCAGCTCCTATTAAGTGTTAGGCCTGAATCTAGACCGTGGCAGGCCAGCTAATACCTATAATACCTACACGTAATCATTGTACAATCACGCTGTCATTATTAATGATCTTACCTAATTAGGATGTGGTCCATTACATTCTGTCTATGTCCACAATTAACCTTTCTAAGTGTTAATCATTTCAAACTACCCCGATGGTCTGGGGTTTCGATTTCTAAAAAGTTCGTTGTGGTTTCTCAGTAAGAGTATGGAATTTAAAAACATTGTTTCCTTCAAAGAGCACGTTAAGCCCTTAGTAAACCCTTTAACTTGTATTCAAGCAGCCTGAAGGTTTAAGGCCACTATGAGAAGGCAGTCTGCGCCCTACAATGGAATTCTATATTTTTTATTGCTATAAAAAATATAGAATTCCATTGTAGGGCTAAATATACTTTACGCAACATGGTTATCAATCCATATAACGGTTCATGTTCGTTTTAATGAATGAAATCGAACAAGCTTTTTATTGCTCTGTACTCGAAGGGTGTCAAATAATAAACATAAAACAAAATTGATAGTTGTTAAAAAAGTAACTTGTATTTCTTGTATAAGGGAATCGAATTTTTTTGGGCAATTCGCTTGGAATTGCCCAAAATCTTAGTAGTGTCAATTGAATTTTTTTTTTATCTGACCTGATGGTAAGTGATGATGCAGTCAAAGATGGTAGCGGGCTAACCTGTAAGGGGTATGGTAAACTTATTGGTTTCTACGCGACATCGTGCCAGAACGCTAAATCGCTTAGCGACACGTCTTTGTCGGTAGGGTGGTAAATAGCCACGGCCGAAGCCTCCCACCAGCCCAGACTCGAGCCGGAAATCGAACCCAGGACCTACAACTTTATAATCTGACAGCGCGCGCGCTGCACCACGGAGGTATATTGTATTTCGGTTGTGATACGGAACCCTTCATGTGAATCAATCAATCAAAAAAACTTTGATCAAATAATCCTTTAAAAGGCACTTTTGAAGTGTCAATTACATGTATGTATTATAGTGAGTTGATGGTAATAACTACATTCGTAAACTTAAAACTAGAGCTACTGGTGTAAGAAGAAGCCCATAGCAAACTTAGGCGGAAAAGTGTCCTTTTTCTCACAATCTTCTCGTATTGTTTTTTTGAGAAATGTGCAAGACTCGGCCATTTACAACAATGTACCGCCTTCAGGCTTCAACTGCAACTAATATAAATCATGTACGCAAGAGGGCATTTATTAAACTAGTAAAGCGCACAACGAGATCGTGATTAATTACGTGAAGCGAGGAAGTCCCTGAGATCTTGCATTATCGTTCTGTATTATCTCGCTGTGTGTGCACGTGGAAAAACAGTTGTTTACGTGATTTATGCAAGTATCACAAACATAAACAACCATCGCCGGCATCATCAACCTATCAAATCAAATCAAATCAAAATTGCGTTTAATCAATCATCATCATCATCATGAACAACCCATTACCGGCTCACTACAGAGCACGGGTCTCCTCTCAATATGAGAAGGGTTTGGCCATAGTCCACCACGCTGGCCATGTGCGGATTGGCAGACTTCACACGCCTTTGAGAACATTATGGAGAACTCTCAGGCATGCAGGTTTCCTCACGATGTTTTCCTTCACCGTTGAAGCAAGTGATATTTAATTTTTTTGAAAAACGCACATAACTCCGAAAGGTTAGGCGTGCCCGGATTCGAACCGCCGACCTCTGAATAGAAGGCTGACGCCCTAACCACTAGGCTATCACCGCTTTTTTGAATCAATCAATTGTATTAAGCCTCAGTATACACTCACATTTATATAACACTCAGATCTCGTTGGCCCTAGTATATAAAGCTAAATCCGAAAAGCTAGCAACTACTTCAGACAAAGAATTAGTCTAGCTATTGAAAGAGGGAACACTGTCAGTATCTTTGGAACATAGCCAAAGGGCCACTTTTAATAATATATTTTAGTTGTTATACTGTATTCTTTAAGGTTTTTAGTTTTAAGTTCATTGTTCTCGTATATATTCATACCTGTATGTTTTATCTACTCGTTTATAAGTTCTGAATTATAAAACTATAATGCAGTCTCAATTAAAAAAAAAAACAATAAATCCTATATGTATTATGTAGTCGAAAAAAAATAGCTAAATGTACGTGAAAACTGTTATGTTGTTCGGGTTAAAGATATTTATTTTCTCAAAAAAGAACATACTGTTCACTTAAAAAGAGATTAAATGTTTACAATTCTTAAAAACTAAACAGAACGTATGCACTCATTATGTTATGACAAACTTATCAATGTGTTCAACTATATAGTTCTTTAGCTTAATTTTGAAGATGTTAGTGTTATTACATTCTTTTACTTCATTTGGTAATGTATTATATAAATGAGCGCCCTCGCACAATATGTTTTTATTACCATAGGTTTTTGTTCTTGGACGCCAAATATTTATTTTATATTTATTTCTAAGATTGTGTATATTGGCCCTATGTGTAAATGTTATGTTTGAATGTATGTGTTTTAGTCATGATCTTTTTAACAAGAAGACATGTATTATATGTATATAGATGTGTAATATTGAAGATTTTGGTTTTTTTGTAAAGTTCTTTTGTTGGTGTGTGGTAATTGACGTGAAATAGTGCCTTGATAAGTTTGTTTTGTATACGTTGTAATTTATTAAGGTGTGTCTTAGCAGCCGATCCCCAGATTTCTATTAGGTACTCTAAATGTGGCTTGGTTATGTTGTTCCATGCAAACAATTTACTTAATAATGGCTAGCGAAATTTTGGCTAGCAATATTTTTTAAAATTCAATATACTTATGCAACACGAACTACATCTCCTTATTCTTCAGAAAAATTTCAACTCTTTACTTAAAACGGTGCTAGAAATACAACCCGCTGACAGACAGACAGACAGATGGATAGAACACGGCACCCCTAGAGCTTTTTAAGCTAATTTTCAAATTATACACAAGACTCTCTCAATGTCAAATAATGCGGAGGGAAGAAAATAATGTTATGAAACGTGAAAGGGCAAAGAAGTAGAGGAAGACCAAAGAAGAGAGGGATGGATTGTATAAAAGAAGATATGCGTGTAAATGCTGTGGGCATTGAGTGACGACTGATAGAAGTGAGTGGAAGAAGAAAACGTGTGGTGCCGAACCGACAAATGTGGGATATTGGCATGAAAAAAAAAAGAGATACTTATCGCAAAAAATCCCCTGAGCTAATAAGGTTTATCCAGAAAACCTACTTATATATAAAACAATGCGACAGTGTGTTGGTTAGTCCTTAGATGAAACGATTGCAGTTTCGAAGCATACGTACTTATCGTGAGCGAGGTTTTTTTAACATACTTTTTGTTGTTCCGTGTGACTTTACGTCGTAAAATTTCACAAGTGTACTTTATACATACTCGTAAAAGCCATTGATTTTGATCTCTAAAACTAACTGGCGCTCGACATTTTACCCGCTCGTTTAAAAGCTTTAAACTACCCTACGTTGGGAAACTGTGACGTAATCAATCAAGTAATGCGTCAGGGAGGTGCCGGAACTTGCTGTATCATCACCACTCTCAGCCCATTAACGTCTCACTACTGGTGCATGTGCCTCCGCTTTTGTGGGGGAGAGGGTTTTAGAGTCGCCCCTCCAATGTGGATGGGCTTCAACGACCACTAGGACACGTCAGCGGTAACAACGTCTGTATATCTTGATTTGTTTGACGACCCCCATGGCGCAGTACGCGCGCTGTTGCATTATAAAGTTGGAGGCCCTGGGTTCAATTCCTGGCTCGAGTCTGGTCTGGTGGGAGGCTTCGGCCGTGGCTAGTTACCACCCTACCGACAAAGACGTGTCGCCAAGCGATTAAGCGTTCCGGCACGATGTCGTGTAGAAACCAATTAGGAGTGTGGGTTAACCATACCCCTAACAGGTTAGCCCGTCAAGGGCTAACTTGTAGTTTGTAAAAAAAAAAATATCGACATTGAACATTGATACCGCGAAACTTAAATAGATACTAGTTCATTACAGTAATTATGTTTGTCTGTTGCCTTATCTCACTTGAACCACGGAACAGACTTCAATGAAGACGATTTTTTGACGACCTCCGTAGCGGAGCGCGTGCGCTGTCGCATTATAAAGTTGGAGGTCCTGAGTTCGATTCCCAGCTCGAGTCTGGTCTGGTGGCTAGTTACCACCCTACCGACAAGGACGTGTCCCAAGCGATAGAGCTTTCCGGCACGATGCCGTGTACAAACCATTCAGGAGTATGGGTTTACCTTACCGCTAACAGGTTAGCCCGCTACCATCTTAGACTGCATCATCACTAACCATCAGGTGAGATAGCGTCAAGGGTTAACTTGTAGTGTATGAAAAAAAAGTGCGGCAAAGTGAAATTGTATCCTGGAAATCGTTATAGGTTACTTTTCAGCCCGGGAGAACAGATGGTTTTCCAGGAATGACAAATGCAATCACAAAAAGCTTTGGGTTCTTGATTACATAAGTTTGCCCTTGACTGCTATCTCGCCTGGTGGTAAGTGATATATGATGGTGTGTGGTGAGTGCAGTATATGATGGTGAATACTAACCTGTTGTTCATGTGATGGGTATGGTAGTTATATTAAACCGTTATCCCTATACGATATCGTATAGGGACGCTAATCACTGGGCGACACGTCTTCGTCAGTATAGTAGTTACTAGCCACTGCCGAAGCCATCCACCAGACAAATAACGTAGTTATATAAAAGGTATAAAATCCACAAAAAATATCAAAATTAAGTCTAATACAGTCGATAATTTATATCATCAAGAAGTTCACAGAGATATATAAGAAAAACCCTCCATTACGGAGGTGGGTGGGTGGTATAAAAAAAAAATCAAACGTCAGAAATAAAGGTGAATATTGGGGTAAACTGTGTTATCTATAATTAATTAATATTTAACATTTTAAAATTTTACGTAATTCTACATCATAATGTGTGTATATATATATAGGGTAATTCCGGGGGAGATGGCCCTAGTTACTTTAAGACTCTATTGTGCAGGAATTATGATGAATAAAACGTTGAATTCATATTCAACATAATCTTAATTTATTATTCTTACTAACTAATATAACGATAAATAACTTTGAAGAACGAAAACAATGAAATTCTTTACTTTAAAAAAAACTAGGACTGGCCATCTCTCCCAGAGTGCCCGGGAGAGATGGCCATAGTTATAGGGGAGAGATGGCCAGAACTTTTTTTGACTTTCCCTTTGCCCTTGAGATCTTTTAACTTCTTTTTTTCATTATTACCGCAGTAAGAACACATGTCCTCAAACTCGGTGTAGTTTTCATGCACCCAGAACATGCAAATATTGCATTCAAAATACGCGTTTTCAGCTTTATTCATCCTTTGACTTCTAGCATATGACACCTCTTCTGATTTCCTTAATGAAATATCGAAATTCCTTTTCAAAAACATTTGCACCCAATCATAGCCTGCCTTCTTATGTTTTCTAGGAATATGTAATAAGGTAATCAAATAACCCTATAAACCGGCATCCGCCCACTTCGTACTTCTGCCATCGCATTTTTTAAGTTTTCTTCACTCCAGGCTCCTCTGACAGCAGTCGCTTTCCGTATGCATTGGTTGGGCATCTGAAGAAGATATTAAATTTAAAAAAAAAATTAAATTAGGACACATTTTTATGGCTATCTCTCCTATAAATACTATGGCCATCTCTCCCGATTGTCCGGGTGAGATGGCCACATTACTTATTAAAAGCAACTTCTCAATTTTGCAGTTAATTTTGAGGTTAGGATACGAGAAAGTCGTTTACTTCACAATGAAAGCATAAATACAGACAAAACTTTCATTACTTTTTTATTACCCCTTGATATGTCAACCCCTTAGTTTAAATCTAACGTATTATTAAAAAACAATGTCAAATTACTCACCTTTTCGTAATTTTTTCGCAAAAAAATTCACTACCACTTGTTGCCCGTGCCTAAACCAATAGAACTAAATTTGAAATAGTGGCATCTATGAATAATTTCTTGAACTTTTTTCTATTGGCCATCTCTCCCGTACGGCCATCTCCCCCGGAATTACCCTATATATATATATATATATACATTATGATGTATTTATGTACTAAGACATATATTTTACAAGTTGTTTGTTAGGGTTAAAAAGTTAATAATATGTATACGTACAAAAGAGTATAAAACTTGACTTGAATACTATTATTAATGTATTAAGTTGGTTGACATCAAGTCGTGCCGCCACGCTATTGGTTCCCGCCAAAACGGTGGCAACTGATTGGTCCACGCAAAAGAGCAATAACAATGGACGCCACGAGGACAGTGCTAGAAGTTGAGTGATATTTTTGGAAGAAAGGTTTCATTTTAACTGGCGTATTTATCTAGTTTTTACAACTGGGTCAGTGTGGTTACTGTTTGCATAACAATATCCAATGAAGGTATGAAACATAACTACCTACTGTTATCTATACCTATACCTGTAAAATGATGGTCAACATATTATTAAAAACATCTTATTTTCTAATACATGCAACTCTGCTGTTTAGCATTTTTTCTGCTGTCTGTACAATTGTAGTGGAAGCGACCTATATTATAAGGAATTGCTGTGTTATCGATATTTTTAGAGATCCGTACATAAATTATTTGCAATAAAAAAACAAATTCTTTTTATTCATATAAACCTATTACAGGCATCTATGAAGCGTTTATACATCATATCATGATCAACCCATTGCTGGCTCACTACAGAGCACGGGCCATATGCGGATTGGCAGACTTCACACGCCTCACGATGTTTCCCTTCACCGTTGAAGCAAGTGATATTTTAATTGCTTAAAACGCACATTTGCACAAAACGCAACTTTGAAAAGTTAGAGGTGCGTACCCGGATTCGAACCCCCGACCTCTGATTAGGAGGCGGACGCCCTAACCACTAGGCTATCACCGCTTTCGTATACATCGATATACATCATATATTTCTGATTATTTAAATTTATGAGGTGATGGTGATAAATTTCAAATTCAAATTTTGAAAAATCTTTATTCAAAAAATCCGTTAAAAGGGAGTTTTGACGCGTTAATAATTTACATAGTAGTGATTGAATGGTGATAACTACATTCGTAAACTTAAAACTAAAGCTATGAGGGTTCCAAATGCGCGCCCCGGTCTAAGAAGCCCGCAACAAACTTAGCCAGGTAAATTTTCTTTTCGTTATCACCATCTCACATGCCACTTAAAATTATATTAAGAGCTATCTTATTAGAGCAATATTTCATACCCATGCTTGTGTTTATCATTTACATAATCTACACTCGCCAACTTAAAACTAGAGCTAAGAGGGTACCAATCGCGCCCAGGCCTAAGAAGAATCTCACAACTTAGCCGGTTTTTTTTTTTAAATAGACAAATTCTAAAAACACGAGAGCAAATAATCCATGTTGGACCGATTAGAGTTATTTTTTGTTCGAAATTTTTTACATCTGATGTTTAGTGATTACCATTGCATATGACCAGTAACAGAGTGTTCGACGATTTATTGCCCGTTTTTTTGGAATCAAGAAAAATAAAAAGAAACCTACGGAAGCGTTTATGTGTAGGTACGCGGCTCACGTTTGGCTAAATAACATTAGTTTGCGGATCTTAGTTAACGCCAGCGGCTCGACGGGGAACAGAGGAATACTTATATTACACTAATATATAAATATGAGACTGTCTATATGTCTGCGTGGATCCAGCCTTAAAATGAAGATCCGTGTAAAAGCTACGTACAGTCAGTGTCAGAGAGTGAAAGTTTGTCTGTTTGTTTTAGGACTGCGGGTCACTGGTACACGGTTCTATCTCGAATGCCATCAAAGAGAACATAGAACTTTGGCACATTATGTTGCTAAACAACTTGTCTCAACTGTTTAACTGCAAACCTACTTTTCTTTTTAACCTATTTAGTGCGGGCCTTTGTATTGCCAAGTCATCGAATCAAAAAATTATTAACCTGACAGATGGGTTAAAATTAGAAGTGTCATAAGTTATTTCATTATCGTCTTCAATACTCTCTCTCTTTTTATGGCTTTGCACAAATTAGCCAATGTCAAGTTT
This sequence comes from Lasiommata megera, assembly GCA_928268935.1. Classification (NCBI taxonomy): domain Eukaryota; kingdom Metazoa; phylum Arthropoda; class Insecta; order Lepidoptera; family Nymphalidae; genus Lasiommata; species Lasiommata megera. Next base: position 741,017 of record OV743319.1, on the reverse strand, counting down.
ATAGAAATGTAGGAGAAATGGCAGGAAACTTCGCACTCAGCGGATGCGGCTCCCTCAAACCTTTCCCAAACCAATACCCATTAACCATTCAGAAAACCAGCCACTACACAAACGACACCAAAACTGTCCACGACACAACCAACACCAGTCCTTTTCAAAATTAGCCAACAAACATTATTCAAGAAAAGCGTGAAAAAACCGCGCCCACCAATACCCTTTCTCCCTTCAATACCCTTTATGTACTAGTATTTGCCTCACTGAAACTATAGAGCTTCTACTGACGTGTCCCTATGTCAGTAGAAGGTCCTTTACTTTACCCCTTTTAATTAATTTATTTATTTGTGTTCATGCACGTAGTCACGAGACCCTGTCAGGGCGTAGCAAATTAATAATGTTTGACCCCTTATAATTTAATTAAATCTAACGATTCTAATTAATATTAATTAGTAATTAAGATTGATAAATTTTCGCGTACATTTTCTATTAAATAGATGTCAGAGATCTTAATCACTATTAAAAGATCGTCAAAAGCCTTGCTCAGTTAAATGGTATGATAATAATAATATATGTTGGATATAATCATGATATGTCTTGTTTAATTAATGCAATTATTTAATAACAACATTTTATATGTAATTTAAGGGTATGGATCTAACCTCTGAGTCACTAGAATTGTTTACTCGAATCTATTCTCGCTCCATCTCCAGGATTCAGTTTACTTATTTACCGAACACGCGTAAATAACAAACAAACTTAACGACACACTTTCTAATGTAATATAAGTATGGGTTTTATAAGTACTTATCCATACATATATTATACTTAAGTTCTTATATAAAGACGTGTTATAGTATATACATATGAAGCGGTGATAGCCTAGTGGTTAGGGCGTCAGCCTCCTAATCAGAGGTCGGCGGTTCCGGGCACTTTTCGGAGTTATGTGCGTTTTTTAATAATTAAAATATCACTTGCTTCAACGGTGAAGGAAAACATCGTGAGGAAACCTGCACGCCTGAGAGTTCTCCATAATGTTCTCAAAGGCGTGTGAAGTCTGCCAATCCGCACATGGCCATCGTGGTGGACTATGGCCAAACCCTTCTCATATTGAGAGGAGACCCGTGCTCTGTAGTGAGCCGGTAATGGGTTGATCATGATGATAGTGTATATTACTTTATTTTATTATAGTTATCATACATTAGTTGTAATTTATTTGTGCATTATAGATTAAGTATTTTTATATACTAGTAGTTGCTTGAATAGAGGTTTTTAATAATTTTACACTACCTATTTGTTGTTGCTATATTTTGTCCTAATCCTAAGCTTGCCAAGCCTATCTATTCCACTAAGACTTCTGTTAAATCTAAATCTCTAGTTTTGTGTAAATAAAGAAATAGGCATATATAGCTAGGTACAAACTGGTCGAATGACACGTATCTGCTGTCGCTACATCAATTGTGCCAATCAATAATAAAAATGAGTTCACCTCCCGCTGGCCGAATTATTGGACGTATGATTTTTATACGCTTTAATTAAGATTGCAACGCTTTTACAGAGGTAAGCCGGCCCCTGACTGAAGTAGTCCACCAATCCATATGTGAGCAGCATGGTGGAACTGAGCTCCAGAGGGTTCTCTTCTATGAGAGAGAAGGCCTATACCCAGCTGTGGGATTAGGGTGTTTACGACGACAAGGATATCCATCATGATCAACCCATTACTGGCTCACTACAGAGCATGGGTCTCCTCTCTATATGAGAAGGATTTGGCCATGGATTTGCAATGTGCGGATTGGCAGACTTTGAGAACATTATGGAGAACTCTCAGGCGTGCAGGTTTTCTCACGATGTTTTCCTTCACCGTTGAAGCAAGCGATATTTTAAAACGCATTTTTTTTAAAACGCACATGACTCCGCAAAGTTAGAGGTGCGTGCCCGGATTCGAACCGCCGACCTCTGATTAGGAGGCTGTCACTCTAACCACAAGGCTACCACCGCTTCACGGATAACCGCATGTGCTAAATTAGCTACTAGAATTCCAGATGCCTGTAGATCTGAGATGCGTCACGGGAATATAGTAATTTTTTCTTTTTTTTTTCAAATTCAAATCCAATTTCGTTTATTGCATGAAAGTGGTACATTAATATAAAGATCTTAAGATTAAAGGGTAGCCTAACACATTCTGCCTAAAAGGCAACAAAAATCTTACAATGAAAAAACAATAATGTCAATTTAAAATTAAAATAAGAGTTATGAAACCATTTTTTATTTATTTTTTTTATTTTATTATTTATGTACCAAATTTGTGATATCAAATACAAGACGTATAAAAGTATACAAAGGAAAGTTTATCTCTGTAAGAGATCTCTTCCAGCTACCCTTAGATGTGAGTAAGGTGAATTTATAAAGTGGGATAGGTCAAACAAGGTATTTTAAACTACATACAAAAATATACTTAGATAATTTGAAAAAAATAAAAAAAATAAAAACCATATAATAAAATAAAGTTAAATAGTAATAAAGATTGAAATAATTATTTAGGCTAAAATAAATTGTGTACTGATTCGGAATGTCATAAATAAAATCGCAATCAATACAAACGAGCAGGTGATTCGTCCGTAATTATATATAGATTAGATATCTTGATTACTATTCAATAGAGAAAACTAACATATATATATTATATCTTAACTTACTTAATCAGCCTATAGACGCCCACTGCTGGGCATAGGCCTTTCCGAGAGCGCTCCACCACACGCGGTCCTCCACCTTCCTCATCCACCCGCTACAAGCGATCCTTTTTACGTCGTCGGTCGGTATAATATTAATGCATACCAATATAGAAAGTGTTGTATGCTCATTACCGATAAAATTTATGAGATTGCTAATTTGTCTGTGCCTCTGTAAGTAGGTATATTCCGGTCAATTTAGACCAAAAAATGAGAGTGAAGTTACATAAAGTCCCAACAAGCTGAATTTCAGTGAAATTGTTCAAAATATAATTATAAACAATGTCTAGAAGTTCCCCATTATTCCCCTGTAAAGAAAAAATTTAATTCAAGGTCAAAGGTAATAAAAAAATAGTTTTTCGCGATTTTCAGCAAAACGGTAAGTTTTATCATAAAAGTACCTCAAACAAAAATTGTAGATCATAAAATTATCTATAAAAAATGTATCAATACTTTTTTTCTTACGAGCCACCGTTTCTGAGATATAACGATTCAAAAAGTTATAAAAGTTGTTATCGTCATAATATGCATTGTTTATAATTATGTTTTGAACAACTTCACAGAAATTCAGCTTGTTGGGACTTTATGTAACTTCGAATGTCTAAATTGACCGGACTAATATAGGAATAAAGTGGGAGTAGAACTTTCTTCACTTAATATATAACGAGGTATTTCTACCCTTAAACTTAGTTGAAATAATACTCGAAAATAATTATTATATTTCTTTTATATACTTTTAATACAGTGTAAAATATATAAAATGACTCGTATATACAGTGCGTGTTGGGGCGGGACACGTCTGCCGACATGACTGATGCAACGTGTCTCTTCAAACAAAACTGTGTCGGTATTTTTTTAAATGGCCATTTCCTTATTCATATATTACCGTTCCGAGCCACGGTTGCGTCCGCTGTTGCGACAGCGCTCGATGGACGGCGTGCTCTGCGAGCGGAGCCGGTTCGGGTCCACGACCGACTGGGTCAGTTTGAGCCGACAGCCGACATTGACGTCGCTGCTCGACATTGGTCAAGTTGGGTCCATCCCACTGCATTGTTATTCTCTAATGTTTACCTACAGGAAATTTCTTACTTTCAAATTCAAATTCAAAATAATCTTTATTCAAATAGTCCTTTAAAAGGCGCTTTTGACGCGTCAATAATTTAGAATAAAAGTATTTATTCATCATCATCATCATCATAATCAACCCATTGCCGGCTCACTACAGAGCACGGATCTCGTCTCGGTATAAGAAGGGTTTGGCCATAGTACACCACGCTGGCCATGTGTAGATTGGCAGACTTTACACGCCTTCGAGAACATCACGGAGAACTTTCAGGCATGCAGGTTTCCTCATGATGTTTTCTTTAATCGTTGAAGCAAGAGATATTTTAATCGCTTAAAAACACAAAAGTTAGAGGTACGTCCCCGGGATCGAACCACCATCCTCTGATTATAAGGCTGACGTCCTAACCGCTAGGCTATCACAGCTATTTATTTATTTACAACCTATTCATGACTAGTACATAATATATAAGAACGAGTAACCAATATTATAAACTAGCTTTAGTTTAGCGGTTTAGTCCGCGTTTTTGAGGGTTTTCACGGATCCTGCTGGAAGTCTATATGTTAATACAGAGCATAATCTATCTCCTTAAAATATGTAACTCCATTTTATACTGTAGTATTGCGTTAAAAAGTAACATACGTCCACGCGTCCATGTAGTACCTACGTAATGTTCCTAGAATGCATTCAAATGATTTCAAGAGGTGTAAAGTTCAAGACTTTAAATAACTCGTAGACTAAGGGCTAAGGGTTAAAACTAAAGTTTGTAAGATGACAAAGCAAAAAAATACCCTGTTATTTATATATATACCTTTAGTTACAGTTTACAATGTAGTTATCACGCAATGTAAGTCATTGGCATGTCAAAAGTGCCTTTGAAAGGATAATTTTGATTTTGATTTGAATGGTGAGCACTCATCTTTTCCAAGCTGGTAAAAAGGTTCTACCTCAAAAAGCGTCAACTCACTCATTTTCCATACGCGGGACCAGTGACCGATGTGCCTCTTGATATTTGGACTCACAATGGCGACCCAGTAAATAAGTCAATATTCATCAGTAAGCATTTATTCAAATTAAATCCATGAGTAGGCAATACCTACTTACTACCGAAAATATTTATTAAATCTGCATTTTTTTTTGTTTTGTAATCTCTGGAACTAACGGACTGATTTCAAAATCTCTTTTGGCTTTGATAGCTCATTTCTTGAGGTTATTATTTAACGACAAAGAGTTTCAGGAATTCTGACTTTTGGGTAAAATAAATAAATTCATGAGGAAACAATATCGCAGACGGGCAATGCGGTTTAAAATTACGGGTTGAAGTATATTATGAGTATAGCGAATGAAAAATAATGGACCTACTTATCAAAAGTTGCACGCGCAAGAAGAAGCGGGGAACCGCTAGATAAAACACATACTCGTATCTTGGCAAAATCAAACATCACTTGCTTTAACGATGAAGGCAAACATCGTAAGAAAAGTTGCATGCTTCAGAGTTCTGAATAAAATTCGCAAAGGCAAATGAAGTCTACGTCTAAGTTCTCTTTCCCGTGGGATAACGGGGTTAAAGTAAAACCTGTGTGATACGTTGATAACGTAGCTTTCCATCGGTGAAAGAATTGTTGAAATCGTTTCAGTGGTTTAGGCGTGAATGCTTAACAAACTCACATAAGAATTTATTGTATCAGTTAATATACTATTGATCGTTACCTAAACCTCTTATATTCTAACATGCGTGCCCTACAGCGGGCCGGCAATAAACTGATAGTGATGATGTAAAGCGGTGATTAGGGCGGTTAAGCCTAGTAGTCAGGGCGTCAGCCTCCTAATCAGAGGTCGGCGGTTTGAATCCGGGCCAGCACCTTTAACTTTTCGGAATTAAGTGCGGTTTAAAAAAAAAATCGAATATCACTTGCTTCAACGGTGAAGGAAAACATCGTGAGGAAACCTGCATGCCGGTGAGTTCCCCATAATGTTCTCCAAGGCGTGTAAAGTCTGCAAATCCGCACATGGCCAGCGTGGTGGACTATGGCCAAACCCTTTCTCATATTGAGAGGAGACCCGTGCTCTGTAGTGAGCCGGCAATGGGTTGATCACGACGACGACGATGATGTAAAGGCAAAATGATGTGAAATATAAATAATTACACGAGATATGAATGCATTTTGGAAGTCGGTTAATCTAAATGTCTAACGGCGCAACTAACTGGCGCAGTAACTGTCGGCGAGTAAAAGTATGAAGTTATTCGATTATACGCATTACGCCACCGCGGGCCGGCCGCTGTGGCGTTAGCGGCGAGCGGCGACGCAACAACTGGTTTGTGGTGGTGGTCTGGTTCTCGCAGCGGGCACTTGTTGTGCACTGGTGGGTGCACGCTACGTCTCATCATAGCAGTACAGCCCGGTTACGCTGTGGCAACCAATAGGGTTTGTACAGCTAATAGACAGTCCGAACAAAAAAAAAACCATCATAGCAGGAAAACCAACAGGCCAACCAAATATATGGCTTTTTTTATTTTTAAATTTTAATACAAGTTCGCCATCTTTCATATCTGGTGGTAAATGGTGATACAGTCTATGGTAGCAAGCTTTTTAAGGTAAATCCATACTTTAAATTGGTTTCAAGCGGAGCGCTTACTAGCCACGCCGAAGCCAGCCAAACCAGAACCAAAAATGGCTAAAAAATTTTTGATTTCCCTGACTTTTTTTTATCCAATACTAGTTAATGTTACCTGATGATAAGTGATGATGCAGTCTAAGATGGCAGCGAGCTAACCTGTTAGGGGTATGGTAAACCCATACTTCTAATTGGTTTCTACACGACATCCTGCCGGAACGCTAAACCGCTCATTGTTGTCGGAGCTTACTGCTCCACGAAGTGGGCAGATGATGTAAAGCCAAGTCGTAAGGACGCTGGACGGAGTTGACACAACACCGTGATAGTTGTAGTTTTTGTAACTCTTATATGTGAATATTTCTTTAATTCAAGATCTCACTACAGAACCATCGTTTGAACTACAGAACCAATTTGGTTGAAATTTTGTCTGTAGGTAGATTATACCCTGGTTAAACAAATAATCTACTCGCTCCGGAAAAATCCATGGTTCCCGCAGGATTTGTAAGCCGCAGAATTTCACGTCGATGGCTACAAGTTGACTATAGCAATCTTCCTCTTGAAGATTGAAAAAGGAAATGGTAACAGAAATGAGACAGGATAATCTTCAAGGACAACCTTGCTTAAGGATTTTTTAAAAGCACCTAATCTGCTACTATATATTAAAGGCAAACGCGACCCAAACTAAACCTCTTTACTGCTTTGTCTTACGTTAACCTGCTTTGCAGTGGTTTTAAAATCAGCATGTTATGACTTGACTACTCTCATTTCTTAATAAACGACGATGCAGATGCAGAAGCGGTGAGAGAGCCTAGTGGTTAGGGCGTCAGCCTCCTAAACAGAGGTCGGCGGTTCGAATCCGGGCACGCACTTCTAACTTTTCGGAGTTATGTGCGTTTTTAAACTGTTAAAATATCACTTGCTTCAACGGTGAAGGAAACATCGTGAGGAAACCTGCACGTCTGAGAGTTCTCCATAATGTTTTCAAAGGCGTATGAAGTCTGCCAATCCGCACATGGCCAGCGTGGTGGACTATGGCCAAACCCTTCTCACATTGAGAGGAGACCCGTGCTCTGTAGTGACCCGGTAATGGGTCAATCATGATGATGATCATGCAGATTACAATAAAAGTGTGTAAAAAGATAGCATATTGTTGAACCGAAAACATGGGTTGTTGACTTCTATATAAGAGGTTCCTATGCGGCAGTTTGATACGAGTATATCAAAGGAAAATTGTATAAAATGTCATTAGGATGATAAATAACCGAAACCAATGCTTCCGGCTTGACCTGATCAGTGACTAGACTCCAGGGTCGTCTACATACAACGGAATCTCGGTTAGACGAGTAAACACGAAACAGAAATAAACAAAATAAAGCATGTTACAATATAAACAGCGACGGGACAAATTAGGAATAATTGTAGTGGAGTAGTGAACCCCGTCAGGAGGTTCTATAAAACTCCTCTGACCATCGTAAAGGATTACATTTATCCAACAAATGCTAAACGAGTATAGTGGTAGAGCTTTTGACGATAATAACCTAAGGAGACATAACGCTGAGGTAGCTGAAAAAGATCTCTTATACAGATAAGTTTTCCTTAGAGGCATACAAATATCTTTAGTATTATTAGTTCTCTCTTTTTATGGCTTTGCACAGATTAGCCAATGTCAAGTTTATAGCAATGTAGAAGGTTAGGGAGAAATGGCGGGAAACTTCGCACTCTGCTCACGCGGATCCCTCAAACCTTTCCCAAATCAATACCTGTTAACCATTCAGAAAACCAGCCACTAAACAAACGACACCAAAACTGTCCACGACACAACCAACACCAGTTCTTTTCAAAATTAGCCAACAAACATTAATTCAAGAAAAGCGTGAAAAACCGGGCTGCCATATACGAAGTCTACCGCTTTTCTCCTACAAATATCTTATATGTTCGTTATCACAGATTTAGTACAAAAATACTAAAGATAAAAAATAAAAATTTCTCCTTAAATTACTATTTCTAACAGTTAACTGCCACCACAAGTCGCTCTAAGCAAAGTTCCATTAAAACAGTCTCGAATAGAAACACGCATCACTTGCCAAGTCCATAATGTAGGCATTATGCACATTATTTTTTATTAAGAAGCTTAAATGTTATAAAGAGGAATGTTTCGTTTGTTTGTGATTTTTTAATAATTCTTCAAATCATGGGAAAAATAAAAAAATTACCTTTATTACCTGTTCAGGTTTTTTAACAGTCTTATTGAAATTTTTCTCACAGATAGACGTAGGATACTACTTGCTCTGGGAAAATAAGCGGTAGGTACTTGCAGAATTTTTAAATTAAAAAAATCTCATTTGTATAAACAGATTAAAGTCTTACAATTAAGTTTATTGGGGCGAGCCTTTTAGTCATCATTGCCTTATATTTATCGGCGATGTAGGTCAAGTTCTATATGCGACCACGAACTTTTGCTCGCGGATATGCCTGACAATTTCGTGATTATAATTACATTAATATAAGTAATTGAATTACCTTGTTTTTTAACTTTCAAGCTAGTCTCTGACTGCAATCTCACCTGTTGGTAACGATGCAGCCTAAGATTTGATATGGGAGTTATTTTGGGCCTGGATAACTAATCTGATTCTACGCGGCATAGCAAGGCAACACAACATAGCTTCGCGTTTTGTTGGTAGAACAGACTCGATTAGATTTGAGAGCTCTCCAACTTATTAGACCACAGAGGCCTACGTAGGGTTCTAGTCAGGGCCGATGAGTCCCACCAGACCAGATAAGAATTCTCCCTGGTTGGCAGAACCCGTATAAGACCACCGCGACCTACCAATGGATTTACTCTACTAGTAGAGAATGCCTAATTCCAGGGTCTTTCACGCCTGCGTCCAGCGGCTCCGTGCGAGCTCCATACGTCGTCTGTTCAACTAATGCAGGGTCTTCCAGAAACTGGGGCACAACCAAAGTAACTTGGGTTCCGTCCGTTGCAACGTCAGCTTTGCAACAACCTGAGCTACTTGGGCAAACATTTCTTCTATGAACCTCGTAAATAATTACGTAGGGGTACTCTGACTTAATAACGGTGATAGCCTAGTGGTTAGCGCGTCAGCCTCCTAATCAGAGGTCGGCGGTTCGAATCCGGGCACGTACTTCTAACTTTTCGGAGTTATGTGTTTTAAAAAATTTTAAATATCACTTGCTTTAACGGTGAAGGAAAACATCGTGAGGAAACCTGCACGCCTGAGAGTTCTCCATAATGTTCTCAAAGGCGTGTGAAGTCTGCCAATCCGCACATGACCAGCGTGGTGGACTATGGCCAAACCCTTCTCATATTGAGAGGAGACCCGTGCTCTGTAGTGAGCCGGTAATGGGTTGTTCATGATGATGATGATGATGATGACTTAAGCTCTCTCCGCGTATCGTCGTATCTTAGTCTTCGTATAAAGCCTACACGTATAGAACATTCTTTATGAATCTTTTAAAAACTCCAAAATTTTAACAAACTCGCCTCTTAACAAACAGACATAAAGCAAGTCCTAATAATGTACCTAGGTCAACTTCTAAAGGCGATTTGTGTTGAAATCAAGTTTTTTTTAAGGTAATAATCTATACTTAGGTACGAAATAATCGGTTGACATTTAGTCCGGCTGACTGGGTATATAGATCGTGCGGCTTGAACTTGACTTGATTCTGTATTCGTTGATTTTTGACCTAAGGATATCTACCACGTCGATTATACCGCCAGGTCAAGGAAATAAGGTTATTACGAACTCATATGCGTGCGTCTACCTACACAATCGTTATTATTCTGATTTATATTAACTATAGCACTAGCATCAAACTGCGACTTCGTCGGCGCAGGATTTAAACATTCCATCTTTTAATAACACTCTCACGATTTCATTCACGAATCTGTCAATGCTTATAAAATACAGAAATTTGTGGCCAATGAGAAACAGTTTAACTTAAATCAACGTTAGATAGTTATTGCAAAAACAATACATACCCAGTTTATTTAGCTTTTTTTTTTCGCTATTAGCTGTACTATTGGTTGCGACAGCGTAACCGGGCTGTTTGGCGAGCTACGGAAAGAAGCTCTGTCAGAAGAAATTGTGAGCCCTAGGGCTCGAAGAAACTAAGGGAAGAAACGTCTGCCTAAGGGCGTCTCTTGTGAGGCCGAACCTCGGCTTAGGCTACGTTTGGGATAACGGGGGGGTCGGACGGTATCTGGATACCGACCAACCGATCAACATAAACTGGTTTATGTTGAGGGTTTCTACTTAGAGCAGGCGCGTTTGGAACTCTCGTAGCTTTAGTTTTAAGTTTACAAATGTAGTTATCACCACCAACGCATCCATGACGAATCAAAAGTGCCTTTTAAAGAATTATTGAATGAAGTGTTTGATTGATCAATTGCGTATTCCTAGAAAGAGCTGTATGTATTCCTGTATATTATGAAACCTCCTAAAAGCTTCACAAATGCACTAATGTGATTTATTATCATGTTTGAACAAGCGTATTTAATAAAATAAAATACCTAAAATTTTTCACCAGCAAGGTAATAAAAATAAATACCAAATTCTTGAATGAATTCTTATTTTTTACCTAGGTACACTTTCTGAAAATTGCTAGCTTATAATTAGTATATAAGAAAAATAGACAGAAAAAGGAAGACTTTCTCTTTCTTTCTTCTTCCTTTCTTTCGATATAATTAGTAGGTATATTATTGATGCGATTTTAAGTAGGTAATAATTATATATAATCGGACGTCAGTTGCAATGACCAAAATAATAACTGAAATTCTTTCAGAGGAAAGGCCCTGTATAAACCTATAAAACCTTACATATATAATTATTTTTAATTTAAGAAACTGAGCAATTTTGAACACTGTGATTGTTTGTGTGAGAAAATCTCATTCGTTAGACAGCTAAAGCGTGTCTCCTCATCCTTATCTTACGCTATTTGGGGTCGGCATATTGTCTTTATCAAGGTTTCGGCATAGCTTAGACCGGCCGCCTTCGTGACGTCAACTTTCGGTTCAAAGGGGCAAGGTTTTAACTGGATCTAAAATCCAAAGGAAGTCAGTCTTTGACATTAAACTCATAATGAGTAATAACAGCAAATCCGCTCATTCGCTATTCCAAATAGCAAATTTGGAGGCTGTAAAGGCAAGATAAGTCTCCTGCAATTCACAGGGCTTCATAGATCATCAAATATCTACACGATATGGATTTCATATTTATGTAAGGCATAATATTCGTTGTGTCAGGTGTAAAATTAAGAAAGTTTTCATTGAATCCATGACCAGGAGATACCAGTCTAAACTATATTATCGATAACATCAGCCCATGAACTTCATATCGGCAAAGGACGCCATCTAGTGAAAGTAAAGCGAAGTGTACCAAAAGTCGCGTAGAAACCAAGTAGGAGTGTGGGTTTACCATACCCCTAACAGGTTAGCCCGCTACCATCTTAGACTGCATCATCACTTACCATCAGGTGGGATTGTCATCAAGGGCTAACTTGTAGTGGATAAAAAAAAAAAACCATTTTCGATTTATTCTTCTTTTTTTTGGTGTTCATTTAGAAAAAAAAACCAATACGTTCGAGTTTTTTTAATTTTTTACGTGTCAAATGCATTCGAGTTCAAATATATATAGAAGATAAAAGATCGATGAAAAGCCTAAAAGAATCACCCTCTAGAAGAATCACCCAATAGAAGATAAAAGATCGATGAAAAACCTAAAAGAATGTACAATGTTTACATACATACATATTTTTTTTATGAAATCATTTATAGAGTTTTAATAAAATGTTTGTTTTGTTTTGATCTACATTAATCGAGGAAAAATACCTTGCCGTTAAAACTGAAAACGAAGGTTAATTGGGGCATACTTATTATATAATTGGAAATAACTTAAGTGATACGTATGTCTGTTGTTTATGACTGGAAAGAGCTTAATTTTGAACGTGCTGTAACTGGTTTGTGATAAAATATGTTTGAATCTGGTTTGCGGAAAACAAATATTATTTTTACAGTGGTGTCATCATCCCCAGCCTATTAACTGCACATCCCACGGCTGGGCATAATAAGTTTATATAATAGTAATAAGATGTCTCTCAATAAGTTCAAATTCTTATAGAAAAATCTTATTACGATTTTAAGGATTATTTAAACGATAAAAAGCTTTGATATGAATTACTCTCAATTCATAGCTAATTATTATTTATTTGACTATGTGAAATTATGATAACAAAAAAAACCCGGCTAAGGTTTTTGTGGGCTTCTGGGCGCGATTGGAACTCCCTTAACTCTAGTTTTAAGTTGAATAGTGTAGTTATAACCATCACCTCATGAATTATATAGTTCAAATAGGCTATTTCAATTTTGTTTTTGAAGAAAAACTCAACGAATTCCCAGCCAGTGTTGCAAGTCGGTAAACTGAACCCTTACTTCATGTTATTATCCTAAATAAATGAAATTTAAATAATGAATACTCGCGCTAATTGGTCAATTATGAAAATCAGCTCCGTTGCCTTGAGTGCGGAGCATTAGAAAACCAATTGAACGGTTTCAAGCAACCTTATTATTAACCTATCGCGGCGTTATGTAATACCGAATGCACTCTGCTTACAATTTACAAACAGTAATATATCTTAGCACGAAAGGGTTTTAATATTTTGGCTTATCAGGCTTAAAAATTAAAAACTAAAACTTTTTTGTATCACCTGTCGTATTTTTTCCCCTCTGTGGGACCGGTTCGGCACAAGATCTCGTCTCTCCTACTCCCTTAATCTACTGTTATATGCAAATTTAAAAATTAAAGAATTAAAATATCACTTGCTTCAACGGTGAAGGAAAACATCGTGAGGAAATCTGCACACCTGAGAGTTCTCCATAATGTTCTCAAAGATATATGAAGTCTGCCAATCCGCACATGGCCAGCGTGGTGGACTATGGCCAAACCCTTCTCATATTGAGAGGAGACCCGTGCTCTGTAGTTAGCCGGTAATGGGTTGATCACGACATGCAAATTCACCTACATCTCCTTTGGTCTCGCCCTTATTCTTTATCCCTACCTGTGTAGTGAATGGTTCAATTATTAATTATTACAAGACATTACATATGCGGAGGAAAAGGTCTTGTGATTTATACCATGCCAGCTAAAAGGCCCGCCAATCCGCCTTGGAGTGGAGTAATGGGGCTATGCTCGGAAGAGGTAATAGCTCTTAGCAGTAGAGCGCTTGTAAACTGATGATTATAGTACGTAAACCACGCGTCGAAACTGGCTTACAATGAGATCAGGCCTACAAACAAACATATTTTTAGGGTTCGGTATACGACTGTAAACGAACCCCTTCTGCAAAGAATTCGCCCGCCTTTATTTTATAAACCGAAATGAAGTGAAATGATGCATTTGCAAGAAAAATTGTAAATACTAAGATGATACAATTTTATTTGTGCCCAAAGATCACTGATAAATAAATATATTAGGCAGAGACTAGATATTTGCACTGAACGTGTATAAATGAATGAATGCACTTCTATCGTACAACACAGATAATCATCATCATCATGATCAACCCATTGCCGGCTCATTACAGAGCACGGGTCTCCTCTCAATATGCGATGGGTTGGCCATAGTCCACCACGCTGGCCATGTGCGGATTGGCAGACTTCACACACCTTTGAGAACATTATGGAGAACTCTCAGGCATGCAGGTTTCCTCACGATGTTTTCCTTCACCGTTGAAGCAAGTGATATTTTAATTGTTTAAAACACACTGCCACAGATAATAAAAAATGTAAATACAATAGAGCGGTTACACAGTAGGTACAATTTGGCGCCTTCTCGCTAAATAGCGGTTTCTTCCAGGTAACCAAGTATATTTTCTTTCGCCACTATAACAATAAATTGTCAAACTAATAAAATTGAATAATTTTCAACGCCTTTGCTCTAGGTACATGAAATGAGTTTGTTGTATGTTATTGTAATATGCGAGTCTAACGCACTTAACACAGTTTTTTAAAAGACGTGTTTCCGTTGTAATATCAATCGTATAAGCTTAAGATCTATTTCGTAATTTCGCGTCAATTCAATTCAATATATAGCCTCGAAAATTACTCTCAGTTTTATTTGCGTTTTACTTGAAATAAACATTTAGATGTACATTTGATTATTTCGCTGAGTGCTTACTAACAACTCTTTTATATATTTATTTTATAGACGCGTTTATTCGTCGAAATGGGTTGAATGTGAAACTGTAGTTTATAAGTAATACTGCCAGCTACTGCTGAATAAGTTGTGATAGCCTAGTAGTTAGGACGTCAGCCTCCTAATCAGAGGTCGCGGGGTTCGAACCCGGACACGCATCTCTAATTATAGAGTTATGTGCGTTTTTTTAAGCAGTTAAAATATCACTTGCTTCATCGTTGAAGGAAGACATCGTGAGGAAACCTGCATGCCTGAGAGTTCTCCATAATTTTCTCAAAGGCGTGTGAAGTCTACCAATCCGCACATGGCCAGCGTGGTGGACTATCGCCTAACCCTTCTCATATTGAGAGGAGACCCCTGCTCTGTAGTGAGCCGGCAATAGGTTGATCAATTCAATTCAATTCAAATTCAAAAATACTCTTTATTCAAATAGTCCTTTAAAAGGCACATTTGACGCGTCAATAATTTACATAGTAGTGATTTGATGGTGATAACTATCACGATGATGATGACTGCTACCAGCGTTATGGCCGGGTATAGTTTCGCTCAATATGATATTTAATATCATAATCTTGATTTAACTGCTTGAAAAGATATTGATGTTAGATACGGGATCTTTTCATAAGGACTAACCAAGTTAACTCCAGACTGGTACTCCAAATTTCTAGACGGAAAAATCAACGCCTAATTTTTATTGGCCGGGTTTGAACCTAAGACATTATGGCCCCTAGCCAAACATGCTAAGCACTAGGCCAATGGGGCAGTTATTCGTACAGGTCTATTAATTATAATTCGGCGGTTAATACGTCAGATATTACGTTTTTTATACGGTTATACGTCTGTGACTAGATAATTAATTTTAGGGAAAAAAACATAGATTTTAAATGCGACGTTATAGTTATTATGTCTAATCGTTTCGTGTTTAAGTCATTTATTTAGTGAAGATAAATTATAGCTTTTAATAATGATATACATAGCAATAAAATTAAATAATTCCAGTACGTTTATAAAAACCGATATTGGTAAAAAATATGCGAGCTGACCTTCCTTCCGTTTAATACAAAAGTTAAAAAACAAAACCGCGAGCAAGGTGAAGGTTTCGTTAACTTTTTTTTCTTCCGCTACAAGGTGCCGCTTGACTGCAATCTCACCTGATGGCAAGCGAAATGGATTAATTTGCATCCTTAAACCGTTTCTATTATTTATTGTGTTTTACGCGGCCATATGTAGGCAAATGTAGGCCATATGTAGGGTTTTTAAACAATTAAAATATCACTTGCTTCAACGGTGAAGGAAAACATCGTGAGGAAACCTGTACGCCTGAGAGTTCTCCATAATGTTCTCAAAGGCGTGTGAAGTCTGCCAATCCGCACATGGCCAGCGTGGTGGACTATGGCCAAACCCTTCTCATATTGAGAGGAGACCCGTGCTCTGTAGTGAGCCGGAAATGGGTTGATCATGATGATATGTAGGCATGGTCGTTAAATATTATATCCTGGGCAAAGGATCTGTCCTTGAAAGTGTCATCAGACGTTAAGTGGTCACCTACGCCATTTTTTTTTATACACTACAAGTTAGCCCTTGACGGCTATCTCACCTGGTGGTAAGTGATGATGCAGTCTAGGATGGTAGCGGGCTAACCTGTTAGGAGTATGGTAATCCCACGCTCCTAATTGGTTTCTACGCGACATCGTGCCGGAACGCTAAAATCGCTTGGCGACACGTCTTTGTCGGTATAGTGGTAACTAGCCATGACCGATGCCTCCAACCAGACCAGACTCGAGCCGGGAATCGAACCCAGGACCTCCAACTTTATAATGCGACAGCGCACGCACTGCGCCACGGAGGTCGTCAAATCCGGAATATATCCTATATGTATGTAATATGGGATTTAAGATCAGCGTTTGTTACCTAGCACGGCGTGACAGCTAAACCGAACTTGACGAGATTTGGAATATAGATGGCTTCTCCAGACAGTAACTTTTTTAGCGTTCCGGCACGATGTCGCGTAGAAATCAACTAGGACTATAAGTTTACCCCTAACAGAGTACCCCTCACTTATCAGGTGAGATTGCCGTCAAGGGCTAACTTGTAGTGGATGAAAATATATATATATATATTTTTCTAGGTTAAAAAATATCGTATATCTTTATGATGACATGTAACACGTAAACCTTTAGTTACACATCGTCCTCACTAATATTATTTATACGAATGTGAGTTATTTTGTTTGTTGCGTTAAAACACTTTAACTGCTCAACCGATCACATGAGAGTTTGCACATGCAGGAAAACTAAGAAATACTACTTTGATTAATGACTGGGCAGTTTTAAAAAACCGAAGATAAACCTGAACATAATAGTTTAATGTGTTAATAAATATTATTGATTACTTATGACGAAAATATTTCATACATTACTCAAAAATAAATAAACCTGTTATAAATATGATAGTATTAAATTTATTACGCTTTCCAATAAATAAAAAAAAGAACAAATAATCCTAAAACTACGACTTTACTTTACTAAAAATAATAGAACTGAACTGCGGACTCATTGCGCCACATTACTTTCTGTTTTCTTTAAATTAATATAATACACATCTTATTTTAAAATTTAACATATCTATGATTATCTATCTATCAATTGTCGATATAATAGATAATAATAATAGATAATCGTAGAAATATGTTAAATTTAAAATTTAATTTATTTACGATAGATACAGTTTATATACACAAGTTCATTACAAGTACACAGAAAGTATTATATTAATTTTACATATATACAACTTACGCGGTGTAATCAAAAACACATCGCTGTGCACCGGGATACACCCCGGAGTTGGTTTTAAGAAGGGACACGCAAAATAATGGTCTGCGGGGGTAAGCATGAGTGGTTAAGCGCTGAAATTTTTTTAGTTGCAGGTACTTGTTGATTCTATGGAGCAAGCTGACCGCTGACTGGATTAAACTGCTTCTGTACTATAGGTTCAAATAGTTTGAAGGACCGTTGACTGAATGTAATGATAAGTGAAATGCCGCAAACTGCGTAGGTACAGGCATAGGAAATGTTATATGGGAAACAAAAAGTTGCCTACTATCATTTGCTGAATGGTTCTGAACCCTTTTAAGCGCTAAGGTTGAATCTAAGACGGTGTAGATTTTATGTTATTATTTTTTACGGTTTTTAATTATTTTATCTCCAATATTTACATAGCATTAGTAACTTAGTTACATTTTTATTTACGTAGGTTAAAAGTGCCTTCTATTGTTAGTAATATTTAAATAACGACAATTTTCCGTTAGTGGATTAGTGGATCTATTAGAGCAATATAAATTTTGGGATTTCAGAAATCCCAAAAAAAAACAATTCGTGTACAAGATATATAAAAAAAATAAAAAAAAAACAGCAATTGCAGTTCGACTTAGTTATTAGATATAACCGAAAAATATTCCTTCAACTGTTACAAGATATGAAAGAAGAAGCGCACAGTAATCAGTTTAATAGTTTTTAGGAAATGGTAGAAAACTTGCAAACAAGTCTTCATTCCATCGCGGGTTATAAAATGAAGGAAACGGAGAATTATATAGACCTTCGTTCTAAAGCCGGAAAATATAAATCTAAGATATTTTTTAAAAGTATTTTTTCATTGCATGCCTATTGCAATATTAAAGTAAATATATTAATTTCAACTGCGAGTAGATGCACGTTCCTGAAAAATTTCTCGACCGACAGACAGACAGACACCAGAAGTCTACTTATATAAGGGTAAATTTTTTTCATTTGGAATACTTATGATCAAACAGATAATTTACGAAACAAAGGAAACAATCTAAAAAATGACCTTTCCGGTCCAACACCATTCAAAAGTGATAAAACTTTAATAAGTACAAAAAAGTATCGTGAACTTTAAAAAAATGTAAAGGCACAGCCTCCGTATCTCTTGAGATCACTTTCAAGTGGCCCACTGGCCTAAATACCCCCTCTTCCCCCTCCCGAGTAGTGAAAGCAGATTTAGTAAAAACCAATAATGACATAATACGCTGCAATCATTTGACTGATGGGTACATAATATAATATTCAAATAGATATTTGCATTTTTTTTATTGTTTGTCTTCTCATATCTTGATATGTACTTCGCTGCAAGTGCAATATATTCATTTATATCATATTGGGATAAAGTTTAGAATTACAGTATAATTGACATATTTTTATGCTATTTCTTAACGGTACGTATCGACATAACAAAGATAATATTGCTGAAATGAAGCCTGCTAAAAAACTAAGAACCAAAAAAATATATAATTTTTCATTATTTAATTTTCTGTTTAAAATTAAATTAAATTTTCTATTTAAAATACTTCCAGAAAATCTTTGTCATCGAAAAAAAACCGCCAATAATTATTTTTCCGACTCGTAATTAATTAAAGTATAAGTAAAGTAAGTACTACCTCAAAATAGAAGTCAGCAAAGTGAGTGTAAAAGAAATATAAACACACTAAGTCACTGTCACATTTCAGAAAAAAAAAAAACACAAACTGTCACTTGGAAGCACGTCGCTTTCACCGGTTGCGCGCGCGCACGTTTAATTCACGCGGGCCGCAAAGCCCGACTGCAACATTCACTCATTTTCAGCGAACACTGGCTTATTACTGTGATTTTGTTTACATTTTAGGGTTCCGTAGCCAAGGGGTGCCAACAACACCTTATTACTAAGCTTCTGCCGTCGCCCTTGCGTTGATCTGCCAGGCATGGGTCACTATGAAACGTAATACTTATTCCTATCAATTCCCTTATTATTTGCTGATAAATAAACAATGAGTGAAAGTGGTGATAGCTTAGCTGTTAAGACGTCGGGCTTAGACGTTGAGTGATTCCCGAAATCTCTTTAAAGAATCCTAAAAAGGGATTTCAGGTGGACCAAATTCGATCCTCTGCACGGACCTTACTTACGGACTTATCGGAGTTGCGTACGTTTCAATTTCATTTAAGTAATTTAAAACTAAACACAATTTTCTTTACCGGTAAAGGGAAACATCGTGGGGAAACCAGCATGCCTGCATCTCCATAACGTTTTGAAGGGCGTGAAAGTCTTCCAATCCGCACTTGGCAAGTGTGGTAGACTACGGCCGTAACCTTTCTTATTCTGAGACTAGGTCCGCACCCTGTAGTGGGTTGTTTCGCCGCTAATGGGTTGTTGACGATGACGGTTTGATGATAAAGGTGAATCATAAAAGACGACAGAAATAATTGCAGATCTGTGTCATAGCTCAACATGATACGAAACCCTTCGTGTGCCCATTAGATTCGCACTCTGCTGTTTTCTTAAATTTTGATAGCTAAAGCTTTGTCAGCGTATTTCACTAACTGTTGTAAATCTTTAAGAATTATCGGTGATAATGGTGCTAGTTGGGATGTACAAACATTAATAATCCGCTACCGTCCCCCCCCGTTATCCCAAACGTCGCCTAAGCCGAGGTTCGGCCTCAAAGGAGGTGCCCTTAGGCAGTCGTCCCCTTAGTTTCTTCGAGCCCTAGGGCTCAAAATTTCTTCCGGCAGAACTTCTTTCAAAAGCTGAAACTGAGAAGAGAGAATGCTTATGGGATCTAGATGGTAGTTAGCATTGAGCTACGGAATATGAGAATATCGTAATTGGAGTGGAAAGTCGGACCAAAGATTATTCGGTTCTTCTAGGGAGTGTCAAGATATTAGTGTGCCTTGAAGGTCACTTCGAGTCGCCGATCTACCGTCCCGGTGAAATTATTTTGCAGATCTTTTGGAATCCTTTTCTCTTAATTCCTCCATATGAAGAATCAAATTATAAATTGTTAGTTAAGTATCAAGATTTCCTTTTCTAATTGGCATGCGTATATAACTTACATAGCGGGCAATCATGCAGACGGCTCACCTGATGTTAAGTGATTACCGTCGCCCAGCACCACAGGAGCCACCCATACGTTGAAGACTGAACCCATTCTAATAATCGGTTCTTACTCGTTTAGCGGTATGTCTTTTCCAGTAAGCTCTGCCAATCAAAAACAAATCAGAAATCGAACCCAGGGCCTCCTACATTTCAATGCGACACACTGAGCTACGGAATATCGAAATAGTAAAATATTTGAATTAACTTATGGGCAGTTTATAGGCAGACATAGACATTTTCTAAGGCTATATACGAAACAACATTGCTCTCTTGTTAAAAAAATACTGAACCGTCTTTGAAACGATTTCCTTTTGGCTACAGATGCGGGTTCTTCTTTCTTCGCAAACCGCACACACATACTCACTCATAAGCCTATGTTTCTCACACCAAGCTGTCCAGATTATTATGCATAAAATTCGCAATTAAATTAAATTAATTTTCACTGTAAAACGTAAACAAATGTATGGGTGGTTTTCGCGATGACCTGTAAATCTATCACGCAGCTTAATATGAACGCGAGATTGACAGGAAGGGGTTCAGTATCATTATCCGTTACATCGATGCTTTACATTTGGTAAGTCATCAAGCTTCTAACTACATAGGGAACAAAAAACTTCCAAGTTTGGGGCATCGTTGCTAAGAAGCTATATATATGTATATACATTATGATGAATTTATTAATTAAGACGTATATTTTACACGTTGTTTGTAAGGGTTAAAATGTTATTGGAACGAAGTTCCTTATCGCGCGTTGTGAAAGGGGGCTAGACGGAAAAATTTCTTACGAAAAGTTGTCACGACACTTTTTGCTATAGTAAGCTATTGTAAGCTGTGCGGCGTCGCATGTTTCTCTGTCTGTCTCTGTCTCTCTTATAGAAAGCAAGCCAGATATTTCCATTTACATTTCGCATTGAACAGTGTGGTGTCATTTTTGTTCAGTGTATACAGGTTTTTTGTAAATAATAAAAAATAATAATAATATGAATCCTGACAGTGTTTCTGCAAAAAAATATTATTATAACTGAAATAAAATTTTATTTTATATACAATTCCTTCACTATTTAATCGAAAGGAACTTCGTTCCATCCGGGTGTCCCTTGACACCTCTCAAGTTTTTTCATCTGTATACGTACAAAAGCGTATAAAACTTGACTAGAATACTATTATGAGTGTATTAAGTTGGTTGTCATCAAGACGTGCCGCCACGCTATTGATGCCAAAACAGTGGCCAGTGATTGGTCCACGCAAAATAGCAAAAACAATGGACGCCACGACGCCATTGCGATAAGTCTAGTGATATTATTGTAGGAAAGGTTTCAATTTAACTGGCGTATTTATCTAAGTTTTTACACATATGCCAAGCAATTTAGCGTTTCGGCATGATGTCACGTAGAAAATAATTAGTTGTGGGTTTATTAGCCCGCTACCATCTTAGACTGCTATATCACTTACACCCAGATGAGATAACATCAAAAACTTCGATTCATAATTCGGAAAGCGTGTTCGGGAACCATAAATTCAAATTCAAATAATCTTTATTCAAATAGTACTTTAAAAGCTACTTTTGACGCGTCAATAATTTACATAGTAGTTATTTCATGGTGATAACTATATTCGTAAACTTAAAACTAAAGCTATGAGGGTTCCAAACGCGCCCCGGTCTAAGAAGAAGCCCACAACAAACTTAGCCGTGTTTTTTTTTCGTTACCACAATCTCACATAATCAATAATAAATTCTAGTACCTATGGAGATAGAGCAATTCACACCCAAGCTTTTTTATCGTTTATATAATCCTTAATATCGTAATATGATTTTTCTGCAAGCTTTCGTTTTATATGATTGAACTCTCACCTTTTTACCACCAAATCGCGAAGCATCAAAAGAACCGTACATAGTTGATATCCCATAAACATAATATAAAGTTCGAAGCACTTTCCTTCCTCGTTTGTAACACGCGCCGCAAGAAATCTCGAATGACCTTCCTAAATAACAAATAGAATAATTGATTAAGTTTAAATTCAAATTATAATGTCGGTCAACTGAATGCTAATATGCATTAAATTTGTGTGAATTCAATTAGGTATATCGTTAAATATAATATTTTCATTAGATCTGCGCGTCAGTTGCAAGATTGCAATTTTCGTGGTTGACCTGTTGCATACAATTTAATTGAGACTGCGATTTTACCCGTATTGCAATGATTACTACAATTGATGCCCAATTTTTTTGTTTTGACGACCTCGTGGCGCAGCGCGCGCTCTGTTGCATTTTAAAGTTGGAGGTCCTGGGTTCGATTCCCGGCTCGAGTCTGGTCTGGTGGGAGGCTTTCGCCGTGGCTAGTGACAAAGACGTGTCGCCAAGCGATTTAGCGTTCCGGCACGATGTCGTGTAGAAACCAATTAGGAGTATGGGTTTAACATACCCTAACAGGTTAGTCCGGTAACATCTTAGACCGCATCATCACTTACCATCAGGTGAGATGCCGTCAAGGGCTAACTTGTGGTGAATAAAAAAAAATTGCAGTTTTCGTGGCCGATACATACAATATAATTGAGACTGTGATTTTTACCCGTATTGCAATGATTACTACTATTCGTTATTAGTCGTAGGAATTTTAAACATCCGATGCCCAATTTGCTTCAAACCACCAAAGTAGAAAACCCATCCATTTATTGACTTGAGTCAATAAAACTGTTCCCATTTTTTAAATTCTAAATTAATCTACGCGAAATCACTAAACATAATATGTATGGAAAAATAATTTAAACATAAAGTCATTTATAATTCATACGAACTTAATAAAAACCTTTTTATGATAAGAAAAAATATTTTTTTTCCTTTTTTCATAGCAATCAAAATTATTAACTAAATAAAATAAAACACACAAAATATAAGCTTTCAATCTCGGTGTAGCAGTCGCCACTCGTGCGAAGTGGTTAACATCATCATCATCATCATCATCATGATCAACCCATAGCCGGCTCACTACAGAGCACGGGTCTCCTCTCAATATAAGAAGGGTTTTGGCCATAATCCACCACGCTGGCCATGTGCGGATTGGCAGACTTCACACGCCTTTGAGAACAATATGGAGAACTCTTAGGCATGCAGGTTTCCTCACGATGTTTTCCTTCACCGTTTTAGCAAGTGATATTTTAATTGCTTAAAAACGCACTTAACTCTGAAAAGTTAGAGGTGCGTGCCCGGATTCGAACCCCCGACCTCTGATTAGGAGACGGGCGTCCTAACCACTAGGCTATCACAGCTTATAAACATACATATTCACTATTCGAAGGATTTGATCTTCGCTGGCTGGGTTGTGCGTTCCCGTGACCCAGCCATCACGAGCCTCGCTGGGTTTTAGTGATTATTCTGGTCGCCAGTCTGAGCGCCGGCGAGTCCCACATACCCCAACGGAAGTGGCCCAGTTCTGACTACGCCGCGTCATTGTTAAACACGAATGTTAGAACTTTTGAGCTAAATTTACCGAAATATCTACATAATATACGTTCAGGTATATTTATTATGAAACTTGCAATAAAAAAAGAAGATACAATCTAACTATATGTCGCATTTCTTTTACATTCGTTTCGGAGAATTTATTATTAAAGACTATCTTAATTGATGTGATTATTTTGTAATTTCAATAACATAACATTAAGTGTTGTAGTATAGTAGCTATGTTATATTGTGTGTTTGTACTTCCTTTTTATAAGGTCGGTTGAAAGTTGAGTCCGTGCAAGTATTTAATGATACATAATAATAACCTCTAATAATAGCGCAAATTATTTGAATATAATGGAAATTAATAATAAACTTTTTATATAGCCATTGTCCATGGGAAAATATTTAGTACCTAATTAGACGATTTTCTAATGTACCTACTTCAACAGATTACTTTGAATGTTAACTACTTGGCCCTCGGTTTCCAACCTGATCTGAAAGAGCAACCAACATAACAACAGTGCGCCCGCACTACGTCACGGAGTCTCGCATTATAAAGTTGGAGGTCCTGGGATTGATTCTTGGCTTGAATCTGGTCTGATAGGAGGCTCCCGCCGTAGCTAGTTACCACCCTACCGACAAAGACGTGTCGCCAAGCGATTTAGCGTTCCGGCACGATGTCGTGTAGACACCAATTAGGAGTATGGGTTTACCATACCCTTAACAGGTTAGCCCGGTACCATCTTAAGCGACATCATCACTTACAATCAGGTGGGATTGCCGTCAAGGGCTAACTTGTAGTGGATAAAAAAAAACAAATCAGTAAAAATGTTATACACGTTCCTCAGCACGTAGATGTATGATGACCTTTGAAGTATGACAGCTGGTCCTCTCCTTCATCAACAAGATTTTGTCGCTCGTTTTATCTACTTGAACCTTCATCCAACTTAGCTATCGCTGATTGCACCCTCAAACATACGTTCGAAATTCTCTTCTGCCTTGCAATCTATCTCGAAGTGGTAGACCACAATGTGGCCAATATGAAGATGATTTTCGATACGCATTTCTGTAAATGAAAGGGATTTTATGAAAAATAATAAGCAAAATAAAAAAGCTGCGATAAAAACCCCAGCAGTAACGCAGCGCGTGCGTTGGTGGATTGTAAATTCGGTGGTCCTGGGTTTGTTTTCACCTTACCGACATTGACGTTTCGCCGATTTAGCGATGTCACGTAAAAAAATAGGTGTATGGGTTTACAAACCCTTAACAGATTAGCCTGCTACCTCCTTAGTGAGCTAACTTGTAAAAGATAAAAAATAATATATATATAATAAAAATAGCTCTTACCAACTTTCTTTAGTGTGCATGCCAATGGGTAAAAGTTTTAATAATAACCTTTGATCAAAATTATATGTCAGTATACTAGAGTCTACTACATTTCAGTAAGAAAAAATGACAATTTAAATTTGGGGGCCTAATTTCGTACCAAAAAAACGTGTTATTAATTTCCTCCATAATGTAGTTATCACCGCTCGAATTAAAAAAAATTAAACATATATTATTTGAACGCTTAATATATAACGCCTGTATTAGGGTTAACATGAATAAAACAATTGTTGATTTTATTAGAAGTTGAACAAAGTCGAAATTTTAAAACAATCCATAAAAAGGAAGTAGAGCGATGGCTTCCAAAAGACAAAAACCGGACACTTTTTCTGCTTGGCTTTTATAGGTCTGCATAATATCTAAAGCATTATTTATCGACGTGGATTAAAATTGAAGCGTGGCGATTGAAATAACACCTCCGAGTTATTTTCCGCGATAATCACCAGGTCACACACTTCTAGGTCACCACGGTTTAGCACGCAGAAAACCCCCTAACCCAAGAATCGGCACGGGTTTTCAGCAATTATATTAATAGTAGCAATTATTAATAATTGTTGTAAATTGTTTTTCATTTTATTGTCGCAGTATATTTACCGTGAACGTACACGGTTTGTTCAATAAAGCGTAAACAATTTTGTTGTATGAAATTGCAGAATCAGCGGAACCCACTTCTGGCTGTAACAGTCGGGTTATGTCAATTAAGCCGGGGACTTTTACTCGCCGACACTTTAAAATTACCTATGCATGGAAATGCCACGTCGCCGGTACAAATGTACAAAGGGAAGAAAGGCTTCGTATATGGCGGGCGCGGTCTTTTCACGCTTTTCTTGAATTAATGTTTGTTTGCTAATTTTGAAAAGGACTGGTGTTGGTTGTGTCGTGGAGAGTTTTGGTGTCGTTTGTGTAGTGGCTGGTTTTCTGAATGGTTAACAGGTATTGATTTGGGAAAGGTTTGAGAGATCCGCGTCCGCCGAGTGGGAAGTTTTCCACCATTTTTCTCCCTGACTTCAATTCTACATTGCTATAAACTTGACATTGGCTAATCTGTGTAAAGCCATAAAAAATGAAAAAAAATGTACAAAGTCAAATATATCATATTAACAAACGTCACGTTAATCTGTCATTTATGGACGCAGTTTTCGAATAAACTCTAACTTACGTGACGTTATTTTACATGAAAAGTAATAAAAAGGCCACACTCAGACAAATGCTGTCGTAAATTATATCAGTTTTATTAAGGAAATACAAATGACATTAGAGCTAGGCAGTGTTTCTTGGCCATAGATTCACTACAAATATATAACGCCGCCGCACGTGAAACAACAAAAATCTATATAAAATGAAAACAAATATTAAAACAAAAAAAATACGGCTGTAACTGCTAAACTAAAAACACATTATCAATAATATAAATCATGATTTTAGTGATTTTAGTAACAATGTTAAGAATGTGATTTATTTACTTGGCGAATTATTATGTTCGCCAAGCGAAAACCGGCATTCTGTCTGAGACGGAGATACGACGTTTTGTCTCAATTTTCTAACATAATCCGTATACGCTTCCTCAGTGACTTATGGCTTCATCTACTCATTTTAAGGCCTAAACTGTGTGTGGCGTAACTAAACGGACTTCCACAAGGCCAGACATGAAATTTTGTGTCGGATATGCGAAAATTATATAACCCTGGGATTGACCGAAGGTTTACCATTTTATTGCCTTCATTTGTATGGCACTTTTGTTCTAACATAAACATGACATTGCACATATTATTTTAGAGTAATGCGCTTAATTGCTTTATTACCAGGAAACGTGTTGAAATTATTTAATTTTTCTACTAGCACTCACTTGCTACTTCTTCTGCGCAGAATTTCCTAATAACCGATCAAGATGATACTCATTATGTCTGTACACCATCCGATGTGACGCAATATTTTTTTTTTTTTTATCCACTAGAAGTTAGCCCTTGACGGCAATCTCACCTGATGGTAAGTGATGATGCAGTCTAAGATGGTAGCGGGCTAACCTGTAAGGGGTATGGTAAACCCATACTCCTATCGGTTTCTACACGACATCGTGCCGGAACGCTAAATCGCTTGGCGACACGTCTTTGTCGGTAGGGTGGTAACTAGTCACGGCCGAAGCCTCCCACCAGACCAGACTCGAGCCGGGAATCGAACCCAGGACCTCCAACTTTATAATCTGACAGCGCGCGCGCTGCACCACGGAGGTCGTCAAAATATTATATGATATAATATATATTATATGATATGAAAAGAGCGAGAATTTGGTCTGGTGGACAAAAACAGACAGACAAACAGACTTCGACGGGGGCTATAGTTATATTGTTGATAGGCAACAAAGACGTGCCACCAAGCCATTTAAGGTATTGGTTTAATTTAATATATATGTTATACCCGTAACAGATTAAATTGGCTCGCTAGTGATATGATGAGGTAATAAATAACTCAAGATTTAATTTGTAGCGGAGTAAACAAATAGATATTATTGCATAATTATTATCTATGGATGGTGCGATTAATAGTACTTACAGTAATTTACATGTATCGTGAATAATTACTTTGACATGAAAAAGTCTCAGCCTGGGGCACATCGAGAAAATGCGCAACTACGATTATAAATTCAATTCAATTCAATTCAAATAATCTTTATTCAAATAGTTCTTTAAAAGGCGCTTTTGACGTGTCAATAATTTACAAAGTAGTGATTTGATGGTGATAACTACATTCGTAAACTTAAAACTAAAGCTATGAGGGTTCCAAACGCGCCCCGGTCTAAGAAGAAGCCCACAACAAACTTAGCCAGGTAAATTTTCTTTTTGTTATCACCATCTCACATGCCACTTAAAATTATATATATAAATATTTAGGTACGTACGGTCCAGGTATCCAAATTAGATATCCAAGGGTATCGCAAACCACATACTATATTATGATTGAAATCGAATAAACTAAAAGTATTTTTTGCATTATGAAAATAGACTAAAGATCCCTTTGCATCCAGTTAATATTAACTTTTAATGAAGACTTACAAAAAGAGATCCGAGACAAGCAAAAACTAGAAGCTTTAGTCACGTGGGCTTTCAGAATCTTGTTAGCTGGAATAACAAAATCTCGTTTTGGAAGATCAGCGATGAGCCAACCAAAAAGAGGAACTGTTGCATTCCATTCAGTTCAGAATCAACATATCTCTAAAGTACTTGAGAGATTTATAATATCCGAAATAAGACCGGCATCGCGAATGCTTTTTTTTATTCTTATTTTTTTCACGCTGGGAAATGCTTTTACGCATCCCCTCCGAAGGCGACGCAGGCAAGACTGCGTCGCTTCCGACGGGGTATGTGGGACTCCCCGGCGGCCAGACTGGCGACCAGAATACCCACTAAAACCCAGCGATGCTCCCTACGCGTCGCCTGGTGGCTGGGTCACGGGAACACTGATGCACTCGACCGCGGCCCAGCCAGGAGCATCGCGAGTGATGCTGAATTGTTTCGAAAGACACCAAAGATGACTGTCAATAATGGCGAGATGGTGAGTCGTCCAACAACAATTAAATAATTATGTTACGAATTAATGAATCACAAAGTGTGAGCTAATCACAGAAATATCGATTGACAATGAATTAGTTTAGTGACCTTAATATTGCTACACAGTTTGTTTTAAAATAAAAGAAGGCGTAAAAATTGGCAACTGACATTAAGTCCATATTCTTCACTTATTTGAGCATTAGGTATTGTTCGCACAAGGACTTCTGCAGATCTCGTAATATTATATTGGCGATTGCCATCAAAAGATTTTTCCCGATTAAATTAATTTTAATTAACCTTATAGTCTGGTCGGATTGTTCTACTAATATAATAACTGCGAAAGTTTGTTTGTTTGTTTATTTGTTTGTTGTTCTGCTCAACTGCTGAGCCGATATAGATGCAATTTATGTAGCATTCTGTAGATAGAAACAGCATTTGCGGTCGAGTGCGCGGGTGTTCGCGTGACCCAGCCACCAGGCGACGCGAAGGAGCATCGCTGGGAACCAGAATACCCACTATAAAGTGGATATTCTGGTCGCCAGTCTGGCCGCCGAGGAGTCCCACATACAGAGGGAATGCATAAACGCATTTCCCAGCGTAAAAAAAAGATGGAAACAGCATATAAAACTTTAAATGACGGAAAATTCCGGCTGTAGCATTTCGTTGAATCAAACATTTATTTGGGGTGAGCTTAAATTATGGGTTTTGTATCAACTTATTGGAGTATTTGTATATTGCCGATCCCACATAATGTGGGATAAGGACAAGAAAACAAGGAATAGTTACCGAATTAGCTTGTAGGACGCAACGTAGGTATACTCAAATCCATATCCATATTCATTTCCGTGTTGAAATATTGCTAGAAATGGTAGGGGAGGTCGAAACAAAAACGTATTAAGTTACTAAGATACGCTAGTTTAAAACGGCCTATATCCTCTCAAGTAGGTAACGTAGTTTTCAAACCTATTACATTAAATATTTCCACGGCGACAAATCGGACTCGTACGTGGTTGGCTTTGTAAACTATTGGCTTTAAAGTTTTTTTAGATGTGTACAACAATTCTGAAGAATTTTGAATTCAAATAATCTTTATTCAAATAGAAGGACTATTTTATATATTACAAGGCACTGTTGACGCGTCAATAATTTACATAGTAGTAATTCGATGGTGATAACTACATTCGTAAACTTAAAACTAAAGCTATGAGGGTTCCAAACGTGCCCGGGTCTTAGAAGAAGCCCACAACAAACTTAGCCGAGTTTTTTTTTTCGTTATCACCATCTCACATAATCAATAATAAATTATAATACCTATGGAGATAGAGCAATTCACACCCAAGATTTTTTATCGTTTATATAATCTTTAATATCGTAATATGATTTTTCTTACTGCTTTCGTTTTATAAAAACTTTGAACTTATTGATAGACATCTCCAAGATATCAATAGGTAATTTATTATAAAATAAAATGCAATTTCCTTTGAATGAGTTACTAATTTTGTGCAGCCTACTAAACGGTACTACAAGTTTACTTTTACTTCTGGCGTTCAGTGAGTTACCATTCCATCATCCATTCCAGTCCATTTTTTTCTTGAATTACAAATTAATACATAATACATTAAATTTTCATATATATATTGGCTTATGCACTGTCATTATTTTATAATCTTTAAATTTATCTCTTAATTACTGTGAAATGCGATAAGCTAAATTAAACTAATATTATCAATTTTGCCCATATTTTTTTCCAGGCGCAATTGGTACTCTTGTTAAAGTTTTATTTCAAGAGCTAAGCCAAATTAGTTGCTGAATGAATATGTCTATTTCAGGTTCTCATTTTGGAATGTATCTCACAAACTGATGTGGTTATTTAGAAGATTGAGGTGTGCAAAATTCAAAATCTTATCAATACATTATAAGATCTTGATTTGCTTATTGATTTGTCTTTCTTCCACGCATCAACGAAGCAACGTTGTAGCGTGATCTTTTGCAAAACTTTTATTAAAGATCTGGAAAGGGACTTATAATTATTTTCATCCCGAAAACTATCACTACGCCGATATAAAATATAGGAGTAACTAGTGATTGGTAAAATAAAACCACGCAGTAAACCAACAATAAGACTTACAATAGAAGACCTAATAAAATTAATAATAATAATCTAACTTACATTACCTGCAATCGGTATTTACCCGAGGAATAAGTGTAGAAGCACACTCACAATGGTAGGGAAGACAATCGCCGAATTGACAATAAAAGTCGCATTTATTAAAATTATTATACCCACGTTTAAATTAGAAACATAAAACATCATTTTATTATCAATTAGTAAAAGTTTAAATCCACAATACAATACCTTTCGATACAATCAGGGATTTTCCGATAGCTTAGAGATAATATAACCTTCTTGGGATCTCTGAAGGATAGTCATTCGCTCTTATTTCCCCATAATTTGAGAAATGAGGGCCTATTAAACGCTCACACGTGTAATGCGTTTAATGTGCAAATCTGGCAAGTCTTAGTTTGTATAACAATGCAGAATATAACTAACTGAAATTTAAAATAAAGATATGAATATGTCAAACAAAAAAGAAAATTTCGTTATCATCATTTCACATCGACACAATAATAGGTACGACACAATAATTTTCTGTCATTTACTTAATCCTATATACTATAACAGGTTCTACTATAAACTTTATTATTATATAAACTTTGAACTCATTCAGAGACAGCTCCAGCCTCCAAGATGTGATCTGGTAGTTTATTGAAAAATTGTATGCGATTTTGTTTAAACAAAATACTAGTAAAGTAAGCTACATTAAATGAATAAAAATCATCAAAAACATTTAAAACTAACTCACTGTTTTAAACGTTTTAGATGCCATCCGTAAGGTGTCATTTGTCTATCTAATTGGTCTTTTGGTCCAGAGACCACCCTACCGACAAAGACGTGTCGCCAAGCGATTAAGCGTTCCGGCACCGATATCGTGTAGAAACCAATTAGGGGTGTGGGTTTACCATACCCCTTTTTTTTTGTTTACGGGGGGGAAATCTCCTACTGAGATACCCGATTATTGCTGGGGAATAGCTCGGGTACGGTATGTGGGGTTTTTACCCACTAAACCCCCTCGGTCGCCACCATCAGCATAAAATAATATGTGGGAGGTTCCGGGATCTCCTAAGAACGCACTTACCATACCCCTAACAATTTAGCCCGTCCTCCTATCCTATCCTGCATCATCACTTACCACCAGGTGAGATAGCCGTCAAGGGCTAACTTGTAGTGTGTAAAAAAAAATGCAGCGAATCCTCAGCGAATAAAGTGTTTGACGTGTTTCTACCTTAGCATTCCGTGTTTACTGCGATGATCGCATTTGCATATTCCATGTGTATTTTACTGCCTTTTTAACGAGAATTGTTTTTCCCGCAGCCTGCAGCTACAGATGATAAAATATTACATTGTATCGGGTCAAATCAACGACTAGTTTGTGTCTGATCGTGATCTCATGCCTATCAACGAAAGATTTATTAAATCACTTTGTTCTTATCTTCTACAGTTCAATCGCAAATCTAGAATTACAGCCTATGTACAAAAATACATACAACTAATGAATAGCTATTCTTTTTTCCAAGTTTGTCGCTTATCAGTCGGTATCCATTTTAATATTTGAATTTTTGTTTGATTTTTATAACGGATTATTTTAATAACATTCGATACCTATAATTTGCCTTGTTTATGGCTTTATGATTCTGGGTTTTTGACCTGACTGATTTTAATAATATATAAAACCTTCATTCTTCAATTCATACCGAACATGAATTTATTTTATCAAAGTAGTGTTCTTTGATTATCCAACTGCCGTTGAGCTAAAACGTGGTATTGTATAAATCTGAAATGAATATATCACTATTACGCAGGGGTGACGAGGGTGATGCCCTACCCATCCTATGCCCTGCTCATAACGGTGCTATACAGCACACCTTTTAATTGTGTATTTGTATGTTTGCTCCACCAGGTAGGTGAGACAGTTTAAAATAAAACAGTCATTATTTAAAGTTATATCATGGTGAAAAGGGATGTACTCCGTTCCGCCTTCAATTAGTGGCCCACGAACTGTTTTGCCTTAGATTTACGAATAACTATCGTTCGTAACTCTAAGACCGTCTCCCCAGTAGGCAAACTGTTAGCGACCGACTGAGTGAGCCCCAAATTTGCAGCAAACTGAAATTCGAGTTATTTGCTAAATCAGATCAATTTTCGTGCGTCGCAGCAGTAAAGACAGTCGGCGCACGTAACACTGCAAACTGCGTCAAGTGAGTGCAAAACTAACAAACTGTAGACACTCCATTTAAAATATATGCAAGGGCGTACTAAACCTATACGCCGCAAACACATCCTATGGCGACACAGCCTAAGGCAAAACGATTCACATATTGACTATGGTGTAGATATGCAGATATCTTCCGCGATGTATGCAACATTGTGATATAATTGTGTGTGCTATTATTCGTTTATCCTGCGTTAGCTAAAACACGTAGTGCGCCATTAAAAAAATAGGTAATTATACATAATCGAATTTTTAAATATATCGCTTAGCGCCATCGGTGATTTTCCACTAGTCCGTAATTAATAATAAAATTCCAAGTAGGTGCTTACCTACAGGTAAGTAACACCCATAAACGTAGCAATATTTACTAACTTAAACCATAAACATGCCCCATAGTTCACGTAATAATTACACATAATTATACGATTACCGCTGCTCTTTGACTTTGAGTATTAATCTTGAAGCTGAAAAGTGCCATTGTAGGTTAATGAATGACTACTAAATAATAGGATTTAAACAAAACTAAAACGTCTTCCGCGTGCTATGTACCTACCTACTACCTATTATAGTGATAACAGAGGTATACCTACTTATTTGAGAGATCGCTTGTCTTATCATGGGACCATTTATGACATTACACAGGTGATCCATCGTAACAATCCCAATTCATTGCTTTAAAAATTCCGCCGATACACCTACCTACGATCGATAGAACGTGCAGTTAAAATGCTATATTAAGTATATAATGTATGGTTGCGGTCGAGTGCATAAGTGTTCCCGTGACCCAGCCACCAGGCGACGCGTAGGGAGCATCGCTGGGTTTTAGTGGGTATTCTGGTCGCCAGCCTGGCCGCCGGGGAGTCCCACATACCCCGTCGGAAGCGACGCAGTCTTGCCTGCATCGCTTCCAGAGGGGATGCGTAAACGCATTTCCCAGCGGAAAAAAATTAAAAAAAGTATATAATGTATATTCCTGTTTTCAATTTCTTTTGCTTTTCCTTTTATTAAGGGTAATGAAGCTGTGATAGTCTACTGGTTAGGGCGTCCGCCTCCTAATCAGAAGTCGGGGGTTCGAACCCGGGCACGCACCTCCTACTTTCGGAGTTATGTGCGTTTTAAAAACAATTAAAATATCGCTTGCTTCAAAGGTGAAGGAAAACATCGTGAGCAAACCTGTAAACCTGAGAGTTCTCCATAATGTTCTCAAAGGCGTGCGAAGTCTGCCGATCCGCACATGGCCAGAGTGGTGGACTATGGCGAAACCCTTCTCATATTGAGAGGAGACCCGTGCTCTGTAGTGAGCTGGCAATGGGTTGATCATGATGATGATGAATCTTAAGGGTGCCTGGCAGATCGCTAGTAAGCAATACAATCTCATTGCTTAGTAGCGACCTCTGTATCTTTCTTTTGTATCTTCCTTTATGTTTTTGTTTTTCTTGTTAATTAATGTCCTTGTATTTTTTATGTACAAGTAAAATAATAAATACTATATAAACGTCCTATATTGTGATATTTCTTTATTTACTAAATGGTAAAGTCTGACAGCGGAATCCACTTAGTAGTAATGCGTTTTTGGAACGAAGTTCCTTATCGCGCGTTGTGAAAGGGGGCTAGACGGAAAAAATTCTTACGAAAAGTTGTCACGACACTTTTTGTTATTGTAAGCTGTGCGGCGTCGCATGTTTCTCTGTCTGTCTCTCTCTCTCTTATAGAAAGCAAGCCAGATATTTTCATTTCTATTTCGCATTGAACAGTGTGGTGTCGCGACGATTATTTTTGTTGAGTGTATACAGGTTTTTTGTAAATAATAAATAATAAAAAAAAAATAATAATAATGACTCCTGACAGTGTTTCTGCACAAGTTCCGGATATTGCTGATGGAGTACAAAATTGAGCCTACTGATTAAGTTTATATAACATTATATTTGTTAATAATAAAAAAAAATATTATTATAACTTAAATAAAATAAAATTTTATTACAATTCCTTCACTAATTAATCGAAAGGAACTTCGTTCCATCCGGGTGTCCCTTGACACCTCTCAAGTTTTTTTTCTTATTTACATCGCGGGCAAATATACTCTCGGGTCATCTGATATTAAGTGACTAAGCCGTCGCCCATGACGCGAACGCGTTACCGGCTGTATCCATCCTCCTACTCGGTTTCTACTCGACATCATGCCCGAACTAGAATCGCTCGGCGCTATCTTTGCCAGTGGGGTTGTATCGTTCCGCGGCCGAAGCCTCCCATCAAACCAGACTAGAGCCGGGAATCGAACATAGGACCACCCACTTTTAAATATGGCAGTGCACGCGCCAGGCCGTCTGATAACAATTTATTCTTAGTTAATTATTTTAATGTCTGAAAACGATATGTTTTATTTATGTTTTCAATTATTTGTTCTCTTTACATCAAAAGGACAGGATGAGTCAGAGGACAATTTATCTCTCAAGGGATTTGGCAATGCTGTTGATAGGCGCCCACATACATAAGTGTTAGAGATCATATTATAGTACAATGAATTTAATATTTGTATTACGAATATAAACTGTCAATTTCAAATGTCAAATGACGAACGAGTGCTCATTTTAAAGAAGAGACAACTTCGGTTTTCGAACGTAAGTGAAGGAGAAAAAGAGCGGGAACTAGGGGCGGCGTTTTTTTGAAGGACGCGGTACAAGCGCGATTGATTTTTGTCAAATTGATTATTATTTAAGTTAATTTCAAAAATACATAGTTGTTTATTGTCAAGATAACAAAGTTATAAAAAAAGAAGACGAATTTGTTATAATTTCTCACAATCTTTAACATAAGTATACATATTATATTATTAATGTATAAACTAGGTATAAATAATTTACATGAATAAATTTTAGGCTCTGTAGTGAGCCGGCAATGGTTTGATCATGATGATTGGTCATCATGATTACAAGTTTTCCACTTCACCTTAGGGATAAACGTTTTATTAATTTATCTATACGTGCTACAACAGATAAGCATCAACGTCCCCCGTCGTATTCCTAGACACCCTAAACAAAAAATCTTCGCTCCTAAATTTTCCAAGCTAGACACCCTAAACAAAAAATCTTCGCTCCTAAATTTTCCAAGCTAGACACCCTAAACAAAAAATCTTCGCTCCTAAATTTTCCAAGAGTAAAAAGTTTGTTTGAGACGTATTGGAGTTTAACGCCTCATTAAAATGAAATAGCAATCTATTTGTAATCAGTATAGTTCTCAATTTTGTATTAGGTATCTATTGAAGTTCAAAATTTATGCTACTTTTGTAATATCTTTAAAATTTCGAGTTTGTTGATAAGTTTAAAAGTTGAATTGGCAAATTAGAACAAACGAATTGTATAAATCTTTAAAGGAGCGTTATGCATTCACTGTCAGTGTTAACCAGATAAATATTTCAAATAGTATAAATTTGACAACGTGAACCATTTTAAATACAAAAACTATCAAATTGCAGGACCTTAACGAAAAATTTTGTACTAACACCATTATATAAATTTCAGCAGTGGTTGTCACCACCTTTGAATGAATGCCTGCAATAATTATGTGTATCATGCAGAAAAGCACATATGAAAGAGAAACATTAATCTTACTGATATTTCCGAATTTCATGTAAGATGGCAGCACTCGTTTTAAAAACTTTAAAACGCCAAATTATGGAAATCTATAGAAGTTGGTAAAGGTTTATTATTTAAAAAGAATTTAACAAAAAACTTCAATAATTAAAATATACGATTACCTATTCATTGTAACAGTTATTACAGATAATAATAAAAAAGCTTCCTATGACCATTATGATTATTTACCCAAAATTAGGGAACATGTAACATTACATAAACTCCTGTCCTTTTAGAATTAAGTATAAATCTAGATTATTTTACTAGATTTTGCTTTGTTTTGGACCATATAGTTCCAACCACGAGTGTTATTAATAAATGATTATGATTAGGAATGCGGGTAACCATCATGTTATGGTCTTGTATTATGATACCATTATATTTAAATTGCTTAGTATGGTAGGTAGAAAAATTAACCTAACAATCTGGAGTTTACCCAGCAAACAGTATTTTTTTATCATATATTATTAAACTATATTTAGGGAAATCCTATCTTTTATATGGCAATCTTAGATCAAAGTGCCATGCCCTCGCGATAATATGAAGTAGGTATGAACTAACTATCAACGAACAACTGTTTATGTAAACTTTCTGTAAAGCGAATACTGCATAATGGTGTTTTAATACGTTTTTTGCTGTTTAAAATGTGGAAAACGGGTTTTGCAATTTGAAACTGCAGCGTTATAGATATTTGTGAAGTGTTATAAGAAAAAAATTGTCGTATTTCCTTTGCCAAAGTGAATCAAATAAAAAAACACAAGTTGAAAACAGACAAGACTTAACACAGTAAATAGCACCATCTGTTTTTGTCTTCAAATTAGTGTAAAAATTGTTTTTCTTTCATTGTGAATCTTATAGAACTTTCTGTGTTTAAAATTCAATTCGTACTTCGATATATATTTTTTTGTGGATTTCAAATAACGACTTGTAAAATTTTTCGTCCGACGAAAATGTTTTATGATTTAAAATAATGCTAGCGCATCCAAAAAACAGAGTTCAAGCTATAAAGAGTAAATTCGAAAGCCTTCAGTCAGAGAATGAGATAGTCTTACCTAAAAGGGTTTCTCTGCAGGAAAAACAAATTGAAGTTATAGACGAAAAAATTTCTCGTAATGAGGTTACACAGGATAAAAATATCGCCACTGACGAATTTGAACCCAAACCTAACACTAGTTATTTACATAGTAAAAATGAGGTAAAACGCCATTTGAGTGACGTTAAAACTTCTTTAACACGTCAGACTAGTGACCCAGGGAAAAAGTTACATAGAAGCCACGCTTTCAGATGTGATCGTAGTCAAATAATTGACCAGAGTCCTAAACGGCACGGAAGCTGTAACGGTAGGTCGGAAACAAGTGACTTTTCATTTAAAATGGAGAAAAAACTAAGTAAAGAGCGTCTTAAACAACTTGGAAACTTTCTCGAAGATCAAATGAGGAAAGAAAACTTCCTTCCCTCTAAAAGTGAAGACTGTGTCATAGTTGGTAAGGTTGTAGATGTCCCTGATGTTGTCATAAACTCAATACCAGATTCCCAAGTTCCAAAACACATTTTGGATCAATATGCGAAGGTGGTGAAAAATAAACAGCACGAGAGTAGGCAGGACTCTATGACAGACAGTGGTGTCAGCTCGGAAACTGAAAATGTAGAGGAAGAGAAGTCCAGTAAAATTAAAAAATTAGTTTCTCAATATGAGAAACCAAATCAAAAGTCTGATACAGACAAATCCAAACCTAACTTGGAATCCATGAATGAGTTATGTGCATCTAGCGAAACAATGAAATTAGAACGCAAAAACCCACATTTAATTTTAACAGATACTTTAAAAAAGGCTTTAAAACAACCATTGCCTGCTGGTCCTCCTCCAAAAAAGCCACCAAGATCCTTTAACTCTCCAACTATTGAAGAAAGTCCTGAGAAAAATAAGAGAGATGCAAAGAAAATGCTTGAAAAGCTAGAACTTGCGTTGCAAAAACGTGAAACACAAAATACAAGCAAGAATATTTATGACATAGCAGAGGCTGATCATACATTAAATAAACCAAAAGAAATGCACTATTTATGTACAGAACTATTAGACTTAAAACACAGAACTCTAATGCCTATCAATGAAAATGTAAAAGATCCTTTCACAAAATGTTTAAATTCTTTAAATTGTGCCATAATAACTAATAATTCAACATTAAGCTTGCCATACACGCGTCTTAGTACACACAACTCTAATATATGTGATTGTAGCACAGAAAATGTTGATACAAACAATTTGAACACTTTTTTGAAAGAGAAATGTTTGAAGTGTCAAACTAATGATAGGGTGGATGGTTTTAAGTGTCATTTAAGTTGTAAATGTAGGGAGGAAAAGTCTGAGTTTTTTGTTAAGGAGCATATTTACGATGTGCCGTATAATCAGTGTGGTGATCGTGATCGTCAGTATGGAACTTTGAATTTCTGGAAAATGAACGGATCTCATAGTAGAAGTATGGAGGACTTAACTACTGCGAAAGATGTAAGTAATAAAAATATATTTTTCATTTCAAAAAACAACTGGTTATGATATGATAATCAGTGGGTGGAACACTAATAATATAAGACTAACACTAATATAAGAATATTTATATATTATATACATTTTAAATTTTTAAAAATACTAATAAAGATGTAAAAGACCTCTTTATTAACAATCCGATGATTGAATAGGTAACAATTTTTCCTGTTAATAAAGTCAGTTTTCACTTTATTCTAAATATTACAAAACCTATTTTATAATATTCAAAAGAAATTCTCGTTGAGAAGTTTTTTTAACCATTTAACCCAGTAAACCCACTCAAGATCATTGGCCTCCCTTTTTGGTATCTGTTGACTTGGATACAGTTAGTATTTAAGAAAAACTTAGGACTATTTAAAAATAAAGGAAGCAGAAAGCCTTGTGTAGCAGTAGTCCTCTCTTTTGGATAGACACAGTTCTGTCCCTAACATACACCTGTAACTTTTGCTGTTATCTGTATTTTTTTTAAACAATTAAATATTACTTGTATTAATGGTGAAAGAATGTTCGCAAGTACCTTTGAAGTCTACTAAGTCCAAAACCAAAAGTCTACAGTCGGTATCATTTCTGTGCTCCAGAATGCATTAATTCTCTTTAGGAGATACCTTTAGTGCTTTGTCCCACCACCTTGCTCTAAGCAGGTTGACAAAATTTAATAAAACTACTGTAGTAAGAATTCTGTGACATAAAACTAGCCGAACCTAACCTAGGTGTATTACCTAGGTTAGATTCGGCTACCCTACTACTATATCCTAGGTAAGGACAATAAAGGCTGCTGTAAGGTTTTGCTGTTGTAAAGAAATTTTTTGATCCCATCTCATAATTTTTATAATTAAACATGCAACTCACAAGACCAACAAGAGAAAGATGTTGACTAATGAAGCATAAATTAAATGTTCTGGGTAGGTACTGAATCATCATATGAATAATTGACAGTAAGCTGTACCTAATTTAAGGTATTGAAAAAAATGTCTCATAGATTAGATAAGAAACTGTAAACATAGATTGTAAGAGAGTAGGTCAGTATCTTTTAACTATAGGCTGTTCACCTGTCTTATAAATGGAAAAAATCTTTCTGTTAGTATTTTGTGTTAAGTGTGTTTATAAATCATTTTCACTACACTTGCTTGACAATGCCATATTGTTAGATTATATTATCTGCTACAGTTTTGTAATGTTTTAGGGAATTTCAGTACACCAATGGGGTGTAATGTTATTTCACTTAACACTATCGCGCATTCAAAGAAAATTTTACTAATTTAATATTTCTGTTTTGCTTCAATGGCGTCCTTACTCTCCAGAGCTCGAGAAGTGTGAACCATAAAGTATAGATTATTGAAAATTTTGCTTCGCATCTTAAACCCTACGCAACACCTAAGATTCTAGAAACAACATTCTCGCTAGGCTCAGTTATCTTAAATCCCTTGTTGGCTCGGCACAAGGCTCTATGCTGGCAACATTGCATCAACCCTATGTTGAATAATCTTCTATTATTAGTCAAGATTAGATATTAAGAATTCTGTTGTCCTTCAACTAGAATGTTCAGCCTTTAAGTGGTTGATTTTGAATTCTTAATGCATAGTGTTAATATTTAAAATTCTCTTTCATTCTAAGAACCAATCTCCCTATTAGTATAGTTCCAGAGATCAATGGGTTAGAGATTAAGGCATTAACTGAGACTGAAAAAGGAAGCGCTGATGGACTTGTCCTGTCTTCTCACAAATCTTCTCTTGTAGAGGAAAGGAGCCTTTCCGGCGAGGACCTCTTCACTTTAAAAGTTATTTTCATTTTTAATCTAATCAATTAGACTGTAGCTAGACCTTCTCATGCTGAGAGGAGACCCTCGCCCTGTAAATGGCAGGTAATGATAAACATAATGGTGATGATAAACAGTTTAAGTGCTCGTTTGTTGAGTAGCTTAGGGTGGTTTCTCACGGGTCGCGCATCGAGGCATATCGTCTCGATGTCCGGTGCGAGCTAACCTTCACGCATCGTCGGCCGCTTGACAAAGCTATCGGATAACTATCTGGATTAACCGCGTCCGATCTTTCTCCTGAGTCTGACTCTGTTTTGATGTTCACAATATTATCTCTATACTTCAATATGCTACCAGTATCTTGGCTACTACGCGTTGTTCCGGTGGCATCGACAACGTATAGGTTTAATGTAGTCTTATTATATTTGTTTAACACATACTTTATTTTGTTTACTCAGTCGACTAATAATGAATAAATTAATATTCCTTTAATATTATAAAGAGGGAAGTTATACTTGAAACCTGTTTCGTCAAAATGTGTTTTTCTCTTCTCTCAACTCTGGTCCAAAGTTCGACCTTCACCCTCCGAAATGTCTTGATAGCTTCGCTTTTGGTGCGTCTACAATCAACGATTATGCTAAGTTTTAGTTAAGTTTAGATTTCTGTAACGCAGCTTAGTCTGATTAAAATCAGTTGACGACCTTCGTGGCGCGCGCATCGCTTGCATTACAGTATTATAAAGTTGGAGGTCCTGGGTTCGCTTCCCAGTTCGAGTCTGGTCTGACTTTAGTTAAGTGATTTAGCGTTCCGGCACGATGTTCACGCGTAGAAACAACTTAGAAGTATGGGTTTACAATACTCCTAACAGGCCTCTTGGCATTGCCGTCAAGGGAAAACTTGTAGTGCAATAAAAAAAAAGTTAGATTTACTACTCTCAATCCCGAAAACTAGTAATAACACTTAAATAGGATAATATGACTTAATAAATTATATCAAGATCTTTTGAAGTGCTAACTAAGTGGATCTACGAATGGTGTAAAGAAGCGAGATCAGGCGCAAGTCACTGATTGATTGATTTCTCTTTCACAGATCACGATGACTTGTTGATTTGCTATCGCTTAAATGAATTGAGCTTAATGTTTAATCTGGTACGATGCTATATCGCGAAGCAGCGAAGTGCAACTGTATAATACCGTGTCAATTTTGAATGAACGGTATTTAAAACGGGAGTTAATTTGTATTTGAAATGTTTATTTGAACAGCTCATTCTTTGAAGGCTCGGCAAATGTATGCCTCACTAGGCAAAGGTCCAATCTTTAAGACCTAGACTACGAGTCGCCCTAGAGACCTAAGTTTCTGTTCAGTCTTAACTTTATTTATGTTATTTTTTTGTGAACTTACAGAGAGGCATTCTCGCTCAGCGATTAATCTCTTTAAATAAAGATTAAAAAAAAAAAAGTTTCTGTTGATATCAAAATACATGATGAATGTGAATTATCAGGGTTTCGTCTATTCATGTTCGATAAGCTTTAGTGCGGAGTAGATTCATTGCAATTACCTTTCTAACGAAAATCGATTATGGAAATGGCTAATTAGCGAGCCAATTAAACGAGAAATGAGGAAATTGTAGGCATGATGTACTTAGATAATCAAAATGGCGCTTGATTCTTGCTAGAATGGGTGGTGTAAACAAGTAACTACAAAGAAAGCAAAAGACTATGTTTTACCTATGTTGACTTATGTTTCATATCCCTGTTTTTACTCGTAGTACTTACAGCAACAAAGTAAGGTTTGCGTACTATTTGTTTATACAACTTACTATGTTGCTGGCTGTGCCTATCACATTTACAGTACCTAATCTCTGCAATACAGAAAAATGGTACTTATTTCCGATCGCAGCCACTTCCAGTCGTTACGCTAACGGATTTAATATTGTGCCGCACAATGAAACAAAATGTGATCTCATTTCTGATAAAACTTATGTTGGTTCACTTTTCTTAAGACAGCTCACATAGTGCTTTGGTACATAAAAATCTTTAGGACTGAATGCGACGTCATAACTCGAGTTTAGGGTACAATTTATAATATCATCTGCCTGTTTGAAGCATCTGTTTCATCACAGACGATGAAATGTGAATAGAGATAAATAAGAAAAACGAGTTCGCATGCCACGAGAAGCAAGTGTGTAATTCCGATAATTCTGTCGCTGCGTTCATAGATGAGAGAGACAGATGAGCAGTATAAACATTCAGCAATCAAGTATTAGTAGCGATTTTGTACCTCTTTAATTGACATCAGATCTACATCTAATTTTTGTACGTTGAGAATATTCGACACCGCTGGCGTCCTTGACGGCGCGTGAGCCAGTGGCACTCGTGATTTCCCAAGCAATCGCCCAACATTAAAAGTTTTGTTGATATGTTTTATATATAGCAGAACAACGTGATTGACTGAACTATTAACGCACCAGTGGTATCGGGCTAGAATTAATACATGCTATTATAACACAGGTGTCCGCTTAGAAATGCTAACAAACGGGGCGAAATAGTTGTTTTAAATTTGTCTTCTTCTTCGTCGTAACACACTTTACAGAGCGGTCGTTGTCATCACGAAGCAATATCTTTGTGGGCGGATGTTATACGCCTCGCAAGCATTCCCCAGTTCTCTCTGCTGGCCGATATTTAAATTTGTACGAAAGTCTTAAAGCTTTGAAGTTCGAAACACGAAAGTGACAGTTTGACTTCAGCGAAGCAACGGTTAAAAGCTAACTTACATACGAGAAAGGCGGGAGACTACGTATATGGTGGGAGCGGTTTTTTCACGCTTTTCTTGAATTAATGTTTGTTGGCTAATTTTGAAAAGGACTGGTGTTGGTTGTGTCGTGGACAGTTTTGGTGTCGTTTGTGTAGTGGCTAGTTTTCTGAATGGTTAACAGGTATTAATTTGGGAAAGGTTTGAGGGAGCCGCGTCCGCAGAGTGCGAAGTTTCCCGCCATTTCTCTCTAACTTCTACATTGCTATAAACTTGACATTGGCTAATCTGTGCAAAGCCATAAAAAGAGAGAATTAATCAAATAATAAACTTGACATTGGCCTATCTGTGTAAAGCCATAAAACGAAAAAAAAAACTTTCATATATATAAACATTAAACAATGTTAACTTTATAGTCTTTTATAGCGTTTCCCACCAATCCAGTTCTCCTTTTTGATACCTACGCAGGTGCAACTTAGTAATGAAATCGACGGAATAATTTCTATCTATATATATATATATATGTTTGGGTGTAAGCGGGTATTGTATGTATGTATTTAATAGGTAGCGATTATCGGTTGCCGCCTTGGGAAGCCGGTTTCACATCCTGTGTTACTACACCAATCGCTTTTTGAACGTAATTAGATATTTTCTTAAATTATGACTGCCGACTGGTTATACTAGAACAGACTTTGTTTGCGAAAACAGCGTGTATCAGAGGTCTATTATTATAAAAATAACTTTCAGATAACTTAAATACTCCAAAATAATACTTATA
Organism: Lasiommata megera; assembly: GCA_928268935.1. Lineage (NCBI taxonomy): Eukaryota > Metazoa > Arthropoda > Insecta > Lepidoptera > Nymphalidae > Lasiommata > Lasiommata megera. Next base: position 696,308 of record OV743319.1, on the reverse strand, counting down.
ATTAAATATAATTATCATCATCATCATCATCATGATCAACCCATTACCGGCTCACTACAGAGCACGGGTCTCCTCCCAATATGAGAAGGGTTTGGCCATAGTCCACCACGCTAGCCATGTGCGGATTGGCAGACTTCACACGCCTTTGAGAACATTATGGAGAACTCTCAGGCGTGCAGGTTTCCTAACGATGTTTTCCTTCACCGTTGAAGCAAGGGATATTTTAATATTTTTTTTAAAACGCACATAACTCCGAAAAGTTAGAGGTGCGTGGCCGGATTCGAAACGCTGACCTCTGATTAAAAGGCTGACGCTATAACCACTAGGCTATCACCTAACATAATTATACTCTTTCATAAAAATAAAAAAAATAAAACTTTCGTATTCTGTTCAGTGATTGCTGCAATCCTCCAATTCTCCCTATCTGCCTATGAAAGTGTTCATTCTTCATCTCTTCAATATGGGTTCATACATTTTGGACAATAGGACAGAAAGATAGACGACACAGACCAGCTTTTACCATTTAGCGCGATGGGTCGCAATTTCTTAGTAATTTCGTAGTAATTAAGAGACAAAAGTGTCTCTTTAATTTAAAGAAACTAATGGTTAGGAGTTTTATGGACTGTAAGCGTATATTGCGAACTTTTCCGTGGCTTCTGCGAAAACTGTGAAAGGTCACGCGTGCATCAGTTTTAATTTAGTCACGTCACTGATAAGACAAGTTCGTATGTAATACACGACATGAGCCAATTGCCAACGAGCTCGATACACTTTTCGACAGATCTGTAGCATGACTGAGACGTGACTGATCTGTGTGTATAAGCCCTAATAACCGCAAGCGAAGAGCGGAACATTGGAAATAGTGACAGCCTGACCAATTAAAGTAATTTCAGAAGTTATTCATGCAGCGGCGATCAATTTCTTTCACGTCTTCTCCATCCCACACGTTAGGCTTAGCGAATCAATTATGTAGTTACCAACCAACTCGGAAAGCTGAAGTTGCTATCGGCGTGTATGTCTTGTGTTTTTAACAGATGCAATACTGTCGCATTGACAAATATTACGATATGTGATTTTAGCAACTCATCATTTTGTTTCTCGTAAGTAGTTTTAGTGAAAAAATTTGATTCGATACTTTAAAGTTACAATTACCATTCAAATATCAACTTAACTCGTCAATTAATGTGTTTAGATATATTAACCTGGAAGCATACCTATAATTTACACGAATGTTATATATATATATATATATATATATAACCACAAATAATTAGTAATAAAAAGAAAAGAAAATTCATGTCTAGCTGAAATTTGGTTTGATGTAGACTGGAGTAGATAAGGCCGGATTTTTAAAATCAAATTTTCAGAAAAAGGGGATGACAGTTTATATAGTAATTCGTAATTTTTATCAAGATTTAATCCACTGAAATAGAAATTTTAATTTTTGGTTAATTGAAAAAAAAAAAAAACTTGTGGAAGCAACATCGCGGAAGTGCGATGCGTCGAAGTGGGTTGGAGTATATTGTGTGGCTAATTAATATTTTTAACCATTACCAAAAGTTGGACGGAGTAGCAGGGATCCGCTAGCTTAGAGCAACCACAGACTACGAATCAACTACAAATCCTGAAAGCCTGACCATTTAGTTTGGCACTAATAAGTCGGTGCCATTTTTTTGTTCAGTGACTCAGTCTATACACAGAAATATAAGTTATTATACCATTTTATATAATTTAATCACCATTTCTAATTCAACGACACGCTTATCTACACGTCTTTAGAAAGTTAAATCTCTCTATTGCCTGTATCCGAATGGTTATAGTTGCTTAGCTATTCATAAAAAGTTACTACTATATTTTTACTAACGAGTAAGTACGTGCTTGTAAATACAACTTCCTTCGCACTATTCAATTGACCTCTTACATAAAAGTTTGCTTGCAACCTACGCTGCAGTACACACTGACAACTGGTTAATCATCACTTGACCTTCAACTCACCAAATTAGTTTGATCCTTCGACTGCACATGCCAACAACCACTTCTTACTGCGCGCCGTTGAGACAACGGAGCTAAAAATGCCGTATGTTTTGAACATTAATATTTAAAATAAACTGGCAGGTAATTACACTAAGTTCATCGTGGGAAAGAATAGCACTATCTTAAATTGATCAATTTAGATTTCTTAAAAATTTGTCTATCCTACTTCTGATGTTTCAAATTATCGTTTCGTTTTAAATTATCATCCTCAACAACATCATTATAAAAATTTGCCTTTTTAAAGTGAAAATGCTAGACACAGGCGTGCTCATTAATAAAAAAGGATGACACAGCGTCAACCCGTGACAATGCTCAGACACGGCATAATTGTCTTAATTTTTTATTATAAACTGTAAAGATTGCCTTTTTGGTATCTTTTTGACGCCGATATAGCTCAATAGGTTAACGCGGCAATGTAGAAGTGGCACTTGGCGGGCACAGACCTTGAAATCAATGGAATGGTGATCCCGCACCGGATAACCCGAACGAAGTGATGGCCCATGGGGGCAGATGTCATCAAACGAGCCGCTGGACTGAATCCCTTGTATATGTAAATCCCTGGCAAAAGATATCCAGCGCCATCAATATCAAACGTTGGACGTCCAATACGTCCAAAGGTTAATATTGATGACGATGCCAAGATGGTTACCACACTACCGATACAATTTTTGATTATTTTTTAAAACAGACAGGGATTCTTAACGTTTTAATTTGACAATTCCTTACGACATAATAACGTAACGTAAGGCGTAGTCAAGTGTATTTCAGATTGCCTAGTGCGAGATTTTCTACTTATTCGACCGCCTGAAAGTTAACTTCAAGTTGTATGGAATCAAAAGAGCACCATCTAATAATTATTCAGACAAAGCGCTCGATGGAACCCTATGCGGGGCCCAATAGGCAAATTTTTTTAATTTTTTTTATCCACTTCAAATTAGGCCTTGATGGCAATCTCACCGGATGCTAAGTGATAATGCAATCTAAGATGGTAGCGGGCTAACTTTTCAGGGGTATGGTAGACCCATACTCCTATTTGGTTTCTACGCGACATCGTGCCGAACTCTTAATCGCTTGGCGACACGTCTTTGTCGGTAGGATGGTAACTAGCCACGACCGAAGCCTCCCACCAGACCACACTCGAGCCGGGAATCGAACTTTATAATGCGACAGTGCGCGCTGCGCCACGGAGCTCGTCAAAGTCTTATTCATCCACGATAACATTAAACATATAATGATTCAAACCGCACAGCCGCAGCTAAAAGCGAGTAATACATACACGTGGGAGGCGCCTACCTGCAGCTGTATCGTACTCCGCATATACACGAGAATAACAGTAAACCAGCGTACAGTTGTGTCAACATCGACTATGCATTGTGTTCTGAGTCGGTGGTAGGAAAATATTTGCCGTTTCACTGCGCTCTTTACGTATACTATCAACATCCAAAATAGATTAGCTGTAAACCTATTACAGGCATCTATGAAGCGTTCATATACTCGTATAAGACGTTTTCAATTATTTAGATTTATGAGGTGATGGTGATAACTATTTTTATGCCGGAGAAATACACAGTTCAAAGTCAATGCAATAATGTAGAGGCAAAGCGTAATCTTGATATTAATTCTTTACGTTTATACGCTCTCGTATATTTTATGCAATTGTGGTGGGGAAAGGGATACATGAATAGTATACGCTTCCACTGGCGAGTTACAGTCCATGAGTACTATCAAATGGTGTAAGCAGCGTCTTTTTTTTAAATCCAATAGAAACCAATTCAGAGCGTGGGTTCACAATACTCCTAACTGGTTAGCCCGCTACCATCCTAGACAGTGAGATAGCCGTCAAGGGCTAACTTGAAGTTTATAAAAAAAATCCACTACAATTGTATACAATCCAATACAATTTTTCTACGCTATATCGTGCCCGAACGCTAAATCGCCTGGCGACACGTCTTTGTCTGTAGGGTGATAACGGTCGAAGCCTCCCACCAGATTAGACTCGAGCCGGGAAACGAACCCAATATCTAGAGCTTTATAATGCGACGGAGAGCACGCTGCGCCACGGAGGTCAAGCAAACTGAGGTTAATATAAAGTTTAGAATAATAGGAATTTAGGTTCCTTTCGGTGCAGTGTTTAGGTTAAAACTTGACCAGTTTTAAACGCTAATACGTTTAAAACTTATCGCCGCGTTATTACAGTAGTTATCTCATTGAAAGTTTTATTGAATTATTAAGTGAATCTTCCATACTTGTTCTGTTGTGATTATAAACATTGCCTCTTCGATAGGTATACAGTCAGATACTGTGCGTCTTACTCATTATATTAACGTAAACTGGTCATGAAGAAGCTCTCGATTCAATGGGTGGGTGGTTCAATTTTGGCTTCGGGGTGCCGTAATTAACCGATTTTTTATCGCATTTCACAAGTCCGGTACTCACAGGGATGATTTGACAGATAGACAGACAGACAATACAGCTATTCCATAATTATATTCATTTAAAAACAAAAAATAAATTAAAACTGGATAAGACGGAGATATTTCAGCACTAAGACGGTAAACCGGCTTTCCATGAGCACATTACTAGTAGCAGCATAACTGGACCAGCTTGCAAAATAAAAGCCATGTAATTGACCGTACATGTGGTACACGCCATATACGTAGCACTTTGAGTCTCTTTCGAATATAATTGATTGATTTGAATTTAAATGTTTGTTTTTGTCGCCCCACAATTGATTGGCATTGTCTTAACGATTTTGTTTGTACCCATACCAATATATACGACAACATTCAGTTACTTTTCTATAAGTTGCTAACCGGTAGCGACCTGTTATCTTTGCTTGATACATTATTTGCGAGGAGTGTTTTTTTTTATCCACTACAAGTTAGCCCTTGACGGCAATCTCACCTGATGGTAAGTGATGATACAGTCTAAGATGGTAGCGGGCTAACCTGTAAGGGGTATGGTAAACCCATACTCCATTCGGTTTCTACGCGACATCGTGCCGGAACGCTAAATCGCTTGGCGACACGTCTTTGTCGGTAGGGAGGTAACTAGCTTCGGCCGAATCCTCCCACCAGGCCAGACTCGAGCCGGGAATCGAACCCAGGACCTCCAACTTTAAAACAACAGGCGCTTGTCAATTGATGTGTTTGTGTTTGCCTGAACGAGTACGGAAGGGAACAAGTTGCAAAAGTTGCCGAATAAACTAACAGATCAGTAGCACTTAGCACTTAGCTAACAGTAGTACTTCTCACAAGACGTACAGATTCATCATTCATCATAATCAACCCATTACCGGCTCACTACAGAGCGCGGGTCTCCTCTTAATATGAGAAGGGTTTGGCCATAGTTCACCACACTGGCCATGTGCGGATTTGCAGACTTCACACGCATTGGAGAACATTATAGAGAACTCTCAGGCATGCAGGTTTCCTCCCGATGTTTTCCTTTACCGTTGAAGCAAGTGATATTTCAGTTGCTTAAAATATAACACAAGACGTAGGGATTAACAAACCTAAAACCTTAACAGTGATCACCACCACCACGTCAGCTGCAAAAGCAGCTGCATCTGTTATAAAACTGCATTTGGACCGTCTATATACCCTAAGATAGGGTTCCGTTTTCTTAGGCCATCCGTAAGTGGACTTCTCCACGGTTTCGGACAGGAATAAACACTTTTTGAGTACCCCGTCTTTCCAACCGTCGCCTATCAAGGTTTGGCCTTACATCAGCAAGCTACAGGTCGACGAACCCAAAGGCTCACCTTCTAGCGTAGCTTCTATTTCTTTTATACACTACAAGTCAGCCCTTGACGGCAATCTCACCTGATGGTAAGTGATGATGTAGTCTAAGATGGTAGTGGACTAACCTGTTAGTGGTGTGGTAAACCCACACTCCTAAACCCTTAGGGCTATCAGTTACATAGTTTCGAAATAAAAAATATCACGATCGAGAATGTAGTGATAAGTAGGACACACTTTAAATAGTACGACCGGCACTGGCGAAGTCGACGTCTCCGATTTCTTGCCTGAAGCGCGCGTAAATTTGAAGAGTTATCTCGTCTCGCGTATAGATATGGGTCAAATCCAAGGTTCTGGTCTTACGGACTATCCTAGTCCTGAAAAACATATATCCAACGTTAACCTTGGCTTGATTACAATACAGGTTGAGGGAGCACAAATGTATAACAACCTACCTAAGGGTATTTTCTGCGAAAAGTCCTCTGTATCGTTCAAGAAGAAACTTAAAGAGCAATGCTTAAATTTATAAATGCGCCACTTTTGGCGTACTACTTCTTTATGTAAACTGTTTTATTTTATTTTGTTAATTTCGCATTAAGTGAAATTTTTTCTTTGAAAATACTCCGCCTAAGATTAGGTTACGTTTAAAGATCTCGCCGTCGTCCGCGCCTCACAGGTTTTACACGATTTCTTCCCGCACCAGTTCGTCCAGTTACCCACTCGTCCCATTCCGGATGACACTGCGGCAACCAATACAGGGTTAGAAACTCCACCTTAGGTCTCTTCTGTAACAAATTTGTAAGAGCAGCTGTTGCCACGCTACCAAAAACTAATTATAACTAAACAAAAACAAGTAATAGTACGTATCAGTAGGAAATGGGACCAACCTTTTTGTTTCGATTGTTTTTCTTTTGTATACGAGTAGGTAGGTACTTAATTAATTTATTCAAACATAAAACTGACACTTTTTAATAATGATCAAAGAATCACTTCTAAAAAATATTGCGGCAGTTAATAAAACTCTGTATACCATTATTTACATCTTATAGAGATATTATATATATATATATTATTAATTTTTTTTTTCCAACAAAAATATAGTTTAATCTACCGAGCGTCACTATATCATTATTTCAACTGTTAAAGCGAATAAAGTACCTACCCACGAGACAGGATTATCTAGTGTGGGTACCATTGGAAAACTGTATAACAGTGTTTTTGTTCAAATAAATATTTTTTAATTTTTTTCATTATATTTTTGTCTGGTGGGAGGTGTCAGCCGTAGCTAGTTACCAACAAAGACGTGTCGCCACGCGATTTAGCGTTCCGGCATGGTGTCGCATATTAACCATTTGGGAGTATGGGTCTACCATAACCTTAACAAGTTAGCTCGCTAACATCTTAGACTACATCAGACTTATACCAGGCGAGATTGCTATAACTTATAGTGGATAAAAAAAATGCAGCCAGGCAATGAAGTTACAAGCATACAGAAGTATATGAAGGGAGTGTCAGTACACAGTACCAAAATGGTAACAGAGCGCTCTCCGTACGGCGGTATCTGGTGACATTAATAAAAGCAAATAAACGTGCTGAAAAGTAGTCATTGGGAAACGGTGTATCTAAACGGTATTGGCAGGCGAAAGTCAATTGTCTAGGCATCGCGTGTAGGCGCTATTGAAAGTGAGCCATAGGGTTGTCACTTTAAGTATTTGTATTTTGTTCGCGATCAATAAATAAATAAGTTCAAACTGAAGCTATATGTATAGTTCTTACATGCTGATACTTGCATTTCTTTGTAGGACATTTAATTTAAGCAGTAATGTAATCCATAATTATATTGTCCTTTGCTTTTGACCATTAGACTATTAAATGAAACTCAATTATAGTTACAATAACATCTCATAAAATCACAACCTTAATACTTATTATCAAATATCAACTTATTGGAAATAAAATTGCTACTGACCATTACACTATTTAATGAAATTTAATTATTGTTCCAACTACATCTCATAAAATCACATCATAATTAAAATAAATTTATTTGTAAATGATCTTTTACACGACATTATAAAATGTAACTAAAAATAATTATACTTTGAATAACAATATGCTGCATGCATTTCATTTTCATATTAAATAAAATTAAACTAGGTAGGTATGGGAAAGTATAAGTTTGATATTTTACCCGTTATGTTATTAAATTAAATAATTGGTCTATAACTGAAGTTTCTTGTAGAGTTCATTTGCTCAATATTAAAATATTTTACTAGTATTCTTCCCGTCAAACTGTAACAATATAACAGCGTCACATTTTACTCAGTGTCAACCCTAGCGAGTTTAAAGTGTTAGTTAGATAGTGCTAATGGTTTTTTGTAACGGAAACATTGCGTAGGAAACTACATGCTGTAGCTGACGTAAATAATTAATTGGATAATGATATGACGAGCACTTATATAAACGTCAACTAGTTGGCGCGCCCTGACTTCGTGCGATTTGTAACCGATTTCTATAATGGCGGAAGTTACAGCCGGTGCGAATTCTCGCTAACAAGGTATTTAAAACCCGTGGAAGATGAGCGTGACTTTTTTTTTTATATACACTACAAGTTAGCCCTTGACGGCTATCTCACCTGGTAGTAAGTCATGATGCAGTCTAGGATGGTTGCGGGCTAACCTGTTAGGAGTATGGTAATTCCACGCTCCTAATTGGTTTCTACGCGACATCGTGTCGGAACGCTAAAATCGCTTGGCGACACGTCTTTGTCGGTAGGGTGGTAACTAGCCACGGCCGAAGCCTCCCACCAGACAAAACCAGAATTAGACCCTCTCTGCTGTAGAAGAAGAGGGACGTAGCTTCTTATATCTTGCACTAACATGCAGAGAATGATGTTGATGATTTTGAATTTTTTTTATTTGATTATTGAATTTATATGATGTACTTCCAAAAAGCGCATGTCGCCAATCGATCTAAAATTTGGTTTAGTATGTAATGTATTTTTAACTCCTAATTATGAATATCATGTCACAAACAAGGCGGAAAACATATTTTGTCGTTAAAATGTGGCAGTCACAACCCCACAGTTTCTAATCTCCGTAGTCTCTCTGCCCCTTTCTGGGGAAAGCTAAAAATAGTTTAAATCTATAAGGAATGCGCGATTAGGCACACCGAACGTAAGGTTCTTCCTCATTTTTCATATTCAAAATGGCGTTTGCGCTGATTTTCTTTATGATATTCGTGATTACGCCAAAATTTGTTATTAATTATTAACGTTAAATCAAATTTCATGATCAACCCATTACCGGCTCACTACAGAGCACGGGTCTCCTCTCAATATGAGAAGGGTTTGGCATAGTCCACCACGCTGGCCATGTGCGGATTGGCAGACTTCACACGCCTTTGAGAACATTATGGAGAACTCTCAGGCGTGCAGGTTTCCTCACGATGTTTTCCTTCACCGTTGAAGCAAATGATATTCGATTTTTTTTTTAAACCGCACATAACTCCGAAAAGTTAGAGGTGCGTGCCCGGATTCGAACCGCCGGCCTCTGATTAGGAGGCTGACGCCCTAACCACTAGGCTATCACCGCTTCTTAGATGCCTGTAATAGGCTTACATGAATAAAGCTATTTTGATTTGATTTATTTAAACCGAGTCATCTCACTGGTTTATCGAACTTAGAATGTTACATGACTGATATCTTTGAAGTTAACGCCATTACTGGGAAGTCGTAAATTTCATTGCGTTTCCCAGTCGGGGCTGTCACGCTCAAATCAAAATGTATCACTTATTAATTTCTAATGAGGAGCTATGACGTCAGAAATATTCCTACTCTTATCTAGGACAATACATGGGTGGTCGGGTCACAGATTGTCACCAAATGGAATTCTGTACCTATCCGAATGTAAAATTGATCCATCAGTTAAAGATTATCGGTCGATCGTGAAACAAACTTGGTTTAACTGCCATCCGGCCCTTCAAGTAATTAAATACGTCAAACAGATCTTTTTGGTGCACATTTCCGTGGTTAATGGTACCTAATTATCTCTTCTGAATTATCAGTGAGTTACGTCATCACAACACATAATCCTAGAAGCTATCAGCATCAATTAGACCCTAGGGGCCTAGGTCGAGAGGTTTAGGATGCGTCATTTCTTTGTTTATTGTCTGCAGTAAATACTTAATTGGAAATTTAAAGTTACCATTTAGAAAAGTGTCCAACAAACTCACTTTTCAATAGCGCTAAATATTACCCGTAAGGACAATATGAAGACTTTTGTATTTTTAAAATATTATTATTGAAATTTCTCTTAAGTGCATACCTATACCATATATCATGAGCAAACATGCCACGTTATTAAAGTTGGAAGACAGATCTTCCCACTTTAATGCGAGAGGGTTGATTGAATAGAAGTTTCTCAATGTCGAGACCACGACTGAACGGATATAAATGAAATTTTGCACAGAATTAGATTATAGTGTAGACTAGCATTTTTAATTCCAGAAAAATGTAAAGCAAATGATTGAAAAAGAATTGTATTTTATTTCCACAGAGCAAGGAATTGAAACGCCTTTTGCATTGGGGTAGTTTAGTATCAACAGGGCGAGAGTTCTCATCATGATCAACCTACTACCGGCTAACTACAGAGTGCGGGTCTCCTCTCAATATGAGAAGGGTTTGGCCATAGTCCACCACGCTGGCCATGTGCGGATTGGCAGACTTCACACGCTTTTGAGAACATTATGGAGAACTCTCAGAAGTGCAGGTTTCCTCATGATGTTTTCCTTCACCGTTGAAGCAAGTGATATTTTAATTTTTAAAAACGCACATAACTCTGAAAAGTTAGAGGTGCGTGCCCGGATTCGAACCGCTGACCTCTGATTAGTAGGCAGACGCCCTAACCACTAGGCTATCACCGCTACGAGAGTTCTCACACACATCAAAATCTCTACGTGATCTCGCGGGCAACAGCCAGATTTATCATAAACCTGACTCCTGGGTAAATAAGTTTTCGTCTTTCATTAAAAACGAACGGAAAGGACCTGTAGCATGCCTCACGTGTCTGCTTCGTTATCTATTCGTGTAGATCAGTGATTTATTTCAATTTACTGATAAACAGGACTCCACCAGTACACAGATGATTTCAATAGGTTCACAGTAATACGTTTTTATTGGTCACAAGCGGCATAAGACCGTGGAATTAAGAATATTAATATTAAACTATGGATTGCTATGGTGATGTTGATGATATTGGAGGCTTTTCGCTTTTATGAAAACTTAGAAGTAAAAGTAATTTTGTATCGAAGTTTAGTAGGCTGCACAAAATTAGTAACTCATTTGTTTTATAACACATTACCTATTCAAATCTTGGAAATGTCTATCAATAACTAAACTAACTAAAATAACTTTAAAGTTTTTATAAAACGAAATCTCAAAGAAAAAACCTTTTTGGGAAAAAGGATTATTTAAACGATAAAAAATTGATACAAACAAGCGTATACAAGATACACTTTTGATTAGTGTTTTGTTGCTAGATCTTTATAAATTGCCTATACTTTGTAGTACCACATATCTAACCCACGTGTGCGTGTCTGACGGGCAATCCGGTGTTATATTGATACTCCACTTTGATATGCTCTACATCGTATAACAGTCATAATGATTTAGTAATAATTTCGTCTGTCGTGTTACTATTACAGACTATATTTGTGTAATCTTATCGCATATTTACACCTACTTACCTGTATACTATTCTATCAGACAATCGTTATCAGTCAAACCCTAATTACCATTAGTTTATTTGTATACTTACGCAGAAGGCAAACATGCATTTACGAGGATTTTTTTAATTTTAATCACGGGAAAACGAGCAAACGTTTCACTTGATGTTAAGTGATTACCGCCGCCCTCGAATGTAGCACCAGAGTTGCCACGAATAAACCAACAAAATTAAAAACATGACATAGTTGCCGTAATTTTTCAGCGCTATGATAATATGTGAACGGAGATAGCGTTCTTGCTATTGGAACCAACTTAATATTTGGTTCGATTTTTAATATTTTATAATAATAATATAGAATTTTCTTATATCATGATCAACCCATTACCGGCTCACTACAGAGCACAGGTCTCTCAATATGAGAAGGGTTTGGCCATAGTCCACCACTCTGGCCATGTGCGGATTGGCAGACTTCACATTTTTTTTATAAACGCACATTACTCGGAAAATTTAGAGGTGCGTGCCCGGATTCGAACCACTGACCTCTGATTAGGAGGCTGACGCCCTATCCACTAGGCTATCACCGCTTCGAATTTTCTTCTATTTATATATAATTTTTAATTTTTGTATTGTGATAATCTATAATCTATATATAAAAATAAGCTACCTTTTAATGTATGTCGACAAATCATTTTTGGACTTTGTTCTTTTGTGATTGTTTCCTGCGAATAAATCATATGTAATATATTATGAAAATAAAAATAAAACAATTTCCTGTAGATAAAATATCGATGTACAGATATTTTATCAATAAGAAATTGATTTTCAGACGGAATCGCGGCAGTGTCATTATGCTCGCGATAATAATATCATTAATTAGTAATCAATTATAAGTTTTATGTGTTTTTGTATCGCGGGCCGTGGCCCCGCATTATCTGTGCGACATTGCGTTTTATTGATTTCACACCAGTTCAATGACGAAGATTTCACCATCTCGATACCTACGCAGGGATAAGAGTTTCGACTTGTTCAACCGATTATATAAGGCTGGTTGGACAGGGGCACCTCTTGTACCGACGGGGTATTACTTAATTCATTATAAAAAAAACCTTTGTTTACTGTAACTGACGATACATTTAATCAGTTCAATAATAGACAATACATTTTAAAAGGAAATGCCCCAAAAAGCAAGGAATAATATAACTGCATCAGCGAAAGCTGCTTAAGCCTATATATACTATTTGATTATAATTTTATAATTACATATCATATACCTATATGTAATTATAAAATAATCAATAGTATAAGAAATAAATAATTTATTTGATTATAAAAAAAAATGTTTTGACAAACATAACATCAGCTGTTTATAATTAAGGTCAAATGAGGTCACGGCATAGCGGCGATAGCTCAGTGGTTAAGACTTCGGCCTCCCGTGTTCTATTCTCGAGGGAAGGCGCGCGTGCGTTGAAAATCTTGCATGACAGAGAGCTGTCCATCATGTTCTCAAAGGCGTGTGAAGTCTCCCAATAGTCACTTGGCCTGTAGTGTGTCGCTAATGGGTTGACAATGGCGAGGTCACGGATTACTTGGGCAACGTAAAGTAAGATTTTTTCGGTGTGGAGTACAAAAAATAATCTATATTATATATAAAAGCGAAAGAAATACTTACATACTTACATACTGATTAAACACGAGATCTCAAAAACTATTGTACGTATAAAGCTATAATTTAGCAAGTAGGTATTTGATAGTTAAGAGATATCAGCTAAGAAAGGATATTTTAAATTCCACCCCTAAGAGGGTAAAAGGGGGGTTGGGAGTTTGTATGAAATTTCTTTGTTTTTAGAGTTAGAGACACAAAAATTTGCATTAAGATAAATAATAATAAATAAAAACATGTACATCAATTTTTTTTTAATATTACCTGTTAAGGGTGGTACAATAGGGGATGATAGTTTTTGCTTATTTTTTTATTATAAAGTCTACAAGCTTGAAATTTTGAAAATAGGTTTCTTTTAGGGCGTAAGTATAAGTTTAGATTTTTTTTTCTATTAAAACCTCAATCTCACGGGAAATCAGCAATTCTACGCAGACGAAGTCGCGGGCAACAGCTAGTACATTATAAATGACACCGTACATATTATTCTGGTTGTCTGTTAATTAATCTCAATGTACTTTTAAGCCATTCAGGTCATTCCTACTTTACATACCCAAGTATCCATTAGTAACTTGTGAACCCTCCCAAGATCTCAATGGACCGCTCTCCCAAGCGTGTTACAGCTGCTCTCATAACATTGTGCAAAGTACCGGCTTGTACAATCGTCGGCAAAGTTATTTCAAACACGTCACAGCCTACTTAGATAGCCATCTATTGACACAGATACAGAACAATGGGCCAGTCGTGACTCGTTCGCACTATTGTTACACTTTGCTAATATCATCTTAATTTTTATCCACCTACTTTAAGATGGTCTAATATTCCAAACTATTGGTACATTCTCTGTTGATTTGAAATTATATCTTACTAGCTTTTGCCCATTTCTTTGTTGCGTAAATTTAGATCGAGAAGGGTTCCCGTTTTCCCGTGGTAGGCATTACCCATCTCCAGAAAGGCAGCTCCAGATACACACATGCAAATGTTAAATTTCTTCAAAATCAGTGCATCAGTTTAGCCACAATCTTCGATAGCCACAAACAGGCCGAAAAGTAATGAATTTTAATCTTAAGTAAAATAAATAATATTAATCTTAATTAAAGTTCCAGCTTTATTTAGGTTTAGTAGTAAAAAAATCTGCAAATCACTGAGGCTTTTTAAGGGTAGCACCCTTAAAAATAAAAAATAAAAAATGTAAATTTTAGTGTTTTACTTCAAAATCACACTATTTTTTTTATTTGTGTTCCCTAAAATTTAAAATAATACATATTTATAATTATAAACCTAAATGCAAATTTTTGTGTCTTAATTAAATTTTCTTACAAACTCCCAACCCATATTATACCAAAGAAAAATTTTGCTCTAAACCCACATACCTACAATAGTTGTTAAGATTTCATGATGATCAGTGAGTGACCTTTCGCTCATATATATAAACATTAAATTTAATTTGTAATTATAGAGAAACTGAGTTAGCCTGTAAATGGGGTATACAATAATATTATTAGGTTATTATTTTAATTATTTTGAATGTAAGAGATTGTATACAACGTTGGTTACCTATTAAATACATAAATGTACAATAACGTATAAAATTATTTTTATAACCAACCTTTTGTGAATACTTTGTTGATCAGGCGCCATTATAACAATCTTTTACTTGGTACATTCAGTACATTCAGTACACTAAGTACAACCAAGTCAAGATATTTTACTTCTTCTATCTTTGGGGCTTTTGTTTACACTTTTTGCCTTACCAAAATGCTCAATTTAATTAAGATGTCTTTAATAGGAGTTGAGTAGTTGGTATTAAATACGAAAAATAGTGTTCTTCCAGTTGGCAAGATCTAATTTGCTTCCTAACTTAGTAACTAGTCAGATAAATATATGCGCACATTACTCTCTCCTTCGCCCGCCGAGTGAGCTTTCTTATGCGGTCCAAAGTCAGTGACCACGTTTCATAGCCATATCCTCACTGGTATCATACCTTTCAAGATCGTCGATGTCCTATCATATAAAATGCTTCATAGTTCAAGCAACGTCGCAGCTATCCTAGTTACGTCTAAAGGTGCTTTACATATTATCTTTATGATAATATAGACTCGGAAATTATCTGATCTGGTCTTTACCAGTAAACTTTTTTTTATTCCTCTACAAATTAGCCGTTGACGGTAATCTCAACCGGTGGTCAGTGATGATGCGAGATAAAGATGATACCGGGCTAACTTGTTAGGGGTATGGTAAACCGATACTCCTAATTGGTTATTACGCATTATAGTGCCGGATAGCTAAATCGCTTGGCGACACGGCTTTGTCGGTAGGTTAGAGGCTAGCCACGGCCGCAGTCTCTCACCAGGCCAGACTAAATTCGGGAATCAAACCTAGGACCTCCAACTTTATAAGGTGACAACGTCCGCACTGCGCTACGGAAGTTGTCAAAAAACTGTGATCTCCGAATAGCAAAGCGCGATTACCGTAAGGAACAGCACCTACGTATTTGATAATGATAATACAAGGTGTCTCAAAAGTAAGTTCACATTTGCTTATCTTATTACGCGAAAGCAACTATTTGAGGGGCGCGGGGGGTATGTCAGTCGGTAGTCTGGCTCTTGGGAATTTAGTCGCTATGGAGCGTTTCTCTGGTGCGGACCGTGCGTTGTGCGTACGTGAGTTTTACAAAAACGGTAATTCGGCGACTGTAGCGCGTAGAAAATTCTGCAGTATTCGACATATTCGTCACTTAAATGATGCGCCTAGCACTCGTCTCATTGCAAAATGGGTTGAGAAGTTTGAAGAGACTGGGTCAACTCTGGAGAAACCAAAATCTGGGCGACCAAGAACATCAAGAACAGCCGAAAACGTGGACAGTGTTACTCAGTCTATTCGAGATGATCCAAACCTCTCGATTCGGAAGCATGCTGTAGCTTTAAATGTGCACAGATCTTCATTATGCCGCATTTCACACAAAGATTTAAAGCTGCACCCGTACAAAATTCAGTTAGTGCAAGAACTGAAGCCTCAAGATGCTGGTCAGAGGCTTGCCTTTGTAAATCAGATGATTGAGCGCTTTCCAACGTTCACCAACATCTTGTTTTCCGATGAAGCCCATTTTCATCTGAATGGGCATGTAAACAAGCAAAATTGTCGTTACTGGAGTGCAACCAACCCAAAACAAAAACATCAGAAACCGCTACATTCACCCAAAGTCACCGTATGGGCAGCGATGTCGGCGCGAGGAATTATCGGCCCTTACTTTTTTGAAGATGGAAGGGGACGAACACTCACAGTGAATTCAGAGCGTTATGTGGAGATGTTAGACGAGTTTTTCGTACCCCAACTGCAAAACTTTCCTGGTTACAACCAAAGAACATGGTTCCAGCAGGATGGAGCAACTTCACACACGTCCAACAGATCTCTGCCTCGAGTTCGAGAAATTTTTCCGAACAAATTAATCTCCAGGCGAGGTGACATAAATTGGCCTCCACGGAGTCCCGATTTAACGCCTATGGATTTTTTCCTGTGGGGTTATGTCAAATCAAAAGTTTACGCTTATAAACCGACTTCCCTGGCACAATTAAAAGAAAATATCCGTCATGAAATGGCAGCCATCACGGAGACTACCTGCCGAGCTGTCATAGGCAATTTTAGTGCCCGACTAAATGAATGCCGAGAGCGCAACGGTTTACATTTGGACGATGTTATTTTTAAAAAATAAATTCCCAAACAGTGTACTTCAATATAAAATAAACATTTTTTCAATAAAGCTAAGACTTTTCTTTTAAAAAAAGATTTAAATGTGAACTTTCTTTTGAGACACCTTGTATTTCATGGACACGTACTCCTTATTTATAAAGGACACTGTAAAGATCTAGAATGCTCTCCAGATTTACGTTTTCGCCGCCACCTACCTTACCTTCATATAAAAAATGGGTAGACATCTTCTTGGTAAATTAAAGTGCAAGTACAAGTGTTAGTAAAAAAAAAAACCCTAATTTTTTCCAATATATGTTCGGTCTTAACTGCAATCTCACCTGGCTAAATAAGGTATGGCGACATCGTACAGGCACACTAAATTCTTCTAAGAACCAGACCGAACCAGAAAAAAAAGAAATTACAAATTCCAGCGTCAACCTTTCTACTTCGATCTTCCGTCCTTTCTGTATTTGTTGTGAGTGCTCTGTAGTCGTGATCAGAGTTCAAGCAATGTAACACAACCTACCTCAACATTCCACAGGTTATCGACCCCTGCGGTTGACAAGCTATATTTGCGGTTTACCTATCATGTTACCAGGTGCATTGCTTAGCTCTATTGATGTATTATTTCATAATGACTATGGTCCCTTATTCTTCTTCTGCTCCGCAATACTGGCCTCCGCAATCATCAGAGGGAGAGTTTTAGATAGTACCTGCTCAAGTTGTTGGCCGAAACTTATTTTCCCATTCTTCCAGTTGTTTAAAATGACCGCTTGTACTTACAGCAGAAAATGTTTCAATTTGCCGGGCTAAACCGTTTTTTCTCCAGGGTGCGTTTAGAACCTTTATCCTAACCATGTTCTTTATATTTAAATCAACAAATGTCCAGTTATCAATAAATATTACATCATAATAATGGTAATAAATAGGTATGACGGCTACATAGGTGCTTGTGATGGACCAACATTAATTTAAAGAATTTTTGATTGTATTTATAGAGAGAGAGAGAGTGTGTTCTCTATTCTTAGACCTATTATAATGTCATCTAATCCATCAAGCGGAACCGGCCGTCTGTCCATTGTTTACAATAGTTCACTTCCGTCACGTGAGCGACATGCTAATGTGTTTCGAAAGTTTGCCTATATTGAACGTCTTTGACGACCTTTCTTGCGACGAACACATATATAAATGTTTCGCAAGAGGTTCCGGAAAAGAAAACATATCGCTAATATAAAGGACACTTAACGCTTGCAGCGACTTCGTTGATCTAGTCAAATAATATTCGTATTTTTGTCTCAGGACACGAAGATATACGACGAACCGTGTGAGATCTCCCGACCTCCGACGCCCGAAATACCCAAAACCGAGTTCCAAAAATTGAGGCAAAACTTCGAAAACGCCTCCCAAAAAGTCAAAAATAAAAAAGACGAGAAACCAGTGATTCAGCCACTTAAACCGATTTTAAGCAAGAAGGTTTGGAAATCCACGGAAAATGTTACGGATGACTTCAGGAAGGCGAAGAGAGCAGTCGAGAAGAAGTTTGCAACCGAAACAAAGAGGTATAAGAAGAACGAAGCCAACAAGACATTCAGCATACCCAAGAGAGAGAGTCAGTTGGACGTGGATCGGGAAAATGTAAGTATACGTTTTTTTATCCGCTATATTAGATAGAAAATGTCAAACAGACCATCAGATCCTCCAATGTAGTGAGCGTAGTTTAAAGGAGTATGGTTTTACGTTACTTTAACGATCCGTTCTTGTTGGTCTGCTTTTTATTGTAATAGGTTATGGTTGGTTTTTTATGAGTGACTTTAAAAAAAAAAAGGTTTTCAATTCGATACCATCGTTATCCAATGGTCGAAACTTTGTCTATATAATTGAACCAAGTCCAGCAATAAGATATGCATCCTAAAGAATGTGTTCGGCCCTTCTAGCCTATAGGCTACTACAGTCAGATAGATATCCAGAGCTTTGTAACGGGTCTTTATAGACTCTCTACCCATCTTATCATATATATATCATTTTTTATGGGAGGACCTCTGTGCTCAGCAGTGAAGCTTATATGCTGATGATATAGAAATTCCCGCTCTCAATACTCTCGCCTTAACCCCAACTGTATTGGATTTAATGACTTCCAGATGTTGAAGTACTTAATTACAATAGTTCTTTGTTTATTGGATTCATGTGAGTCAGTCATTAGCCTGTGCAATACGATGACATACACAATTTATATCAATATTACGCGTGTAGTGCGTACCGCGGTTTCACCCGCGTATTTCCCGTTTCCGTGGGAATACGGGTATAGTATATAGCCTACGTTCCTCGCCATCAATGTAGCTTTCCATTGGTGAAAGTATTTTACAAATCGTATGAGAAGAACCGGAGATTAATCGAAACATCCAAGCTTACAAAATGTACCTCTTTATATAATTTAAAAAAAAAAATCAAATTCAAAATAATCTTTATTCAAATAGTCCTTAAAAAGGCACTTTTGACGCGTCAATAATTTACATAGTAGCTATTTCATGGTGATAACTATATTCGTAAACTTAAAACTAAAGCTATGAGGGTTCCAAACGCGGCCCGGTCTAAGAAGAAGCCCACAACAAACTTAGCCGGGTATCCTTTTTTAATCACCATCTTACAATGCCACTTATATCTTTCTTATATCATGATTTACATTCTAATTAACTTTATCATAATACTTAACTTAAACCATAACTAAAACCCGATGGGGTTTATCCATAAATCGGTATACAGCGCTAGATGTTGGTAGTGTTATTTATGAAGGTAAACACAAAATAACAGTCCGTGGGAGTAAATATGAGGAGGAATTCTGAAATTATTTTATTTATATTATACCTGTGCGATTCATCCCGTCGCCCATTTGTCGCCTGTATCAGTCTGTGACGAGACACGACGCAGTGCGGAATAAGTTTTTACGCAACGAGACGCGTCGGTTTATGATAATAAAACCCTCCAAATATTCCTTATTTATTTACCAAGTTTCTGTACGGCTAAGTGTAACCAAAACATAATCGAGTAACAATGAAGCATGCTAAAGGTTGAAATACAATGAACTGAAGTCGCCGCGCTTTGTTGACTAAGAAATAGGGCACGTGGCATGAAGCCTAGGTCGCATGATGACGCGTCGCTCTGTGTCGCGTCGCGTCGCCTACCTAGGACAGCGAATTAAGTCATCGTAAGTTAGCCTTTATTAATAAAGGAGTCATAAATAATGTAGTATTTATTGTATTCGATTGCGAGACCATCATCTACACCACAAATAATTGATGACAATAACTATACCATTAAGAGAAACCAACGGGAAAGTATATCTTATTATGATGGCGTTTAAGGTCGAAAGTTCAATATGTCAACAGATTGCCGGCGTACCGTTGCGAGTGAATGGGATGCAACCAGAAAGTTTGTTTATGTTGAATAGAGACAGATGCGCTATTACTTGAACTAATTGTTTATGGTACAGGCGAATAGAAAATAGCTAACTTATTCATTTTTAAATTACGATAGCTTTTGAATTTGTAAAAATGAGGTTTTAGTTGTATTTGAGGTTGAACCCTGTACACATCGACAGAACATACCTACATGTTCTGTCGATGTATATACATGATAGAATTCGATTTTGAATATCTCATGAAGGTAATTATATGATCAGTTAAAGCCTTGACCATTTGTAATACACTGGTCTTTTGTTAGTAAATGGTTAAACCCAACTATTGACAGGTCAAAAGTACACTGTATCCCTTTAGAAAGAATAGCAAAAAGTATGCCAAGTTAGTTTAATTTACAGATGAATAGAATTGACATCGACTCAATGACAACGAAAAAATAATGAAATTAAAAACCGTTTATTAATACATTTTATGCAATGAATAATATTTCTGTTGGAACGCACTCTAGGAAAGCCATTTTAGCATACGTGATGAATACTTAAACATAATAGTAATGATAAACTTAGTGCCTGGGACTTTTAGACAAATAATCAAAGTGAGAAACGAGCGAGCCAGCGCAAACGGCCATCTCATGTCCTGCGCAGCGTCTAAAGTTTGTTGCTATGCACAACTCGCTAATGAGTCACTATCTTTTTTAGCAATTCTTGTGGCAAGAGAGAATGGTTTTTCTGCATGGTGACTGATGATTTGTGCTTGTGCAAACAATAAAGGAGGAAGGTTTGAACCCTTAACCACGATATACGAAGCGTCCTTCTAACCTAATTCTATCAACCTATTCATCACATACATAAGTATATGATGAATATGTTGTTCAATAATTTCTCCTAACAACTGAGAGAATAATTATAAGCATGACTTTTTTGGGGGGTCTACTGACACCTCAACTTTTAATTGCTTGTGAGTCGTTATTGATACTTTTGACGTTATTCTATATATAAACACAAAAAATCTCGTTCACATTGACCGTGACCGAATTATTGCATTGCTAACCTTCACCGAATAATTGTTAATTATTTCAGACCTATTAGCTTAAAAAATAATTCTTTTATAATTTTGTAATTATACATGTCCTGTACACAATTGGAAGCATGCTGCAGTTCTGTTCTTAACACGTTCTTGGAATTGGAATTAGTGGTTTTGTAGAGCATATATTATAACCTTAGTTATTACAAATTTAAAATTTATAAGAAAACGCTGAGAATAAGTTATATATTAAAAACCATAACAAGAATCACTACTATTGTTTTATCTGTAAGTCCATGAAACTTCATTTACTATAGCCAAATCAATGCAATTTATAATTACTTCAATCTTTGTTAACCAGACCATGCGAATCTTTCAAATTGCGCTCTCTTGAGCTTGTGTATGCAATACAATCTGCTATTAAGCTAGAAACTAGAAATTTTAAACCAATAAGAGATGCAAAATCCAAAAAGAAAAACATAAATGAACATCAATTCATTACCGCGCGCGTTTCCCCTATCGAAATGAAAAGGGTAGTGGCCGTAGCCCGCTGTGCTGGCCTAGTGCGGTTTGGTAGAATTTACACGCCTTTGGAATAATAAAGTAAACTCATGCATGCAGGTTGTCTCGATGGGGTCTTTCACCGCTAAAGCAAGTGATATTTAATTTTAAATTGCCTAAATTCAAACGCACATAACTCTGAAAATTAAGAGATGGGTGATGGGGATCGAACTTGGCCACCCCGAAAGCTGGAGTAATCCCTATTACTAGGCTATAATTATAGGTACGGCTAGTTTTAGAATTACGAACAATTATTAATAAGCTTATCTTTGTGAGTGTACAAACCCAACGCACAACAGTCACCATTATCTGTGAGTCAGGCTAACGGAAAAAGGCACGAAACTTCGTTAGACAATGGTTATATGGCGGCGTCCTAGATCGATAGATAAAAATTCCTAACATCATTTAGTGAAAAGCTGTGCAAAAAGCATGTTTAATATTATATGTGATAAGTATTCTAAGACTAAAGTTCTTAATTATAGTACAATAGTTTAATCGATCGACCGAATTTTAGCTATCTACCAACCTTATCACTAGTAAAATTAGAAACTATGTTCGCTTAGCCGTCTTTTTTTTTATGTACTACAAGTCAGCCATTGACGGCAATCTCACCTGATGGTTAGGCTTAAGATGGTAGCGGGCTAACCTGTTAGGAGTATGGTAAACCCACACTCCTAATTGGTTTCTACGCGACATCGTCACGGAATGCTAAATCGCTTGGCGACACGTCTTTGTCGGTAGGGTGGTAACTAGCCACGGCCGAAGCGTCCCAGACCAGACTCAAGCTGGGTATCGAACCCATAACCTCCAACTTTATAATACGACAGCGCGCGCTGCGCCACGGAGGTCGTCAGACAAGGTGCTTGTTGTTACCTATATATGTTCGGCTCAAGAACGTCACCGATTTTAATAAAAATTGGCATTGAGATCCACATCCTGGAGGCGGGCAGAGTATAGTTTGTATTCCAGAATCACCCGTAGTACGTACGGCTTAACAGCAATACCGATGGCGATTTTGACAGCATTATAAATAAAGATAGCTTGCATTCTGGAAACCGACAAAGGCTACTTTCAAACTCGAAAAACAAAAAGATTTTTAACAACCGGATAAAAACGCGGATGAGATCATGTGCCCCATCAATTTCTTTATACACAGATCTTTCAAAATACACTATATTAGGAGCATCATAGCGCACTATTAATATAAGTTCACTATCGTTGCTACTGGTCTCCACGTTACAGGCTTCCTAGTGTGGAGGCCACTGGTAAACATATTTTATTTCACATTTAATAAGTACTTAATATGTACACGGTCCTCTGTATAGTAAACTCTTCTCTTATCCTATAAATCCTTTTTCTTACGTAGATAATTCGTTCTCTTATCTTATAAATCATTTTTCTTACTCGTAAAATTGATTCGTGAAAACGTAAATTATACCGTTAATTTCCTGACGTTCCTAACGGAATCCATGTAAGCCAAGCATAAACCCAAGCCCAAGGATTTGCGAACTATAGTGTTAGTTGAAAATTGACCGGCGATGCGCTCTGGTTTACTCCGGCGCCATTTTGAAAAAAAACCCGCGGTTTTCCACGCAAATGTCAGTGACGCCATGTTGGATTTCGTTGGCAAAGGTTTTCCGACAAAGGCAGTTGATGAAATAAATGTCAGATAACGGACGGCCTTACAGTGTTTTTACGGTATAACAAACTATGGCATCTCGGCGGAGTGGTATCTTTTAGACGTTTTAGTGTTATTATTTGTGAAATGATGACTTAATTTAATAGTTTATTTGCAAAATAAAGTTGTTGTTGTTGATATTATTTATTGTGAAGTGAAGTTAGTTTGTGTTTAATTTAATTTGAAACTAATAATTCTTTGTGTGTGAACGTTAATGCTTGGTTTGAAACAAAATGTAAAAGTTTAAGGGATGATCATTGATTGTGAACGTTATCGATAATTTCCATAGGTATGACAATTAATTAATCTAGGCCAAATTGAAAACAAAAGGTCTTAGGTTCAACCACGGAGTTCTAGTTTTAGCTGCAATTGTATTTGTATCCTAGCTTTTTTTCAACACTATATACTTACCTCTCTTGCTGCACATTTGGTTGCAGTTTTTTCGAGTTTTGTTCGCTGCATCTTCTTTATCGTATTGGGCTGTTTAATTTTTAATTGTTCTTTAAAAACAGTGTGAGTTGTTGTATTCATATTACTGAGCCTAATAAATGAAGATTCAATCATACAGTGCTTGACTCGAGGTGGTATTCGTAACATTGAGGTGTTTTGTTGGTCTCAGTTAACTGTTGGCACTGCGAAATGTGTTGTAGACGGGATCATGTCTCGGTATGTTTCAATACAATTATTCCATTCAATGTGTAGGTATATTACAATATTATAAACATACTGAGGAAAAAAAAAATAAGCGGTGATAGCCTAGTGGTTAGTGCGTCAGCCTCCTAATCAGAGGTCGGCGGTTCGAATTCGGGCACGCACCTATAACTTTTTGGAGTTATGTGCGTTTTTAAATAGTTAAAATATCACTTGCTTCAACGATGAAGGAAAACATCGTGAGGAAACCTGCACGCCTGAGAGTTCTCCATAATGTTCTCAAAAAGGCGTGTGAAGTCTGCAAAACCGCACATGGCCAGCGTGGTGGACTATGGCCAAACCCTTCTCATATTGAGAGGAGACCCGTGCTCTGTAGTGAGCCGGTAATGGGTTGATCATGATGATATGATGATGACAGGAAAATTAACCCAATGATCGAAGTTAATCTATTGCTGAGTGATTTAGTGTTATGCGTTGACATATTTAATACCGACTTATATGTAGATATGATTATGTTTCAACTCGATTTACTTAAGAAGATCTTCTTTAATTTTTGACACGGACGGAAAGACGCATACATTTATTATTTAAATGGTTCCGTTTGCAACTTGAAAATTAACATGAATATTTGTAAAGTAAAACAGGATAGAATAGAAGTATAGAAGGGAATAGTAACTGGACTTTGGAATTTCTCGCCATCTGCACCAGTACATTAACCCTTAGTATAACTTAAGTCAGCTTGCAATAGTAAACTTTTTTTGAAGTATCGAATAACTAGAATGAAGTGGAACTTACTGACCTAAATTTAACGCTCAAATACATCCATAATTGCGGCAGCTAGCTCTATTGATATTAGATCTATATAGATATTAGGTCAAATTTACATTGATACTCAAAAACAACGCCGCGATTTCGATCGTGCATATTTTATAGTAAACTTCGCACAGAAAATTACGTCAGACTAAAAAACTTTGTCTTGCTATGACTGTTTCTTAAGTCTGAGCATAGTTGAAGTACATTCTTTAGATATAAGTCTGAGCCCCCAAGGATATCGTTTTCCAAGCATCTGCTTCCCCAAGACCGTGACATCACGATGTCTTTGTTACATTAGTAGTAAAGGATATAATTGTAATATAATCATTAGTGACTTCCCAGTGTTTTATGTTTTTGCTGTTCGTTTTATGTGAAGACCACGCAGAGAACGTGATCGGCCGCTATTAAGTCGGATGATAATGATTATATATTACGAGACACGGTGACCATTGAATTCTTGTAAGAAATCGCGAAAAATTTAAATATTCGCTGAACAGAGCAGGATTGCAAGCGCAGCGCCAATTCTAAAAAGAGAAAATAAACTGGTTTTTTTTTCGTATCATCATCATCATCATGATCAACCCATTACCAGCTCACTACAGAGCACGGGTCTCCTCTCAATATGAGAAGGGTTTGGCCGTAGTCCACCACGCTGGCCATGTGCGGATTGGCTGACTTTTTTCGTATAAAATCTCGTATTAACTGTTGGACTGCACCACGTATTAATTTTACGAAAATATCAAGGGGAAACGGGGGACTAAAGTTGTATGCAGATCTAGTTATCTGCATTCAAAACATAATTAATCTGTTTACAAAAAAATTAAAATAAAATAATCCATTCTGTTTTTATTTGCAAATAAAACCCTTCAGGCGTAATATTGTGAAACAACTAAGTTTCACGAAATATCAGAATTCGGAAGAAAGAAATTTACTCTTGTTTACGAGTAGTGTTACAAGCAGTTAAATTTATTCTAACTTAGAATGATTATAAGTATCTGAATTGATGTATACTACTCAGAATGGGTCTACTAAAACCAATATCTACTTTAAAACACATCCAGATAAGAATAATAGCACCAAAATAACAGCAGTATTAATTTTTCCACTTAGGCAATTTTTTAACTAATATTTGACTCTCGATAAAGAAACAGATAAGGTCGGTGACATCACTTTTGCGTGAAGTTTTACTCTTAGCACTGATTACGAATTATTCAAAGATAGCCAAAAGTATATCGGAAACATTTTATTAAGTTAAATTATATTTTAATTCTTAAATATTCTTATTGGTAGTCTGTTCTATCTTTTATGTCTAAACCTTTAAACAGATCTGAGTAAAATTTGATAAGACATCGTGAAGAAGATAGTTTACTTTTTAGCCTTCTAAAATAAAAAAAGTTATTTAATGATCAAAGAAAACTTAGTGTACCAACTAAAGTAGGTGAGATAACTGGACATATCTGTGAGTTTGTAATCTTTAGTTTTTTTTAAACAATCATTCAGATTTTATTTTCAAACAAAAGTGATGCTTTTGAGGTGTAGAATAGATGACGATGAAAGTATCGTCTTGAAAACATTTCATAGAGTTTAGTATGTGGACAAAGTTACGGGCTTATCATAGTGTTATCAAATGACCTACAGTTATGGCTATTTGATGACCGTAATAAATTGGCTATGGTGGTGAGTCATGGTATAATTCCGGTGTGACTCAAGGTCGTGAGGTGCTCTATTTTATGGCAAATAGTGGTTTTATGGGTAGGGTATATAATGTTTCATTTAGCCATCAATTATAGCACTATATAAAGGTTAAAAAATAATGTGAAGACTGCGGTTGATTTTCACATAGATTTCTGTTATCTTTATTGTATCATATTTTATTTACATATAGCTGTATGCTATACTGTACAATGTTACAATTTATTTATTAAGTTATATTTTGACGCGTATGTTTGTGTACTGTTGTGTTTTGTAGTGGATGTAAAAAAATTATAAACTACACAGCACTAATTTGCTGTTCGCCGATAGTATTCAATTAAGCTTACTGTTAATTATAATATTTAGTTTTTATAAATACGCTATTTTTCCTGCTTCTATCGCATTAGCTTGCTTTACTTTGTTATTCGTCACCGGAAAGTAATGATCCTGTTTAATATTTGAATTTATTTCATTATTTACAAAAGTCTCAAATCTGTGTATTAATTTTGCGAATTTATAAATTATATTGTTAATTGTTTTTAGAAATTTATATTTTATTTGTTTATATAAGAAGTCTTGTCAATGCCAAATAAAAAAATATACATTAATACAGTTCTATAATAGATACAAAGCTGACTTTTAACCTTTGGTGATATATATATCTATATGGTGAACATTTTTATATGATAAGGTTTTATTTTATTTTAATAGCCACGGGTTATCATTATATTATCTAAACTGAACGATCACAAGGTACGATCTAATGTTTTACATTCGGTATAGTGTTACCATTTTATTATACCCTCGTTAATGTTTCTAATTTCGTCCAATTAAGGTTACACCCAAAACTAGTTGTTATAATTTTTAACAAGTCAGTCAAAAACTCTTGGGTACGCGTAAATTAGAAAAGTATGTTGCAATTAATGAAAAGAAATGATTAAACAACCATGACCGTAATACCGATCCATGACCGATAAAAGACAGTCTAACTTGTTAAACATACTGAATGTCACCATGAAAAGTAATAACAAGGAAATAATAGGTACGTCGACATTTGCGTATCTACTAATTTTGGTAAACATTTTAAAGAGATATTCTTAGTTACTATGGTCGATGACATTCGTGTACAGTTTCGTAAAGATATTTCTAATATGTTAACAATAAAATAAAATACTTTTAATGGTTGCCACACACACATTAGTCTCCTATTAAAAACATAAGTAAAAGATATGCATAATGAGACATAAGTATCACTTGTATGGCGTTTTTTAGATAAAGAACAATTGAAAGAAAAGAACCCTTTATTAGGCGCTTGTGCAGGTTTCATAAACTTAACAGGTTAGAGCTTTTAGGCCAATAATAAAATCTACAAAGCGTACATTGTCTTTGCTGAATTTGCTTTGTCTTTTGTAATTTAGTGTTTAAAACGAGACAGATTTATGGCGGATATCGTTGTCTCGTTTTAACTGTATCTTAAAGCTAAGCTCGCTTTATAGATCACGCATTGCACTTTATCATGGTCATTTGAAACAAAATGAACCCAAACCTAATCCTCGAATCCTAAATCCAGATTGTTTTTTAAAGACGATTCTTGTATTAAAAGATATTTGTTTAACTTTTTTTTTCTTTTTGTCCAATACAAGTTAGCCCTTGACGGCAATCTCACTTGATGGTAAGTGATGATGCAGTCTAAACAAGGTAGCGGACTAACCTGTTAGGCGTATGCTAAACCCATACTCCTAATTGGTTTGTACGCGACATCGTACCGAAACGCTTAATCGCTTGGCGACACGTCTTTGTCGGTAACTGCATATAGAACTGCCTCTCACACCTAAACAGGACTTTACAATCTCTTCACCCCATTTCACCATCTTAGTTATGAATATCTTAAATAAGAGTAAACTATATCAATGTACTCAAACTCATCTACCTGATCAGACAAGTCTTGCCGAAATTGATTCAGTCACTGAAAAGATTTGTGCCTACAATCAGAAAGAAATTTATTGGCAATGGGTTATGTTTTTGTCCAAATAATAAGACGCCGTTATTTCAAAATCCCAGTCAAACCTAAATTATTAGCTCTCTTAAATGTTACGTCGTGAAATCTAGACCGATAATATATATTTTTTTTGTATGAAAGGGTGTAGGGTCAAAAGTCTTACTATATTTACTGGAAAATTGGGCAAAGAATGAACTCCAATAAGAATAAAATGTAGGTCGGAAAGTCTCAAGTAACCGTAATCACTCATTATTATTTAAGTTTAAGATTTTTTGACGTGGACACTTCTTAAGCCGATCTGAGTGATTTGCGGTAGGGATGAAACTTATAGGTTCGCGTCACCGACATGCGACATTCTTATGTGTCGTGTAGTGGCAGACCTTGCGGCACGCTTTGCTCTTTGTACATGTTTCAGCATATTATACATATGTATAGATTCAAATACATAGTTTTTTTTGTTGCGTTTTAGAAATTTTTTTTTTTCTCTCGCCGTTATAGTTACGAGTTGCGTGAAATCTAATAAGTCTACCAACATAACTTTATAAAAAAAAAATTGTTCTGAGACACCTTGGCAATGTTAAATATGCCTATAAATGATAATTTGTAACAGCACTAGTAATTAACTTATTCAGATGGATAAAAATGTAATTTGCAACTTATCGCTGGCATACCTTATGAATACATAAATAAATAAATAACTCACTCCCATTTTCAGCAGGCCCCGCCAATAAATACTATCTTATTGCAGCCATTAAGATAGTATAGCGGCGCGCATGAAACAAATTAACTAATTTGTCTTTTTGTGTCACGGGGCGTCCGTCTGTCTGTCGGTTCAATGTTTTGGGTGTCGTTATAATTTTCCGATATCGCTATAGTGCTGCGAATAATTTATATCGATAATTATTATAGAAAAAACTTAATTTTACGAAAGGTGGTTGATGAGGTTGGTCACCCGATTGGATAATTTTGACTGTTCATCATCATCATTTCAACCGATAGACGTCCACTGCTGGACATAGGTCTTTTATAGGGAGTTCCAATGGCCACTTGTATCCAGCGGCTCTCTGCGACTCGTTGACTGTTAATTGTACTCAATATTCCTGGTTGACTTTATTATATATTATATCTTGTATGTTTGCAAAGTCCGACCGTCTGTCCGGTCTGTTAATCTTTGTGGTTATGGCGTATGAAGTATAATATAAAATAAACCGTACAGATTAGGACTTTTAATACATTTTAATGTTCATTTCATACACAATATAAATTATTCCTTTACGCTTACACTAAATGAGCGCCAAAAACGAAATAGACGGGAAAACGATATGCAATTTTCCCACTCTTTGGAGTTTTTCTGGATTGAGTCAGGAAGGGAATTAAAAGGTATATTATTAAACGTATCGTGAGTTATTGATCTCTACAACAAAATAGGACGCGCATATGTCAATCATTAAATTACTCGTATGAGAACTTAATTAATCATTGGCAGTTAAAATTATTTATATTCTTACAGTAATAATTAATGAACTGCAGGCTAATTAGCATCACAAAGCCAGACGTGACCGTGTCGAATCATTACATCGATAAAGACTCGTATATTTACAAGTGACGGACATCACTAGGCGTTATCATAATTGTTGATGTACAATGTTTGGTGACCTAGCCTCGATTGCGTCGGTCGCTAAATTATGCGAGAGTGAACTAAGACATGTATGATTAAACATCGCGCAAGCGGTACAGGAGATGGCTCCAATCGCGTGAGGTACTCATTGATGGCTAAAGCGTTTAGTTGCTTGCTGAAAAAATCAACGCCATTTGAAATAACGTAAAAAAATGTCAATTTATATAAACGATAAAAAGCTTGGGTGTAAATTGCTCTATCTCCATAATTATTATTGATTATGTGAGATGGTGATATCAAAAAAACCGGCTAAGTTTGTTGTGGGTTTCTTCTTAGACCTTGGCGCGATTTGAACCCTCTTAGCTTTAGTTTTAAGTTGGCGAGTGTAGTTATCACCATCACTAATAGCAATAATGAAAATTGTGATATATATGAACGATTCATAGACGCCTGTAATAGGTTTATATGAATAAAGCTATTTTTAATTTGATTTGATTTGAATCAAAAAATGTACCTTTGGTAACATGGAAATTCATAAATATTATGCTTAAAACATCATCAATCTTTAAAAAAATGGATTTCCTTCTGGACACATGTATAGATTCGCTAGATACGTAGTATCTCGTTTATATAGAGACCCTAAAGTTACTAGAAATTGTTTAAACAATCATGACTTTGTTATTCCATATTTTCATACACTACACCCAAATATCTGACACCACATCTATTTAAGAATATCATGTATGAAACAATTTGCGAAAATAGTTTCAATTCAGTAAGGCCTTCCCAAATTTTTTAAGTTACACATAATATTAAATAACTAAATAACTTAGTCTCTAGAACGTTATGATTTAGTAATTCATATTATAGCCATTATTAATAGCAATGTCTTATCAACATGAACTGTAAAAATACATTCCATTAGCTAACAAACAAATTCCATTGAACCCTCTCCACCCAACTACCACACAATAACCTAAATACTAGCAAAGATGATATCATTATCTAATTGCTCCGTTTAGCATAACATCGTCCTAATTATCGGGTATCAACAATGCGTTATGCGGAGAACAGCTTCTTAATATTCAAATTTGTACACGCCCATAGCTCGGAAGTTTATATTGTGCCGTGAAAAAAATAATTAAAAAAAAAACGATTTTTAAGTGAAAAAAATATTTTATTCGCTTAATAAACGCTGCATTGTGTTAAACAAATATATTTAGTGACTTATCAATAATAAAACTGCAGTAATTGCTCGTTAACTCAAACGCTGAGCTGTATAAAAAAAATCTGTGAATACTTGTTTATGTACATTTTGTGTGAAGAAAAATCTGAACTAATTTAGAGCGAAAAAACAAAAAAGTTAAATTTGATTTCAATTTCTACTTGCCTATATTGGTGGTCTTTACCATTTGCCGTTCAAATAAATATATAAATTAAGGTGCACGGTAGTGCACCATCAAGTCCAAAGTGCACAAAAAGTAATAATTTTGATATTAAGAAATTAAAAGTTATAGTGAATTTTTGCTATTTAAATTCTCCAGAAGGTTCTGTACACCCGTGTGATAAAAAATCGTGACAATTGATTACATAACAGTTTTCTGTATATTTAAATATCATCCAAAATGTTTTTTAAAGGTAATTTGATTTTGTTTAATCTCCTCCTGACGGTATGTAGATTTTAAAAATTACATTATAAACAGATTTACAACCGACTTTTAAAAGAAAAATATTGTCGGGTCGACGTTACTGTTTATTGTTTTTTATTTTAAGGTTTTACTAGGTTCTACCCGCGACGTCTGCGTGGACTTCAGAATTGGGTCTTAAGTTTCGCTCGTTAACAATTTTTAATCTTCCCACGGAGACTATTATAAATCGGAATCGGGATAAAAGATAGACTATGTTATCTTCCGTGTCAAAGACTACATGCATGCCAAATTTCATCCAAATCCGTTCAGCCGTATTTGCGTGATTGAGTAACAAACATCAACATTTATAATATATAGGATAGTTATGTGACAATACTGAATAACTTCGGATCTTTTGATTTTATTAAATACCATCAACCATTCATAATCAAAAACCAAAATTTTGTGACTGATGAGAATCTGCCAAGATAGAAACTCTTTAAAGTCAAATTGTACAATAAACGGTAAAAAATGCTTTCTATAGTTTATTATATAAACATTAAAGGCTTCTTCTTTTTTGTTGGCTTAAAATTCTATCAAGTAATAAAATAAAACAACTCATACAATTGTTACTTTAATAGTTATTTATCACTTATTCCGAGTGTCCTAATTTGTTAAACAGTAAGTGTTTATAGATAAAGCAGAGTGGCCTAATTATAAATTTAAGTACTATACCTATAAATCTTGAGAGACCAAGGTTAGACTGTTCTTGTGTACAGCATCGCAGATATTTCTTTCGACTTCTCATCGCGATGTTTACTTCTATATAAAATAACGCTTAACAAATATCACTTCGATGACGTCATCATCATCATATCAACCGATGGATGTCTACTGCGAGATATCAGAATATGGGCCTTTTATAAGGGAAAAATCTGCGTTCTTATGCCGCCTTGATATATTATTTTTTATTATCCTCTTTATTTATTTATTTACTTAAGAAATAGCATTTGCATAATTTTTTTTGCAATAATTAGGTGTAATCATAAACTCCTAATTTGAGTTTCCGTACACCAGAGCCTTCGACAATAAGTACTTACACTTAACACGCTCATCTTAATCAGCAACGCTGCGTTTTTTGCAGGGTTTTTCTATTCTAATCAAGCATTGCATCCATTAATTCTAATTGTGCATATGTATTTATTCTTAAATGAATATGGGTCAGATGA
This sequence comes from Lasiommata megera, assembly GCA_928268935.1. Lineage (NCBI taxonomy): Eukaryota > Metazoa > Arthropoda > Insecta > Lepidoptera > Nymphalidae > Lasiommata > Lasiommata megera. The sequence goes on along the minus strand of OV743319.1, from coordinate 663,156 downwards.
TCTAAAATGTTTTGTTCTCTTCCAGCTGAACCGTCTGATGACGGAGATATACGAGACAGTGACGGCAGCGTGCAACATGGACGAGAACAAACCAGGCAGCTTTCCCACTGACCTCACCGACACAGCCAGTGAAGGTAGGTAATCGGAAATAGACTATTAGATATAATGTTAGACTGTAATTCGATTTAAATTCTTAAATGGCTCAAATGATATGACTATTACTGTCGTTTCTAAGTGTGTACTCTCTAAGTGTGTACTTCTTACATGCATCACATCGCTGCATAGTCTAGTTTTTTATAACAACTTTGAGTGTATAGGGCAAGAAATTAACCCCTAATCACACAACCTTCACACCAATACTAGAACAAGTTTTAATAATTAATCATTGAAAGGTAAAAGACACAGTTATCATCATATAAGTCAAATGTTTAAATTTCGTAACTTATAAGGGAGTGACAACAGTGCCAAATATTTCGTGTAATAAAGTCTCTGTGTGTGTTACTTGGGCGAGCGCACTACCGTGAATCTCCAGTAAAAATAAAATACCCCAAAAGAAGATTCTAACACCAAGGGTTATTCGAAGGCGTTCTTTATTCACGATGTTAGTATAGGTTAGGTTCATATAAAAGTTGTCATTAAAAGTTCATACCAATATTTTTGATCTCAAGTGAGCAAGGCTCTCTCCATCGAACTCTAGTTTAAGCTATGTTTTACTCTAGTGGTTTATGTATTTCTTTAACACGATTTTAATAGTTTGGTATGTATTTATGTAAACATAACAAAACGTCGGATATACAATGATAATGATATGACAATGCAACAATTTAAATGGTTTATCCCAGTATTCGGATCAGAGTCTTCAGGATTAGCGTTTTTTATGCTTATTTACAAAAGAGTGTTTCTTAGTTTTTTTTTCTTTAACTATTATATATTATGTTTGTACTTGCAGAGTCGGTGAAGCTAACTCGCAGTCTGACCGAGAAGCGCAAGAACTACGTGCGCCGGGTGTCGTCGCGGGTGGCCTACCTGGACAAAAATGTCAGATCGCCGCGGTTCAGGCACCAAACCTCCATCTGCTCATACAAATCCGAGGTCATAGACAACCCCTACTCGACTTTCCGATCGTGGAAAAGTTTTAGGTAAGTGTATATGTGAACACTATACTATACTAGGCTTACGGACACATTTGCGGGATTGTGTGGTTGAAGAACGTACACTGAGAACGGTTTGCCTCCCCCAACCTAAGCGCTCCTCTCCGAAAGAGGAGACCTAAACATATCCTTCACGACCCTGACGGTCAGATGACTATTGACAACATACTCGTAACATACTCGTGGTAGGTGGCTACTACACAATCATACGCTACACACCGTCTTCGCCGGCGAAGACGACGTCCCCGCTATCTTACGTCATCCAAACGTGGGCTCTCTCCATGGCCTCGAAGACGTACGGACCACTCGCCGTCCGACCCCCCGTTATCCTAAACTTCGCCTAAGCCGAGGTTCGGCTTCATAGGAGGCGCCCTTAGTCACGCTCTTTTAGTTTTTTCGAGCCCTAGGGTGCAAAATTTCGAACAGCCCGGTTACGCTGTGGCAACCAATAGGTAGGGTTAGCACAGGTAATAGACAACCCGAAAAAAATGTAAGGTTTGCACCTCTTAAGCGTGTGTTAGTGGGTGTCAGTCGTCGTTAGCGTCACCATTGTCGGTAGATACCCTTCATAGTGATAGTATTGAAAAATTGCTTCTTCAAATAATTATTTTTCGGAATTAAAAGGTATAAAAATATAGAATGTACTGGAGAATAACATTTATAATTAAACTTTATAATAATCAAAAATATACTTACTTAAAACTTATATAATTAACAATTGAAATTATTAATAATGTTCATAAATAATAGTAACTGAATTTAATACCAATTACTTAAATAAATAACTTAACGTAAAAATTATAAAAACGCTACCTTAGAATTGGTTCAATAATTTATTTTTGCTTGCTAAGGCTTTAGATGCTTAAAACACTGACAGTTAAATAGCTCGTTCGCGCTTTTGGTTGAGTGCAGGTCTCGCAGGATGGGTGCTCGGATTCCATTCAGGTACAAATTAGTTTCAGTCTCCTGATTAGAAGCTTTATTTAAGCCAGAGCATTCGCAACAACTTTGGTATTACAGATTCATCGTGATCAACCCATTACCGGCTCACTACAGAGCGCGGGTCTCCTCTCAGTATGAGAAGGGTTTGGCCATAGTCCACCACGCTGGCCATGTGCGGATTGGCAGACTTCACACGCCTTTGAGAACATTATGGAGAACTCTCAGGCGTGCAGGTTTCCTCACAATGTTTTCCTTCACCGCTGAAGCAAGTGATATTTTAAATTAAAAAAAAACGCACATAACTCCGAAAAGTTAGAGGTGCGTGCCCGGATTCGAACCGCCGACCTCTGATTAGGAGGCTGACGCCCTAACCACTAGGCTATCACCGCTTTCATTACAGATTAGTAGGATAGAATACATTTAAATATTAAATACATAGTTATGTAATAAACTAGAATTTTACTTCACTTTGTTGTAACGAGTTGTAAGGAAGGTTGCGACACTCGCAATACAAGTAAGCTCAAGTACCTACCACTGTTCAATCTCGACTTTATTAATTTGAATAACTTATCATATAAAGGCGTCACTAAAAACCTCAAATTTTTGCCCGGCTACATATTTGAAAGGAGGCTAACAGATATTTGTGAGACAAAGCCGCAACAAATATACGTAGGTATATACGGAGATTTTAATGTGAACATTCTGGAAAGTAACTCTTCAAGTTACAAGTTAATAAATCTATTTAGATCATACAATTTGTTGAATATGTTTATGGAGCCTACTAGAATAACTGCCAGTAGTGCCACATGCTTAGACATTATATATACAAATATAAACCCCATCAGTAAAAATATAATTAATAAATTAGATTCTGATCACTGTGATCAATTCATCTGTTTCAAAAATGGGGAAAAAAAATTGTCTAAACATAAAATGACTTATGTGCCAGTAACGTCAGGACGAATAGAGAGAATAAGAACAAGCTTAGTCAGAGACCTTCCATTCTTATCATCTACAATTGGTCCTAATGAAATGTATAATACTTTTTTTGGTAAGTTTAATATGATATTTAATTCTATATTTACTAAAAAGTCTGTCATGGTTGCTGATACATTGGTTTTTAGTGAGTGGGCTACAAGTGAACTACATAAAAATAGGCAAACTTTATATGAAATGTATGCGGAACGAAAATATAATACGAGTAATATAATATAATAGTTTAAAAATTATGTAAAATTATTTTCCAAGAATTTTAAACGCGATTGCATTTTAGCGAAATCGCAATATATACAGAATAAAATAAAAAATAGCAATAATGTAATTAAAGCAACCTGGAAAATAATTAATGAGGAAACAGGAAGAATAAAACCAAAAACTAATAACTTTAAACTTGATATAGGTAACAAATCTATCACGTCGGATTTTGAGGTTGCAACTGCTTTTGAAACCTTCTTTACCGACGTTCCTGTCTCCACTACAAGATCATTAAACTCTTCACCTGATACTGCTCTCTGTTTGTTGAAGGATAATGTGCCAGAATGTAATAACGCTCTTAAATTCAGACATGTTAGTAGCTCAGACATTATTAAGGCCTTCCGATTAATAAATATTAAGAAAACAAGTGACTTGTGGGGCATTTCCGTTAATGTTATAAGGTCATTGATTGATATTGTTGCACCCGACCTAGCTTTTATTTTTAACAATTGCATTGACTGTGGTGTGTTCCCTGACTTAATGAAACATAGCAAGTTAATTCCGTTATTCAAATCTGGTAGTACTACTGACCCCACTAACTTTAGACCGGTATCAGTACTAACTACTTTCAGTAAAATCTTTGAAAAACTTATTTTAACGCAATTAATTAATCATTTTAATAGAAACAATTTATTACACGCCAAACAATTTGGTTTTACACGGGGTCGCTCAACAACCGACGCTGGTGTTGAGTTAATACACAATATATTTAAAGCCTGGGAGGAGTCACGTGACGCACTTGGTGTTTTTTGTGATTTGTCCAAGGCTTTCGATTGTGTTGAACATGAAACATTAGTCAGAAAACTACACCATTATGGACTTCGGGGAGTAACTCTAGATTTAATGACCTCGTATTTACGTGACAGAGTTCAACAAGTAGACGTAAACGGGAAACGGTCTAACGGGTCATTTGTGAAAATAGGGGTTCCTCAGGGATCTATATTAGGACCTTTTCTGTTCCTCATTTACATAAATGACCTTCCTTACCTTACTAAGGACAATAGCGGGATAGTATTGTTTGCTGATGATACATCACTCGTTTTTAAAATTAAACGACGTGAAACAAATGTTGACGAGGTAAACAACTCTCTCGCGAAAGTAGTACATTGTTTTGAGGCTAATAACTTAGCACTTAATGGGAAGAAAACAAAGTGTATTAAATTCACGTTGCCCAATGTTAAACAGGTGAAAACCAGTGTACTACTTAATAATGAGGAATTGGATCTGGTAAATACGGCTACATTCTTAGGCATAACGTTAGACGCTAAACTTCAATGGGGTCCTTATATAAATAATTTATCACACAGACTTAGCTCTGCTGCTTACGCGGTAAAAAAGATCCGTCATTTGACGGATATAGAGACTGCCAGACTTGTATATTTTAGCTACTTTCACAGCATTATGTCATATGGTATTTTATTATGGGGTGATATTGTCACTATATTCGTTTTGCAGAAGAGGGCTGTTCTTGCGATATATAAATTAGGTCCCAGAGAGTCATTAAGAGATAAATTTAAAGATTATAAAATAATGACAGTGCATAGCCAATATATATATGAAAATTTAATGTATGTTCATAAAAATATTGATAAATTCAAGAAAAAAATGGACTGTAACGCACTGAACATCAGAAGTAAAAGTAAACTTGTAGTACCGTTCAGTAGGCTGCACAAAATTAGTAACTCATTCAAAGGAAATTGTATTTTATTCTATAATAAATTACCTATTGATATCTTGGAGATGTCTATCAATAAGTTCAAAGTTTTTATAAAACGAAAGCTTGTAGAAAAATCATATTACGATATTAAGGATTATATAAACGATAAAAAAGCTTGGGTGTGAATTGCTCTATCTCCATAGGTACTATAGTTTATTATTAATTTTATTCATTATGTGAGATGGTGATAACGAAAAAAAAGAAAAACCCCGGCTAAGTTTGTTGTGGGCTTCTTCTTAGACCGGGGCGCGTTTGGAACCCTCATAGCTTTAGTTTTAAGTTTACGAATATAGTTATCACCATGAAATAACTACTGTGTAAATTATTGACGCGTCAAAAGTGCCTTTTTAAGGACTATTTGAATAAAGATTATTTTGAATTTGAATTTGAATTTATACTTACAGTGGCTTGCACTTCATACATGCGTGAAAGCAATGCATAACCTTGAAGGTTTCGGAGGAATAGAAACATATTCGTTTGAAATTTAGGATGGCTTCGTGTTTTTAAACTTACTTAGCCACATTAGCAAGCACATTATGCGTGCTCAAAGACACAGTCTGCCTTAAAGAATATTTTTTCTGTATTGTTTTAAATGTCAGTGCACGTCACTGCATACATACAGACTCGAAATATATACTCAGTTTCTTTTACAATGATTTCTTGGCCCTTTAGCTAGGTAATCCGCATAATAAAGGCCGAAACTTACCTCACTATAGGAATTAGATAATATAGATAAATGAAATATATTAAAATAATACATAGTTTCTAAATGTATTATTCATACAAATATAATAGTTAATAATTAATAATCAAGCACGGACTTAAGATTCATACTATACTATAGATACATAATATGATGATTCTTAACACACTGGTTTTAAAAGCTGCTAAGTAATCTTTTGCATTAATATCATTAGTGGTTTAATTAAGATACATTATATACATTTTAATAATACAAGGGAACGAACACGCGGGGTTATTTTGTTGTAAAATAACAATTAAATCTATATCACTATTCATAACACCATTTCTTTACATAGTGAAAACTGTGTCGACATAGTTACTTGCAAAATTTTACTTAATGATACGCGCAAGTGAAGTTAAATAAACATAGCTTGTTGTCATAACAGAGTTGTGAGCTGACTCAGGCCGACCATTTAGCAAGTAACCTACGGAATATGTGCGAACTACTAGTCCGCATATATTCCATACATGCGTACTTATACATGTGTACTTTGAAAGGCATCATTAGCGAGATTATCACCAGGTTAAAGGAACGCCGCTAATCTCAAAAAGTGTTTCATGAACATTTGCAAATGGTTTTCTTTTTGTTGTAAATTATGGTACATGGGGTACCAGTATTCCTCAAGGCTCGGGGTGTCTAGTCAGAATGTGATATATGGAGGTAGTCCATCACGCTGGCCAAGTGCTGTAGACACTTCACACACCTTTGAGAACGTTGTTGAGAACTTACAGTCTTATAAGTTTCCTCACGCCGTTTAATCCACTTTTAAGCACTTAATTGTTTAGTTATAAAATTGTTAAGCTAGCTTGAATTGCAAAATACAAGTATGCCAAAATATAATAACGTAAGGTCCGATATAAAAGAATATTTGAAAATATAACTTATAACTGCCTTTTTTAACTTTGCCTTTTTTTTAATTTATATGAAAGTCTATCACATTTAAAATTAGAAACTTGAAAACGACTTAGTTAACGTAAGCAAAAACCACGGGCAATATTCTAGTCAGTTAATACTAATTTATATTAAAAAAAAATTACACTATTAATTTAGTTGTATGTAATCGATAGACATCGCTTACTAACATCTAATTATTGTACGTACATTCTGACAAATAAACGATTATTATTTATTATTTTTTAGTATCTAAGTAACGTTCAAAATTATTGTTATTTCGATTCAGGACCTCCCAAAGCAATTTAAGAGAGAAAATGGAGAGGCATGATTCAACGGATTCGAAAGTCAACCTGACGGATTCAAGTGGAAACATACTATCCATTCAGGACGTTAGCGATGATTCTCTGGACAATCTGAGTATAGACGAGAAGGCTGGATGCGTCGACCTTGAGTTGCCGTTCGAGCCGCGGGAAAAGGGATTATTCAACGTGTGCATGCTGGTCGGATTGAACTATATGACGGGGGAGGCGTATGTGAAAAGCGTTTTTCCGAGTCAGGTGAGTTTACTACTCAGTGAAACACTGTATCAAATAAAAAGACTCGAAGGTCATAAAAGAAGCTGAATAGCTAATAGTGTGTATCAACCAATCTGGCATTAAACAAATAAGTTTTATTTAAGTACAAAATAATTAAGTGTCAGTTTTCGAGATATATGCTGTCAAAGTTGTACCTACTAGTGGTGTCATCAGTGAATAATTCAATCATTGTACCACTTAGCTCTGTACTATAGTTTTCGTTCATTCAGCTCGACATTTAACAAAAAGGCGAAGGCTTGGATTGATAATTGTGTCTATATAGTTGGTTGTGTTAAGAAAATGTGCTTATTTCTCGGGAACTTTTACTGTTTAAACGATTTTGTTCTTTTATAATACTAATTTGTATTTAAATTCAGGTTTCAAAAATGCAGAACAGTACGTAAACTCATCATTCAACCTCATAACATCATTGTAACGGTGTTCCCAGGTGCAAGTGCCGCCGCACATAGAGAACCTTATATTCCCGGAGACGATAAGCGCCGGCAACGTGGGCGAGTGGGCGACAGAGAAGGCCGCGCAGTGCTACTCACTCGTACTCACCGACGAGAAGGGGGAGCGGGCTTATGGGTGAGATACAGCATCGAGGTTACTTTAAGAAATCATCATCATCATGATCAACTCACTACAGAAGCCGGCAATGGGTCTCCTCTCAATATGAGAAGGGTTTTGGCCATAGTTCACCACGCTGGCCATGTGCGGATTGGCAGACTTCACAAGCCTTTGAGAACATTGTGGAGAACGCTCAGGCATGCAGGTTTCCTCATGATGTTTTTTTCCACCGTTGAAGCAAGTTATAATTTAATTGCTTAAAAACGCACATAACTCCGAATACTTAGAGGTGCGTGCCCGGGACCGAACCCCCGTCCTCTGATTTGGAGGCGGACGTCCTAACCACTACGCTATCACAGCTTCAACTAGACTATCACAGCTTTAAGAAATAGTTCTATATAAATAAATCCTTTTAAAAGTTCTGTATCTATTATAAAACAAAGATCAGTCAGGAGGAGGGTCGCAGGAACCCTTTTAGGTATGAGAATGTTCTAGAAACTTGAGTGCGTATGTACAAAAAACGCTATGCCGTAATTTTAAGGAGTCGATCGGAACGGATTATAATAAATGGATTAATTCAGATACTGTCGGAGAGTGCTCCCCGAAGGCGCCACGACGTGTCTCCCGCTTTGCTACTGCCTTATTGGCAAATACAGAGCGCCTGGCTTCTATTACAAGGTACCCGCATGCTTTTACTGCTTTTCTAATAAATAACAACGTCACTAGCTCTATCATAATTGAACTCTGTACACCTATCAGTATTACTTTATATAGATTTCTTGAACTATCTATGAAAGATTAACACAAAGTTATTAAACATCACGCTCTGTTGTGTGATTGGGCTGGTAAGGGTATACTGGGGGTAGCATATCAATGCTTGTTTGGGTATCCTATCAGGTGTCAGACGGGATTGCGTGTGGACACTCGTGTCTTACTATATACTCTTATTTTTTTTTGCGATTACCTATAGTGAACTACAAGAAATTTACATTCCCATATCACACATTTACATGCCTCACCCATTTTAGTTTGCACTTTTGTCCATTTCCTTGTCTGTCACAGCCTGTCACAAATGAATTGCTTAAATTTGACAATGCTCCGAAACTAAACATTAAATTTAAAGCCTGTGATACTTGAAAACACTTTATAGAACTTCAGATATTACTTGCTTAAATTTAATCACAGTTTTAACCTTGGCACTTCTTGGAAAACGCATAATTTGACTGAGCCGATAGTAAAACTAAAATTGACGTTGAATATAATAAAAAAACAAGAATAACTCATATCCTTCTTTCTATATATATTATCTAAGACGAAGAAATGAAAAATGTCATGAATATTCATATCTTAGTTCAAGCTTTCAAGGTCGAGGTGAATTGGAATTTGGTATTTAATTACAGATTTTGCAAGAAATAGAATCGCATCACGGCAATTCCGAAGTGGAAATTAATCAAATTCTGCATCAATTGTTCGAAACGGATTTCCCCAATCCAGGCGAGCAGATAACGATCATGTACACGCACAACTTATCGAGGAACCACAATCGTAACTCGATTAGTTTGGGCGATATACACAAATGTAAAACTATGCCCGATCCGAGAAGAAATGAGAGTACGGTCAACGTTTCCGTTACGAAGGAGAGTTTGAAGGAGAGTCCGGAGAGATCGGAGAAAATGGACAGCGAGCTGTTTGTGGCGACGGAGAGCCACGATTTACCCGAGTACTACGATTTGGAGAATAATAATCACCCGAAACGGATCATGTTGAGTTTGGAAGGACCAAGGTGAGTTTTGACAATATATATAGAGATTCATGTTTATAGTATTTGCTAATCTTAGGAAGTACTTTACCATTTTCAAGGATATTTTGACAGGTTTACTGAGTAAGGCTATTGAAATCGTGCTACGGACGATTATGTTAATGTGAGGCAGAACTAGTACATTTATGCTTGGTCACTAAAATATTTTGTAAAAGTACAGTAGGCACCCATTATAATCCTGCAGCAGTTTGTAGTCGCTGTCATGAATTAAAATTACTTTTTAACTGTAGCGATAAAAGAAGTTTTTACGGGCTAGTAAGATACAATAATGGTGGTTCCACATGTTTCAGAACTCGTGTAATAAAGCGCCCTCTGGACCCTCGAGCGGATGAGGACAACATGTCGGTGCTACTGGACTCGTTCGGCGCTGGACTCGTCATCAAGGTGTTCGGCTCCCTCCTGCTCGAGAGGAAGGTCATCGTCATGGGCGATCAGCTAAAGTGAGTGACTAACAATACTTAGCAGATATGGTATGGTATACCTGATGGTATCGGGTTAACCTCTGTTAGGTGTATAGCAGTTATATTAAACCAGTACCAAATCGCAGGGCAGCACGTGTTTTTCCTTTAAATGGTCCTTTGCCTTGAGATTGCGTGCCTTTCGTGATTATAATGTGTGATTACAATGTAAGTGTTTTGGTTCCAGCGTCATATCTTCGTGCATGGAGGCGCTGCAGAGCGCGCTGTACCCGTTCGTGTGGCAGCAGCCGCTCATCTCCGCCATCCCCTCGGAGATCCAGCGCGACGTGCTCACCGCGCCGCTGCCCATCCTGGCGGGAATGCTGGCGCACCACCATCCCTCGCAGTTCGAAGAGGTGGGTACCAGTTATCATTCCTCCGCAGCATAAACACATGCCTCCTTACCTGTTATAGTGAGTGAGGTCATTGAGAGTTATGCCCACCATTCTGCTCCAATTCGAATTTAATGTTAGTTTGTTGATATAACGTTTTTTTTAGAGCCGATTTCTTGGAGAACGTCCTAGTTCTGAGAAATTCTTAAAATATTATATTTATATTAGTTGTAGTTATTGGTAGCGGTGACGGCCTAGTGGTTAACACATCTTAAAGAAGTTTTCAACAATTTAATATCACTTGTTTTATCTGTGATGCATATGAATCCGTACTTGTGCAGCGTGCTATTAATACTTCTCGTTGTGAAATGAGACTTGTGTCCTGTAGTGGTAACCGGTAATGTGTTCACAGTCATGGACTGGACCAGAAGTAGTCAGCATTACTCATTCGGCCTGTTTTTAATTAGTGTAATTTCATTATTTTTCTTTTGCAGGGCATGCTAATAGACTTGGCTCACCCGTCCAAAGTACTGTTCTACCAAGGGGACGAGTCCACCATCGTGCCAACCGCCAGCTACAAGACGCTAAAGACCTCCCTGCAGATGGAGTCCAAGACCAAGCCGGAAGACACCAGGACACGCAACGTGATGATCTCGGAGGCGTTCTTGAGGTTCTTCGTCGACATTTTGGGTGACTTTTGGAGATTCTTCTCCGAGAAGGAAGTGAAGGATGGTGACTTGGGGAAGAATGGTGTGGTTTTTGACGTAAGTTAACTTTCAAACTAACATTTAATAAACTTTTTTTGCTGTACCACAGACACAATGTCTACTCAATAGATATAGACATTACTACAGTCATAAAGGCAGTAAATAGTCCAATACATCTTATTGCAAATTTTTCATTCAATTATCCCAAGCATCGATGAAACGTACAAAGTGTTGAGTATAGTCAATAAGAAATTGCTCTGGTCGAAGACATGGTCTTATTTGTTCATTTAGGCACCCATGAAAAAACTAACTAGTAATCTTATACTAAAAAATTACTACTGGTTTATCAAATACTTCTGATTGATGACAGAGATTAATTTTTATTTCCTTTATTTACAGAAAGAGGCCTTCATAAAGAATGCGTCATCGAAACAAGTGCAGTATTTCCTCGAATGGTTCACGGAGTCGGCCATGTTCAACCATTTCATACAGAACATGGCGCTCTGCTACCACGACCTACCGCTGCCGAACGATTACACCAACGCCGAATTAATGGACACTCCCCTACCCAACTACTACGAACTGTTCCACGAGAGGGTCAAGAGCAGGTCCAAATCCGAGAAGAGTAGTAACAAAATAGATTATAAGAATGCTGTCAATAAAAAAGTTAGGTTGCTGAAAACTAAACTACGTGATCTTGTCACATAATAAAAACTTATATATTAACGCAATTGTTGAAATTCAAGTCTAAAAGTGATTTTGTAAATGGCAGGTCTTCTGTTCATGTCCCAGCGAGATTTAATGTAGGAATATAATTCTTGTCATTCGTAATGAAACCTCTCAAGGCGCTCCAGTTTCTGTTTGATATGTTATAATATTCATTGCTAACGTTAAATATAATAAGTATAATTAATTCGGTTCATAAGAAGCACCCTGTAGGCATTTCGAGGGTCGTTGTGCGGTGGTATCTATCCCAATGATGTTAACTCACTCGCGAAGAAAAATATTCGAATAGGTACTTAATTCAAACAGTTACTGTTTTATCACTAGTGTAGTAAAGTTTGAATATTGCATACAGTAAATATAGATCAAAAGATCGAAGTATACCCTAAACATAGTCTTAAAACTCCCATAAAGGCCTCGAGACTGAACGCATCGAAATATGTACTTTACGTTATATGACATAAAGTTAGTTGTTGCGTGTATGGGCCTATTAATCTTCAAGGTTACACGTGCTTCCATACTAAAGTTTTTTGTACCTTACTGACTACTAATATAATATAAACATCCTTGCAATCTTATTATGTCTTAAAAATGTAAAATAAACCTAATCGCCTATTTTAAAAATTCAAGTCGTACACGTAGCCTTGGATCTTGGTTACTTTAAGTTTTCTATTAAGTGTGATTGAAGAAAATGAACCTTATTTTTACATGTTTTAAAGCCTAAATTTGTCTATACTACTGTGACAATTCCAATAATTTAGTTCACAGTATTATTTATTTTTTATTATTTTTGTACCAAATTTGTGATAACAAACACTTATAGAAGTAGTATTCAAATGAAATACAGCTATGAGATTTGCACTCTTACTATCGTCGTTTCGAGTTTCAGCAATAATCTCTAGAGTAAAATTAACCTTAGGGTCCTTGGTTTAAAGTTTGAGTTCATCTTCACCGCATTCGAATGGGTGAGATGCAGTACACAAACAGAAGTCTGAAATTTCAGTGCTCACATTTACTGTTTAGTTTTTACTGTAACAAAATAAAAAAAACAGTGAAATAGTTTTTATTAACATTCTTTTAAAGCCGAGATCTCCTAACAGAATACGACTCTTATTGCAATAAAATTAAGATCCATTTCACTTTGGAGCTATAATGTTTTTATTATTCCGTGTTAATCTCATACTGACAGCTGTCTCGATTAACAAAACACGTTTTTCTCATTTTATACAATGCTTTTGGATTTATTTATTTTTCAAAATATTTTAATTTTGAAAGAGTTTTTATTCATAACTTTTATTTAAACATTCCTTTACGTTTATTAGCCTATACCTTGAAGTTTTTTTTTTATGTGAACATGAACAAAACTTTTTTTTATTACTTTTGTCGTAAGCAAGCTTCGGCCGTTTAATAAATATATTTGTATTAGTAAACTAAATAGCCTAGATTACTTCTTTCGATGACCGCTACCGAATTGTTTGATTCCTGTAAAAAATAGTTTAACGGTTCAGGAACGGTAAAAAGTGTACTATCAATGTAAAGGATTCGTAGCCACGGAAAACGAAACATTAACATTTCATGACTAAGTACTGAGTTACTTAGTCATGAAATGTTATTCCGTTTCGTTAAAAATAGGGTCCTTAATTAAAGTCTAGAAATATTTAACGGTGCCTTAAAATCATGCCTATTATGTTAAGTCATTTAATGGTGCTAATCCAGCTGAAAATATAATTGCTCAACTAAATTGACAGGTATAAAATTGGGGTCGTGATTAACCAAAAGGAATATTTTTACATCTATAAAATTGGGGTCGCGTCATCCATTAACCAAATGGAATATTGTAAGAACGATAGCATTACCTTTGTAGCTGTCAATTTAGTAAGTTTACAGATGTTTGTAAAGTTAGCACCGATATAAATATTGTTATTGTTAAAGTCTTTCAATTTCGGATTTCAATTTAGATTAACAAGTGCGTGGTACTATTATTTAAAAAAAAATCTAAATCTTACTCTATATGTATCAACAATAGTCTCCTTTTTTTAATAGATAAGATAGATAGATAATATTTTATTGTTCAAAAAAAAAAAAAAAACGATTTACAATAATAATTTGTCCATACCCTCTGCACTAGGAAAACCTGTATTGCAGAGGGTAGTTCCTTCCAGGGATATAGTAAATTACATCTTAAAGATAAATTATCTAAACTAAAGCTATCATTTTATAGTATGAACGTGTGCGTGTATGTATGTGTGTGTGTTAACGAGTGTGAATGTGTGTTTGTGTATGTGCGTTATGTAAATTATTTCAATATTTTTAAAATATCCTCAGTTTCAGCATACCCCCTAGATGACAACCAGGCCCAAAGCGTTTTAGTTAGATTTGACCTATTCAGCCTGACAATGCCCTTGTATAAACTGTTATAACTGGGATAGTGCGTTTCTTTCTATTTATTTTACACACCTCACGAGATCGTGCCTATAGCGATGGAGCACGACGTCGACAAATCGTTCTCGTTGATTTCGGTCAAATACGATTATAGGCAAAATGAACAGTGGGCAGAGATTAATCCAGTCAGATTACTCAGTTATATGTAAAGTATCCGTTTTTTAAAAGTGTTATTATTACCGTATCAATAGTCTGTTTATAATTTTATCTTTTTTTGTTTTTTCCGAACTCAGTATCGGAAATATCAAGTATCAAGGTCAAGTTCGGTAAATGGTGTAAGCAGCACCTCGAGCGACCCCTAAACACTCACTTATGCGTTGTTTATTACTACTTTAAGAAGAGTTATGGCGTTTCATTTAACTTGGCTCGCACGATAGTGATACACGCGTCGGTCAACTAGTGAGACAAGCAGCCTGGCTTCGTGCATTCTAAACTGACCGCCGTAATATTTAGGTAGCTTTTTCTGAATATTTACGTAATTATTCGTATTTTCTGACTTCACCTAGCGTTTTCGTGCTAATTTCTTAACTAAATTTTTCCCATATAAACTTTTATCTCCACAATATACTCTTGCCCATGGCGAAGCGATTCCCACTCGCTTTATCTGGTCATTTACGCAAACTTTCATCTTTACAATATACTCTTGCCCATAGCGAAGCATTCCCACTCGCTTTATCTCTTAATTTACTCTGCTCCCAAGTGTAGTCTCATATAAGAAACTGTTTTAATCTTAATTGGGCTATTAAGTACAGAGTAGGATCTCGATCGCGAATAGTAGCGACCAACTTTTTTAATTATATAGATTACTTATTGGTCGCGTTAAGTGTTTTTTTTTTAACTACTTAAATGAACGAATGATGAAATTGGAAGACAATTATGAAATCTGCAGTGCCTTTATATTAGAATAGTTTTTAGTATTACAGTTTTTTACTTGTTTATGTGCAGCAAGTAGACATACATCGGTTAACGCAGCGTTGGTCCCCCAACGTCGAGTCGATACGATTTTTTTTTTATTCACCATAAGTTAGCCCTTGACTACATCTCACTTGATGGTAAGTAAGATTAAGATGATGCGGTCTAAGATGGCGGGCTAACCTTTTAGGGGTATGGTAAACTCATACTCTTAATCGGTTTCCACACGACATCGTGCCGGAACGCTAAATCGCTTGGCGACACGTCTTTGTCGGTAGGGTGGTAACCAGCCACGGCGGAAGCCTCCCACCAGACCAGACTCGAACCGGGAATCGAACCCAGGACCTCCGACTTTAAAATGGAACAGCGCACGCACTGCGCCACGGAGGTCGTCAAAATTAGTTTAGGCATGTAGGGTATGTAGAAAAATATCCCAGTTAACCACAATTAAACTGGCTAGGTGTAATATCAAAATGCCAATGCAATATAAGGTTGAACTTCGACTGTATACATATCATTGTTTTAGATCTGCTCGATTTATTAATTAATTTGTTACATTCATCTGGATGAAAATTATTGAATATACTGGATGAAAAAACAAATTGCCCGCTACAACTTTTTCGTTTTTAGGCGGCCTTTTATCGGAGTGCTTGCATTTATAAGATCACTCTTGGAAAGATCTTCGAAAGAATAAACTAAATAAAAAATGGATAAGTATCATTTACATGTTCATCCGGATGAATGAATAATCGGTAAAAATAATTGAAAGGTGTAATAATGTCTTTTTTTATCTCATCTTTTGCAGCTACAGTTTGATGTTTATTATCAATTATTATTCTTAAGTTTATCGTTAAGTTATTGTACACAATTTTATTTAAGTGTTGTATATATATTTTTCAAAAGTATCGGTATACAATAAAGTATAAGTTATGTTACTTTGTGTTTCATTTTTGTATAACAACCAATAAGCACATTTTGGTATTGGCACAATTGCTGTTGTTTCTTTTCCCGCGGAATAAACAATGAATGCTCCAATCAAAGACACTGTTCTGACTATCTGAAAGAGTTGAATCGAACTCTATACCCTATTCCGGCGCTAATAAATCTCTATATTCTTATTTTCGGCAGCGTAATCTACCACCTTTGAAGAGTCCATAAAATCGATTCTGCAATTCTGAAGATAATCTTGAAGTAACAAACAATTTGTCAATGGAGTTGTTGAGTTTTAAATTAACCTCTTAAGCAGTTATTTCTAAATTACACATAGTATTTTTTTTTTTTTTATGTATTGCTTTGCGTATTGGAACACGCAAAATAGAGTTCCGTGGACTTATGGACTTATATTTGGACTGTAATAGAGTTATAATAAGTATCCAAGTATCAGTGCCTCGGAGAACATGTCTTTTTTCGGACTGTCTATTAGCTGTGCTAACCCTATTGGTTGCCACAGCGTAACCGGGCTGTTTGGCGAGCTTCGGAAAGAAGCTCTGCCAGAAGAAATTTTGAGCCCTAGGGCTCGTAGAAACTAAGAGGAGAATATGTCGAGAGGTCGTTCCCGGTTGTTATTAATGATGTGATGTGTGTGTGTGTGTGTAAATCCTCTACAACCCTCCTGTTTCCATAGAGAAAGTCGGCCAACGGTGCGCCACTAATGGGCTAATGTATCAATCATTAACCTATTAATTCCACATGATCTCATAGGAGAAATAGTGGTGTAGTTTAGTTCTAGAGAATAAGGTTAAATTTATCACTAAGAAGTTATATTCCAAATGCGATTATTTTTATTTTTTAAACATTTTCTTTAATAGCTAATGTTCAGTAGTGTAAAAATGTTCAGTAATGTCATTCTGTTCCCTGTGTACCTGATTGCAGTGATTGAATCTTCTAGGCAAGCGTTCTGCACCTTAGCACCATCATCACATACCATCAGGTGTGATTGCAGCAAATTATATTAGTGTATAATTATATTTCTGTCAATGCGCTCATCGGTGAGACTTAATTAGTTTGTTAGTGATATCTTATTTTATGATGTGAAATTCCATTTTAATTAAACCTTTCAACACAATAAACTAAAAAAAATTAATATCATTAAAAGATGATTAATTATATTACCCCAACGAACGGTCAGATTAGACTAAATTATTCATAATATTAGCTAGACATGTATTTCGTAGCAACATACGTCGCAGTCGATAATAAAATGAAGTTGTTTTCTAAAACAACCACAGCTCCATGCTTTTTGCATTTTTTTTTGACATTATAAATCATAAAATTTTTATTTCCTGACAATTAGTTGTTAGGAATACATATATAACTTAAAATAAAACTTAGATTAACCTAAAACTAAAAATCTTAAAAAATAAATAAATATTTAACATCATAACTAAAATATATTATTACAAATAGTCCCTTTAGGCAAAGTTCCGAAGATACTGGCAGCGTTTCCCCTTTGAGTGGCTAGACTAATTCTTTGTACGAGGTAGCTGGCAGCTCTTCGGTCCCCTGTGATTTTGCATTTTACAAGGAAATTTGCTGTCAGCGTACAGTGTCGTGTAGCGACATACCAACAATCTTATTTTTATCAAATTATCGTAAAATACAATCCTAATGAAACGATAATATTTAATCTAATTTTGTTACCAAGCTATGATAGCTATGATAGCTTTACATTAGTATATAGTAGATAATGATTTAATAATGTTACCTGGTAAACTAGTTTAATATAATAGTTATTTTCACTCGGTCTGTAACATGCAGAATATATAGAGCTTTAGACATCTTAGTTTAATATTAATAGATTCGATATTTCGATCGATTAGATTAGGACCGATTTCTCAATTTTATGTATTTCCAAAAAGACTCACGATAATATTTTTAAATTTAAACTCCTTCATTGGTTTCGGGATGCTTCCATGTTTATGTTCAGGTAAGTTCATTTTTAAGAAAAAGGTCAAAACTTTCTCTGGAATTTAGGATTTGTTAGAACTGGGGCAAAACTAAATATTGGCCGCTCCTACAGCGTTTGAGTTTAGGGCCTAGTTGCCATAATAAAGATATTTTTACTATTATTATTATTATATTCGAAGTTGAAATATCAGATGAGAGTCTATTAACAGCAAAGGCTACGGTTAACTCCGTGTCACGTTCGAGCGGCGCCGGACGCCTTCTATATTCTTAACATATTATCAAAACACAATGTCGCAAGACGCACGCCTTATTAAGTCAATTAACAAATTCCAAGCTATCGGTCAATGTTGAACTTTACGAAATTTCCGAAAGCCAGTTAGAGAGATGATTGAAACAAAATTGGAAACTGGACTAGCTTGCAATAATGGATGAACTTGAAACAACTGGTCAAACTGTGGAATTCAACGATCATGTGAACCCACAGCAGCTGTGCCTTATGGTTCATGGAAAGCGACTTTGGCTTTTCTTCTTATATATAAATGTAGACGATTCCTTATACGGTTACAATATAATAAAGTAAAAACAATCCAAATAAAAAAAAATATATTTTTTAATCAATGTTTTTGGTTATACAATCGGCCCAAGACCGTGGACATTGGAACTGCCTACAAAAGACCTAGGTCCAGCTGTGTACGTCAATCGGTTGATGATGATGATGATGATGATAGGTTTTGTTGCATTTTGTTTGGTCATATTTTATTTTTTTAAATATATTTATTTATTTATTAGGAAGCCAACTTTGTATACTACAAAGAAATATTTATGTATATTCTAAGACAAATTATGTATACTTAGGACTATCAATGTATACTCACTTACAGGCTAACTCGACATGCATAATATAAAACTTAAATAATCTTAAACTAAAACATTTTTGCCAAAAAGAAAAAAAAAAACAATAATAATCTACCACTATAAAATTATATTAATTAAAAAGCCAAAATAGTAAATTTATGTTAACTAACAATTTAATAACAATTTTAAAACAAACCAATTACTTAAATACAATTTTTTTACTGATTCATAAGGTATTTTTTCATTTTGCTTTTAAATATGAACCACCCGTAGAAGGGACCAAAGCTGCGGCAGACTATTTAAATGCAACTGTTCGAAAATTATAGTTCACTTAGCAATAAGTCGAAAGTTTATGATTAGTATTGAAATATGTCATATCAATATATATTTAAAAAAAATTAAGAAAGAAGAAATAAGGTATTTATTAAGAAATATACAGTTTGTATATACAATGATTTCCTAACCCTTAGACTAGCCAAAGATTTGTAGACGAGTGCGCAAGCGTTCCCGTGTCCTAGGCACCGGCGACGCGAAGGAGAATCGCTGGGTCCTAGTGGGTATTCTGGCCGCCAGTTTAGCCGCCGGGCAGTCTCACATACATATACGTATATACGTCTCACATACAACATATAGGTAGTTCATGATCAACCCATTACCGGCTCACTACAGAGCGCGGGTCTCCTCTCAATATGAGAAGGGTTTGGCCATAGTCCACCACGCTGGCCATGTGCGGATTGGCAGACTTCACACGCCTTTGAGAACATTATGGAGAACTCTCAGACGTGCAGGTTTCCTCATGTTGTTCTCGATGTTGTGCTCGATGTTTTCCTTCACCGTTGAAGCGAGTGATATTATTTTTTTTTAAACGCACATAACTCTGAAAAGTTAAAAGTGCGTGCCCGGATTCGAACCGCCGACCTCTGTTTAGGAGGCTGACTCCCTAACCACTAGGCTATCACCGCTACACTAGGCTATCAGCGCTTCATATAGGTAGTTAGTAGTCTTTAAAGATAAACAAAATTTCACAAAATGCATATGTCTACTCTTGGATCATATACCTACAGCTGTTTAACTGCATGATCATTTGATTTCTGACTACCATTTTTCAGGTTTTAAGTCTGGCACTATGTTAATAAATTCGGAAACGTTAACTATAGACTGACATACACGCAGATACCTACTGCTGAATAGGAGCTACCTGGCTACCTTTAGGTATTGGTGTGAAATCTCGCGTCTGACATCGACGCTGGGGTTAGGCAGGTTAAAACAGTATATTACAATATTGAGAAATCTTGTTTTCCTTTTAATATCTGCCGAAAACGTAATTTATGTCACATAATTTATTTATTGCATCTCAATTATTATTTATTTACGAAATTTGCTCAACTTTCGAAATGTTAGTCAGTGTTGATGTCATATTGTGAAGTTCATTGGATTTGACCCAGTAGGGTAACATAACCCATGTACCTTACTGGGTACATGGGTTTTGTTACCCTACCGTTTCGTTACGCGTTAATTGGTAACCGTCATTAAAAGCTCTGTTCTTTTCTACAGAAATAAAAATCAATCACTAGCATAATGTAATATAAGCGTGTTTGACTCTCATATGAGTCATGAAGTCCTGGGTTCGCTTCCCGGGCCGGGCTAGCTAATTACGTATGGTAAGTTCCAATGGAAAATTAGTATACTGCTAGCCTTGTGAAGCGTGTTAAGCTGTCGATCTATCACTAAAGGCCTTCATTACAAACTTAGCATAACATCGTAATAGCTATGCAGTGTTCGGTCACGCTCTAACATTAGAGAGATGCTTTCACTTTAAGTGTGACAAAACACTGCATAGTAAAAGAACGAGCGGGTAAACCACGATCATAATTGTGACATTCAATAAAATATAGTGCACGAATAGACGGTACCCTCCGCTCGGCATTCTCGGTTGGTCATCGGTGGCGAGCGTACGTTACCGTCGATTCATGTACTTTACTTACTGACTATTGGGTTTGATTTTAAATCTAAGACCTGAACAAGTAGTGGATTTCACATTGGCGACGAATAAAAGCGCAGTAAGTAAAATTATCACGCAAATTATGTACCTGCTTACAGAAATTGGTCAACAACAAAAAATTATAATTCCACAAACTGTTTTAAAAAGAAAAGATAAGATAATTACTAACGGGTTAATTGTTAAGAAATACCTTTGTGTCGGCACATTACAGTTTTCATTTTGTGTTTACCTACGTTTCAAAAATAATAAGCAAATAGAATAGGAATTCAAGAAAGTGCTTTGGGAAGTTTCAATAACGATTACAGTTGTGTATTGTTGACCAAATCTGTTCGCAAATAAATAATACCTCTATCGTACCTATCGCAATATTCGATCAATTAGCTAAATGTACCTACGAAAATATTATTATCGTTAATCTGTTACTCAGTTAGAGTAACCAAGTACCACTTCAATAACTTTGAAGTCATTAATAAATGCATTTGTATGGTTAAAACTTAACATATACTTATGTATGAAGTGTCACACAACTAAAATAAAACCTGTTAAGGCCAAGTACCTACTTAATGAAATTGAAGTCGAATGGGTTGTATTTGGCACTGTCTATCGTAATCAATGTAATAATTCATCAACGAACTTATCATATGCCTTTCAAATAAGTCCTTACCTAATTTTTATTAAAATAATTCAAATGTTTAAACATATTTATATCTGAATTATTCAAATAGTACGTATTTAGTTGAGATGTCCCTTTATATTTACAGATCGTCTAACATGTCCCAATCACAAGTACCGACATTAGAACCATTCGATTTTGAAGGTGATCCAACTTCTATTAGCTCCCGATGGGAGAGATGGAAACGTGCCTTGGAAATATATTTCGTAGCAACGAGTAACAATGATCAAAATAAAAAACGAGCAATGCTACTACACTCTGGAGGCATGTCTCTATGATGATGCATGATCTATATTTCAATATACCCGGAGCTTATGTAACGGATCTTACAGCTAAAGTTTATGACATTGCAATAAAAAATTGGACGAGTATTTTTCCCCTAAGGCTACTTATTTGAAAGGCATATCTTCCGATTAATGAAGCAGGAACCAGACGAAATGTTTGGAAAATTTAAGTTTGTTTTGGGCTTCTTCTTAGACCGTGGCGCGTTTGGAACCCTCATAGCTTTAGTTTAAGTTTACAAACATAGTTATCACCATGAAATAACTACTATGTAAATTATTGACGCGTCAGAAGTGCCTTTTTAAGGACTATTTGAATAAAGATTATTTTGAATTTGAATTTAAGGATAACATTTTATTGCTTGGCGATACAGCAACAATAGAAAAAATAATTACAGAGGCAAATTCCTTAGAAACGATAGAACGTCAGTTGAACGAGTTTCACGATAGACAGGGTACAAATGTAACACCTACCAGCCTTAACAAAATTGACACTAGAACCGCCAGATGAGTTACTAGAACAGAGGTTGATACCTGTTGCCGATGTGGCAGTAAAAGTCACAAAAGTGACAGCAGTTCATGCCCTGCGATAAGTGCTAATTGCATGAAATGTGGCTTCAGGGGTCATTTTCAGAAACATTGTAGAACTAGGGCAAATAAAAGAAAAAGTACTAACCTCTCCACAAATGATAATAATAAAGCTAAAAAACCTAAAACGGAAAACAACAACAACAAAGGGATCCAAAAAAGTAAAGAGTCTGCATCAATAGACTATATTTTCCATATCGACGACGATGCAACAATAGATTGTCAGGTAGGTGAAGTTAACATCAAAATGCTTATTGATTCTGGTAGTAGATCCAATATTATAAATGATAAAACTTGGCAATTTATGAAACGGTCTGAAGTTATTAGTTTTCAATCAACAAAATTCTTCTGACAAAACTTTTATGGCGTATGGTGCTAAGCACCCACTTAAAGTATTAGGTTCATTTGATGCAGAAATTAAAGTAGGTTCTAAATCATTAACAACGAAATTTTATGTCATTGAAAATGGTTCAAGAAACCTTTGAGGTAAAGAAACTGCCATTGCCCTTAATGTACTAAAACTAGGTTTTGATGTGAATTCCATTGAACAAAAACAATTCCCCAAGTTCAAAGATGTCCAATTGGAGATCACTATTGACAAAACCGTTCCTCCAATTTGTCAACCCTATAGACGAGTCCCAATTCCTCTGGAATCAAAGATAAATAAAAAAAGACGAACTTGTAAAAATGGACGTCACTGAACCTGTAAATAAACCATCTTCTTGGGTTTCTCCAATGGTGCCGGTTCTAAAGCCCGACGACGATATTCGTATTTGTTTGGATATGCGTGCTGCTAACAAAGCTATTATAAGAGAAAACCATCCACTACCCACCATGAAACTACTCATTCCTAAATGAGCAAAGCAAAATTTTTCTCATAATTAGATATTAAGAACGCTTTGAGTCGAGAAATTAGAACTTTTATAACGAGTAAAGGGTTTTACCGATACAAAAGGTTAATGTTTGGAACATCGTGCGCACCGGAACATTTCCAAAAAATTATGGAGAGAATGTTATTGCCATGCGAAGGAGTTATAAATTTTATAGATGACATTGTTGTCTTTGGACGTGATGAAAACCAACATAACGCTAGGTTTCAACACGTATTAAAAGTTCTCAAAGACAACCACGTTTTGTTAAATAATAATAAATGTGTTTTAAATGCAAAAACAATTAATTTCCTGGGACATGAATTTTCATCGTCAGGCATTAAACCACTTGATAAATATATTAAAACTATACAAACATTTAGACCTCCGGAAACCCTTGAGGAAATCCAAAGTTTTTAGGATTAGTCAATTTCGTGGGAAAATGGATCCCAGTCATATTTGACACGAAATCAAAACCTTGCGCAAGATCGAGCGTTGGGTCCTCCGGTTACAATCAAATGATTATAAAGTTGAAGCGGTGATAGCCAAGTGGTTAGGACGTCAGCCTCCTAATCAGAGGTCGGCGGTTCGAAGCTAGGCACGCACCTCTAACTTTTCGGAGTTATGTGCGTTTAAAAAAAAAAAAAACAAAAAAATATTACTTGCTTCTACGGTGAAGTAAAACATCGTGAGGAAACCTGCAAGCCTGAGAGTTCTCCATAATGTCCTCGAAGGCGTGTGAAGTCTGCCAATCCGAACCCCGAAACCCGCGCTCTGTAGTGAGCCGGTAATGGGTTGATCATGAATGAATGAATGAATGAATGATTATAAAGTCATATATGTATAAACCTGGAAAATCTAATATAGCTGATCCACTATCCCGTCTATGTACGGGTACCAGTGCACAAAATAGTCCTTTCGAAAATGACCATCATATTAACCAGATTGTTCAATACGCGCGTCCAATAGCATTATCCCTTAAATCGATTATTGAAGCATCTAATGATGATTATGAGTTTAAATGAGTAAAGAATGCTTTGATAAATAACGTGTGGGATGCTTCAGTAAATAATTACAAATTGTTTCAAAATGAACTCTGGTTACATGATGGCATTTTACTAAGGGGCAATAAAATGGTGATTCCCACTGTGTAGGAAACAAGTTTTAGCAGCGGGCCATGAAGGCCATCCAGGCATTGTCAATATGAAAGCTAGGTTACGCACCAAAGTCTGGTGGCTTAAAATAGACAAGAATGCTGAAAATACTGTAAAAAATTGCAGAGGGTGTACCTTAGTCTCGGCACCTAATCCACCAGTACCCATGACAAGACGAGAACTGCCTTCAAAAGCCTGGGTGGATACCGCCATTGACTTCTTAGGTCCACTGCCGAGTGGGGATTATCTTTTTGTCATCATTGATTATTACAGTCGATACAAAGAGATCGAAATCATGAGATCTATTTCGACTCAAGACACAATTAAAGTGTTAAAGAAAATTTTCTCAAGAACCGGAAATCCAGAAAATCCCCGTCAGAGTTGTTCTATGGAAAACCATTTAGAGACAAATTACCTTTTCTAACGGATCTCAAAAATAACTATAATGATTCGGAAGTATGAGACAGAGACAAAGGAAAAAGAGAAGAACAAATTAATAGAAGACAGGAAAAGAAGGGCTGTAGACAGAGAATTAGAGATTGGAGAGAAAATATATGTGAAGAATGTAGTTAAAGAAAATAAACTAGTTTCTGAATTTAATCCAATTCCTCACACAGTTATAAGTGCTCAAGGAAGCGATATAATGTACAGAATGATGAAAGTGGTCAGGAGTACAGATTGAATATTGTACACCTAAAGAAAGTAGAAGGCCAATGGCAAGTCATCAATCATGAAGAAACATCCGATAAAGAAGTTTAGTTGGATAGGTTGATTTAGTTATAAAATATTGTTTTGGTTGTTTCTAGATGCTAAATATTGTAATTAAAATAATTAAATAATTTATAAAAAGGAAGAGATGTGACATTCAATAAAATATAGTGCACGAATAGACGGTACCCTCCGCTCGGCATTCTCGGTTGGTCATCGGTGGCGAGCGTACGTTACCGTCGATTCATGTACTTTACTTACTGACTATTGGGTTTGATTTTAAATCTAAGACCTGAACAAGTAGTTGATTTCACAATAATCATCATAGCATGGGAGAAGGCAAGAAGTAGAACATTCTCCGAGCTCTCCCCATCGCCCGCTGAACGATTTAGAGCTTCTTAGATGGATA
Organism: Lasiommata megera; assembly: GCA_928268935.1. Classification (NCBI taxonomy): domain Eukaryota; kingdom Metazoa; phylum Arthropoda; class Insecta; order Lepidoptera; family Nymphalidae; genus Lasiommata; species Lasiommata megera. The sequence goes on along the minus strand of OV743319.1, from coordinate 637,469 downwards.
TAATTGTTGACCATTAAAACTTATATTAATTATTTAATTTATTCGGCATGTCGGCGAAGAGGCAAAAAGTTGACAACATCTCAAAACTGCTCATCAAAATTTGAATAATTTTACGGAAAACTAAACTATGCGCGTCGTTTTAAAGGAAAACGGATGTGAAATACAATAGCCATGAGTCATATGTTGGAATTAAACAAATCGAAAAGACCACTTAGCCAAACGTGCCATTGCATACCTTTGTTTCTATGCGAAACTTTAATACTTAGAACCAAGTTGATGTAGATAGAGTGACAACCCGCTTTGAAGTAGCAGAGGGTTATGATAGCGGAACCCTACGCCAAGGATGGGCATATTTTAACCACTTGTAATTCCATAGCTTAAAACAGAACAATCCTGACATTCGTAATACGTTATTAACATTATTAACAAAAATCTCATAAATTGGCGCGTTCAGCACAAAATACATTCCATAACTATCATCTTTCGTGATTTTTTTTTTTTTATACACTACAAATTAGCTCTTGACGGCTATCTCACATGGTGGTAGGTGATGATGCAGTCTAGGATGGTAGTGGGCTAACCTGTTAGGGGTATGGTCAACACACTCCAAATTGGTTTCTACGCGACATCGTGCCGGAACGCTAAATCGTTTTGCGACACGTCTTCGTCGGTAGGGTGGTAACTAGCCACGGCCGAAGCCTCCCACCAAACCAGACTCGAGCCGGGAATCGAACCCAGAACCTCCAACATTTTAATGCGACAGAGCACGCACTGCGCCACGGAGGTCGTCAAAAATGCAATCCAAATATAAACAATTATGTCAATAGTGATTAGTACATCCGCCTCCTAATATATAAATAAGAGGTCGGGGATTCGATCACAGGCACCTCTAACTATTTGGAGCTATGTGCGTTTTAAAACAATTAAAATAACACTTCAACGGTGAAGGAAAACATCGTAAGGAAACCTGCATGCCGGACAGTTCTTCATAATGTTCTCAAAGGCGTGTGAAGTCTGCCAATCCGCACATGTCCAGCGTGGTGGACTATGGTCAAACCCTTCTCATATTGAGAGGAGACCCGTGCTGTTTAGTGAGCCGGCAATGGGTTTATCATGATGAGGGCCCACAGAAACTACTTCTACGAACAAACTATCTAAACCATAATAAATAGAAGACATTTCAGAAGCGTGTTACCATAGCGAGGTGAAGGCATAAAGAAATATAAAGCCATGAATGGAAATGTAGATATAATATAATCTGAAACATCGCAATAACATAAAGATGATGCTACTCAGTGTTACATAACTTCGACACGATACAATTGCTCGATCGATTTGCATGAAATTAACAACGTGACGTCACACAGCTTTAAATAATAGTTCCTTAATATTACCACATCGCTAAGTTCCACTTGAAGTGTGGAGTTGAGACTTTCCTTTAGCATACATTATCCCGATTTCCGGTAACGGACTGTATCGGAGGGACATTATTCGAGACATCGTTTTTGGCGTTGCAACTCGAATCAGAAATTCCATATCCCAATCTAATCTAAAAAATAGATTTTAAAAAAGTTTTTAATGTTTCTTTTCTATGTACCTTAGACCGCATCATCAGGTGAGATGCAGTCAAGGGCTAACTTGTGGTGTATAAAAAAAAATGAGATTACGGTTTTAAATTTCTTAAAATAGATATATAATATTGCACTTTTATGCGCATATAAATTTTTCTTTTTTTTTTGCGGTAACTACATCCGTAAACGTAATATAAACGTGGTTTGAAAAGTGTACTGCTAGGTACAAGCCGGATAACTATATGTGTCAGAGGCATAATATGCCTGATACTTTTGGTTACTCTGACGTTCAAAGGTCGAATATGTTCATTCATCTGCTTGTATCTTGGCCGTGACCTTAGTGGAAACTTTTGGTTTGATTTTGAAACGAAAATAAGATAAGAAGTAGATCCTATTCCAAATATAAACGCTTTTGAAACGTCATTTTACTATACTCTTGTTTATATAACTTTTAAAGTTTGTGAGGTGTGTAAAATCGTACTAAACGTTCGTTGTTACGAAACCCGAGGAGATACTGTTGAACTAAATGTTGTTTAAAGTTGAATAGAGCTGGACTCGAAAGATGGATCTTTTGAGTCCAGCTGTATTCAACTTGCCGACACAAAGGAATGCATTCATCACTATAATAGCATTTGTTTTGTAGCAGTAACTCGTAGTCATTGGCGAAATCAAAGTTATAAAACTGATTAAATGAGCATTATGCAAGCACCCTCTTTAGAAAAAAAGCCTCGCCTTCCATATAAACACTTCACTACTATAACAAACACTGATTTACATATCCTTGTCAGAGCAATCTAGGAAAGAAAGGAAAAACCTCCGATCAAAACTTCACCTAACTATATGTAAATTATTATGTAAACAGTACAACTACTATGTAAGTATAACTACTATGTAAGTTATTGACGCGTCAAAAGTGCCTTTTTAAGGACTATTTGAATAAAGATTATTTTGAATTTGAATTTACCTATGCTCCTCGTATGTGAAATTATAAGTGAAAAAACATTCTTGTAACCTTACGTGAATATATGCGATCATCGTAGACAATCGGTTCTTAGTTAGATTTGCTGCCTTTAAAATACGTTTAAATCTAAACCAAAATATATCTCATATCCTATATTTAGGCTAACCTAATGCATTATTGTCAAGATATTATAAACACAAGGTTTACTTTTCTGTTCCTTTGTAATAAGTTCCTTTTTGTGTTTTTTGTTATTTGCTGTTAGTTAATTTCCATATTATATTATTAGCGACATATTAGCGTCGACTTAAGTTATTATATTAGGCATGCTGTAGTTACCTCTAAATTGATTTATATGTATATCCTAGCACTTAAGGTGTTTAAAATGTTTATTTTTTTACATATAAATCTGTTGGTGGCGCTTTGGATAAATAAATAAATAAATAAGACATGGGAATAATACGTTTAGTAATTTCTTGTTACGTGATGTACTCACATGTTTATATTTATTATGTTTAACTAACCGGCGTTTCCCTGGCGGGTATTTCCATTTTTCGTCTGACCCGTGACAGCGCCTGAGCGGAGCTTTGAGGTTTTGGTGATCCCTGCTGAAGTTAATTTAATGGAATAAAAAAACTTGATTTTTGACAATATTCTACAATAATTCAGTTCAATGTCATTTGATGTTATATGACCCTTTATATTTTATTTTATTTAAATTACAGCCTTAACTACACTACGATAAATGTCACTTGAGAATTAAAATGTATGACTAATGCAATAATCTATTCACACCTATAAAGGTAAGCGCACACGTGATCGGGCACAGTGCAACGCTTCCTGATGCATAAAAATCCTGTGGACTAAAAACAGTAATAAATTTTGCCTGCTTAGTACCTAGGTAAGCTGTGATGGACTAGTGGTCAAGATGTCCGCCTCCTAATCCGAGGTCGGGGGTTTGAACCCGGGCACGCACCTCTAACTTTTCGACGTTATGTGCGTTTTAAGCAATTAAAAATATAATTTGCTTCAACGGTGAAGGAAAACATCGTGAGGAAACCTGCAAGCCTGAGAGTGAGAGAGATAATGTGCTCAAAGGCGTGTAAGTCTGCCAATGTAACATGGCCAGTGTGGTGGACTATGCCAAAACCCTTCTCATATTGAGAGAAGACCCGTGCTCTGTAGTGAGCCGGCAACGGGTTGATCATCAAGTACCTAGGTACAAAAAAAAACTATATTAACTGTTAAACATTTTTCGTACAGTAATTTGAGTATTGATTATTATATTTGGAAGGTCCTGGGTTTTATTCCCACTCACACCTTTTTTTTTTCCGCTGGGAAATGCTTTTACGCAACCCCTCCGGAGGCGACGCAGGCAAGACTGCGCCGCTTCCGACGGGGTATGTGGGACTCCCTGGCGGCCAGACTGGCGACCAGTGTACCCACTAAAACCCAGCGATGCTCCTTCGCGTCGCCTGGTGGCTGGGTCACGGGAACACTGATGCACTCGACCGCGGCCCACTCACACCTACCTAACCCAACTCCTTGCCGATGACACAGTCAAACGAATGCCCTATATGTGCAGAGAGCCATTATCACGTGTGACCTCTGGTGTCGACAATTAATCTGCTGCCCACAGCTCGGCAGGATACTTATACAGCAGTGAGGCTGGTATTAGGAGTATCGTGAATTTTCTGGGCGTATCAAGACATCCCAAAAAAATATTCGTGTATTCATGTTTGTTCAGTGAAATACAGGTAGGATGGCGAATCAAGAAGGACAGCAAATATTGTATGTTAATCTTATAGGTTTAACTTATCCCACTAATTTTACTAAAATAGGAAAGATTGCATGTTTTTTTTATTCACCACAATTTAACCCTTGACTGCATCTCACCTGATGGTAAGTGATGTTGCGGTCTAAGATGGTAGCGAGCTAACCTGTTAGGGGTATGGTAAACTCATACTCTTAATTGGTTTCTACACGACATCCGGAACGCTAAATCGCTTGGCGACACGTCTTTGTCGGTAGGGTAGTAAACAGCCACGGCCGAAGCCTCCCACCATACCAGACTCGAGCCGGGAATCGAACCCAGGACCTCCGATATTAAAATGCAACAGCGCACGCGCTGCGCCACTGAGGTCGTCAAGTAATGTAAGTGTGAATGTGTGTTTGTTACTCCTCCTATTAATATTGAATGGAGATGGATCTTACCACGGGTTGACGCATACAGTGCAGAATTTTACATACTTATTGCCTGATATACTTAATCCTTGATGAAAGGAACGTGAGAGTTTAACGTTTAGGTTTATAATAGACGTTTTGACGACCTCCAATATGTAGCTGGAGTCCTGAGTTCGCTTTCCGATTGATTCTGAGTTCTGGTCTGGCGGGAGGCTTCGGCCGTGGCTAGTGACACCACCCTATCGACGAATTGCATCATCACTTAACATCAGGTGTGATGCCGTTAAGGGCTAACTCTTAGTGTATACAAAAAAAAAATTAAGACTTTTATGTTTGTCCTGTATGCAGTAGTGATCTAGGTCCCACTTAGCCTTCGTCGTTCGTTAGTTTATTTCTCCTAGCTTCTGTGGAATAAATATATAATAATAAAAACAGAATATAATTGCTCCAAAATTATAACACAATTAGAAAAACAATAGCAATGTGTTAATGAATTATATGGTAATGAAAATCTCGAGGTAATTATACCAAGTTTTTCTGGAACTTGGCTATCTTACATCGGTATTTAAGAAGAATTAAATTATTGTGGTTTCAATAACGGCAAACTTTCGTGGAAGATATAATATGTTAAGACTTTTTTAATTGCTACCGGAAAACCCAAACTGAATATCCTGTTAGGTACCGGAGTCATACCACCTGAGCCTTGACGACCCCCGTGGCAAAGCGCGTGCGCTGTCGCTTTATAAAGTTGAAGGTTCGATGCCCGGCTCGAGTCTAGTCTGGAGGGAGGCTTCGACGGTGACTAGTTACCACTCTACCGACAAAAACGTGTCGACAAGTGATTCTGTGTTCTGGCACAATGTCGTGTATAAACCAATTAGAAGTATGCATTTACTCCTAATTGGTTTATACACGTCGACAGGTTAGCCCGCTACCATTACAAGAATAAAAATGAACCCTTCTGGTTGCTACCGCATAACCGGGCAGGTTAGTGAGCTATAGCTACAGAAGCTGTGCCAGAAGAGTTTAAAACCATAGGGGTTGACGACTGCCTAAAGGTGAACCGCGGTTTAGGCGACAGTGGTTGATCGAGGGTAGGTTAACTTATTGAATTTATTTGTGCCGTTATCTTAATATTCATCTTAACTAAAGAGTAGGAAAAGAAACTACTACGTAATTCGCATTAGATTCCTTTTTGGGCGTATAACATTTTGAATAAATATGAACATGAACAGGTATCAAACCATTGTTCTTCCTTGCCTAATGTTACTATTAGTAAGACTTCTAGGCTGAGATCAGCCTAAAAGTTTCAAGTATAAAGCGCACTTACATCACAATTTATTATGAAAAAGTCTCAAACATCTGTCAAGATCTAACTTTGGCTGAACAAAGCACTCTCTATAGATCTCAGCCTTGCACTTCGCACCTCAAAAGCCTCAAAATATAATCAACAGCTGACCTATTCAGCCGTACTTCCGGTGATCGATTAATTATATTATTTGTGGCGATGATAGGCAGTAATTGATTAATCATTCTTCTTCTTTTAGTGCCATCTCCTACCGGAGGTTGGCAATCATTAAGGCTAATTGGATCTTGTTCACTACCGCCCTAAACAGTGATCTTGAGCTCATATTAAACCACTGGCGAAGGTTCTTAAGCCAGGATGTTCTTCTTCGGCCAGGTCTTCGTTTGCCCTTTATTTTGCCTTGTATTATGAGTTGGAGTAAACCATATTTAGGGTTTCGCATTATGTGGCCCAGATATTCAATTTTTCTCCTTTTCACACTTTTGAGTAACTCTGTAGACTTTCCCATTCTTTGCAACACAGTGGTATTGCGAACATGCTCTCTCCATGATATTCGCAGCATCCGCCTGTACACCCACATCTCGAACGCTTCCAGCTTGTTACTCGTCGCTTGCGTTAGTGTCCAGGCCTCCACCCCGTACAACAGCACGGAGAAAACATAGCAACGCGCTACCCGCATGCGAAGGGATATTTTTAAATTTCGGTTACAGAGTACTCTCTTTAACTTTGTAAATGCGCTTCTTGCCTGTTCAATGCGGCACCGTATTTCCAGACTGTGATCACCGGTTTCATCTATCATGGTTCCTAAATATCGATATCGTTGGACCCTTTCCAAGGCATTATGGTTGAGATACAAGACAGTGTTCTGCACTGGTGTACGGCTGATTATCATATATTTAGTCTTTTTTAGTCTTTTTTTTTCGAGATTAATCATTATACGAAATAATGATTGTAGTTCCCTACTAGCCCATGTTCTACGATATTAAAATTATAGTCAGATATCCGCACTTCCATAATAATATTTTAAATGTGAAGGTGCGTCCCTTTGTTAGATAACCTGTTTGTTTGTTTGCTGCCTATTTTCGGCTTAACAGCTGCACCGATCTGTATGGAATTTGGCGCTAAGACAAAGATTCTATATACGAGTATGTCATGAGTACGTAGGCAGTATGCCACACTTTGATCTAGAGAAACTTACATGTAATTTTTTTCGTGGGATTGGTTTTATTATCAGACGCCAGATTTCTTGTAAACATAAAATTTCGACGCCAATGAAAACGATCGCAAATGCGTAGTTTATTATGAAACGTTAAATGAAATTATTAGGAACTAGAGTTAGGAATATTTTGGATAGAGATAATATTTTAGGAATATGTAAATTACTCTGGTTACAAGACTCACTATGGCTACGCTTAGACAGACATTAGGTAATGGTTCGAATCAAGGTCAATTTTTTATTTATTCCTGAAATATACTAAAATACTTACAGTACAGCTTGAGAAAAGTAATCATAATACACAAAACAAAAAAAAATAAAACGAAAATATCTTTATTTCATCGTGTTCAGGACTTAATAATTCATAAAATAATGTAGTAGATACTGAAAGTGTATTGGAAACCGACGATCGTTCTCCATACAGATTTGCTTTTCCTGTTACGTTATCCTTAAGAAAAAGAATAAGGAGAAGATATGATTAATTTTAAGGGACAAAGACGTAACAGTAGAACGTTGGTTGATTTAGGTTTTTTTATCAAATGGTGTTATAACAGGCGCCGTCGGACGACTAGGATATTAATGCTCATGAACTATTGAGCTTCTAATTATTTGAATGGAACGACCTTTAGTGCCATTTATTAATTTAAATTGAATGTACAAAATATTGTTAACGAAAAAATAATTGCTCCGGAAACGTATGATTCGATCGGTATACACTAAATTATGAGAATGTTATGATAATACTGAATATATAAAATAATGAAGTAATACTCCTATGCTAGTGTGATTAGCATGATGTACTAAGGCAAGAAAAATCTAAGTATCAACTAAGTCCCTAACTCCAGGCAAGATTGAATTCCTGAATGAGAACATCTTGAAATAAATGCAAGAAACTCTTGCTCAAGACAATTATGGGAATGGTCAAAATATTATTTTATATGAAAAGAAGAATTCAATATTTGACTTAATCGTACAATAATCTGTGACCTGCCTACCTAACTTAAAAGTGAGACTTATTGAAAACATAAATATAGTATACGGAATATAAATATGGTTTAAATCTAACGTCTTAATATCTCTTATTTCTTAGCATTTAACGATTTTAACAAAGCCATCTGCTTATTATTCTAAACACCTATTAAATTTATATTTGCTACCGGTTTTAGCGCGAAGCAATAATTGTTGGGTGAGCTCCGTAACCGGTTCGGTCTAAACGAGTGCCTCGGGGCTCTGGTGCTCCATGACATTCGATTTTAACACGCCTCTCGCGTCATAAATGACAGTTCTTGATGTTAAGTTGTCAAGTGTCATAACGTAAAGGCCGAAACAAGAGTTTAACTTTAAGATACGTACTGTGTTATACACAGACTTTTAGATTACATCCAACGAGAAAAGATATTAAACTATGAATGCTCAGGAATGCAGGTATCCTCATGATGTTTTCCTTCACATCATCATCATGATCAACACATTCTCAGTTCACTACAGAGCACGGGTCTGCTCTCAATATGAGAAAGGTTTGGCCATAGTCCACCACGCTGGCCATGTGCAGATTGGCAGACTTCACACGCCTTTGAGAACATTATGGAGAACTCTCAGGCGTGCAGGTTTCCTTACGATGTTTTCCTTCACCGTTGAAGCAAGTGATATTTTAATTGCTTAAAAACGCACAAAATTCGAACCCCCGACCTCTGATTAAGAGGCTGACGTCCTAACCATCACAGCTTATTTTCCTTCACAGCTAGAGCATATTTAATTGTTAAGTTGCTTAAAATAAAATTCAAACGCTTATAACTACGAATAGTTAAAAGTGCCTGCGGGGAATCAAACCCGTTCCCCGCGACTGTACGCAGATAGATGTCTTAACCACTAGACCATCAGCAGCGTGATTATTGATATTGTATTATATTGTGCGTAAAATTCTGAGCAGTGAAATTTTCAACTCATTTGGCTCGAGACAGGAAATTCACTGTACTGTGATGTTGATCTTACTTATTTTACTACGCATTTACGTACGTTCTCGTACTTGTAAATTTTTTTTGAGCCATTTCCCTTCCTTTTAATTAATATTCCTTTGTGATAATATTTAACTTAACACTATTACTTTACTGGTTTAACTTCCAACTGTTTTGGTTATAAACCTTACCAAGAAAAAAAGATTGCTTAAAAAAAAGATTTCGAAGCTTGGGTGACATTCTGGGTATAGCTGACAGTTCATACTTCGCGCGTATGCACTCCAGTGCTATTGTAGTCGATTGAGTTACGAAATGTGTGGCCGTTCACTAAATATCGGCAACCCTCCGATGAAGTTATCGCAGCTGGTCGTCTGGCCTTCGACTCTTCGTTTAGCGAGTTCTACGCGTCGCCATTTCTTAAGGCCGAATACTTACGCTTTAGCATTCCTGCAACTGGTAAGCTTATTTGAATACCTCATACAGCAATTTCAATTCAATTCCTAGGTCAGGCCATCTGTTAAGAAGACCCTGCAATCCCTTAACATGGCATTTAATAGTCGTGTCGTCTAGTAGAACTGCCCCGTTAGCCTAGTGGTTGGCATGTTCAATCATATTTCGGTGACGTCAATTGTTCCAATGCCAAGTGGGGTAAAAATGTAAATAAGTATAATAAGCATTACCAGCCCGGTTGTGAAACTACTGGAGTCAACCCACGGACCTCGGAGAGAAAGCAAACCCGTCGGTCCCGATTATATACTGATAAGACACAAACAACAAAATTACAGAAAATATAAAAAAAATATATATAAAATATTCCTTTCTCTCAAAAATGTTCGAATCGAATTAATCGTTTAATTCGATTAAGGTAAGGTCCTCCTCTCTATTAGCGTAATTAAAATTGCTTAGTTATTATGAATAATAATAACTAGTGCATAATTTGTAATGTACTGTCTACTTGCGCACTCGTCCGCAACAGCCATAAGGCAAGCATTTTATACGCATTTGAAACTTTAACACATATCAAGGATCGATAATAAAGCAATCATTTAAATAGTTTAACAGATAAAAGATTTTGTATTAGGCACAATTATACAAGAGGCTTGAAACACATGAAAACGATGTACCTGCTGATAAACCGTGTTGCAGTAATCATCGCCCTCCAAGAAATAAAGGAGAAACAAAAACAAAATATATAGTTGGTGCCATTAAAGGTTAGGAAACATTTTTCAGGTGTCAGGATTAGCGAATTTTATATCCGGAGATACGGTACTGTCTTGTACCACGTACTCTTAAGTTTCGTTATCTACAACAGCGTGTTTTGTTTAACTCATATTATTGAAGACACTATTAGAATTCTAGATCACGATTAGACTACATTGACAATTTATATTTATACCTATTTGGTATAAATATAAATTGTTGGCTTGCGCTTGACGACAAACACGCCTGATGTATAGCAATGATTTGGTCTAGGATGGAGACCATTTGGCTAGAAAATAGTTTACAATTTAGCTTTAAAGATACTCAAGGTTGGCATGCAGGGAAACAGAAGCCTGGAGGGCGTTCCAAACCGTAGCGGTTCGTATCAGAAATGTGGAAAAAACGTGTGTTGTGACGTTTCGCACGTGCTGTCTGAATATCAAGCATATAGCATAGCGGTATGGCATTAGCAGCAGCTTGGCGATGGAAGGCAAAACTGTGAAGTTCCCGAATACACTCGTCGAAGTATATCCTGTAAAAAGTAATAAATATAACCTTGTTTGACGACCTCCGTGGCGCAGCGTGCGCGCTGTCAGATTATAAAGTTGGAGGTCCTGGGTTCGATTCCCGGCTCGAGTCTGGTCTGGTGGGAGGCTTCAGCCGTGACTAGTTACCACCTTACCGACAAAGACGTGTCGCCAAGCGATTTAGCGTTCCACCACGATGTCGCGTAGAAATCGATAGGAGTATGGGTTTACCATACCCCTTACAGGTTAGCCCGCTACCATCTTAGACTGCATCATCACTTACCATCAGGTGAGATTGCCGTCAAGGGCTAACCTGTAGTGGATAAAAAAAAAAACTATCTATTGGATGTTTCATGTTGGCCATTATAACCGTGACCAAGGGTTCAAAAATATAAACTTAATCTTCTGCAGAACGATTTTTTTGATACGATAAGAGAATAAAGAATTCAAGATCCGATCGCTCAATAATATGCGACCTACCAATACGTGACTGTCAGACTTATTTTTAAAACATAAATATATACTGAATGTAAAGATGGAAGGTACGTGAACAAATATTGGGTCTTTGTTATAAAGTTCAAGGCCTCAATGGCGGATTCAAATTCGTATAAGATTGAGATCAAACTTTTACTGTGACCTCCGGCTTAAAGATCGGTTTATATGTATCTAACCTCCGCTAAGTAATTCGGGTTAAAATATTAAATATAATACGATCACTTTAACGTTATTACAGTCAATGTCAAATATATAATGAGCATAATTGGATTAACAAAAAATACAAAACATATACCGCCTCTTGAAAAACTTTGGCTCTTGAACCAATATAGAAGCGTTATCATAGGTATGAAAGCACCGAGAATTCCTTCACAGCTTTCATGTCAGTTGGATTATCCAGTATAACGGAACCGGCGAGGAATACCAGCTATCCAGGTTGGGGGAATTGTTACTGAAGTTCTCTTAACATGAGTTTCTGCGTAACAATCAGATTACTTCTTCATATGAAGTAGCGCCATTGACGGATACTTTAAGGGATGACAGGCACTCATGGTATGGCCATGTAATGCAGAGAAGAAAATCATGTAACCAGAAGCATTGAATTAATTAAATACTAGCTGTTGCCCGCGACTTCGTCTGCGTAGAATTGCTGATTTCCCGTGAGATTGAGGTTTCCCGTGCGCCCAATGCCCTGCTTCAGAAAGTAAGCTACAGGCAAATGTCAAATTGCCGATTATCGTATCTCTAAATTAAAAAACATTCTGGACTTTCAAACAGACTTCAAACCCCTATTTTACCCCCTTCGGGGTAGATTTGGATGAAAACAAATTCTAACCTTATACTTACGCCCTAAAAGAAACCTATTTTCAAAATTTCAAGCTTATAGACTTCATAATAAAAAAATTAACAAAAACTATCATCCCCTATTTTACCACCCTTAACAGGTAATATTTAAAAAAGAAATGATATACATGTTTTTATTTATTATTATTAATCTTAATTCAATTTTTTGTGTCTCTAACTCTAAAAAACAAAGAAAATTCATACAAACTTCCAACCCCCCTTTTACCCTCTTAGGGGTGGAATTTCCAAATATCCATTCTAAGCTGACATCTCTTAACTATCAACTACCTACTTGCTAAATTATAACTTTATACGTATAGTATATATCAATAGTTTTTGAGATCTCTTGTTTAATCAGTATGTAAGTAAGTATGTAAGTATGTAAATGACCTTTCGCTTTTATGTATATAGATTTATTTGAAAGGACAAAGAAGTAGAGGAAGACTAAAGAAGTGTTGAGTGGAAAGTGAGTTGAAGGCTAATAGTAGTAGTTACTGAAGAAAAGGGCACATTCTGCCAATCTTACACAGCAAGAATGGGGATAGAGATAAAAAGACGTTAAAGTCCATGAAACAGAAAGCAAAGACAGTGGACGCCTCATTGTGCTCTGAAGACTTCAAATGCTGTTAGAGACTTGTTGAAGAAACGCCCAACTGCCCGCTTTTAGGTACATTGTAGCATTGACACATTACCCATATTCTAGAATCTTCTTCGCTCGATAATTGGAAAGCCATTACGTTTATTGACCGTTGCAATCGTCTGACATTTCCAAAGCGGACCGTGACCCCAACTGTTTTGATTTTAACTATTTCCGAAGCTAATGTCGTTTTGAAAATGTATTTATCTAATATACTTAGTATTAATTTCCTTATCTAAATAGCTTGACTCGTTATGTCGCAATTCGACCGAAGGGCTTAGCTGGTATTTATCGGGTTCCGCATAATTACACATTAGAAGCTCCAGTCTTGTTTTAACCCAGATTTAATTAAATTTTGATTATTAATTTATATTTACGAGTGTTAATACTTTACAAGCACTTTTGCAACTGAAATTTCACCAAGAAGCGGTCGGCAAGAAAATCAGCAATTCCTCATTACTAGCAGTTACATTTTCATTTTCTAACTATACTTATTATCGACGTATTATTTAGCTATAAAAAATTAGTTAAGAAGACTGTGTCAGCTGTCGTAACTCTAAGTTTCCTGACAAGTCGTCACGCTTTCTACATATTGCGTCACTTGACTTGACAGCAATGTTTGTCACAAAACCTTCACCAAATATATTTTAGAGATGACACACCACCACCACCAGAGGTGGTTGACCACCCCTTGTATAGTGTTACTACATACAAATTACAGATAACGGAAAACTTGTAATCGCTTATCAAAATAAGAGATAAAGTGAATCTAATATTAAGAAATGCTAATGGTTTCACTTAAAAACCTTTAATGTAATATTTACCCTGCGAAACCTCAGTTGGCAAAATTCCTGACACTTCTCATGCTAAGAGGAGACCTATGCTCTGTAGCGACGGGTAATGGGTTGGTAATGATGACGATGATGAACCTAATTTAATATTTTAATCTAGTCCGGAAAATAATCACGGCAGCCAACGTGATGAACAAGTTGAAACCCTCGTTCCCGTCTTCAGCGAGACCTCCATCCGAGTATATATGTACCAGGTACGCCTCTAATCCACGTACGCCTAAAAGAATGCTAAATTATACCTGCGCGTGCCAAGTTAGGGGATAAAAGCTAGAAAATCTGTTATTTCACAAACTTAAGCAATAACTCTTAATAATATTAAAATATTTATTTCCTAACTTATTTGTGATTTGTAACTATTTCACGTGGAAACCAAAATAAATTAGAATATAACTTTCACGTGACGATGACATTGTGAAGGCCATACCGTTTATTAGCCAGGTAGGTCTATAACAGGCAAAACCTGATGTCTCCACCGGGTCACGTCGGAGCTAGCTTTATTATTATTTGAATCTTTAGGTATTTCTTTATAATATTGCTCAAATTAGTGCGAAAAGCAGGTGATTCACAAATGAACCAAAGTGGCTTATTTTTGGCGGAAATAGGGTTTGTACTGGAATATAACCCCGCATTATTTTGTGTACTTACTTGGTAACAGTCTTGCCGTTAAGAGGTAAAAACCCTTGACTCATTCGGCCTTTTCGTCCAAGGGCTGACAAGACGAAACTGGAACGAAGTTCCTTATCGCGCGTTGTGAAAGGGGGCTAGACAGAAAAAATTCTTACGAAAAGTTGTCACGACACTTCTTGTTATTGTAAGCTGTGCGGCGTCGCATGTTTCTCTGTCTGTCTCTCTCTCTCTTTTATAGAAAGCAAGCCAGATATTTTCATTTCTATTTCGCATTGAACAGTGTGGTGTCGCGACGATTATTTTTGTTGAGTGTATACAGGTTTTTTGTAAATAATAAATAATAAAAAATAATAATAATAATGAATCCTGACAGTGTTTCTGCACAAGGTCCGGATATTGCTGATGGAGTACAAAATTGAGCCTACTGATTAAGTTTATATAACATTATATTTGTTAATAATAAAAAAAAATACTATTATAACTTAAATAAAATAAAATTTGATTACAATTCCTTCACTAATTAATCGAAAGGAACTTCGTTCCATCCGGGTGTCCCTTGACACCTCTCAAGTTTATTTTTATTTTTATTGGTACGCTATATTTCGTAACCTGATTAGCATTGTGGTGAATACTGAAATAATAAGAGTCTCTTTTCAACAGGGAAAGATATACACAAACAAAAAAAAAACTATAACATTCTTTAATGGGTTATGGGCTTACTTTGCGTCAAAAATTTTCAAAGAGTTTGCATCATGTTAAGAATACTTTTGGTACCGGAAAACAGATGATATTCGCGGGATATATAAAAACCTAAAACAAACACAGATTGACAAATAAATGAAACACACATCAAAAATAATGTTTGAACACAAGAACACTAGTATTCATATTATTTTTATAAACACAAAGCATTGATGATTACAGTATCAGAATAATAATAATTTACCATTTTGATTCATTAAATAAACCAATCCAATCTATCGAACCTAACCTCATTGAGCACTCTAACTATAGGGACTTCTAACTTCACCTCACAAATAAAGTAAATTCAAAATTATAAAATCTTTATTCAAATAGTCCTTTACAAGGCACTTTTGACGCGTCAATAATTTACAAAGTAGTGATTCGATGTTGATAACTACATTCGTAAACTTAAACTAAATGAGGGTTCCAAACGCACACCGGTCTAAGAAAAAGCCCACAACAAATTTAGCCAGGTAAATTTTCTTTTTGTTAACACCATCTCAAGTGCCACTTAAAATGATGTTCAGAGCTATCTTATTAGAGCAATATTTCATTCCCATGCTTGTTTAGAAGTAATCACCTACTACTATATATATCAATTTACTACCTTCTATAATATATCAATTTAATGTTAAAAATGACCTCAAGTGCAAGATATACACACATAAATATACAAACAAAATAAAATTAGGTAGAATATTATAATAATCTTCGATCCTGTCAATTTTTATTAATTAAAATAATTGTTGGCGAAAACAAAAACGTTGGACAGTTACAATTTTAAAATGGTTTTGTGTTGGTCTGCATTTGAAGTTAGGTTATTAAACTCGTTAACACTTACAAACATCCGCGGATCAAAAGCGCCCCGGGCTGGACAAAAAGTATCGAGATAGCTAATTATTATTATTAAATCTTACCTTTTGAGATTTTTCAGGATCATTGTAAAGGTAAACAGGAAAACCCAGCCTTATTTACTAAAAACGAAGGGCTTCTTAGATCAGGGGGATCAGGGGGTCAAAATCACAGTTTGAAGGTTCATTTCAAACTTAGGTTAGGTTAAATTTAGGTTAACTTAAAAATTGTTATTTTAGTTAATTTAAGGATTGTAATTATAAAATTTTAATAACAGAGACATATCAATATAAAAAATATATTTGATATAATAGTAGTAGATAGTAAGCTCTTAAGGTCCCTTCATAACCATTTTAGCCTTCCTTCTTAAGATGAAGAATAAATATCCCTACCACAACCACACCATGAGGATGACCTCCGTGTCGCAGTCTTGCGCGGTAGTCTTGTAAAGTGGGAGGTTCCGGGTTCGATTCCCAGCTCGAGTCTAATTTGGTGGCTTCGGCCGTGGCTAGTTACCACTCTACTGGTAAAGACATATTCGTACAAGGCGTTGGTAACCACTTACAATAAATATCTGCAGATTTGTCCGAGATGTATACATCAAAACAAGAAATACCATACGAAAAACAGCTTAAGGGCATGTTTTAACGGGGTGCTGAGTCTCTTTTATTTGGTAGGTTTTGGAACGAAGTTCCTTATCGCGCGTTGTCAAAGGGGGCTAGACGGAAAAAATTCTTACGAAAAGTTGTCACAACACTTTTTGTTATTGTAAGCTGTGCGGCGTCGCATGTTTCTCTGTCTGTCTCTCTCTCTTATAGAAAGCAAGCCAGATATTTTCATTTCTATTTTGCATTGAACAGTGTGGTGTCGCGACGATTATTTTTATTGAGTGTATACAGGTTTTTGGTTATTAATAAATAATAATAAATGAATCCTGACAGTGTTTCTGCACAAGTTCCGGATATTGCTGATGGAATACAAAATTGAGCCTACTGATTAAGTATATTATATTTCTTAATAATAAAAAAAATATATTATTTTCTTATCTTTGTATACGAAGCGTCGCTTACGGGTTAAGCCAGTCAGGAAGACGATTCGAGTCGAATTTTTGATTGTCCAATACAGCACTCGTAATTGTATAATTGTGGACATATTTTAATTTATTTGCATAATATTGCGCACGCATTTCAAAGGTTATGTTTTAGTTTGGAGCGTAAAGATGATCGCGCACTTCCGGAACCACCGCAAAAGTCACAGGACCAATCAATCAAAGTAACTACAATCAATCAAAAACGTTATTTAAATAATCCTGTAGAGGCACTTTTGATGCGTCACTTACATATTAGTGAGTTGATGGTGATAACTACATTCGTAAACTTAAAATTAAAGCTATGAGGGTTCCAAAAGTAAAAGCTCTAAGTAGAAGCTCACAGCAAACTTATCCGAGTAACTTTTCTTTTTGTTATTACCATCTCACATGCCACTTAAAACTACTACCGACTAGTATTCTCGTAACACAGTAGTGTTTCTGAAACACTCCTTACTTTTAATAACGTCTTTAATGCATGCAAGCTTTTCCCCAGTCCATTGTTTGAGACCATATTAAGTTTTTGGAAGGGACATTTAATTGTCCGTCTGACCCCCCGTTCCGTCCGAATCCAATCCCAATCCCCGTTCCCCCCCCGTTATCCCAAACGTCGCCTAAGCCGAGGTTCGACCTCACAGGAGGCGCCCTTAGACAGTCGTTCCCTTAGTTTCTTCGAGCCCTAGGGCTCAAAATTCTTCCGGCAGAGCTTATTTCCGAAGCTCGCCAAACAGCTACGCTGTGGCAACCAATAGGGTTAGCACAGCTAATAGACAATCCGAAAAAAAAAAACATTTAACGAAGCACGCCACATTTAAACAAACTGCGCCTGAACAGAGCATTTTTCCGATGTTATCTTATGAACACATACATAAGTGTCCATTTTAATTACTTTCTTTGTACAATCAATTGCCAATTAATAACCAATTCCATTAATTGCAGAGCGCAGCACTTAATTGATGGGACATAACAATGGACGCACGTCTGTGTTTCACAACGTATCACGTGAACTGTATTAGCTACATTGTTATTCCAGTAATTCTAGAAAAACTTCTACACTGCATCACTTCTGCGTATTGTATTTAAAGCAGTTCCGTTATCATTAGGTACTAACTTATATACAGACAGAATCACAGAATCCTTTGTAAGGTCTTCGATAGCAATAATAAAGCTGAACAATTTGTTTGTTCGCCCTTTCCTCTCCAGCTTAGGAGCTCCAGTCGTATTTAAAAAACAAATTTTAAATTGTTTAATTTGAAAGTCCAGAGTTTTTGACCACCTGCCGCGGTGTTGTATCAATCAATCATAATTTTTATTCAAATAATACTTTAAAAGGCACTTTTTACATAGTAGTGATTTGATGGTGATAACAATATTCGTAAACTTAAAACTAAAGCTCCTGGGTTCGATTCTCGACATACAACTGGGATAAATATTGAATTATCTCTGACCTACCAACCACCCTACCAAAGCGGCGCTCGGGTACGATGGCGCGTAGAAACCGAGTATGGGTGACGCGTAGAAATGTCGCTGAGTTTTAATGGATATTCAAAAGCGGTATATATACATGTAGTGGCATGTCCTAGATATGTAAGCTAACTAGGAGTATGGCCTCACCCTGCTCCTAACAGCCCAGCCTACCATCTGAGACTGCATCATCACTTACGACCAGATTACTACTAACTTGTTGTAAAATAATATTACATACTTTTATTAGTTTAGTGCCAGTGGGATTAATTACATACAACCTATATATATATAAAAAAAAGCGGTTATAGCCTAGTGGTTAGGGCGTCAGCCTCCTAATCAGAGGTCGGCGGTTCGAATCCGGGCACGCACCTCTAACTTTTCGGAGTTATGTGCGTTTTTAAACATTTAAATATCACTTGCTTCAACGGTGAAGGAAAACATCGTGAGGAAACCTGCACGCCTGAGAGTTCTCCATAATGTTCTCAAAGGCGTGTGAAGTCTGCCAATCCGCACATGTCCACCGCACATCGTGACGTGGTGGACTATGGCCAAACCCTTCTCAAATTGAGAGGAGACCCGTGCTCTGTAGTGAGCCGGTTAATGGGTTGATCATGATGATGATGATATTTTATATTTGTAAACTTCATAGCTGCTAATATAATATTAGTAAGTGGTGTTTTGTTTACATTTAGAGGTACTGATATACAGATAGACTGACTAAAAATAGTTTGATTTAGGTGGAGTGAATCAGAATCATACTTAATTAGTGTGATATAGTCTGACCGTTTTTTTTTTGTAAAAAAATCATCCAAGAGAGAGTTGGTCTCGCATACAAAGGGCTCTGTAGAATTGACGACGATGAAGATCGAGCAAAAAAAACCAAAAAATCTTTTCTCGTAGGTATAGTTTTCAACTTTATTTTAATTATTAGGTAATTGTTAAAGCGACAATATTTTCGACGACCTCCATGGCGCAGTGCGTGCGCTGTCGCATTATAAAGTTGGAGGTCCTGGGTTCGATTCCCGGCTCGAGTCTGGTCTGGTGGAGGCTAGTTACCACTCTACCGACGAAGACGTGTCGCCAAGCGATTTAGCGTTCCGGCACCATGTCGCGTAGAAACCAATTAGGAGTGTGGGCTTACCATACCCCTAACAGGTTAACCCGATAACATCCTAGACTGCATCATCGCTTACCACCAGGTGAGATAGCCGTCAAGGTCTAACTTGTAGTGTATAAAATATATATATATGATGATGATGATGATGATACGTACATGTTAAGGTTCATGAGGTACAGTCCCTTGGTTGACAGCAAAGTCTTCGTCAGCAATAGGGACCCCTCGCGCCTGCAAGTACGGAACCCTAAGCATTACGTAAATAACAAATTATATTATTTCATTAGTCACCAGAAGACACATTAAATAATAATTATTTATTGATAAATAAAAAACAAAGTCAAAGCACTCGCTCAGACCAGTATTTGAGAATAATATTTTTAATGCCAGATACCTACTTATTATTTAAATACCCGACAACATACGGGCTGACATTTCGGGAACTAACAACTATCCCATCAGAGGTTACATACATTTGGTCTTAATTTGACGAAATATAAATAAAATATTAGGTTCTTTTTTATAACTTTACTTCTGATTATTATTATTATTAGTTTTCTCTTTTTATTGCTTTGCACAGATTAGCCAATGTCAAGTTTATAGCAATGTAGAAGTTAGGGAGAAACGGTGGGAAACTTCGCACTCTGCGGACGCGGCTCCCTCAAACCTTTCCCAAATTAATACCTGTTAACCATTCAGAAAACTAGCCACTACACAAACGACACTAAAACTGTCCACGAAACAACCAACACCAGTCCCTTCCAAAATTAGCCAACAAACATTAATTCAAGAAAAGTGTAAAAAAACCGCGCCCGCCATATACGAAGTCTCCCGCCTTTCTCCTCTTTACTTCAGATATAATTAAGAATTGAATAATGAAAGGTAACAATGAATATTGCCTGACTGATATGATCTGTTGTCATCGGTAATTTTTGACAGATGGCAGTTGGGGTTCAAGCACTTGACGCGAAATATTGTTAATGTGATGAATTACAGAAAAAGTTACTAAAAGTATTTTAACAATACGAAGTCTTTCTACTTTGGTTCCAGCCTACAGGCGAAAGCTTACAAATATACTAATTGCTCTTACCTAAACTTTTTGTACTATTTCACTGATTTAGAATATTTTTATATTATACTCTAATCACTTTAATAGCCTATTTTAAGATCAACTTTGATGTAATTGTTTCATAATGAGAATAATTGTTAATTTATTACATATCCTACGATATGTGGGACTCGCAGACGGCCAGATTGGCGACCAGAATACCCACTAGAACCCAATGATGCTCCTTTGCGTTGCCTTGTGGCTGGGTCACGAGAACACTCGTGCACTCCTCCGTAACCCAGCCAGCGGCATCCGGCGAGGCGGACCGTCCACCAGTGGGCTAATCATTGAACCCCAAAAAATTTCAAACTGTTTACTTCAGACAGCATAAATCAAATCAAATCAAAAATAACTTTATTCATATAAACCTATTACAGGCATCTATGAATCGTTCATATACATTTTTTGTTATTTCTATTAGTGATGGTGATAACTACACTCGACAACTCAAAACTAAAGCTAAGAGGGTTCAAATTGCGTTCAGGTCTAAGAACAAACCCACAACAAACTAGCTACTAGGTTTAACTAGCTGGGTTTTTTTTGTTATCCTCTGTAATTGTTTCTTAATCAAAATTTGCCAATGTTAAGACGTTGAGTAGCCCTGTATCAATGCAGAATGATATCACGCTAATATTCAAATAAACAAAGGTCAGATATCGTGAACTTTAGTGTGACTAACCTTCGCGTACTCAGTCATTAATCTGTGTTACTTTCATGTCATAGGAATTTGTTTTTCATAAAAGTTAAAAGCTTCTTAACGCGATTATACCTTCAATAATTTAAACCTATTATAAACGGGCTTGAAATCTTTGCTTGACATTTTGTAGCCTTATGAGTTCTAAAGCAGGGATGTATCCTGAAGGCTCAATGCTGGCATGACGCTGTGATAGCCTAGTGGGGACGTCCTCCTTCAATCAGAGATGGGGTTTCGATTGCGGACACGCCTAACCGTAGTTATCTTTTAAGGAGTTGTGTGCGTTTTAAAGCAATTAAAATATCAATAACGGTGAAGGAAAACATGACGAGGAAACCTGCACTCCTGAGAGTTTTCCATAATGCTCTCAAAGGCGTGTGAGGTCTGCTATTCCGCACATGGTCAGCGTGGTGGATTATTTTGACGGCGAATACATGTACATCGTTTGCAAGAAGCACATTTACATGTAATCTAGTCACAAATACAAAACGCTGTCTCTGAGATTTAACTTGACACTTGTTGTCAAAACAATCCAGTTTCCATGTCGACATGTGAATTATACGGAATCTGGTTTAAAATTTAAATTATTGTTCCATAAAAATCATTTTAAAAAAAGTTTTTTTTTATATGTTACAAGTTGGCCCTTGACAGCTATCTCATCTGGTGGTAAGTGATAATGCAGTCTAGGATAGTAGCGGGCTAACCTGTTAGGGGTATGGTAAACCCACAGTCATAATTGGTTTCTACGCCATATCGTTTTTTTTTTATACACTACAAGTTAGCCCTTGGCAGCAATCTCACCTGATGGTAAGTGATGATACGGTCTAGGATGGTAGCGGGCTAACCTGTTAGGGGTATGGTAAACCCACACTCCTACTTGGTTTCTACGCGACATCGTGCCGGAACGCTAAATCGCTTTGCGACACGTCTTTGTCGGTAGGGTGGTAACTAGCCACGGCCCAAGCCTCCCACCAGACCAAAGTTCGTGCCGGAACGCTAAGTCGGTTAGCGTTGACGTTATTTTCGGTAGGGTGGTAACTAGCCCCGGCCACGCTGCGCCATAAAGGTCGTCAAAAATCTCTAGAGGTAATAACACCGCACTGCCGTCACCTTGCACTCTGGTGCATGTACCTACTCGTTCGATGTGATCGGGAATTTCTCTCGAGCCCAGCCTTACCTTAACCTCGTCTGTGTGTCATCGCGTAGCGAATCTCGTGTGGGTGCGCAGTATTTAAAGCATTGTCAATTGTGCAACTTACGATTGGATTAGGTATTATTACTGCACAAATATGACGCAGTACAGTCTGTGTATTCATTTGCACTGTCGTATACAACTTATAACGGTATAACGATATTAAGGATTATATAAACGATAAAAAAGCTTGGGTGTGAATCTCCATAGGTACAATAACTTATTATTGATTATGTCAGATGGTGTTAATAAAAAAAAAACCGGCTAACTTTGTTGTGGGTTTCTTCTTAATCCTGGGCGCGATTTTAACCCTCTTAGCTTTAGTTTTAAGTTGTCGAGTGTAGTTATCACCATCACTTCACGAATAGAAATAATGAAATGAACGATTCATAGATGCTTGTAATAGGTTTATGTGAATAAAGATATTTTTGATTTGATTTGGTATACAAATATAAAGGTCTAAAGTCTCGAAAAAGTCGAGTCTCAGTCTAGTGCGCAAAATGTCTATATATTCGATCACGTGAACTTGAGGATGGTAGCGGGCTAACCTGTTAGGATTATGGTAAGCTCACGCTCCAAAATGGTTTCTACGCCACATCGTGCCGAAACGCTAAATCGCTTGGCGACACGTCTATGTCGGTAGGATGGTAATTAGCCACGGCCGAAGCCACCCACCAGACAAAAAACTGAAAGTAACAAATATAATGTACATTATATAAGTAATAAATAAATAAAATAAAAATCATTAAGATATGAGTAAGTTATAACTAACATTGTGAGAAATCGCCTACAAAAATTACGTCGCTTTAATAAAGTTTTAGCATACAATATTTTATTATATTACCTACTCTCTTCTAAGAAGTTTGTTAGAGATACAAAAATCCAGGTATGCAATATATGTCCTATATCCTTGGGTAGCCCGGAAGTAACATTGGGTGTTTTGGTTGTAACCTTAAATAAATTTCTCCAAAAATTACCTCTAAATAACTGCGTGAGACACGTCACTTCCGAACGGTCACGGCCAAGTTGTGAATCAATACGTATTTTACGTAGTTTTTCTCCTCCCCCGTATTTTGGGCAATGTATTATCATCTATATACAAAAGTTTTCATAACATTGTGTAAATTTATGGGATATTCATGAATTTATTTTAATTTATCACTACTACACTACACTACTAAATCTATTTTAGGTTTAATGTAGATTTAATATTTGTTTACCTAACACATACTTTATTTTGTTTACTTAGTCGACTAGTGATGAATAAATGAATATTCCTTTAATATTATAAAGAGGGAAGTTTTACTTGAATAACCTGTTTCGTCAAAATGTGTTTTTCTCTTCTCTCAACTCTGCGTTAATTTTGCGTTTCGGCACGATGTCGCGTAGAAACCAATTAGGAGTGTGGGTTTACCATGCCCCTAACAGGTTAGCCCGCTACCATCTAAGACTGCATCATCACTTACCATCAGGTGAGATTGCCGTCAAGGGGTTTACTTGTAAAAAAAAAGTTAAGCTTTCTGTAACGCAGAAAAGTCTGAGTAAAATCAGTTGACGACCTCCGTGATGCAGTGCGTGCGCTGTTGCATTTTAAAGTTGGTTGTCCTGGGTTTGATTCCCGGCTCGAGTCTTGTCTGGTGGGAGGCTACGGCCGTGGCCAGTTACCGACAAAGACGATGTCGCCGAGGGATTTAGCGTTCCGACACGATATCGTGTAAAAACTAATTAGGAGTATGGGTTTACCATACCCCTACCGGTTAGCCCGCTGCTATGTTAGACTGCATCATCACTTACCATCAGGCGAGATGTCGTCAAGGGCTAACTTGTGGGGAATAAAAAAAAAACAAAGTTTTTAACAGTTTCCGATAAAAAATCGCGCGGGTTTATTTTTCCCTGGAAGTAAATATTCAGTAAAGTTTGAAGTAAATGAGTGAACTTATCACCACTTTACAGCAATACAACGTAACGTATGAACGATTCATAAGCGCCTGTTAAAGGCCTGTATGAATAATAAAGTTTAGCCAAGATTTGAAATGCTGTGTCACTGCAACCTTGAAACAACCAAAACCGCCAAAAGCGTAACGCGATCTGAATAGTTACTTATTAAATGAGCTGACCTAAGAATTCAAAAAGTAACTGACTCAAAACCTTTCGAAAATAAACTGATTCATCGACCGCATCCAATGCCTGTTTGTATTACACCTCGTACATCCTATACCGACCTTCGGTGATCTGACTCACAAATATGACAACTTTACTGGAAATTTGATGAAATTATAAAGCAAATAACAAGCGCTGTTGCTCTAATTTTAAGTAGAAACACTTAATTCAAACATAAAACTCTTAAGATTTAGTTTCTAGGTATCTATACAAATAAATAAAATTGGAGTGTCTGTTTGTAATATTGAAATAAAAGTTTTTTACTTTTTGCATATGAATATATATACGGTACATACACCAAAATAACATTTTTTACAATTTTGTCTGTCTTTCTGTGTGTCTGTTTGTTTCGGCTAATCTCTGAAATGGCTGGACCGATTTTTACGGGACTTTTATAGGCAGGTAGCTGATGTAATAAGAAGTAACTTAGGCTACTTTTATTTTAGATACTTTAATGTTTATCCTGTAATTATTTCAAGTAATTCGGGTTAGTAATCTATTGCTTCGTGATTGAAAGACAAACAAACACACTAACTCAACGCAGACGAAGTCGCGAGCGTCAGCTAGTAATAAATAAACTAGTTTAAACATAAGTTTATCAACGACAATAACATTTTGACGACCTCCGTGGCGCAGTGCGTGTGCAGTCGCATTATAAACTTGGAGGTCCTGGGTTCGAGTCCCGGCTCGAGTCTGGACTGGTGGGAGGCTTGGGCCGCGGCTAGTTACCACCCTACCGACAAAGGCGTGACGCAAAGCGATTTAGCGTTCCGGCACGATGTCGCGTAGAAATCTATAAGAGTGAGGGTTTACCATACCCCTAACAGGTTAGCCCGCTACCCTAGACAGCATCATCACTTACCACCAGGTGATGCATATTCTCTGAACATCTGAATTCATGTACGTCATTCGTCACGCGGTCGCGTCACTGCTCTGGAGCAGAGGGAGGGTGGTTCTAAGAATAAAACCTTCACGCTGCAAACTGAATTTAAAAATTTAATGATTTTATCACTTTCGTGTTGAAAATTGAACTTTTGTGTTGAAAATCATGTCTAATAATTATGTCGTTATTATTTTTATCTTTAGGTACATGTGAGCTGCATAACGATGAGCGCACACAAGCTGACGGGGATTTTGTTGATTATGAAACAATATGAATTTTCAAAACGTGGAAGTAACGAGTCCTGGAACTGACTAGTCAATTTATAACGATAGGCGTTAGAAGTTTTTTTAAACTTACAAATTAATGAATAGAGCAGGCGTTACTTTGCGGAAGTCCATGATAAACAATAAACAGCAAATATAATTTGCTATATTCCGCCGACAACCGGGAGATTTGTATAATGTAACACCACACATGTTGACTTCACAAGCGCGAAAAGTTTACTTTTCAACATCTCCTGAGGATGATCCGGTGTCGGGTCGAAACGTGCGTAGAGGTTCTAGTGGAGGATTCTGTGTGGTGTTATATTATACTAATCTCCCGGTTGTCGGCGGAATATAGCAAATTATACTTGCTGTTTATTGTTTACTTACAAATTAAGTAAATTCACACTGTACTTAGTAAGCTTTTATTTTTTAGGTTTCCGTACTTCAAGGGTGTCGACGGGTTCATATTACTAAGCCTCCGTCGTCCGTCCGTCTGTCTTTCCGCAGGCTGTAACCGAAGTAACTGTAAGGAACCGTAGAACCGTAACAAGTAAAGCGCTGACATTTTCATTGTATGTGCATTTCTATTGCCCTTAGAGCAACAAATAATAAAATAAAATAATGTTAATAGTTTTTTGTTTTTATTCCTTCCTTTTATTAACGGCAGTAGGTATTATATTATAGAGTGATTCATATCGCAATATTAAATTAAGTCAAATTTGCACTTCCAAACATTTTACAATTGGCTAGTTTTTATAGTTATCAATTTGTAAGTTATTCATCATCATCATCATCATCATGAACAACCCATTACCGGCTCACTACAGAGCACGGGTCTCTTCTCAATATGAGAAGGGTTTAGCCATAGTCCACCACGCTGGCCATGAGCGGATTGGCAGACTTCACACGCCTTTGAGAACATTATGGAGAACTCTCAGAATGCAGGTTTCCTCACGATGTTTTCCTTTACCGTTGAAGCCAGTGATATTTTAATTTTTTTTTTTAAAACGCACGTAACTCCGAAATGTTAGAGGTGCGTGCCCGGATTCGAACCGCCGACCTCTGATTAGGAGGCTGACGTCCTAACCACTAGGCTATCACCGCTTCAAGTTGTAAGTTATTCGGTATTGGTTTATTGGGTAATGAAAATCGAATGAGACGGAATTTCTCTAAATGATACAAAATTGTCGTGCCAAGATATCACCTAGGATAAACTTCAGTCTCATAAGTATTTTAAGTTTTCATTTATAGTATTAGATATCACCTACTATTTAATTCATTTCAAAGCTATTCGATTGCGTAAAAAAAAAATATTTGAATAACGCCAAAGAAATATAACTTCTTGCGTGCGTACGTAAGTACACATACGAGTTTTTTTTTGTTTGTAAATGTAAATACAATCTATTTGAACTAATAATCATCAGTAAGTGGGTAACTGGTTTATGAAACTATAGTGAACGAAGTCACACTTGAGGCGCTAAAAAGGCCTCTGTTTAGAGTCTAGTTATACTCGGTTACAAGTGCTCCAAGAATGTTTGGAAGGGTGAAGTGTGGGGAAACAAAAGCAAGCGTGGTACTTTCATAGTATATCTTCACGCTATGATAATATGAGAGAAAAACAGGATCAAATAAACTTAATGCGATGAATTAAAAAATCTAATTTGAAAATCCACAGAACCCACCCGAAGATTGGATTCGTACAAAGTGCACAAAAATTTACATTAAAAAGAAAAAGAAAATTTGTATATATTTATAAACTCGTTAAAAAATACTTGACGCATAAAGCTTTTTATAAAACTATATAGGAAATAAATAAGTAAGTCTGCCATTGTTTATAATTTTACTTACAGTGCCCTCATATATATAGATTAGACTGAGATATTTTTTCCTTGTAATCATGTTATATATATATATATATCTATTATTATACTGAAATGGAAGTTTAACTGAATAAATCAATAAATTTATATCCCAGGTAAGCTAGATTTTGGCTGTGTATTCGTTTAGTTTATTGAAGATCCCGGAATCCTATTTCCATGCAAAATTCGCCAATAACGGTTAAGAAGTTAAGCCGAACTTTTGTTTGGGACGTGACTTTGGTACATATTTTTAAGATAATATAAGCGGACAAATTTGGATACAATAGGTAACCTGGCAACCATTCACATTTTAAGTTAGTGTTTGTCGTATGGCAATAAAAAACAATCACCTCAGACCTCTTGCTCAATGAATACAAGCA
The DNA here is from genome assembly GCA_928268935.1 of Lasiommata megera. NCBI lineage: Eukaryota > Metazoa > Arthropoda > Insecta > Lepidoptera > Nymphalidae > Lasiommata > Lasiommata megera. The sequence continues at coordinate 609,293 of OV743319.1, read as the reverse complement.
ACTATAAGCTAGAAAACAGAAATAAAGAATTTATAAGATCAGATCGAAATGTTTCCACTTTTCTTTATTGCAGTGAATTAGCATTTTTATCGAACTCCCAAAATGGTATCACAGGTTTAAGGGCATGTGCACATTTTTGAAGATAAATTTTTATTTAGCCTAGAGGTTAGGACGTGAAGCTGTGATAGCCTAGTGCTTAGGACGTCCGCCTCCTAATCAGAGGTCGAGGGTTCGAACCCGGGCACGCACCTCTTAACTTTTCGGAGTTAAGTGCGTTTTTAAGCAATTAAAATATCACTTGCTTCAACGGTGAAGGAAAACATCGTGAGGAAATCTGCATTCCTGAGAGTTCTCCATAATGTTCTCAAAAGCATATGAAGTCTGCCAATCCGCACATTGACCGCGTGGTGGACTATAGCCAAACCCTTCTCATATTGAAGAAAGACCCGTGCTCTGTAGTGAGACGATAATGGGTTGATCATGATTTTTATTTTTGAAAGATTTATATTCTACTGACTCATTAAAAAAAATGTTTATTCAGTAAACTAGAGATATTTCTTTGCCCTTACATATCTCCTTAAGCAAAACTTTGTTCAGGCTAGTTGCATTTCATTTATCCTTCCTCTTAGTTTATAATTATTAAGCCAAACGCCAACGCCGTGACCTTGGAATATCACTGTAAATTCTCGTTCGAAAACGAAAAAAAAAGCACAGCACCGAATTAGTAAACTTAAAATTATACTCGATGATCTTCCAAAAATATGTCTCTGCACAAGACTTTATATTTTTTCTTATTTGTTCAATAAATAATAATTTATACATAACATTGGTTTTCCCCAATAATCTTCTAATAATACGATTGACAAAAAAACTAAGTCGATATCAAACTAATTATATACTCGCACTAATTCAAAAAAAGGTTGAAAGTATACTGTTTAATATACAAAAATAGGTATTTAATATTAAGTAACCTTCTTATATGTAAAGGTTGGCCAACTGTCTGAAATAGATGCTTCTGAGGACAAAACAAACGAAAATTTGTGTTTACTTTAAATGTATTTTAGAGCCTTGAAAACATAATTTTAAATTATGGCAGTCTTTATTTATATTATAGATTTTTTTCAAAACATCGCATCTTCTCATAAAAGGTTCTTCTTTTTTTATGTTTGCATCGCGAGCAGACGTCTTTGCTAGAAGTTTTTTTGTGCCAGTTTTTCTTGGTTTTCACTGTTATTAATCTCATTGTTACTGAGAACTTCACTCCCACGAATAGGTATTTCCGTATTTTTGGTTATTAGCTTTTTCGGTAATCCGGCTTCTTTCTTTAACTTTTCAGTCACAATTGTGTATTGCGTGTTGCCAGTGATGACTTACGGATCCGAAACGTGGTCGCTCACTATGGGCCTCATAAGAAGGCTCAGAGTCACTCAGCGAGCAATGGAAAGAGCTATGCTAGGAGTATCTCTACGTGATCACATCAGAAATGAAGAGATCCGTAGAAGGACCAGAGTTACCGACATAGCTCAGCGAGTTGCGAAGTTGAAGTGGCAATGGGCGGGGCACATAGCTCGGAGAACCGATGGACGTTGGGGTCCCAAGGTGCTGGAATGGCGACCCCGCACCGGTAAACGTAGCGTTGGTCGACCCCCAACAAGGTGGACAGACGACATCAAACGAGTCGCAGGGAGCCGCTGGATACAAGCGGCCCAAGATCGTGGCCATTGGAACTCCCTACAAAAGACCTATGTCCAGCAGTGGACGTCTATCGGTTGAAATGATGATGATGATGATGTGTATTGCATATAGCATCTCTATTCACGCGGTATATTTAATATAAGTTTCTAGGCCTATGAAGACATACATGAGTAAACAAAATAATACATCACACACGAGGATACTTGAGGTATTCGAGATCCGCCTGCTCGGATGAGTTCCGCGTGTAGATGATAGCTTGGACGTTTGCGATGTTTGATGTCTTGATTTGAAATATGCGCATGCGCTGGGCTTTACACACTCAAGTATTTATTACTACGTGGATACTAGGGGCCACTCAGACGTAGTAAGATTGTAAAATTCAATCAGTTCATTTTTAGTTTTTTTTTTTGGACTGTCTACTAGCTGTACAAACCCTATTGGTTGCCACAGCGTAACCGGGGTGTTTGGCGAGCTTCGGAAAGAAGCTATGCCAGAAGAAATTTTGAGCCCTAGGGCTTGAAGAAAAAAACATTTTTGGTAATGTAACTCTAGGACAGGCCTCTGTGAAGGGTATCATTATTTCATTATTTAAATTCGTGAGGTGATTGTGATAACTACATTCGATAACTTAAATTAAATCTAGGAGGGTTGCAAATCCGCCCAGGTTTAGAAGAAGCCTACAATATTTTTTTTTTCTATCATCATCTCACTTAATCAATAATTATTTATAATTGAATTATTCACATGCAAGCTTTTTAATCGTTTATGTAAACATTAATATCATAATAGGATTTTTGTATAAGCTTACTCGCTAGCTTGAAAATAGTCTGAGTTAATTTCTAGGCCACACACACAATATTACTAACATAGGTTAAGTGGAATTTTGTTACTAATACACTAATCGGAATTGCTTTTATATGGCCTGTGTTTGACACGGCATATTATGATTATATATAAATTCGAAAGTTGTTCTGTTTGTATGTTACCTTTGTTTTCCTAAATTTGTCTGGCAGAGATTTTTTTTTGCGGACTGTCTATTAGCTGTACTAACCCTATTGGTTGCCACAGCGTAACCGGGCTGTTTGGCGAGCTTCGGAAAAAAACTCTGCCAGAAGAAATTTTTAGCCCTAGGGCTCGAAGAAACTAAGGGAACGACTGTTTAAGGGCGCCTCCTTTGAGGCCGAACCTCGGCTTAGGCGACGTTTGGGATAACGGGGGGTCGGACGGTGAGTGGTCCGTACGTCTCTGAGGCCGTGGATGAAGCCCACGTCCGGATGACGTCAGATAGCGGGGTATTTGCTACAAAGCGATAGGGGTCGTATTTCTCCTATACATTCTCAACCTACGGTAGTGTACAGATAAAATGTATAATAACAATAATAACATCTTTACCGCTGAACCGATTTTAGTCAAATTTGGTAGACAGATAGACTGCATCCTGGACAAATTAATAAGTATCCACGGGATTTATACCATGGCGAAATTATACCGTTTAACTATTGTTTTTATAATATATTATAACCCTAGGGCTGTATTCTTTGTTGCCTACGGAATTCTAAAAACAATAATTAGTTACAGGTATCAGCTATCATGTCGATATATATTATCTTGCATCCATAGATTTTTTCTTTTTACGGCTTTCGTCGTTATGCACTTTTTATCATGTAGGTAGCTGTTTGTTTTTATTACAATTTACTTTTTATTTTGTTACTATCGTTTTATAATATTATTTTTATAACAAATAAATAATTTAAAATTTTCAATACTAATATTATGGATGCGAAGTTGTGTCTGTTTGTTTACTGGTTCGTTATGAGTGTTCATCCGCTCAAAAAATCAAAGACAGAGGTAGCCTTAATCCTGGAGACAGATTACCTTTCAGCCGGAAAACAGTCAGTTCCTTTGGGGTTAGAAACCTAACGAGAGCAAGAACTAATTGATGAATAAATGGATATGCACTTACACTACATATCCTAAACATAATTTTATGGTGCACCACAAAAGAGTACAAAGAAAAAAAAATCCTCTTATATGAATATAAGAGTATAATAATATTGATATGTAATATCCTGAGTCTCCTCTCTGAGAATGATTTTGGCCGTCCACCATGCTGGCCATGGATGGATGGATGGACTTTTACACGTTATGAAGAACTCAGATATTGATTTTTCATTTTTAAATAGGTTAAATTAAAAAGGAATATAACTCTAAAATGTTACATGTCGGAGCAAACTCGGGACTGGGGACGGGGACCGGGAGTAGGAAATTTAAAAAACTAGGCTATCAACCCTTTTGGCCGCTTTTTTATTTGCATTTTTAATTGCGAGGCATTTTCGTCGTATATTTACACAGTGTAGCCTTTTGCCATATATTTTTATTAAATAACTACTTGTGTGATATATATTGATATCATAATAAATTCAAATCAAATAACAACTTACATTGTTGTTAGGTAGCTGTTTGGTTTTGCTTTGTTGTGACCTAATTACATAGCTCATCGCGATGACAGTGTGGCTCCGAAAATTACATACAATTTAGTTTATATATTATTCGTGCTGTCAGCACACAGGACTCGAACGAATAAATAATTTGCAGTGCTATTGTTTCTACATGATCTCACACATTTATTATTTGATTCAATGATGATTTTCAATTTATGCTCACTCATAGTTCATAGTGATTTTAAAAATAAAACAGATTTTGCGCCAATGTTGAGAATATTAATGTCATTATTTCTAGCCATATAAAAAGGACTTCTTGTACAGTTTAAAAAAAAGGTGGCCATTAGGGACGCCGCTCGTCTGTAGTGAAACGTTTAAGAAATGGGCGCATACACGCTAAGGATTTGAAAGACGGCATAAGAGAGCGATATGCCGCTTTCCCTAATAGAGTAAGAGTCGATTTTACCAAAACGTGCAATAATATTGTAACGTACATAACAAACATTCATTCACGACAGCGCATATATATATACTGAGCCACAGAGGTCTTCATGCGTTCAGGTGTTACTATAAAATTACCCGTTCCCTTGGGGATTTTCCCGGCGTAACGACTTTGTATGACCCAAGTGCCGAGTAATAAACTGTAGTTTCATACAG